>OZ037777.1:28123709-28223709 GCA_964035525.1 Porites cylindrica | reverse complement strand
TTACTAAAAACTAGACAAATACAAAGAAATTAGACGTTAGATAAGTATATCTATTTTACATTAAATAGATACTACTCTACTTAAATGCAAGGACAATATTAAAGTGAAATTTCAAAAATAAAATAAATGAAAATAAAGGACAAGAGAATTACTTTTTCATTTTCACGATGATCGTATCCACATCAATATAGGAGTCTTCAGTTTCAAGGATATCGAGTAGCATTTCTTTTAGTGATCTTTTAAAAGCTTTTTTCGGTCTTTCTTTAAGAATTTGAGGTATCCCATTCCAAATTTTGACCCAACACGTGAAAAAGCATTTCGTTTGACATTGAGTCGAGATTCTTTAGTATAAAAATGTTCAGAAGTTGAGGCACGTGTGTTGTAAGTATGAACACTAGAAATTCGAGAGAAGAGTGTCAAAATATTATCCGGAGCAGTGTCCTCCTTTTCCGGCTAAATTTTAATGTCAACTGGGTCCATTACAATTCATCTTTACTTTCAGAAATCTATACTCGGTCATGGTTTTCCTGGCATTCCTGGATCAAATGGCATACCTGGAATGCCGGGCGTCCCCGGACCGCAGGGACCCCAGGGAATAGAAGGTGCAAGAGGGCAAATTGGAGATAAGGGATCGCAAGGAATGCCGGGTCCAAGAGGAGACAGAGGGCGCGAAGGGCCTCCCGGAAAGAGCGGACCCTGAGGAATCAAGGGAATAAAAGGTGAACCAGGACTTGTGGGAATGAAAGGAGAGCCAGGCGTTGTGGGAAATCAGGGAAGAAAAGGAGACAAAGGAGGGAAAGGAGAAAGCGCCAAAGCAAGTCAAGCAAGTGTAGTACCACAAACCAACTGGAAACAATGTGTGTGGAAATCAGCCAGCGGTACTGATAACGGAAAGATTAAGGTAAACAAGGAACTTGTTAATGAGAACCCTCTCAAGGATTTTAAATTTACAAGAGTACTCCTCAGTGAATATAAAAGGTTGAAGAGAATTAATCTCATGTCTCAAGAGAGTGCCATCTTTAATGCAATTGCCGGATTGCATAAGGTAGGGGACAAGATACAAGTTCACATATTATTTTCAACTCAAGAGTAAGTCAGACGGAAAGAGCAGACAGAGCTTTATAACAGCCATTTTGAAATGGCAGAATTCACTCAATCCCAATGTTTATTTTATCTAGGAGGAGGTTTGTTGATAAGCGGAAACAAAAATGCTTGTATCTAGAGTGTGAATGGTGCGATTTAAAACAGAAATGACGCAATTTAGAACATGCAGGCGGGGCGAGAGGGGGAAGAGACGAGGTCTGGGACCGAGAAAAGATGTTCTCACAACTTGCAAAGCGGTCACCCTGCGTGGTGGTCAGCGGATAATTGCAGTATTTTTCCCACAGTAAGTATTTTAATAGAAGCGAGAAGCGAACCCACAGAATTTTGAAAAAAAACAATATCATGCATCTTTGTTTTTCTTTCATATCGTATTTATCTTTTGGTACTGAAATTGCGGGGGAAACTAAACTGCAACTGAGTTAGATCTTACCAAAAACAACGCCCTCGATAGATTTATAGGTTACATCGTTTTTGCCGAGCGAGGACACCAGAAGATTATAGAAGTTATGGTGCTAATAAAAAATACTAGAGAAAGTTTCAAATTTATCGAAAGTAAGTATATTCAAGAGAGCCTTATAAATTTGAGCTTTCAGCTGTACATATCATTCCTGGATAAACGTTCACACTTCATAACACTTCACTTCATTTATTACGATCAGTCAACACTTTGAATTCAAAGTTAAAATTTAAAACGATCCTAATAAAAAAATCACAAAAGCTCTGTACCTTGAAGCGACCTTAACTTTCCCAAGGTTTGCAGGCAAAAAACTGCTCGATTCCGGCGGTTCTTATCAGCTATACGCAGCTATATGGTGCATATTCCAAACTCTGCAGGGTGAAACTGTTAAACAGAAAAAGAAAAAACAAACACTGTGTCTGAAAAGCGACATAAAACCAATAAATTTGCGAATTACCAAAATATAATAGTGAGAAATAGTCCCCTCTTGGACCGCCATGTTTTTGTTCCTTCTCAAAGTTTATCATTAGATCCCAACGACCTCAGCCCTTTCGGACACCTCATAAAATTTACACAAAATAGTTTTCCCCTTTATTAACCAGGGTTAAGCACTGCCTTTACTAATTAGGGTTCAACATTTTTTCGAAACTGGTTAGGTTCTTTTTTGGGGTTGGGGTTGATGCTATATGCACTTAACTTATTTCCGTTCCATCCAGCAAATCCTCAGTGGTCTAGTGGTTAGGGTAGTATACTGGACCATCTAGGTCGTGGAATCGAATCCTATATTGTCTTTCATATAAATTTTTTTCTTTGAAAATGAAGAGACTTGCACTTTCATGAACATTTCCAGCTTGAAATATCATCTCAGTGTGATATAAAAGCAGAAAATAGTTCTACCTTGTGTAAATTTCATGAGGGGAGAAAGGGGCCACGGCCGATGGGATCTAAAGCTGACCCTTCTCAAAACCGTTGGTCTATGGAACTTGACGAAATGCGCATGATCAGTACACAAATCCGCTTGCAAGACCCTTGCTGATGCAAGTTGCGAGAACATCGTTTGGATTTCATTTAATAGAATGTATGGGAAGTCGTCCCCCTCCCCCTGCTGAGAACGTGAATTACGCTATTTAGAACAGATGTGATTTAGAGCAAAAAATCGGGTGATTCGCGAATAAATCACACTGCTGAGAGCCAATTAAATTGCAAGGCTCACCAGTGATTTCAAAATTTATATCATAAATAAAGTAATCGATTCAAGTACATAACAGTTTGTGTTGACAAGTCGATATCATGTGGACTTATACCCACGGCCCAGCCCAGTGCCGTATGATATCCTGTAATCAATAAAATGATGTTCTCGTACTGCGTATATTCTCAGGTTTTTGTTTTTTGTTTTTTTTTCTTTGTTTGTTTGTTTGTTTTTACATGACTTCACTCGGTAAATCACATCCATGAACATCTGGGACAAGTGATAAACTAGCGCTTTTTTAGAATAGTTGTCTTTTTAACTATTATTCTCTCGCAGGAATGTACTTTTAACAAACTGACGTCAAATACAGCCCTCAAAGTCTCATTCCAGGGAAATCTTAGATCTGAAACTTCCGATGGATGTAATCGGTGGTATTTCAAGTTCAACGGAAATGAATGCAATGGACCAATGACGATTGACGCTGTTGTATATAACAGGTGGCCATCAGGGAGAGCAGCTAATCAGCTGCATCATCGGTCATTTGAGGGGTACTGTGAGAACATCTCATAAGGGACGGTTAGAGTGGAATTATGGGTCGGGAAGTGCCCTGGTGAGACCGTAGGTGATGCGTACACTGGGTGGAATTCAGTGTCAAGGATAATAATCGAAGAAGTGTCTAGGCCTCAGTCCTAAATTACAACTTTATTTACACTAAAGGACCATGCAACTTCCCCTTTTTCAAGATTCCACAAGTGCTGTAATCCTTGGTGACTTAAAAAAGTTAAGCCGATCATATTCTAAGAAGTCGATTATAAAATTTATACAAAGAACTGCTGGCTTGTATTGATTTTGGTTGTCTATCCTATGTAATTAGACGAACATGACTTCTTACACTATTAAGCTCCTTCTCTCAAATAATCCCCCTCTCTCTAATAAGTTCCCCTTTTCAGAGGAGGAAAGTTAATAAGCCCCTTCTCTTTTAAGCCGCCTACACTCCCCTTATTATTTTGCACTAGTAAATGATAACGGAGCTCCTTGCAAGCGCGAAGCGCGCGAGCGGAGCACCATAACTAATATAAACTACCCATCCGACAAATTTTGGTTATGACGTCAGCGTACGTCCGTCCGTACGGACTTTCCGGGTAGTGGAAAGTAGTCCGCATGGACTCTTGGGGTAGGGGAAAGTAGAGATTTGTTGGCGGGAAATCGCATGACGCAACGTCGCGCAATTATATCGCGCAACTGGTTTTGAAAAAAGAAATTTCAAAGCAACTTAGCAAAAAGATTTTTCGACAGAGCCTTTATAACTTTTTATTACAACTTGCGAAAGCTATTATGTCAACAAACAACAGCAGAGAGATTTTAGCGTGTAGATGACAGGTTTTAAGCTGAGAGCAAAGAGAAGGTGAACGGCAGAGAGCAAGAGTCAACACGCGTAGAACAAGCGAAGACGACGCCAAAGAGAGCGCGTTAGAAGTAAGAAGAACAAGACAACATTTTAGCGAAGAAAGTCGGCAAGTAGAAAGAGTCAGAGCGAGAAGAAGGAGAGAAAATTATAGTGAAAAACGCCGGCAAGCAGAACGAGACAGAGCTAGAATGAACAGACAAAGGCACCGCGGAAGAGAAATACAAAGGCAAAGAGAACGGCAGCAACATAATGACATGATGACAGAAAGTGTTGTGTTAATGTCACTATGGCCCCGCGTTATTAACATTTTGATTTCAAACTGATCTCGGACGCGAAAATTCAGCCAATCATTTAAAAATACAAGCAGGGAAGACAGAGGCTTTTCACTTTTCTCACCATAGTCACGCGTTGATCACGCTCTGCTCTGATTGGTCAAAATTTGACAGGTGAGTTCATGCAGAAAATTTATACAGCATCTTGAACCTTGTTTTCTTTGACAGCTGAAGCTGACAGAGTATTTTGTCAACTTGTGATGTTTTTTACTGTCTTTTCCCACTGGATGCTTAAAATAAAATACAGCTGCTATTAACAGTCTTCTTTGATTCATGGCTGGTTTGTTTACTGAATTTTTGGTTGGGAAATGCGCCGGTTGTCAAAGTTGGAAATCCGATTTCGGATGCATCGTTTTCGTTTTTCACCTAGCTGGATGCAGGGTTGAAAAGTCCCTCAAGCGATTCTGGCCTTACTTGATAGCTTTCAAGAGCTGCATCTCGAATGGTAAGCCTGAGTAATTATTGTATACAGTGTATGTTTGTTTTTTTATATCTAATTTGATGAAGTCTTGCCCAGTTTATGAGGCTAATTTATGCACGTTTGTATAAAGATCTAAGACAATGATCTGATCTATTATATATAAGCTTACAGAGCTTTAAAAAGCCTTTAGTCGATATTTTCTCTCCGCATATAGAATGAAAAAACGTTCCAAAGAGTATTTAGTTATAATTTTGGCTGTAGAAAGAAAGCTTTGAGCGATTTTCTTGCCTCTAGTTCATCTCTGAAAACAGTAAACACCAGGAAGCCGGCTAAAAGCTTTAGGCTTAAGCGTAAAGACTCAGGATTTTTAGAGACGCTTTAATACTTGTCTTGTTTTCTCTGTAAATGTTTCACCGAATTACATTTCTTTTATTGATTGTTAGTAGTCTCTTGCAATTGCTTTGCTGTTTGTTTTCAGTCGTTCACAGACAACGCTTGCAAGAGTACTCAAAATGCAGCGTGTTTGCACATCGTTATAAAACCATTAAATAAAAAAATAAACAATAAATTTTTTATTATGTTGAAGAGTAACTCTTTTAATGTTCACTGAAAATTTGGCGCTTGTCAAAAGTGACAACCGGCTGGCCATATAGGCGATTTTGGAAATATTTTGAACGGTTTTGCTAAAAGCCCACGCGTGCTTCGTACGGTTCTGAATATTGAATGAGTGCAATTTGTCTTTAAAAATTGTGAAATACTGCATTTTGTCTGAGGTCTGTATGATAAAAACAGCGCCTCATATTACTGTTTCACCTCAGATGTGATGTATAAAAAGTATGAAATGTTGGTTTACACGCTCCCAGAGTTGTTGGCAAGATTTTTTTAAGTAGACTTGTCGAACGCAAAAAATTCGGCCTGATTTGTTTTTTCAATGAATTCGTTTTCCAGGCCTAATCTACTGTGATCAAGAGCTATTATGGCTCTTAAATGTGATCGACGATGATTGCTATTTTTTGGGTGTATATATACCGGCTATCAATTCGATGAAAGATTTTTTTTCACTCTAAAATCACTTAGCCTTAGCTTTCCCTAAAAGGTCACATATGTGCCCTTAAGTTAACTGATTTGTGGATTACAAGTTTATTGTTTTATTTAAATCATAAATTTATTAATGGGAGCTTCGCTTTTAGCCCTGGCTAAATCTGTGTATTAGACTTCTGTATTAATCAATCACGACTGTAAAGCTTCGTGCGTAATCGAAGATTTTTTCTTTGTAGCCCTCTTTGTAGCCCTCCTCGCTAAATAAAAATAAACAGATTTTCCGTTGACTCAATCGCAACATTATCGTTTTTATGTTAAAATATACCAAAGAGTTTGGCTCGGTCGGGAAGTCCAATTTTATGTCAACTTTTTGACAACGTGCAGTTTTCCACGTTCTCGGCGTAAGCACACGTTTTTGTTTTCATAACTTGTAGTCGCGTAATCTAAGTTCAGAACTGACGACAATTGCACGTCACTATAAATCAGAAACGTTCGCCCAGTTCAATATATTTCTCATTATTGAGCTGCCTGTGGCCCAATTAAAAAATGATTCGAGTCCAAGTCGAAAAAGGTAAGACAAAATGACTGACGGATCTACCAGAAGACATTGTGCGTCCTATCTCCCCTGCCGTGGTGGAAAAGACTTCTGAGGGGAGTCCCTGCTTTTTGACACTGACTTTTTTCATTCATTGAAAGCCGAAACAAGTATTTTTATTGTTTATACCAAGAGAGGATAAAGGGGAAAGAGAAGGCATCCCCCATACACACCCTATTCCATAGGTAATTCGTCACGAGTTATTTTTAGAATCGGGATAAAGTTACCTCGCGCGCTGCGTGGATGTTTCGTGGAGGCTTCGCATGACTAAACGCCGTGCAAAACATGTCGGGCGAAAGGCAATGAAAGCGCATAAAGAGATCGACAACATTCCTGAATATTGAAGCGAAATGAGTCGGCGCTCACCTGGGAAAAGGGAATCGCTCCATCTCTTCTTCCGAAAGACTCTTGTTCCGTTTATTTGATTTCTTCGGCGCCTTTTTGCTTGATTTGGTGACGGTCGAACTCGAAGGCGCGTGGTCTTAAAAATAAGAGACGAATTACCTATGGAATAAGGTGTGTATGGGGGATGCCTTCTCTGTCCCCTTTGTCCTCTCTTTTTTGTACCCGGTTTTGGAGGAACTATAAACTCAGCACAAAATATTTTAGACCGCTGCAGTCCAATGCACTCACAGGATAAACGTATTGTTATTACTTAGTTAAATGCAAGGTCTAAGCAAAAACTCTCGAAAAAGGCCATTTCATTTCAAGATGACCAGTCTGGACAGCTGAGTTTTCATTTTTAGTAAGCGCTCTTGGCTTAAATAAAGGAACTGAAGGTTTTCAACTGTGACACACAATCTCACCTGAGCAACAAAGTGAGTCAAGCGTCTTACGTGAATTCATGTGTATCTAGTCACGTGACAGCAAATGGCCAAAGCAGCGGGTACTTCGTTATCCCCGTAGCTTCTACCGCTTTCTGCTACCGTTCCAATTACTTCAAACAAACGCAACGTTTTCCAAGCGGAAAATAATCCCCGGAAACTAAGGCTAAATTAAGTCTGCTTCAGCATTTTAGCCGGCCTCTTGTTATATGAAAAACTAAAAAGAATTAAGAGGGGGTATTGCCTTCTCGCTCAAAAATGATATAAAAAAATGAGTGTGAAAAACCCTCGTAACATTTTTGCCCACTTTTAACTCGTTGACAGAAAATTTTTTTTTGAAAAGGTCGTTTGTTGATGGTAACAATAAGGAATCTTGTTACATTTAAACTGTCTCGTAACATTTTTGCCAGCTTTTAGCTCGTTGAAAGGAAAACTTTTTTTTCAAAAGGTCTGTTGTTCATAGTAACAATAAAAAGAGGGTCTGGATGGGGGGGGGGGGGGGGTACAAATGTCAGTTGTCAGTTAAAATTTCGGCCATTTGTCAGTTGTCAGTTAAATGGTTATTAATGATTAACTATGAAACTTATCTGTATATTTGTGACGCGAGGGCTTAAAAGGCACATTTGATGTAAATTAAACATTAAATTCGAAAACTGACGCCATAGTACCTTAATTTTTATCAGTTTTGCTATTGTACATGTTGTAAGCATTTCAATTGGCCCTCCTTTTCTCAAGTCTTGTGTTACTCCCCTCCGCTCGAACGTTTTTGCTGGCCAGAGTCTAATATTGCCAACCATTAAGCCAATCAAAATTTATACCTTCAGAATATTGTAAACGCATTCTGCGTGAGTCTGACGGCTGTGGACTAAAGACATCGATCTCAGAGGCCGATCCAGGGGAGGGGACAAACGGACAAACGGAAGAAACGGACAAACGGACAAACGGAGGCGCGTCGTATTTTCAACTCTCTTCTCGGTGTTTCATCTGGTGATGAAACACTGCGTCTCATGTTTGATATATTACTGGAAGTGGAAGTTGATCATGAGTCAGGTGAATCATGAACAGTCAAACCCTTTTAATAAGGACTCTAAAAAGTGTCCGTATTAACGGGGTGTCTTTATTAAGTAAGAGCTAGGGACATTAAACTAAAACTGATCGTAATAACGAGGTTATGTCCGTAAAGCAGACTTTGACTTTAACTGCGCATGCTTGGCTTCAGTTTGTTTCATCACTACTCAACATGCAATTGCATGTGGGAATGGCAATGGCAAAATCCCCACAAATAACATGGTCTGAGATGCTCGCGAAGGCCCGATCGTCTGGGAATTCCCCGACATACGATTCCTTCCCAGGTTTTGCTGAATAATGACAATAATGAAAACATATAACGCGTAGCCGTGTATTGAATGGTCGGGGACAAACCCCCGGAGAAATCGAAAAATCGGAAGCGTTTCTGTTTCACCAAACTCTGTCATATTTTCGAGATGGTCTACGAATAAACCCATGCCATTTATAAATTTGATGAATTTCGATGAATCTTTTTTTGCAAAACTTCTGTTAATGCCGTCAGCAATGTCGTAGTCGGTTTGTTTGGGCCGGTACTCTCCTGCACGAGCTTTCACTTCTGACTTAATAGGATTTTGGTCTAAATCGAAAGGCTGACTAGTGTTTGTGTCGACCGGTTTTTGGATGTTATTCCTTTATTATATGGGTTTGTCAATGTAAGTGTCATTTAACAGTTGTGGGTTAATTAAATTCGAGTGTCGGTCCTTGAAGTGAGCACGTTTGAGAAAACAACTGACCTTGGGTTTTTTCCCTCATCGGAGCTCCTTTATTCATTGAAGTAAAGCCTCGAACTGGTTAGGTTCATCATAGGTTTGTTTTCAGCCATTTCGGTGGGTAATAGGAAGTGCATTCAGTTAAAGTCACTAGGGAGTGTACATTCGAGGACAAACGTTGGGGGCAGATGAAAGATAAATATAGGAAAATGGATAAGTTTTGGCTTGTGTTGCTGGAGATGAATTCAAAATCTACTTTTTACACGTCTCGAGGTTAAGACCTTTTGATTAAACCAGGAAGGCTTCTTAAGTTTCTGTCAGAGTTTATACTAACTATAGTGGATTGTCATAAATAGCTAGCTAAAAATGACATTTCAAAGTGCATACTGCCGGGAAAAACAATGCTAAGACAGATACTCGTTATATCAGGCCTTTAAACGCGCATCTAAGTGTGAGCGAATAAAGCCAACCAAGCAAAAGAAACGGACATTGAAGGAATTTCTACAGATATTTTCGAAGTGTTAACCAAGGAAAACCATCATAACGCTTTAAAAGCAGAACAACGTAGGCAAGTAGAATCCACTAAAACTTCGCAGAACATTAAGGCCTTTGCAATTTGGCCGCTCATTCAAAGCAGTTTAAAGGTCATCCTCTGCTATTTTTTCATGTATCTACGTATATACACTTGTATGGGGAAACTAGACAGTAAATAAAGGATAATAAATCATATATAAACAAACAACTTTGCACATATTTGGCTAGTGCAGACCCAAATGTAAAACTTTTTTATCATTTATTATCATTTGGAAACGTCACTAAAAGAACACCGACATCAATTAAACGATTTATCGTTAAAATGAGTTTTCATTTGGTATTATATATTTTTAAAACGAAGCTGTACGTGGTCCTCGCAGTGAATTGAACAATAGAGATTACTTTACTTAAACAAAGTACCTAATCTTTCACACGCCTGTACAGGAACAAGTAATACAACGATGAGGAGATTTCTAGCACACAAAAAAAAACAAAGAAAACAGGTACAAGCAAAACAAAGGATATTTGCTATTTAAATGAAAACTAAGTAGAACTGATTTCAGTCCGTAATCACTGTGTTCTGGTTCAGCTCTCATCATGGTGCAAAATTTCGCTGTTTTCCTAATTATCTGCATTTCTAGAGGTTCTCTGGGAACGACCACCTCACCTCAGCAACAAAACACTGCAACATTACAAGATTTATGTAAGGTAAGAAACGATTATTATACAAAGGTTGTTCATTCCTAGAAATTGCGATTAGACACCTCGCACGACAGCACCTGTAATCTGCACAGCTCATGGCCATCATATAAATGCAAGTTTTGGTTTGGATAATTTTAGTCACTCTGTGCCTTATAATTATGCACTTTACAATCTACCACATCAGAAAAACTAGCGATTTAATGTTAAGGTTTTTAGCGTTCCTGCGCGCATTTAAATTTAGTTAACAATGAAAGTGGAAGTAAATCTGTGCGTTTTTTGGCTTTAAACGCTAAGTATAAAAGAAGGCTTACTCATTTTATTGATATAACTTTCTAGCATGAAAACAATCTGACATTATGTTGTGCTTAAAATTACCATCCCAACCCATGAAAGGTGGACCACACCACCGGGGTCTAAAAGTCCCATAAGAGTAAGGTGAGAGTGTTGCATGACACATCCTATCAATTTTCGAACTTATCTATGAAGACTACTAGAATGTCCTACCAATCAGTGATGTCAGGGTAACACATTCACCTACATTCTCCTCAAATGACTTGAAAAACCTGAGTGCTGGAGCAACCAGGAATAAAACCCAGGCAGCTGCAAAAACTATTATCCAACTAACTGAGCTAATCATGCAGCCCTAGTGGGCATAGATTGACATACGGTATTTGGAATCCATGATGGTCCTTAGCTGAATCTCTCCTAATGCGGGATTTAGTTCAGTTGAAAGGCCCAAAAATTCCTCGTCTCTTATACGTAATAAAAAAAAATTCATCTGATCATATATTATGCTACTGACTAATGACTGCCTTTCTACAAAGCTGGATTACTTACCTAGAGCAAACCCTGCTGTTAGAATCAAAGCCAGCAGTTACCAGCACCTTAATGAGAAACGAACGTAAGCAAACCTTATAACTGTAGAATGGACGAACAAAGACCACAGTTTGACTAGAATATATACTATAATCAGACAAATGGCTTCATTTGTAACAAAAAAAAATGACCCTTTTAAGGTAATGATTTATTTCATACTCGCAGTTTGTCGAGACGTTAGTCACAGTCAACAACTATTCTATTCTGAACTACGCTCACACGGACAATTATATTCCACCTAGTGATGAAACTATCTTTATTTACAGAAATCTACACTCGGCCATGGTTTTCCTGGCATACCAGGATCAAATGGGATGCCTGGAATACCCGGGGCTCCCGGACCGCAAGGACCCCAGGGAAGGGAAGGTGTAAAAGGACGAATAGGTGATAAGGGATCAGAAGGTATGCCGGGTCCGAGAGGAGACAGAGGGCGCGAAGGGCCACCTGGGAAGAGTGGACCGACAGGTATTGAAGGCATCAAAGGTCAGCAGGGACTTGTGGGATTAAAAGGAGAGTGAGGAGTTGCGGGAATCAAAGGAGAGCCAGGCATTGTGGGAAATCAAGGAAGAAAAGGAGAGAAAGGAGAGAAAGGAGAAAGCGCCAAAGCAAGTCAAGCAAGTGTAGTACCACAAACCAACTGGAAACAATGTGTGTGGAAATCAGAAATCAGTACTGATAACGGAAAGATTAAGGTAAATAAGAATTTACGTTTATGTAAGCCCTCAGTACAAGTATCCTAAATCAAACAAACGTACACCTCCATAAATAAAGACGAGGGCAATTAGTCTTATGTTCCCATTCACTCAGCAACTCATTCTTCAATTAAGTTAATCCTGCTTTAGCGGGCTTTTTTATTTCTTTACTGTACATAGAACTACTTAATATTTTGCAAGCTGTGCCGACCTTAATGCAATATATGGTCTTCCTGTAGTGTGTATATTGTCAAGCCTACCTTGTATGACCTTTAATCACGTGACCACGCAAAGTCGGAAACTACGACCTTTTACTCGTCTTTTCTCTCTTACAGGAGTGTACTTTCAATAAGTTAATGTCTGATACATCGCTCAAAGTCTCGTTTCACGCAAACATGAGGGTCAGAGGTAGTACTAAGTGTAACCGGTGGTATTTCAAGATAAATGGAAATGAATGCAACCGACCAGCGACAATTGAGGCACTTGTCTACAATTCCTGGCCGTCTGGTAACACCAATCATGATCAGCTGCATCATCGGTCGTTTGATGGATACTGTGAAAACATTCCACAAGGGGTGGTTAGGGTGGAATTATGGGTAGGAAAGTGCAGTGGTTGCACCCTGGGTGATGCTTGGACTGGGTGGAATTCAGTGTCCCGGATAATGATTGAAGAAGTATCTAGGCCCCAGTCCTAATAGTTTTGCTCACACCAAGGAAGCCTCAGCTAAAAAAAACGGATAATGGTTTCAAGAAAAATAATAACTCGTTGGATTGTGTGACTTGATTGTATAATTTTCTATCTTGTGAAATTTAAGGAATGGCTTTTCTCTTATATGGCTATTATAAGGTCATGTGATGGCAACGGCCCTGATAACATAACACAGTTTATAATAAGTACACAAACTTGCACTACATTGATGTGAAGTATACTTCACATCATTGAAGTATTCTTCACATCATTTCACTCCTCACGGGAGATATGAACTCAATAAATTGACCTCGCTCCCAATGTGTGGCTTCATAGCTCAGTTGGTAGAGCAACGCACCGGTAACGCGAAGGTCACGGGTTCGAATCCCGTTGAAGCCCTGATTTTTATTTTTTTTCAGGCTTCTTCTTTCCAATTGCTCAGTTAAATTGGAAAATTTACTGCGATGATCATTCTTCACTTTCTTGAACTACATTGGTGTATTAAGTCCAAATATTGATTAATTCATGATTAGTGAGCGCGCACGATTTTTTTTACAAGTTGTAAAGAATCGCGCAAGCGCACAAGTCAGCAAAGACGAATGAGTGAATAAATTCAATCGTAAACGCGAAACAATACCAGTAACAATACATATTCCTTCTGAGTATTAGGTATAGGTTTTTATGGTGGCGTTAAGAAGTGATGAACTTTCAGGTTTCGTGTGCTATACCGTTTGATCAAAACTTTATTTCAACATGAAATTTCTATCGAGTATACGTACATATATTCAGAAGTTCAGTAATCGGCACACCACCTTTGTTTTCTTTTTGTTTGTTTGTTTGTTTGTTTTTTTTTTACCACATTCTGTAGCCGTTGCGGCATGGAGTGGGATAAGTCCATGATCCATTTTGAGCTTTTTTATCATCTGGTACGTATGAGGAACTTCGACCCCCAAGCATTATCATTTTTTTTAGACTAAGGCAGTTGAGAAAAAATATTTCGGGTATTCATCCAAAAGAAGACAATCTTTCCGGAACCTTTCCACAGTAAGGCTTTTATCCTTCTTTACAAAATATGAAAAGAGTTGAACACTGCTTGGCGGACTGAGCAGCGATTTTTTTTTTTTTTTTTTGTTTTTGCATCTCAGGAACCTCCAACCTTCGCCTTTCATGAACCTGCTCCAGACTTTATTGGGTCGCTAACTGCTGTGAGAGCTACCTCGTCGAGTCTCCTCTTTTGTTCCTAGCCTCCTTTAAAACTATTAATTTTTAGCTGATTTATTCAGGGTTTCCGGTTTTCCCCTTCGTTTCTTATCTCCAAAACCTTCATTTCTCGATTACCATTTTACCACCCAGCTTAATGCCGTCAGCAACGTAGTTTGTCTGGGCCGGTGCTCTCTTCAAGCGTTCTCTCCTGCTTAGGATTTTGGTCTAAATAGGTTATTTGTATATTTGCATCGACCGGTTTTTGGATGTTTTTACTTTTTTATATGTTTTTGTCTATGTAAGTGTCGTTTATCTCAGTTGTGGTTTAATTAAATTCGAGTCTAGGTCCTTAAAGTGGGAATGTTTGAGAAAACAGATGACCTTGGGCGTTAAATTTATTGGCGTTTCTTTTCTCTTTATTTAAAGTAAAGCCACGAAATTAGGTTAATCATCGGTTGTTTTCAGCCATTTCGGTGGCAGTTAAAGTCACCAGGTAGTAGACATTCGAGGGAAAACGGTGAGGCCGTTAAAAGTTAAATTTTGGAAGAATGGATCGGATAAGTTTTGGCTTGTGTTACTGGATGAGAATTTAAAATCTACTTTTTACACCCGAGAATAAGACCTTTTGATTGAACCAGGAAGGTTGCTTGAGTTTCTGTCAGATTTTATACTAACTATAGTGAATTGTTATAAATAGCTAGCTAAAAACGACATTCAATATCAGGCCTTCAAGCGCGCATCTAAGTGTGAGGGAGTAAAGCCAACCAAGCAAAAGAAACGGACAATGGAGGGATTTCTACAGATATTTTCGGAGTGTTAACCAGGAAAAACCATAATAACGCTTTTAAAGCAGAACAACATACGCAAATAGAATCCACTAAAACTTCGCAGAACACTAAGGCCTTTGCAATATGGCCGCACGTTCAAAGCAGTTTAAAGGTCATCCTCTTCTCTTTTTCATGTATGTACGTATATATGCTTGTATGGGGAAACTAGACAGTAAATAAAGGATAATAACTCATACATAAACAAACAAGTTTGCACATATTCGGCTATTGCAGACCCAAATGTAAAAAACTTTTTTATCATTTATTATCATTTGGAAACGTCACTAAAAGAACACCGTCATCAATTAAACGATTTATTGTTAAAATGAGTTTTCATTTTGTATTATATATTTTTAAAACGAAGTGTACGTGGTCCTCGCAGTAAATTGAACAATAGAGATTACTTTACGTAAACAAAGTACCTAATCTATCACACGCCTGTACAGGAACAAATAATACAACAATGAGGAGACTTCTAGCTCAAAAATCAAAGAAAACAGGAACAATCAAAACAAAGGATATTTTCTATTTAAGTGAAAAGTACGTAGCACTGATTTCAGTCAGTAATCGCAGTGTTCTAGTTCAGCTCTCATCATGGTGCAAGATTTCGCTGTTTTCCTAATTATTTGCATTTCTGGAGGTTCTCTGGGAACGACAACCTCACCTCAGCAACAAAACACTGCAACATTACAAGATTTATGTAAGGTAAGAAACGATTATTTTACAAAGCTACAAGGTTGTTCATTCCTAGAAATTGCGATTAGACGCTTCGCACGACAGCACCTGCATTCTGCACAGCTCATGGCCATCATAGTATGCAAGTTAATTGTATTCTCTCTGTGCCTTATGCATTTTACTACCCTGCGACGAGAGGCTCTTCGATCTTCCTAGAAAATCGGGAAGAGGAAGGGGTGATTTCCTCTTCCCGACTTTTCTAGGAGGATCGCCGGAAGGGCCTCTGCTCGCAGGGTAGCACTTTACAATCTACCACCGCAGAAAAATTATCGATTTAAGGTTACGTTTTTCAGCGTCCCTGGGCACATTTAAATTCAGTTAACGGGATGAAAGTGGAAGTAAATCTGTGTGTTTTTTGGCTTTAAACGCTAAGTATAAAGGCAAAAGCAAACTTATTTTATTATTTTATTAATATAACTTTCCAACATGAAAACAATCTGACACTGTGCACACAATTATCATACCCACCCATGAAAGGTAGACCACACCACCGGGGTCTAAAAGTCCCGTAGGAGTAAGATGAGTGTTTTGCATGACACAACCTATCAATTTTCGAACTTATCCATGAAGACTAGAATGTCCAACCATTCAGTGATGTCAAGGTAAAACACATTCACCTGCATTCTCCTCAAAATTACAAAAACTGTTGGAATCAAAGTAAGCAGTTACCAGCACCTTAGAAACAAACATACACAAACCTAATAACCGTACAATGAACAAACAAAGACCACAGTTTGACTAAAAGATATATTTCCTCGCGAAGCGCCAAGCCGCGAGGTTTTTAATCTCGTCGCGCGCGAAGCCCGCGTGTATGAGTCATAATCACTTTAAGAATTCTCATGAACTGCATCCTTAATGACATTGCTACTTGTAATTTTCTATTTCAGTGACTTAGTATGTTTGTACTTTATTGTTACAAACAATAGTTGTCAGGTGTCAGGGGCACCCAACGTCAATTTTCGGAAAATATCCCTTATTAGTAAAATCCAACTAGTGGTCTATTATCAATGCTGCAATCCGATTGGTTGAGCTACTACTAGGCTATATGTTATAGCCAAGAGAGGATAAAGGGGACAGAGAAGGCATCCCCCATACACACCCTATTCCATAGGTAATTCGTCTCGAGTTATTTAGAATTGGGATAACGTTACCTCGCGCGCTGCGTGAATGTTTCGTGGAGGTTTCGCATGACTAAACGCCGTGCAAAACATGTCGGGCGAAAGGCAATGAAAGCGTAAAGAGATCGAGAGCATTTCTGAACATTGAAGCGAAATGAGTCGGCGCTCACCTGGGAAAAGGGAATCGCTGGACTCTTTGACAACCCGTGAAATCAGTTTAACTCGAAGTTGTCGTAACTTCAGTGCTTTAATAAATTTCGCCGGTCTATTGAAACCGGTCGTTTGTACAATAAAGAAAGTAGGACGCCAAGTGTAATTTTTGTTGAATAATAAAAGACTAACAAAAGAATAAATATCAAACCATAAATTGCTCTCATCAAACTGTAAATTATAAATGATTCTGAGAGAATATTATTTCCCTGCTGTACTGTATGTAGCTCTATACAAGAGAGGAAGGGCGATCCTTTTTTAATTTCCGTTTCGCTGATACAGCTTGAGCAGAAATCTCTCTTCGCTTTCGTCGACAAAACGAATAGCAATATCGCTCTCCGCGTCTTCCGCCATTTTTTTCAGCGTCAATTCGTGAAAGCCGCGTGGCTCTGAGCGTGGGTCATCCACGCGGAACACAGTCGCGCTATGCGATTGGCTGTTGTCTAACCCCTCTGGGGATCTGTGGTCTTAGAAATAACTCGAGACTAATTACCTATGGAATAGGGTGTGTATGGGGGATGCCTTCTCTGTCCACTTTATCCTCTCTTGGTTATAGCCCATTAGTAGCAAAAAGCGCGGGCTTTTTGGCGGCAAAAAAGGATTAAAGTCTAGCTTAAACTAGCTAAACTTTTTTTATTCTGGATATTTTTGACCAACTAGTTGGATTTTACTAAAACTATTGACTCAGAGCCCATTCGGGTTCGAGGAACAATTGTTAAATAGCCTGCGTAGCAAGCGTTTCTGTGCGGTTTAGGAGCAAAGAATGAGGAACAATGGTCAAAGACCGCGCGAAAAATGGCGCAAGTTCTCGCTTAATTTCTCGCGCGATCAAAACCGAAAATCTCCTTCCACGGTCTTTTTTAACTCCGAAACCAAACGGAAACGCTTGCGACGGAGGCTAATCTGTTCGGAAGATGATTTGAGATCTAGAATTTTAAGAAGCTTTGTTGTAAAATTTCTTGCCTGCCTGCCTGTCCTAGGATTTTCGAACATGTAAAAGATGGTATTATTGCCCATTTTTAACGGATTTTTACTCCAAAAAGATCACCTAGAATTTTCGAGAGCCTTTTCTCTGGCTGAAATTTTCGAAAAGGTAAGTTTTGATCCCTATAATTTCCGGATCACTAGACTTTCAGCTGGGAAATCCGAACAGATTAAAAATTTTTAGGGGATAAAAATATGCCTATATCTACCGTTTAAATACTAAAATACGTTTAACAATGCTACGTTTAAGTAGTCTTAAATTATATTAGGGACCTTTAGCATCAGGTTTTTCGTGGGAAACGGCAAATCGCAAACCGCAAAATGTCACGTGACCACGGCCTTGCGGTCACGTTTGCAGTTTGCAGTTCACGATTGAACCGCAGGAAGGGCTTCCAGCGGTAAGTGATTTACGGCAAGGTTTTTTGCCACAAAAAATTGTACAGCCTCACGTTTAAAGGTATGAACTAGCCGTCTTAGCAACCAAAAAAATTTTGTTTATCAAGCTGAGATAGGGGACTAAAAGTCCCCTATCTCAGCTGGATACTCAGAAGCTTGTAACATTCACTATTCCATTTATCTCTGATCATATTTCGCATCTAATAGCTCACTTTGGAAAAGAGTGATAGCCTGGGAACGAAGTCGCGCCGCAAGCACTTATGGGATTATTTGGGGGGACGCTCAAGCCAGCCATCTTAAATTATGCCTAAACACAGGAGTTGTTGTGTGCCCTTGTGCACCAATAATTTCAGGAACTCTACTGGAATGACGTTTTATCGAATACCCAAAAAAGAAAGTGTTCGCCGGGAATATATACGTTTACTTCGGAACGATAATTTAAAGTTAGAGTCCGACAGCACACGCGTTTGCTCTGCTCACTGGACCGGAGGTAAAAAGCTCAGCAGAGAACACCTTCCATCGATATTTCCTTGGAGTAAAAAGAAAACAGAGCGGCGGGTTTTGTCCCGGACGGAATCGACTACAAACGTAGGAGGTAAGAAAAGGAAAGCCGATGTTTCTACTACCGAAATAGACCAAGGTCCTCTTTTTGACATTGATCATGAGGAAACCATTCAAGCTTCTTTCTGCGATGCTGCGACGCAAACTGAAATCACTGTAGAAATACTGGATCAAATTGAATCGGAACTTAAAGAAATCATAGAGAAGAAGGACAAGGTAGCAAGGGAGAGAGACGAGTTATCGAGCGCGACAAAGAGACTTCAACATTTAGTGAAAAATCCGAAATTTGACATCTCAAAGTTTAAGGGCAATGATGAAGATGTTGAATTTTACACAGGTCTTCCACACTGGGATGCACTTATGCTTCTTTATGATATGGTCAATCAGAAAGCACAGAACCTGAACTATGGCAGTTATGAAAAGAAAGGAATTGGCTCCGAGCAAAAGCTAGGTAGACCTAGAGCACTTACATTATTTGAAGAGTTTGTGTTGACTCTGATGAGACTTAGGCTTGGCTTGTTACAAAAGGATCTTGCCCACAGATTCAATGTTTCTGAAACTACTGTGTCTGTTGTATTTAACACTTGGGTTCGGTTTATGAGGATTGAACTGGAGCCTTTAATTTGCCTTCCCAGGAGAGAGCTTTTACATGAGCACATGCCAAAAATTTTTAAGGAACTTTATCCAAGAACAGTTCTAATAATCGATGCTGTTGAAATTCGAGCAGAGAGCCCCTCATCACTTGACATGCAGTCAGTGTGTTATTCTTCATACAAGGGCACAACAACTATGAAAGGACTTGTTGGTCTTTCGCCTATTGGAGCCCTGGGATTTTTAAGCGAGCTATACACTGGCAGCATAAGTGACAAGGAGCTCACCAAAATGTCCAATGTGATTAACTACTTACACCATGGGGATGATGTCATGGCAGACAAAGGATTTGACATACAAGATGACTTTGCTGCAAAGGGGGTAACTGTAAACATACCCTCTTTTCTTAAAGGAAAAACTCAGTTCAGTGAGGAAGAAATGGCACACAACAAAAAAGTTGCTAGCCTAAGAATACATGTAGAGAGATGCATTGAGAGGATGAAAAACTGGCATATTTTTGACAGCAGGATTCCCATAACATTGGCCCCTATTGCTAGTGACATGTTTATAATCATAGGGGCACTTACAAACTTTTTGCCACCTCTCATTGATTAAATTGCAATGATATTTCACTTTTTAAATTCGTCGATTGTTTGAAAAACACAACAACAAAGTTTTGGCAATAATAGTTGGAAAATTTGCCACAAAATGGCTTTTAGTCTTTCATTTTACTGAAATTGAATTAGATACTTTAACCTGGAAATCTTATTGTTTTATTTTACTGTCCCATTCTCATTAGCTGAGAAAAAGAAGTGATTTACAGCAAAAATAGTGCGATTCAGGAATAAATCACACTGCTTAGAGCCAACAGATTTCAAGGATAACCAGTGATCTCAAAATGGATTTGATAAAAACATAATTTTTTCAAAGTGGATACTGGAATTTTATTGAATGATAACCTCTCTAAATTTTTCTCAACTCCAATAATATGAAAGACTGTTCCTTTACACTTTGATCGTTACTATGTCCTGGATATTTGAATTCCTTCACTTTTAAATAAGCCATCCACAGTAAAGATTTCATTAAAGTAAACAATGGGTTTGGAATATCATTTTAGATTAATGTACCTTAGAGGCATTTTCTTAGAGACATTTTCTGAATTTGTACCCATGATTAATAGCAATTGCTTCTTGTTGAGGCTGGGACAGACCAAAATACAATACCCAAATGCCGGGAAAAGGTCTGTTACAATTGCCTATATTGTTACAAGTGACAATGTTCCTGAAGCAACTTCAATAACGTACAAGATTAGCAAATTAGTATTATGTATGTCATCAACAGCCTCTCAAGTCTAATCTTGAAAGACCAAATTTAACACGCGGATAAGCAAGTTCTACAAGAATGTGCTCATTATAAAATGCCTCAAGTTTTGGAAGTACTGAGGTCCAGAATTCACGATTAAAGTTGACTGTTGAAATGAAAACACCATCAGTGTCTACAATTGATCTGTCTGGAAGATCTTTAACTCCCTTTACCACCAGATCAACCCATGATTTCTGTGCAACAAACATCTGTTGCTGCACTTGATAGTGATACTTGTGTTTTTGGTTGATGACCAGGTGTCCATCCGTTGAACCAGGAAGAAAGATTCTTTTTCTGACAAGTGCTTGGTACAAAGTCTCATTCTCCTTTAGGAAGACAATTTTTATTTCAACAAGTCCACTTGAATTTAGCTCAGTGGAGTCAGCATTGTATACTAAGCCATCTGGAGATGCGGCGAGGTAATTATGAGATTTGCTGATGAAAAGTCCACATGGTTGCACTATTACATTTTGATTGTCCAGTTTCTTTGATTTGATGTATTCAGCAATAACAGCACCTTCCCTTGACAAACCCTCTTTCATTGCCCTTGTTTGAGGTATCTGCTTGTAATGTAAGACCTCTTCAATGGCCTTTGTTGGGGAGGTAGTTGCTTGCAAAGTGGCAATTCGATGGCATTTTGACGCAGTTATTCTTATTTTTCGATGCAGATTCCAGTTTTCATTTGCTGATTGACCCACTGTCTCTTTTTCAATTCGATCAACATCCTTTTCATCGACAAAAAGCCTTTTCTTAAGTTTTATGCATCTTTCCTTTATTTCTTCCAAACTCACTGGATGGCACTTCACTGGTGATAACAGTTCAGTTGACACTGTACAAATGTTTCCTTCTGTTTCAACAGGTTCAATGGGAGTCAGAGGTGTGCAATAATTATGTTCAACTGAAATCCTTTCTTTATTCTCCTCCAAAGTTTTCTGTGGTAGAATTAGACTCAGTGCCATCTTTTTGCCTGTCTTTTTCTCAATTTCCTTGACATGATGTAACAAATTGCTAGCATCAGTGTTTAGACTTGGGTTCTGCTGGTGTGGTGCCCTGACATCCCTTGTTGATGGTAGAGCTTTATCCTCACTTTTGTGAGGTTTTCCATGCTGATGCTTTCTAAATTTGGCCTGTGAAATTGGCAGGTTGTCAACTTTCCTTTTTCTTGGGACATTCCATACACATGGCTTTGAAGTGCATGATATTGCAGGTGTTAAGGAAGGATTCACAGGTGCTTTACTTTGTTTGAAGAACTCTTCCAGTGCAAACAGTGTTGAAGTTACATGGTTACATCTGCCATCTATTCCAGCTGGGCAACCATCATAAGCTGTCATCACCTTGCCACATTTGTTCAAAACAATATAGCAATTATACAAAACAGTCTTTTTCATTGATGGAAGAACTTGACTTTTTATGTAAAATTTTCCGTCAGACTCCCTGCATTTAATGCTAAGGACATGGCCAGATTTAAAAAAGTTGTATCCCTTGACGAGAGGTTTAGCAGTGGATAATTGCTTCTTAGCATCACTTTCTTCAATCATATACCTCCATATTGTACCAAATGATATGGCAGGTAGAATATTTAAATCTTCTGTAAAGCCATCTACTGGAAAGTTTTCTTTGAGTTTCTTGGCGTTAATTTCCTCCATGAGTCCCAGGCTAGCTTTAGCTTTCGCTAAATGAATTCCACCATCAGGGTCCTTAATCTTAGAGCTTAGTCCACCAGCAATATAGTCCTTTACTCTAAAACGAAAAAAAAAAATACCAAAGTAGGTACAGGCGATATTCTTGGAATATCATGGCTTAATAACGTAACGAAAAGAACAGGGGCAGTAATAAGAAGTTTTCAAATGGCCCTTAAGTTCTCCTACCTTTGAACAAGCTGCATTTTCTTCCCAGTTGTTTTAGCTCCACGGCAAAGGAGCCATCGCTGCAGCTGTTTTACGGTACATTCTTCTGGTATTTTTCGAGGTAAAATTGCTCCAGGTACATCTTCTTCTCTTAGATATGTGCTTTCTGATTTTCTAGTTTCGATAACTTTGATCTTATTACTATCTACTTCCGTTAAAATCTTGCTGTCATCACTACAATCACATTCCGCACTCAATTCCTCCATGTTTGTTTTTACCGCGTCCCCCCAAATAATCCCATAAGTGCTTGCGGCGCGACTTCGTTCCCAGGCTATCACTCTTTTCCAAAGTGAGCTATACGATAGAGGCGTCAATTTTCGCGCATCATGTCATCATTCTAGGGCGAGAAATTTAATTAAAGCGCGGCATTCAACAAATGTACGGCTCAAGTTTCGCATAAAATTATTCAGTGCCGTCAAAGAAAAAAACATATTATTAAGGTCTGCGTATAAAGTCGATCACATTGCTAACACAGACAAAAACGCTTAAATATCTCCTACAAAATGAACGGCTGAGTTTGTTTTTTCTACGGGTCAAACTGCTACTATATATTCCAGAAGCGCTCAGGCATAATAATATGCCAGGACTTCTACCTGGATGAACCAGAAAGGATATAGAACAACTACCTATTTTTTTTCTTTTTACGGCTACGGGTCGAAATGCTAAACGTGTTATATATCCTAGAAGCGCTCAGGCATAATAATATGCCAGGTCTTCTACCTGGATGAACCAGAAAGGATATAGAACAACTGCCTAAATTTTTTTTTACGGCTACGGGTTGAAATGCTAAACGTGTTATATATCCTAGAAGTGCTCAGGCATAATGATATCATGCCAGGACTTCTACCTGGATGAACCAGAAAGGATATAGAAGAACTGCCTAAATTTTTTTTTACGGCTATGGGTCGAAATGCTAAACGTGTTATATATCCTAGAAGCGCTCAGGCATAATGATATCATGCCAGGACTTCTACCTGGGTGAACCAGAAAGGATATAGAACAACTACCTAATTGTTTTTTACGGCTACGGGTTGAAATGCTAAACGTGTTATATATCCTAGAAGCGCTCAGGCATAATGATATTATGCCAGGACTTCTACCTGGATGAACCAGAAAGGATATAGAACAACTGCCTAAATTTTTTTTTACGGCTACGGGTTGAAATGCTAAACGTGTTATATATCCTAGAAGCGCTCAGGCATAATGATATCATGCCAGGACTTCTACCTGGATGAACCAGAAAGGATATAGAACAACTGCCTAAATTTTTTTTAACGGCTACGGGTCGAAATGCTAAACGTGTTATATATCCTAGAAGCGCTCAGGCATAATGATATTATGCCAGGACTTCTACCTGGATGAACCAGAAAGGATATAGAACAACTACCTAATTGTTTTTTACGGCTACGGGTTGAAATGCTAAACGTGTTATATATCCTAGAAGCGCTCAGGCATAATGATATCATGCCAGGACTTCTACCTGGATGAACCAGAAAGGATATAGAACAACTGCCTAGATTTTTTTTTACGGCTACGGGTCGAAATGCTAAACGTGTTATATATCCTAGAAGCGCAAAGGCATAATGATATCATGCCAGGACTTCTACCTGGATGAACCAGAAAGGATATAGAACAACTGCCTAAATTTTTTTTTACGGCTACGGGTTGAAATGCTAAACGTGTTATATATCCTAGAAGCGCTCAGGCATAATGATATCATGCCAGGACTTCTACCTGGGTGAACCAGAAAGGATATAGAACAACTACCTAATTGTTTTTTACGGCTACGGGTTGAAATACTAAACGTGTTATATATCCTAGAAGCGCTCAGGCATAATGATATCATGCCAGGACTTCTACCTGGATGAACCAGAAAGGATATAGAACAACTGCCTAAATTTTTTTTTACGGTTACGGGTTGAAATGCTAAACGTGTTATATATCCTAGAAGCGCTCAGGCATAATAATATGCCAGGACTTCTACCTGGATGAACCAGAAAGGATATAGAACAACTGCCTAAATTTTTTTTTAACGGCTACGGGTCGAAATGCTAAACGTGTTATATATCGTAGAAGCGCTCAGGCATAATGATGTCATGCCAGGACTTCTACCTGGATGAACCAGAAAGGATATAGAACAACTGCCTTTTTTTTCTACTCGTCGAAGTTCTAAACGTGTTATTCTTAGAAGCGCTCAGGCTTAATTATATGCCAGGTTTCCAGCGACTGATTTTAGCTGATTTTGCGGTGCGCAAGAATGGATAATTTACCCGACTTGTAAACAGATATTTCCTTCAGCCGATTGTGTCTCATGCAGGAGAATGTCATGTCTGCGTTGTTTTGTTTCTACTGAAGTTTTATCAAAGAAAGCTTAAGCGAAAATAGGGAGATCGCAATTTATACTCTTACGAACTATAAATTAGGGCTGACCTGGAAGACGAGTTGAATTGTGCCGTCATCCTTCAAAGTATAACCTGGCTGCGTTTAGGGAGACAATTTCCTCTTCCATCCAGATGTACTTGGTATATGTGTTTGCGCGAATCTTCAGACAAAGAATTGGGTATACACTGATTCGAATGGCTTGGCGATACTAAGTGCTTAAGTCTACTTACCGATTACAACATGTTTTGGAAGTATTGAGAAGCGCGCCAAACGAAGTTGTCACAGCGTTCTCGAGCGAACACGGCGCGACCTGGATTGATAAAAATTACCATTACATGCAGGTATCATGCCAGTGATATCTCCTTTCGTCGCATAGTGAATAGTTTGTGAGCACATCCTCGACTCTCGAAACATTTGTCTTGCGCCGCTATAGAAGTTGCTTCTCCCGCGAACCATAGGTAGATTTCCCGCTTAACATAATGTTTGATAATTTATGCAAAAGTTGACCTCGTGGAAGTCAGCAGTGCATTAATCGACTCAAAAATAAACAGACTTCCTACAGGGTTTTGAACACGGTTTTAATTAAAGTACTTTACGAGCGCTGCGGTAGTTGACCGCAAAAGTGTTACGGTGATGGATACTCAACGGGATGATTACGTCACTTCATAGCAACCACACGGTACGAATTTTTTAACTTCCGGAGCGCTGAGGCTCGTAGTGTTTGTATCCGTTTGCGATGTGTTTGTTGGATTTTTGATCTCGAATCAATGAATTACTGCTGAGTTTTGGGCGATTAAAGTGATGCACTTCGACTTGATGAAAACAACATGGCGGCCCTAAACAATGAACACGTAGTTCAAATCAATTCTATATTTCTTTCTGCCGTACTAACAAAGGAAAGTATTCTGTTCCGATCCAGAGTTAAATTTTTTTTTTCTATCTTGTTTCTGAATTCATAACCTAAGTTAGTCTCTGTTTGGTTCCTATTTTTAACGTATCACTCCGCGAATATCATTTTATTTTGCTTATCTCTTTTAGACTGGGGAGCCCAGGCTTCATAAAGACTTCTGGCTTCTTCTGGGCTCCCTTGCAACCTTACAATTCCTATATGTATTCTTGTATTGTATTGTATTTTGGCTAAATAAAAATGAACTGAACTGAACTGAACTGAACGCCTTGCTAAAGTTTGAAATCTCCGCAACGCGAAACTGCAAACGCGTAACTGCGGTTTGCGGTCTGCGGCTTGCGGTCTGCGGTTTGCGGTTTACCTGATGCTAAAGGTCTCTATTCTCGCTGGGTGCCCCTGAAGTGTGATTATGTACCAAAAAAAGTGCTAACACTTTAATAGCTGTAGTTCACCTAACAATATTTTTTTTTCTCCAATTACCAGCATTTAATTGTTGTTTTTACTGCAGCATTATCTCCTACCATTGCCATCCACTCACTGCTTCTGACGCATTTCACAAATAATTATTTCACTTAAGGGTGAGCTTTTATTAAGCAAATGCAACTGCATATTAGCCGGCAGTTATCCACTATCACCCCCATTTCCTTTTGACCAAAATTACACATGTAGGAGGGTCAAATGGGGTGAACACGGGATGGGACTTATGCACCATTCGCTAACATCAGCAACCCCATTCGCGAGGTTCTGCAATACACGTATTTCTAGTATAATCAGACAAAAGACTACTTTTGTACACAACTTACTATTTTATGATAATGACTTATTTTATACGCATAGGTTGTCGCGAACGTCAGTCTAAGTCAAGAATTATCCTATTCAGGACTACGCTCACACGGACGCTTATACTCCCCCTAGTGATGAAACTATCTTTATTTTCAGAAATCTACACTCGGCTATGGTTTTCCGGGCATACCAGGATCAAATGGGATGCCTGGAATACCCGGTGTTCCCAGACAGCACGGACCCCAGGGAAGGGAAGGTGTGAAAGTACAAATAGGTGATAAGGGATCACAAGGTATGCCGGGTCCAAGGGGAGACAGAGGGCGCGAAGGACCTCCCGGGAAGAGTGGACAGACAGGGGTTAAGGGCGTCAAAGGTCAGCAGGGACTTGTGGGATTGAAAGGAGAGCGAGGAGTTGCGGGAGTGAAAGGAGAGCGAGGCACTGTGGGAAATCAAGGAAGAAAAGGAGACAAAGGAAACAAAGGGGAAAGCGCCCAAGCAAGCCAAGCAAGTGCAATACCACAAACCAACTGGAAACAATGTGTCTGGAATTCAATTAATTCCGATACAGACACAGGGAAGATAAAGGTAAATAAGAATGTTGGTTCATGCGAGCCCTCAGTACAAGTGTCCTAAATCAAACAAAAGTACACCTCAATAACTAAAGACGACGGCAATTAGTCTTATGCTCCCATTCACTCGGCTGCTCATCCTTCAATTAAGTTAATTCTGCTTAAGCGGTTTCTTTCATTTCTTTACTGTACACAGACCACTTAATTACTTTCTCGATCAGAAGCTATGCCGACCTTTTTGCAATATATGGTGTTCCTGTAGCGTGCTTATTATTAAGCGTATCTTGTGTGGCCTTTAATCACTTGACCATGCACGACAAAGTCGGAGACTACGGCATGTTACTCGTCTTTTCTCTCTTACAGGAGTGTACGTTCAACAAGTTGACGTCCGATACATCGCTTAAAGTCTCATTTCACGGAAACATGAGAGTCAGGGGTAATTATAAGTGTAATCGGTGGTATTTCAAGATAAATGGAAATGAATGCAGCCGACCAACGACAATTGAGGCACTTGTCTACAATCAATGGCCATCCGGTAACACCAATGCTGATCAGCTGCATCATAGGTCATTTGAGGGATACTGTGAAAACATTGCACAAGGGGTGGTTAGAGTGGAATTATGGGTAGGAGAGTACAGTGGCTACACCCTGGGTGATGCTTACACTGGGTGGAATTCAATGTCCCGGATAATGATTGAAGAAGTATCTAGGCCCCAGTCCTAATAGTTTTGCTCACACCAAGGAAGCCTCAGCTAAAAATAACGAGTAACTGTCTCAAGAAAAATAATAATAACTCGTTAGATTGTATGACTTGATTGTATAATTTTATATCTTGTGAATAAGGAATGGCTTTTCTCGCATATGGCTTTTATCAGGTAACGTGATGACAACGGCCATGATAACTCAACTTTATAGAATAAGCACACAAACTTGAAATTCTTTCTTTATTGTATTAAGTCCAACTATTGATTAATTCATGATTAGTGAGCGCGCCCAATTATTATTTACGAGTTGTAAAGAATCGCAAGCGAACAAGTCAGCAAGGCAAATAAGTGAATAAACTCAATCGTAAAAGCGAAACAATACCGGTTCTATACATCTTCTTTCTGAGAATTAGGGATAGGTTTTTATAGTCCGTTAAGAAGTTATGTACCCTTAGGTTTTAGGATGGCCTATAGTTTGCACGAGATAAGATTTAGTTTATCACCATCACAATAAAGGTGATGGATTTACTTATACAGAAGAAAGTGTATTTTCTGTTTTCTCGACTGTACATTTAAGAGGCTTGGACTTGATACTCAAAGCCTTCCAAAACTAATGCAAAAATCCAAGGGACATTTCTTGGAGTTATAGGTGGTACTAGAAATAAATCCAAAGGAAAAAGAGGAGTGGGCCAATGATCATTGCCTCTATTCAATTCGCCACGGTGACTCAACACGATGTCAGGGGATGAAACAGGGCTTACGTCCCAATTGATATCAACCCTTTCATTATCCACCCAGACCATCATAAAGTTGTACCACACCACCCTTGTGGTCTAGTACGCCCGGTTGGTAATTTGTAATTTTTAAAGCTGTCGTAGTTTGTAACATCCCTTTGTCGTAATTATTAGTGAGCAAAGCTGTAATTTGTAACTTTGTCTTGATTTGTAATAAACTTTAATCAGAAGATGTGACTGGTAGAAATAATTTCAAACTTTTGGTTTTAGTTTTACCTGGTATATATTTAAAATAGGCGTCGGCTAGACCCACGCCTTAAGGTAGGCCTAAACTCAGTATGGGAGATTTTGTAGTTCTGTCTAACAAGTACGTAGAATGGTTTCAAACAAAGAATGCTGCAATGCATGGCTGAAGTTGGAGAAGAGTGGATGTGGCTGGTTTACCGTTGCTCACATTTTGGGGGTGGGGGGCGGTGGTGGGGAAGTAGCACATTTAACGCAAAACAATGTTGCGCTTCAGAAAGTCCTTTTTTCTTACAGTCGGAATGGGTTTGAATTAAGCCTTTATTTTAAAAATTCTTTCGTGTCCTATTGAGGTTAATCAATAGGAATGTGTTTAGTTGTAGTGAATGTTTATGTTTATTACCTTTTTTTGCAAAAAATATGTCAGTGTGGTTTCAGTATTTTGTTTCGAAAAATTTTGATCACTTTGAAAATGAGTTCCTATAAAATTTCCCATTAATAAGGTAGACTACTTTAAACTGAGGAAGGACAAGGAAAAATCTGTTATCGGCACAAGTGTTCATTGACGGATTTGATTCTTTTGATCCTCTTTTTTTAAAACTGTATTTTTTTGCTCAATCAGCAAACAATTTAAGCTTTGTATCTTTGTTTGCATCGCAGTGAGAAGGACGGACAAGATAAAAGGTGACAAACGATAAGTACTGAATGAAAATACGAGAAGACACGCAGTGACTAAAAGCTAATGGTTTAAGTTTTAATTCCTTTGTAAAGTAAGACGGACAAATTTTAAGACCTAAAATATACTTGAATAAGCCCTATTTAATGGGATAAAAACTGAAATTTACAATAGCTTCTTTAATGTACCCAGTCAAGAAATTACAACCCTTTCCCATTTTATCAATCTATGTCAAGCTATATTCGGCACTCCAATTTGCAAGTTAGAGCCAACGTAACACAGAGTCGAAGAGAGAAATTGTGAAAAATAAGTGACTTAGAACGGATTAGAAATTTGGAATCAGAAATCTGAATAAGGAATCAAAATTCACGGAGGCGTATTAAATTGAACTAATCATGTCTTGTGATTATTTCGCTGTCCTTTGTAGCCTGCCTTCAGCAGGCACGGGCTATTTTTTTTAAGGCGAAGGGAGATTTCGAGGATGTGCGCGCAAGACGGGAGAAAACGGGAGGATGCCTCCTCTTCCCTTCGCACATTCCCATCTCGCTCTCTATGACATTTAACCAAAAATTTAAAACTTGCGCCTGTCACACAAGCCATGTCCTTGGTTCTAGAAACACCCATTTACTTTTAGCCTGAGTGAAGGCGCGACCAAAGACGAGTCTTAAGAGTTGGTTGGTCAGGATGGGTGGGTGGGGGGATGATCAGGCTCGTTATTTGCCCTTGGTCTTTAGGAGCTTATTTTAGACACTGCTTTTCTACACAGACTTACCTAGGGCTTTTCTCCAAACAGCGCTCTGCAATAGCTGGCTTAAATTATATGCTTTGGAAAGCTGATTTGTTAAAATCAAGAAAAGGTATTAGCTGTGGTCACACTACAGACTTTTTACCTAGGTAAACACGACTTGTTGACAGTTTACCTAGGGAAACTTGATTTTTTAAGTGTGACCGATTTTTCCCTAGGTAACTTACTTCGGGGAAATTTTATCGTCTGGGTCTTCGATATGTCTCGAAAACAATAGAGTTTACCTTGACAGCTACCCCAAAGCAATAGCTAGGGAAAAATGAAATACCGAGGTTGCTAGCCAATAGAAGCTCATCGGCGAAGGTCTTGATGACAGAACCGGACATAGATCACGCTGTGAAAGAAATTTTGGGAGCACGAGTCGTCTACGTCTTCGCGTTTCTACACCTTGCACGTTGACTTAGCGTAAGAAATAACAGCGAGATAAAAGGAAAAAAAAACGTCTCTTTGATCAGCTACATCCCTGCGCATTTTGCCGTCTTCAATTTACGCTCCAAAAAATTCAGCTGGCGTGAAAACTTTGGGAGCCGATATCAGTAGTGTGACCTTCCACGAATTTTTACCTAGGTAAAACAAAACCCGAGATGAATTTACCTCGGGAGATTTTTGATGAATTTGCCCTAGGTAAATAGGTTTTACCTAGGTAAAAGTCTGTAGTGTGACCACAGCTATTGAGATATTCTATATTTAACTACACATGAAGCTATTTTAAATAGAGAGGTTTTCATTGAACTCCAACTTTTTTTAAAATTGTACTTTTAACTGACTGTTTTGTCGTAATTTGAAACAGCTGTCCTAATTTGTAATAATTTTGACGTAATTTGTTTATACCGATTCAACCAAAAGGCAGGCTTGTTTTTCCAGTGGTTTTTGATCGTAAAGGGGACAGTAAAAGGTTGGTCAGAAAGGACACAAGTGATTTCAACTCTTTTTAGGAATAACCTGTTAGCTTTTTTTAAATAACAAGTTTTTAATTTGAGCTAGCGATCTCAGACTCCTGTAAAGAGTTTAAAATTTTAATGCAAGTTTACAAAACTAATCAGTAAATTTCGCACCACCTTTCGGCTGACCACCTGCTTTGGGAGAAAACAGGCGATAAATAAATTTTTTTGGCAAAGTTAATAATAGTTATGGTAATAATAACAATATTGATGCTAATAGGAATAGATAAATCTACAATTTGTCTTTTATGCTGTTTCGCTTCTTATTCAGCTACCCTGATGGAGGGGTGGAACAATTTTGGAGCAACTCCCCTCCCTCTAACCGTGTTTGTTCCTTATAGTTTCAATTTTGGAAGCAAGGACCAACGTTACAAAAAAGAATAACCGGATCGTAATAGAGGATCTACTCAGCTGTAAATAGACATGTTGAACAAAATAAGCAAGGTCTATTTTACAGTCGGGAATATATCTTTTTTGTTACCAATATTTCTGAAGGCACGGTCTTTCTTCTTCAGGGTCTTACATACAGTGATAAGGTTAAGCTTAGACAGGACTGAAATCAGACCACTCATCACATCGAATGTAACTCATCACATCGACTGTAACTCTTAAAACGTCATTTACATGGTACAACGCAACCACTGCCCTAAACAGTACATCGGTGAAATCAAACCATTCCCGTAGCATGTTTCATGTCGAAAATACAGCAATTTCAACTTCCTAGTTTTCACAGTGCGTGACACCAAAATAATTCCTGCGGTTAAGTTATCCCTGGAGTTAAGCTAATCTAAGATGGTCTTCAATCAAAAAGAAAAAATTCCGATTGGTCAGTCAACTGCATTCAAAAAGTGTGCGGTAATATACGCAGTCACTGCTACACAAGGAGTACGATGCGTGTTATTTATTACAGACAAGCGAAACAAGGTCCAATCCACATTAGATGACAGCTTCTTTAAAATGGTTTAACCTTTCAAATTTTCTGGCGAATTTCTTATGTATAAAAACATGTAATCTTATTGTGTTACTCAACAATCCGTGATTAAGATAAGTATCATCCTGAAGACTATTAAAGGATACTCGGAAGATCTTTCCACGATTTATGAAGATCCTATAGAGATCGTCATAATCTCAAGGGATCTTGAAGCTATTAGTTTTGTCGTGAAAATCCTTCTAAATTGCTTCAGATGCATCCTTTATTCCTTCTATGTTTTTTCTCAAAACACTTGAAGGTTCCTGCTACGTCCTTTTGGAATTGCCTTCAGGGGTATCTCAAGTCCAAGTGAACTATCATGATGCGCTCCGGCCATGGATCTTAAAAGGAAGCTTTGTAAGATCCTTGGAGGGATCCTTTCAAGATCTTGAAAGATCCTCTTGCAATCCTTAAGGATCTTGAAGGATCCTAGCTAGGTTCTTTAAAAGATCCTTGAGGGCGTCATTTAAGATCCTTGAAAGATCCTCTTGCAATCCTCAAGGATCTTAAAGGATCATAGCTAGATTCTTTGATAGATCCTTGAGGGCATCAATAAAGATCCTTGAAAGATCCTCACTAAATCTTCGAGGATCTTAAAGGATCTTTACAAAGATCTTTTTAAGATACTTTGAAGGATCCTTCCAAGATCTTGAAAGATCCTCTTACAGGCCTCAAAGATCTTGAAGGATCCTAGTTAGCGGGTTCTTTAAAAGATCCTTAAAGGATCCTAGTTAAATCTTCAAAGATCTTAAAGGATCTTTGCAAAGATCTTTGCAAGGATTGTTGAAAAGAATTTTGAAAGATCCTTATCACTTCCTCCAGGATCTTCAGATGATCCTTTTAAGATCCTTATCTTTAAGGATCTTTGAAGATCCTTAAGGATCCTGTGAGGTTTTCACAAGGGTAGGCCAAACGCCGCACTCTTTTAATGCAGGAAAAAATTGTAAACAAAGATTCGCCTACAGTCTTGCAGCTTACCGAAGCAGGAACAAGAAATTAATGCAATACTTAACAAGGATCAAGTACAAGGATTAAATATTTAAAAAAAAAACACGCACACACAGAAAAACGAGTCAAGTTCGTGCTTGTTTAGTTGAACGAAAACGCCTAAAATTTGTGGCGAGCTAGTAGGAAAGGAAAAGGGAAAAACAAATACAAAGCAACAGAAAGCAAAACTGTATAAAAATGTTTGGTTTTTTTCGGAAATTGTTGTCCTTTTATTATAATGATGTTATCATTAATTTTGACCCTGTTTCAGTACCCTGGAAGGGAGAACGTGAACAGCGGTTAAGAATCTGCAAGATAACTTCCCCTAAAGGAAAAAGAAAAAAATGCAAGAAAAACAACTCTGAAACAGGAAGAAAAGATTATATTAGAAATAAAAAAACAGGAACAAGAGATTAAAACGATACTTAACAAGGATCACGTACAAGGATTAAAATTTTAAAATAAACACAGAAAAACGAGACAAGTTCAGGCTTGTTTAGTTGAGTGAAAAGGCCTAAATTTTTGACGAGCAAGGAGGAAAGGAAAACGAAAAAAAAACAGAAAGCAACAGAAAGCGTACTTGTAAAAATGTTGAGGTTTTTTTGGAGAATTTTTGTTCTTTTATTATGATGATGATGTCATCATTAACGTTTGACCCAATTTCAGTACCCCGGAAGAGAGAACGTGAACAGCGGTTAAGAATTTGCAAGATGACAACTGTTAAAGGAAAAAGAAAAAAATACAAGAACAAACAATCTGAAACAGGAAGAAAAGATTATCTTAAGATTTTTGCTATTTAACCGACGACTCTTAGCGCTTACCGCAGTAACGGCGGTGAACTTTGCTTGCTCTCAACATGGTGCAGCATTTTGCTCTTCTGTTGATTCTTTGCTTCGCTGGAGGTTCCTTAGAAACAACGACCACACCTCAGCAACAAAATGCTGCAAAGTTAAAGGATCTATGCGAGGTAAGAAATGGATGGGTGAAAAGAAGTACGCCCTAACAAGCTTGGCAGTCTAAAAAAAATTAATAAGCAATTTAGGCCTGTTTCAAACGTCGTGCTACTGCACTGCTAAGCTGGTCGATTGTAGCACGACTGTCAAGCAACTGTCGCACGAAAAATCTAATACAGTCAAATTAAGGTCGCCTATATATAGCAAAGTTCGATAGATCAGAGTCGATTCCGTTAATCTTAGGTGTTATTCATAGCTAAGACTCGTTGCAGGTGTAAAGCTCAAATTTGGCATTGAAAACATATATTTAAGCGACAATACATTTATTCCGTTGAACGAAGGATTTCGTATGTTTCCATGGCCACGAGAGTGATTTTTAACTAGTCTCAAAATTTGGAATTTATTAGGTTTATGCAAAAACCAGTCGTTACACTTTCTTATAAATTTGCGCATATCTTAGAATTAGTGACTTCGGGAGCCGATAAAATAAATCAACCAAATTATAACAACAGTTTTTGATTATTTTAAGAAAAAATCGTTTATGAGAAACTTTCTTGTATCACAAAACTCCTTTGTTCAAAATTTATTTTGAGGTTTACATTGACTTAAGTACAACGTATAAACAGGACTTGTGCCGAATTTTAATGGGTAGGTTTTACAATATTAGTGACCTTGAGATACACCGTTTCTGTCTACGAGTACGTATAGGCGACCACGTTGGCTACTTAGCTAAATAAAAGGCGACCATTATTTCCCAGCTGAGATGATGGCGTTACCGTTCTAACCGTAGCCTACCCGTTTTTCCGGCGTAAGAGGCAATCTACTCGTATTTACGGCTATGCGTACTGGTTATTTACCCGTACTCGTACACTGAAACGGTGTATCTTAAGGTCTCTATTGTCGTTCGTTTACACTGTTTATGAAATTCAACAAAACATGCTCTCAAACATTGCTCCCTAAGTACGTATGCTGAACTCTTGGGGGAGGGGGTACGGGGCTGAGATCACACGATATGCCAAAGGTGACGAAACAAGAATAAATTTCTACTGGCAACTTCTTGTCGCGCTTTTTTTCTATAAAAGCTTATTGGCTGCATATCTCCTCGTGATAATGGTGTTAACTTGAAAGTAAATGGCTAGAGCATTTAAGGAGAAACTGTGTTCAGCCACCTGTTGTAAAAAAGAAATACACAGAAATCAAAACAAAACGGTTTAATCGACTTTTTAAATGCATTCTCCTTAATATTTTAATTCAGTTTGGCACATCAATAGCACGACTTAGACTCACACGTAGTCTCCTGCTGTGCTAAATTTGAAGTTGGCACGAGAGAAGCACAGATTTTTTGTTGTTGTTGTTCCCTGCGCAGAGAATTCTACAAAGAGCAAAATACTATTAAAATGCGTTTGCTAGCAGCGACAGCGGCAGTAGTGGCGTTTTTAATAAATTCAACCACAAGTAGATACGTGCTCGCCCTTTGGAGTTAATTATATGGCACCTAATAGAACCTAAACATGCAAAAAAAAGGCTTGCACAGCAAAGATGTTACATGTTTACACAGCGAGAATGGAGAAGTATGGCTCAAATCTCTCTCATTTAAATGACTTCCGAGAAACCCTCCAACTTCGCGTGCAAAACTCGCATTGAAAACTGCAACGGTGCGTCAACGCCTGTTCACGTGGTCTTTTTCAGTTGGCCTACAGAGATTTTCCCCACAATTGTACTAATTTATATTGTTTTTTTAATCCTGTCTCAACAAGAAATCTGAAAAGAAAAACCGCGAAGAGCAAAGAATGCCGCAAAGCTGATAACAACGCGAATTGATTTTTTAAACAGTATTTGAGCTGGCCATACCAGCCTTATTCAGGTTTACAGATGCCACAAAATTCTCAACAAAAATTACCATGATATAGATGGAGAATGTCGAGTAAAACTCAAGTGTTACGTTTTAAGAGTGCGAAGTGATTGAACGTGCTTCATCTTCGGGTAATAGGACGGCGTGACGTGTTGTTTGTTTGTTTTTTACTATTTTAGCTGATCTGATCTCTCCTCTTGAGATCCAACGTTGACAACCAGCAGGATCTTCGTCCACGGTGTTTGCAGGTTATTTCCTTATCAATGAAACATGAAGTCTGAAGTTTCCATTATGCTTCTAAAATAAGGGAAAGTGCAATTATCTCTGACAATATGTTTCATCCTTTCCCGGCTAAATTTTGATGTCAATTAGGTCCATTACAATTGATCTTTACTTTCAGAAATCTATACTCGGTCATGGTTTTCCTGGCATTCCTGGATCAAATGGCATGCCGGGAATGCCGGGCGTCCCGGGACCGCAGGGACCCCAGGGAAGAGAAGGCGGAAAAGGACAAATTGGAGATAAGGGATCGCAAGGAATGCTAGGTCCAAGAGGAGACAGAGGGCGCGAAGGGCCTCCCGGAAAGAGCGGACCCCGAGGAATCAAGGGAATTAAAGGTGAACCAGGACTTGTGGGAATGAAAGGAGAGCCAGGCATTGTGGGAAATCAAGGAAGAAAAGGAGACAAAGGAGAGAAAGGAGAAAGCGCCAAAGCAAGTCAAGCAAGTGTAGTACCACAAACCAACTGGAAACAATGTGTGTGGAAATCACAAACCAGTACTAACAACGGAAAGATTAAGGTAAACAAAGAACTTTTTAATGAGAACCCTCTCAAGGATTTTAAATTTACAGGAGTACTTCTCAGTGAATATATAAGGCTAAAGAGAATTAATCTCGTGTCTCAAGAGAGTGCCATCTTTATAATGAAATTGCTGGATTGCATAAGGTAGGGACTAGATGCAAGTTCACATATTATTTTCAACTCAAGAGCAAGTCAGACTAAAAGAGTAGACAGAGCTTTATAATGGTAATTGAACTGAATGGAGTGCAATTTGATCTGAAATCATACGTATGATTTCAACGCGCGAGTTCGATTTGAAATCACAAGTATGACCAAAATTGCGCCACACGAAGTTCAATTACCACTTTATTACAGCCATTTTGAAATCGCAGAAGGTTTGTTGATATTGTATATAGAGTGAAAATGATGCGACTTAAAACAGAAATGACGCAATTTAGAACATGCAGGCGGGGCGGGGGGAAGAGACGCGATGTTCTCACAACTCGCAAAGCGGTCATCCTGCGTAGCGGTCAGCGAATAATTGCAGTGTTTTTCCCACAGTAAATATTTCAATAGAAGCAAGAAGCGAACCCCCAGAGGAAATGATTGAAAAATTGAAAAAAATAATATCATGCATCCTTGTTTTTCTTGCATATTGTATTTATCTTTTGGTACTGAATTGAAATTCCGGGGAAAACTAACTTGACCGCAACCGTGTTAGATCTTAACCAAAAACAACGCCCTCGATAGATTTATAGGTTACATCGTTTTTGCCGGGCGACGACATCAGAAGATTATAGAAGTTATGATGCTAATGAAAAATAATGGAGAAAGTTTCAAATTTGTCGAAGTAAGTATACTCAAGAGAGCCTTATAAATTTGAGCTTTCAGCTGTACATATCATACCTGAATAAACATTCACACTTCATAACATTTCACTTCGTTTATTACGATCAGTCAACACTTTGAATTCAAAGCTAAAATTCAGAACGATCCTAATAAAAAAATCACAAAAGCTCTGTACCTTGAAGCGACCTTAACTTTCCTAAGGTTTGCAGCAAAACACTGCTCGATGGCTCAACTCTTCGGTGGTTCTTATCATCTATACGCAGCTATATGTTGCATATCCCAAACTCTGCAGATTGAAATTGTTTAACAGAAAAAGAAAACCAAACACTATGTCTGAAAAGCGACATAAAACCAATAAATTTGCGAATTACCAAAATATAATAGTGAGAAACAGTCCCGCCTTGGACCGCCATGTCAAAGGTTCTCATTAGATCCCATCAACCTCAGCCCCTTCGGACACCTCATGAAATTTACATAACGTAGTTTTCCCCTTTACTAACTAGGGTTAAGCATTGTTTCGAAACTGGTTAGGTTTTTTGGGGGGGTTAGGGTTGATGCTATATGCACTTAAATTATTTATGTACCATCCAACGAATTCTCAGTTGTCTAGTGGTTAGGGTAGTATACTGGACCATCTAGGTCGTGGGTTCGAATCCTACTATCTTTCAAATAATTTTTTTTTCTTTCAAATTGAAGAGTCTTGCACTTTCATGAACATTTCCAGCTTGAAATATCATATAAGTGTGATATAAAAGAAAACAGTTCTACCTTGTGTAAATTTCATGAGGGGGCTCACAAGGCTCACCAGTGATTTCAAAATGGATATCATAAATAAAGTAATCAATTCAAGTATATAACAGTTTGTGCTGACAAGTCGATATTATATGGACTTATACCCACGGCCCAGCCCACTGCCGTATGATATCCGGTAATCAATAAAATGATGTTCTCGAGGTGCGCATATTCTCAGGTTTTTGTTTTTGTTTTTTGTTCTTTTCTTTGTTTGTTTGTTTGTTTTTGCATGACTTCACTCGGTAAATGACATTCATGAACATCCGGGACAAGTGAGAAACTAGCACTTTTTTAAAAAAGGTTGTCTTTTTAACTATTATTCTCTCGCAGGACTGTACTTTTAACAAGCTGACCTCAAATACAGCCCTCAAAGTCTCATTCCAGGGAAATCTTAGATCTGAAACTTCCGGTGGATGTAATCGGTGGTATTTCAAGTTCAACGGAAATGAATGCAATGGACCAATGACGATTGACGCTGTTGTCTATAACGCCTGGCCATCAGGTAGAGCAGCTAATCAGCTGCATCATCGGTCATTTGAGGGGTACTGTGAGAACATCCCACAAGGGGCGGTTAGAGTGGAATTATGGGTCGGAAAGTGCCCTAGCGAGACCTTAGGTAGTGCGCACACTGGGTGGAATTCAGTGTCAAGGATAATAATAGAAGAAGTATATAGGCCTCAGTCCTAAATTATAACTTTCCTTACACTAAAGGACCATGTAACTTCCCCTTTTTCAAGATTCCACAAGTGCTGTAATCCTTGGTGACCTAAAAAGTTAAACCGATTATATTTTAAGGAGTCGATTATAAAAATTATACAAAGGATTGCTGGCTTGTATTGTTCTTGGTTGTCTATCTTATGTAATTAAACGAAAATGACTTCTTGTACTTTATAGGCTTTGAATCTTCTATTAAGCTCTTGCTCTCAAATAATCCCCCTCTCTCTAATAAGTTCCCCTTTTCCAAGGAAGAAAGTTAATAAGCCCCCTACACCCCCCTTATTATTTTTCACTAGTAAATGATAGACTTCTGTATTAATCAATCACGACTGTAAAGCTTCGTGTGTTATCGAAAATGTTTTTCTTTGTAGCCTCCTTTGCGCTAAATAAAAATAAACAGATTTTCCGTTGACTCAATCGCAACATTATCGTCTTTATGTTACAATATACCAAGGAGATTGGCTCGATCGGGACGTCCTATTTTATGTCAACTTTTTGACAACGTGCGGTTTGCTAGTCGCGTAATCTAAGTTCGGAACTGACGAGAATTACAAGTCACTATAAGTCAGACACGTTCGGCCACTTCTTCGTGGAGGTTTCGCATGACTAAATGCCGTGCAAAACATGTCGGGCGAAAGGCAATGAAACGGCGTAAAGAGATCGAGAGCATTCCTGAATATTGAAGCGAAATGAGTCGGCGCTCACCTGGGAAAAGGGAATCGCTCCATCTCTTCTTCCGAAAGACTCTTGTTCCGTTTATTTGATTTCTTCGGCGCCTTTTTGCTTGATTTGGTGACGGTCGAACTCGAAGGCGCGTGGTCTTAAAAATAAGAGACGAATTACCTATGGAATAAGGTGTGTATGGGGGATGCCTTCTCTGTCCCCTTTTTCCTCTCTTTTTTATACCCGGTTTTGGAAGAACTATAAGCTCAGCACAAAATATTTTAGACCACTGCAGCCCAATGCACTCACAGGATAAACGTATTGTTATTACTTAGTTAAGTGCAAGGTTTAAGCAAAAACTCTCGAAAAAGGCCATTTCATTTCAAGATGACCAGTCTGGACAGCTGAGTTTTCATTTTTAGTAAGCGCTCTTGGCTTAAACAAAGGAACTGAAGGTTTTCAACTGTGACACACAATCTCACCTAAGCAACAAAGTGAGTCAAGCGTGTTACGTGAATTCATGTGTATCTAGTCACGTGACAGCAAATGGCCAAAGCAGCGGGTACTTCGTTATCCCCGTAGCTTCTACCGCTTTCTGCTACCGTTCCAATTACTTCAAACAAACGCAACGTTTTCCAAGCGGAAAATAATCCCCGGAAACTAAGGCTAAATTAAGTCTGCTTCAGCATTTTAGCCGGCCTCTTGTTATATGAAAAACTAAAAAGAATTAAGAGGGGGTATTGCCTTTTCGCTCAAAAACGATATAAAAAAATGAGTGTGAAAAACCCTCGTAACATTTTTGCCAACTTTTAACTCGTTGACAGAATTTTTTTTTTTGATAAAGGTCTTTTGTTCATGGTAACAATAAGGAATCTTATTACATTTAAACTGTCTCGTAACATTTTTGCCAGCTTTTAGCTCGTTGAAAGAAAGACTTTTTTTTCAAAAGGTCTGTTTTTCATAGTAACAATAAGAAGAGGGTCTGGATGGGGGCGGGGGGGTACAAATGTCAGTTGTCAGTTAAAATTTCGGCCATTTGTCAGTTGTCAGTGAAATTTTAGGCTTTTTTTCAGTTGTCAGTTAAATGAAACTTATCTGTATATTTGTGACGCGAGGGCTTAAAAGGCACATTTGATGTAAATTAAACATTAAATCCGAAAACTGATGCCATAGTACCTTAATTTTTATCAGTTTTGCTATTGTACATGTTGTAAGCATTTCAATTGGCCCTCCTTTTCTCAAGTCTTGTGTTACTCCCCTCCGCGCGAGCGTTTTTGCTGGTCAGAGTCTAATATTGCCAACCATTAAGCCAATCAAAATTTATACCTTCAGAATATTGTATACGCATTATGCGTGAGTCTTACGGCTGTGGACTAAGGACATTGATCTCAGAGGCGGATCCATGGGAGGGGACAAATGGACAAACGGAAGAAACGGACAAACGGAGGCCCAAAGGGCCGAAAAACATTTTCTTTTAAAACCGCCCCCCTCCCCTTATCTCAGGGTCTGGATAACTTCCCCCCCCCCCCCCCCCCTTATCTGAAGGTCTGGACCCGCCACTGGATCTCACGCCTGAGTCACAAATCCGGACAAATGACTTTGAGTTCTATTTTCTGTTCTTAGAAAATCATATCAAAGCACGCTAAAAGTGTCGTCTTTTAAATGGCTTCGGAAGTGCTCAAACGTCTTCGGGAACAGTCTGCGGACACTTAATTTTCAGCAACGTTCGGAAGTCTTCGGAAATTCGTCGGAAATCTTCGGAAGTCGCCGGGACGTTTCCGGAAATCTCCGTCATGACAAGGTGAAAATCTCATGCATTTGACTCAGAAAATGTTGGCAGGTATGATATGGGGATGAAGATCGTAAGGCGACCAAGAAAAACCGTTCCTGAATCATCTCAGTAAAAACTTGCAATTGTCTTTGTATTACCCCAGTTTTGAGCAGGCATTCAGAGGACCGTAAATTTCAGATCATAGGTCATTTACAACAGATGGTACATGACACACAAGAGTTTTGCAGTAAAATCATTAACGAAATATTACACTAAGATTACCCTTAAAACGCACATTTGATCACATTGTCTGCTGAAAAGAGTGGAACAATGCTATTTAAGGCCTTAAAAACCGGTTTTGTAGAAAATAAAGGACAAGCAGGTCCTTTGTCAGCTGACAGTAAAACCCAAGGCAAATGTCAGTTGTCAGTTAAATTTTCGGCTATTTGTCAGTTGTCAGTTAACCCCATCCAGACCCTCTAAGAAATCGTCTTACACTTATACTGTAGCAACAAGAGAGGATAAAGGGGACAGAGAACGCATCCCCCATACACACCCTATTCCATAGGTAATTCGTCTCGAGTTATTTTTAGAATCGGGATAAAGTTACCTCGCGCGCTGGGTGGATGTTTGTTTTGACTAAACGCCATGCAAAACATGTCGGGCGAAAGGCAATGAAAGCGTAAAGAGATCGAGAGCATTTCTGAACATTGAAGCGAATGAGTCGGCGCTCACCTGGGAAAAGGGAATCGCTCGACTCTTTCATAACCCGTGAAATCAGTTTAACTCGAAGTTATCGTAACTTCAGTGCTTTAATAAAATGAGAAATTTCGCCGGTTTATTGAAACCGGTCGTTTGTACAATAAAGCAAGTAGCAAGTAATATTCATGTACATGTAATTAGTTTTACAAATTTGAATTTTATTGTAGTTTTTTAAGCTGTTACGCGCTGTTGATCAGTGAATGTAAATAGCGCTCTAGAAGTTATTAAATTATTATTATTATAGGACGCCAAGTGTTATTTTTGTTGAATAATAAAAGACTAATAAAAGAATAAATATCAAACCAGAAATTGCTCTCTTCAAACTGTAAATTATAAATGATCCTGAGAGAATATTCACTGTGTTAAGGATTTCCCTGCTGTACTGTTAGCTCTATACAAGAGAGGAAGGGCGATTCTTTTTTAATTTCCGTTTCGCTGACACAGCTTTAGCAGAAATCTCTCTTTAGTCGTTTTCCTCGACAAAACGAAAAGCAATATTGCTCTCCGCGTCTTCCTCCATTTTTTTCTGCCTCAATTCGTGAAGGATGCGTGGCTCGGAGCGTGGGTCATCCACGCGGAACAAATTCGCGCTATGTGATTGGCTGTGTCTAATCCCCCTTGGGATCTGTGGTCTTAAAAATAACTCGAGACGAATTACCTGTGGAATAGGGTGTGTATGGAGGATGCCTTCTCTGTCCCCTTTATCCTCTCTTGTGTAGCAAGTATTCTTTTAATGAGAGAAAGATTTAGAATCCTCATCACGTTTACGGTCGTCAGCTTCAAGTTCAAAATTTCTTAAAATTTTAGCAGCAAAATGTTGATGGTGCGGTACACATGCACCTTTAAAGATATTCCCCTCATCTAGCCCAAAGGTAGCTGGGTCAATTGAACGCAGATCTGACTCCACCATGGTTATACAAGCTTCGTCAGATTAAAGTTCATAATTTCTCAAATTTGGAAATGTGCCGATAAAAAGTGTCTAAAATAGCTCTAGTTATGGATGAAAGAACAATGAATATACCGGTTTCTGGACAGACATAATAAACAGTAAACGACAAGTGAATGGAAAACTTAGTCTCAAGGTACAAATTGACGTTGGCCGCTCGCCGTTAACGCGATTTCAAATCTCTCTATTAATAGCCAAGCAAACTTGACGTAACGTGGGGGTGGAAGTAGATCATGAGTCAGGTGGGTGTCTTTATTAAGCGGGTTATTAAATTTAGGGGAAATGTAAGAGCTAGGGACAGTAAACTAAAATTGATCGTAATAACGAGGTTATGTCTGTAAAGCGGAGTTTGACTTTAACTCCGCATGATTGGCTTCAGTCTGTTTCATCACTACTCAACATGCAATAGCACGTGGGAATGGTAATGGCAAAATCCCCACAAATAACATGGTCTGGGATACTCGCGAAGGCCCGATCGTCTGGGAATTCCACGACATATCGATTCCTTCCGAGGTTTTGCTGAATAATGACAAGAATGAAAACATCTAACACGTAGCCGTGTCTTGAATGGTTGGAGACAGACCCCCGGAGAAATCGGAAAATCGGAAGCGTTTCTGTTTCACCAAAGTCTGTCATATTTTCGAGATGGTCTACGAATAAACCCATGCCATTTAAAAATTTGATGAATTTCTATGAATCTTTTTTTGCAGAACTTCTGTTAATGCCCTCAGCAATGTCGTAGTCGGTTTGTCTGGGCCGGTACTCTCCTGTACGAGCTTTCACTTCTGACTTAATAGGATTTTGGTCTAAATCGAAAGGCTGACTAGTGTTTGTGTCGACCGGTTTTTGGACATTATTCCTTTTTTATATGGGTTTGTCAATGTAAGTGTCATTTAACAGTTGTGGGTTAATTAAATTCGAGTGTCGGTCCTTGAAGTGGGCACGTTTGAGAAAACAACTGACCTTGGGTTTTTTCCTTCATCGGAGTTCCTTTATTCATTTAAAGTAAAGCCTCGAACTGGTTAGGTTCATCATAGGTTTGTTTTCAGCCATTTCGGTGGGTAATAGGAAGCGCATTCAGTAAAAGTCACTAGGGAGTGTACATTCGAGGACAAACGTTGGGGGCAGTTGAAAGATAAATATAGGAAAATGGATAAGTTTTGGCTTGTGTTGCTGGAGATGAATTTAAAATCTACTTTTTACATGTCTCGAGGTTTAGACCTTTTGATTAAACCAGGAAGGCTTCTTAAGTTTCTGTCAGAGTTTATACTAATTATGGTGGATTGTCATAAATAGCTAGCTAAAAACGACATTTCAAAGTGCATACTGCCGGGAAAAACAATGCTAAGACAGATACTCGTTATATCAGGCCTTCACGCGCGCATCTAAGAGTGAGCGAGGAAAGCCAACCAAGCAAAAGAAACGGACATTGAAGGAATTTCTAGAGATATTTTCGAAGTGTTAACCAAGGAAAACCATCATAACGCTTTAAAAGCAGAACAACGTAGGCAAGTAAAATCCACTAAAACTTCGCAGAACATTAAGGCCTTTGCAATTTGGCCGCACATTCAAAGCAGTTTAAAGGTCATCCTCTGCTATTTTTTCATGTATCTACGTATATACACTTGTATGGGGAAACTAGACAGTAAATAAATGATAATAAATCATATATAAACAAACAACTTTGCACATATTTGGCTAGTGCAGACCCAAATGTAAAACTTTTTTATCATTTATTATCATTTGGAAACGTCACTAAAAGAACACCGACATCAATTAAACGATTTATCGTTAAAATGAGTTTTCATTTGGTATTATATATTTTTAAAACGAAGCTGTACGTGGTCCTCGCAGTGAATTGAACAATAGAGATTACTTTAAGTAAACAAAGTACCTAATCTTTCACACGCCTGTACAGGAACAAATAATACAACAATGACGAGATTTCTAGCACAAAAAACAAAGAAAACAGGTACAAGCAAAACAAAGGATATTTGCTATTTAAATGAAAACTACGTAGAACTGATTTCAGTCCGTAATCCCTGTGTTCTGGTTCAGCTCTCATCATGGTGCAAAATTTCGCTGTTTTCCTAATTATCTGCATTTCTAGAGGTTCTCTGGGAGCGACCACCTCACCTCAGCAACAAAACACTGCAACATTACAAGATTTATGTAAGGTAAGAAACGATTATTTTACAAAGGTTGATCATTCCTAGAAATTGCGATTAGACACCTCGCACGACAGCACCTGTAATCTGCACAGCTCATGGCCATCATATAAATGCACGTTTTGGTTTGGATAATTTTAGTCTCTCTGTGCCTTATAATTATGCACTTTACAATCTACCACATCAGAAAAAATAGCGATTTAATGTTAAGGTTTTTAGCGTTCCTGGGCGCATTTAAATTTAGTTGACAATGAAAGTGGAAGTAAATCTGTGCGTTTTTTGGCTTTAAACGCTAAGTATAAAAGAAGGCTTACATATTTTATTGATATAACTTTCCAGCATGAAAACAATCTGACATTATATTGTGCTTAAAATTACCATCTCCACCCATGAAAGGTGGACCACACCACCGGGGTCTAAAAGTCCCGTAAGAGTAAGGTCAGAGTGTTGCATGACACATCCTATCAATTTTCAAACTTATCCATGAAGACTAGAATGTCCTACCAATCAGTGATGTCAGGGTAACACATTCACCTACATTCTCCTCAAATGACTTGAAAAACCTGAGAGCTAGTGAAACCGGGAATAAAACCCAGGCAGCTGCAAAAACCATTATCCAACTAACTGAGCTAATCACGCAGCCCTAGTGGGCAGAGATTGGCATACGGTATTTGGAATCCATGATGGTCCTTTGCTAGTAGAATCAAACGGATTGGGTCTCTCCTAATGCGGGATTTAGTTCAGTTGTGAAAGGCCCAAAAATTCCTCGTCTCTTATACGTAATAAAAAAATTCATCTGATCATATATTGTGCTACTGACTAATGACTGCCTTTCTACAAAGCTGGATTACTTTCCTAGAACAAACCCTACTGTTAGAATCAAAGCCAGCAGTTACCAGCACCTTAATGAGAAACGAACGTAAGCAAACCTTATAACTGTAGAATCGACGAACAAAGACCACAGTTTGACTAAAATATATATTATAATCAGACAAATGGCTTCATTTGTAACAAAAAAAATGACCCTTTTAAGGTAATGATTTATTTCATACTCGCAGTTTGTCGAAACGTTAGTCACAGTCAACAACTATTCTATTCAGAACTACGCTCACACGGACAATTATATTCCACCTAGTGATGAAACTATCTTTATTTACAGAAATCTACACTCGGCCATGGTTTTCCTGGCATACCAGGATCAAATGGGATGCCTGGAATACCCGGGGCCCCCGGACCGCAAGGACCTCAGGGAAGGGAAGGTGTAAAAGGACGAATAGGTGATAAGGGATCACAAGGTATGCCGGGTCCGAGAGGAGACAGAGGACGCGAAGGGCCACCTGGGAAGAGTGGACCGACAGGTATTGAAGGCATCAAAGGTCAGCAGGGACTTGTGGGATTAAAAGGAGAGCGAGGAGTTCCGGGAATCAAAGGAGAGCCAGGCATTGTGGGAAATCAAGGAAGAAAAGGCGAGAAAGGAGAGAAAGGAGAAAGCGCCAACGCAAGTCAAGCAAGTGTAGTACCACAAACCAACTGGAAACAATGTGTGTGGAAATCAAGCAGCGGTACTGATAACGGAAAGATTAAGGTAAACAAGAAACGCGCTAAAAAAAAACCAACTGGAAACAATATGTGTGGAAATCAGAAATCAGTACTGATAACGGAAAGATTAAGGTAAATAAGAATTTACGTTTATGTAAGCCCTCAGTACAAGTATCCTAAATCAAACAAACGTACACCTCCATAAATAAAGACAAGGGCAATTAGTCTTATGTTCCCATTCACTCAGCAACTCATTCTTCAATTAAGTTAATCCTGCTTAAGCGGGCTTTTTTATTTCTTTACTGTACATAGAACTACTTAATATTTTGCAAGCTGTGCCGACCTTAATGCAATATATGGTCTTCCTGTAGTGTGTATATTGTCAAGCCTACCTTGTATGACCTTTAATCACGTGACCACGCAAAGTCGGAAACTACGACCTTTTACTCGTCTTTTCTCTCTTACAGGAGTGTACTTTCAACAAGTTAATGTCTGATACATCGCTCAAAGTCTCGTTTCACGCAAACATGAGGGTCAGAGGTAGTACTAAGTGTAACCGGTGGTATTTCAAGATAAATGGAAATGAATGCAACCGACCAGCGACAATTGAGGCACTTGTCTACAATTACTGGCCGTCCGGTAACACCAATCATGATCAGCTGCATCATCGGTCGTTTGATGGATACTGTCAAAACATTCCACAAGGGGTGGTTAGGGTGGAATTATGGGTAGGAAAGTGCAGTGGTTGCACCCTGGGTGATGCTTACACTGGGTGGAATTCAGTGTCCCGGATAATGATTGAAGAAGTATCTAGGCCCCAGTCCTAATAGTTTTGCTCACACCAAGGAAGCCTCAGCTAAAAAAAACGGATAATGGTTTCAAGAAAAATAATAACTCGTTGGATTGTGTGACTTGATTTTATAATTTTCTATCTTGTGAAATTTAAGGAATGGCTTTTCTCTTATATGGCTATTATAAGGTCATGTGATGGCAACGGCCCTGATAACATAACACAGTTTATAATAAGTACACAAACTTGCACTACATTGATGTGAAGTATACTTCACATCATTGAAGAATACTTCACATCATTTCACTCCTCACGGGAGATATGAACTCAATGAATTGACCTCGCTCCCAATGTGTGGCTTCATAGCTCAGTTGGTAGAGCAACGCACCGGTAACGCGAAGGTCACGGGTTCGAATCCCGTTGAAGCCCTGATTTTTATTTTTTTTCAGGCTTCTTCTTTCCAATTGCTCAGTTAAATTGGAAAATTTACTGCGATGATCATTCTTCACTTTCTTGAACTACATTGTTGTATTAAGTCCAAATATTGATTAATTCATGATTAGTGAGCGCGCACGATTTTTTTTACAAGTTGTAAAGAATCGCGCAAGCGCACAAGTCAGCAAAGACGAATGAGTGAATAAATTCAATCGTAAACGCGAAACAATACCAGTAACAATACATATTCCTTCTGAGTATTAGGTATAGGTTTTTATGGTGGCGTTAAGAAGTGATGAACTTTCAGGTTTCGTGTGCTATACCGTTTGATCAAAACTTTATTTCAACATGAAATTTCCATCGAGTATACGTACATATATTCAGAAGTTCAGTAATCGGCACACCACCTTTGTTTTCTTTTTGTTTGTTTGTTTGTTTTTTTTTTTTTACCACATTCTGTAGCCGTTGCGGCATGGAGTGGGATAAGTCCATGATCCATTTTGAGCTTTTTTATCATCTGGTACGTATGAGGAACTTCGACCCCCAAGCATTATCATTTTTTTAGATTAAGGCAGTTGAGAAAAAATATTTCGGGTATTCATCCAAAAGAAGAAAATCTTTCTGGAACCTTTCCACAGTAAGGCTTTTATCCTTCTTTACAAAATATGAAAAGAGTTGAACACTGCTTGGCGGACTGAGCAGCGATTTTTTTTTTTTGTTGTTTTTGTTTTTGCATCTCAGGAACCTCCAACCTTCGCCTTTCATGAACCTGCTCCAGACTTTATTGGGTCGCTAACTGCTGTGAGAGCTACCTCGTCGAGTCTCCTCTTTTGTTCCTAGCCTCCTTTAAAACTATTAATTTTTAGCTGATTTATTCAGGGTTTCCGGTTTTCCCCTTCGTTTCTTATCTCCAAAACCTTCATTTCTCGATTACCATTTTACCACCCAGCTTAATGCCGTCAGCAACTTAGTTTGTCTGGGCCGGTGCTCTCTTCAAGCGTTCTCTCCTGCTTAGGATTTTGGTCTAAATAGGTTATTTGTATATTTGCATCGACCGGTTTTTGGATGTTTTTACTTTTTTATATGTGTTTGTCTATGTAAGTGTCGTTTATCTCAGTTGTGGTTTAATTAAATTCGAGTCTAGGTCCTTAAAGTGGGAATGTTTGAGAAAACAGATGACCTTGGGCGTTAAATTTATTGGAGTTTCTTTTCTCTTTATTTAAAGTAAAGCCTCGAAATTAATTAATCCTCGGTTGTTTTCAGCCATTTTGGTGGCAGTTAAAGTCACCAGGTAGTAGACATTCGAGGGAAAACGGTGAGGCCGTTAAAAGTTAAATTTTGGAAGAATGGATCGGATAAGTTTTGGCTTGTGTTACTGGATGAGAATTTAAAATCTACTTTTTACACCCGAGAATAAGACCTTTTGATTGAACCAGGAAGGTTGCTTGAGTTTCTGTCAGATTTTATACTAACTATAGTGAATTGTTATAAATAGCTAGCTAAAAACGACATTCAATATCAGGCCTTCAAGCGCGCATCTAAGTGTGAGGGAGTAAAGCCAACCAAGCAAAAGAAACGGACAATGGAGGGATTTCTACAGATATTTTCGGAGTGTTAACCAGGAAAAACCATAATAACGCTTTTAAAGCAGAACAACATACGCAAATAGAATCCACTAAAACTTCGCAGAACACTAAGGCCTTTGCAATATGGCCGCACGTTCAAAGCAGTTTAAAGGTCATCCTCTTCTCTTTTTCATGTATGTACGTATATATGCTTGTATGGGGAAACTAGACAGTAAATAAAGGATAATAACTCATACATAAACAAACAAGTTTGCACATATTCGGCTATTGCAGACCCAAATGTAAAAAACTTTTTTATCATTTATTATCATTTGGAAACGTCACTAAAAGAACACCGTCATCAATTAAACGATTTATTGTTAAAATGAGTTTTCATTTTGTATTATATATTTTTAAAACGAAGTGTACGTGGTCCTCGCAGTAAATTGAACAATAGAGATTACTTTACGTAAACAAAGTACCTAATCTATCACACGCCTGTACAGGAACAAATAATACAACAATGAGGAGACTTCTAGCTCAAAAATCAAAGAAAACAGGAACAATCAAAACAAAGGATATTTTCTATTTAAGTGAAAAGTACGTAGCACTGATTTCAGTCAGTAATCGCAGTGTTCTAGTTCAGCTCTCATCATGGTGCAAGATTTCGCTGTTTTCCTAATTATTTGCATTTCTGGAGGTTCTCTGGGAACGACAACCTCACCTCAGCAACAAAACACTGCAACATTACAAGATTTATGTAAGGTAAGAAACGATTATTTTACAAAGCTACAAGGTTGTTCATTCCTAGAAATTGCGATTAGACGCTTCGCACGACAGCACCTGCATTCTGCACAGCTCATGGCCATCATAGTATGCAAGTTAATTGTATTCTCTCTGTGCCTTATGCATTTTACTACCCTGCGACGAGAGGCTCTTCGATCTTCCTAGAAAATCGGGAAGAGGAAGGGGTGATTTCCTCTTCCCGACTTTTCTAGGAGGATCGCCGGAAGGGCCTCTGCTCGCAGGGTAGCACTTTACAATCTACCACCGCAGAAAAATTATCGATTTAAGGTTACGTTTTTCAGCGTCCCTGGGCACATTTAAATTCAGTTAACGGGATGAAAGTGGAAGTAAATCTGTGTGTTTTTTGGCTTTAAACGCTAAGTATAAAGGCAAAAGCAAACTTATCTTATTATTTTATTAATATAACTTTCCAACATGAAAACAATCTGACACTGTGCACACAATTATCATACCCACCCATGAAAGGTAGACCACACCACCGGGGTCTAAAAGTCCCGTAGGAGTAAGGTGAGTGTTTTGCATGACACAACCTATCAATTTTCGAACTTATCCATGAAGACTAGAATGTCCAACCATTCAGTGATGTCAAGGTAAAACACATTCACCTGCATTCTCCTCAAAATTACAAAAACTGTTGGAATCAAAGTAAGCAGTTACCAGCACCTTAGAAACAAACATACACAAACCTAATAACCGTACAATGAACAAACAAAGACCACAGTTTGACTAAAAGATATATTTCCTCGCGAAGCGCCAAGCCGCGAGGTTTTTAATCTCGTCGCGCGCGAAGCCCGCGTGTATAAGTCATAATCACTTTAAGAATTCTCATGAACTGCATCCTTAATGACATTGCTACTTGTAATTTTCTATCTCAGTGACTTAGTATGTTTGTACTTTATTGTTACAAACAATAGTTGTCAGGTGTCAGGGGCACCCAACGTCAATTTTCGGAAAATATCCCTTATTAGTAAAATCCAACTAGTGGTCTATTATCAATGCTGCAATCCGATTGGTTGAGCTACTACTAGGCTATATGTTATAGCCAAGAGAGGATAAAGGGGACAGAGAAGGCATCCCCCATACACACCCTATTCCATAGGTAATTCGTCTCGAGTTATTTAGAATTGGGATAACGTTACCTCGCGCGCTGCGTGAATGTTTCGTGGAGGTTTCGCATGACTAAACGCCGTGCAAAACATGTCGGGCGAAAGGCAATGAAAGCGTAAAGAGATCGAGAGCATTTCTGAACATTGAAGCGAAATGAGTCGGCGCTCACCTGGGAAAAGGGAATCGCTGGACTCTTTGACAACCCGTGAAATCAGTTTAACTCGAAGTTGTCGTAACTTCAGTGCTTTAATAAATTTCGCCGGTCTATTGAAACCGGTCGTTTGTACAATAAAGAAAGTAGGACGCCAAGTGTAATTTTTGTTGAATAATAAAAGACTAACAAAAGAATAAATATCAAACCATAAATTGCTCTCATCAAACTGTAAATTATAAATGATTCTGAGAGAATATTATTTCCCTGCTGTACTGTATGTAGCTCTATACAAGAGAGGAAGGGCGATTCTTTTTTAATTTCCGTTTCGCTGATACAGCTTGAGCAGAAATCTCTCTTCGCTTTCGTCGACAAAACGAATAGCAATATCGCTCTCCGCGTCTTCCGCCATTTTTTTCAGCGTCAATTCGTGAAAGCCGCGTGGCTCTGAGCGTGGGTCATCCACGCGGAACACAGTCGCGCTATGCGATTGGCTGTTGTCTAACCCCTCTGGGGATCTGTGGTCTTAGAAATAACTCGAGACTAATTACCTATGGAATAGGGTGTGTATGGGGGATGCCTTCTCTGTCCACTTTATCCTCTCTTGGTTATAGCCCATTAGTAGCAAAAAGCGCGGGCTTTTTGGCGGCAAAAAAGGATTAAAGTCTAGCTTAAACTAGCTAAACTTTTTTTATTCTGGATATTTTTGACCAACTAGTTGGATTTTACTAAAACTATTGACTCAGAGCCCATTCGGGTTCGAGGAACAATTGTTAAATAGCCTGCGTAGCAAGCGTTTCTGTGCGGTTTAGGAACAAAGAATGAGGAACAATGGTCAAAGACCGCGCGAAAAATGGCGCAAGTTCTCGCTTAATTTCTCGCGCGATCAAAACCGAAAATCTCCTTCCACGGTCTTTTTTAACTCCGAAACCAAACGGAAACGCTTGCGACGGAGGCTAATCTGTTCGGAAGATGATTTGAGATCTAAAATTTTAAGAAGCTTTGTTGTAAAATTTCTTGCCTGCCTGCCTGTCCTAGGATTTTCGAACATGTAAAAGATGGTATTATTGCCCATTTTTAACGGATTTTTACTCCAAAAAGATCACCTAGAATTTTCGAGAGCCTTTTCTCTGGCTAAAATTTTCGAAAAGGTAAGTTTTGATCTCTATAATTTCCGGATCACTAGACTTTCAGCTGGGAAATCCGAACAGATTAAAAATTTTTAGGGGATAAAAATATGCCTATATCTACCGTTTAAATACTAAAATACGTTTAACAATGCTACGTTTAAGTAGTCTTAAATTATATTAGGGACCTTTAGCATCAGGTTTTTCGTGGGAAACGGCAAATCGCAAACCGCAAAATGTCACGTGACCACGGCCTTGCGGTCACGTTTGCAGTTTGCAGTTCACGTTTGAACCGCAGGAAGGGCTTCCAGCGGTAAGTGATTTACGGCAAGGTTTTTTGCCACAAAAAATTGTACAGCCTCACGTTTAAAGGTATGAACTAGCTTATTGTATCCGTTTGCGATGTGTTTGTTGGATTTTTGATCTCGAATCAATGAATTATTGCTGAGTTTTGAGCGATTAAAGTGATGCACTTCGACTTGATGAAAACAACATGGCGGCCCTAAACAATGAACACGTAGTTCAAATCAATTCTATATTTCTTTCTTCCGTACTAACAAAGGAAAGTATTCTGTTCCGATCCAGAGTTAAATTTTTTTTTTCTATCTTGTTTCTGAATTCATAACCTAAGTTAGTCTCTGTTTGGTTCCTATTTTTAACGTATCACTCCGCGAATATCATTTTATTTTGCTTATCTCTTTTAGACTGGGGAGCCCAGGCTTCATAAAGACTTCTGGCTTCTTCTGGGCTCCCTTGCAACCTTACAATTCCTATATGTATTCTTGTATTGTATTGTATTTTGGCTAAATAAAAATGAACTGAACTGAACTGAACTGAACGCCTTGCTAAAGTTTGAAATCTCCGCAACGCGAAACTGCAAACGCGTAACTGCGGTTTGCGGTCTGCGGCTTGCGGTCTGCGGTTTGCGGTTTACCTGATGCTAAAGGTCTCTATTCTCGCTGGGTGCCCCTGAAGTGTGATTATGTACCAAAAAAAGTGCTAACACTTTAATAGCTGTAGTTCACCTAACAATATTTTTTTTTCTCCAATTACCAGCATTTAATTGTTGTTTTTACTGCAGCATTATCTCCTACCATTGCCATCCACTCACTGCTTCTGACGCATTTCACAAATAATTATTTCACTTAAGGGTGAGCTTTTATTAAGCAAATGCAACTGCATATTAGCCGGCAGTTATCCACTATCACCCCCATTTCCTTTTGACCAAAATTACACATGTAGGAGGGTCAAATGGGGTGAACACGGGATGGGACTTATGCACCATTCGCTAACATCAGCAACCCCATTCGCGAGGTTCTGCAATACACGTATTTCTAGTATAATCAGACAAAAGACTACTTTTGTACACAACTTACTATTTTATGATAATGACTTATTTTATACGCATAGGTTGTCGCGAACGTCAGTCTAAGTCAAGAATTATCCTATTCAGGACTACGCTCACACGGACGCTTATACTCCCCCTAGTGATGAAACTATCTTTATTTTCAGAAATCTACACGAGGCTATGGTTTTCCGGGCATACCAGGATCAAATGGGATGCCTGGAATACCCGGTGTTCCCGGACAGCACGGACCCCAGGGAAGGGAAGGTGTGAAAGGACAAATAGGTGATAAGGGATCACAAGGTATGCCGGGTCCAAGGGGAGACAGAGGGCGCGAAGGACCTCCCGGGAAGAGTGGACAGACAGGGGTTAAGGGCGTCAAAGGTCAGCAGGGACTTGTGGGATTGAAAGGAGAGCGAGGAGTTGCGGGAGTGAAAGGAGAGCGAGGCACTGTGGGAAATCAAGGAAGAAAAGGAGACAAAGGAAACAAAGGGGAAAGCGCCCAAGCAAGCCAAGCAAGTGCAATACCACAAACCAACTGGAAACAATGTGTCTGGAATTCAATTAATTCCGATACAGACACAGGGAAGATAAAGGTAAATAAGAATGTTGGTTCATGCGAGCCCTCAGTACAAGTGTCCTAAATCAAACAAAAGTACACCTCAATAACTAAAGACGACGGCAATTAGTCTTATGCTCCCATTCACTCGGCTGCTCATCCTTCAATTAAGTTAATTCTGCTTAAGCGGTTTCTTTTATTTCTTTACTGTACACAGACCACTTAATATACTTTCTCGATCAGAAGCTATGCCGACCTTTTTGCAATATATGGTGTTCCTGTAGCGTGCTTATTATTAAGCGTATCTTGTGTGGCCTTTAATCACTTGACCATGCACGACAAAGTCAGAGACTACGGCATGTTACTCGTCTTTTCTCTCTTACAGGAGTGTACGTTCAACAAGTTGACGTCCGATACATCGCTTAAAGTCTCATTTCACGGAAACATGAGAGTCAGGGGTAATTATAAGTGTAATCGGTGGTATTTCAAGATAAATGGAAATGAATGCAGCCGACCAACGACAATTGAGGCACTTGTCTACAATCAATGGCCATCCGGTAACACCAATGCTGATCAGCTGCATCACAGGTCATTTGAGGGATACTGTGAAAACATTGCACAAGGGGTGGTTAGAGTGGAATTATGGGTAGGAGAGTACAGTGGCTACACCCTGGGTGATGCTTACACTGGGTGGAATTCAATGTCCCGGATAATGATTGAAGAAGTATCTAGGCCCCAGTCCTAATAGTTTTGCTCACACCAAGGAAGCCTCAGCTAAAAATAACGAGTAACTGTCTCAAGAAAAATAATAATAACTCGTTAGATTGTATGGCTTGATTGTATAATTTTCTATCTTGTGAATAAGGAATGGCTTTTCTCGCATATGGCTTTTATCAGGTCACGTGATGACAACGGCCATGATAACTCAACTTTATAGAATAAGCACACAAACTTGAAATTCTTTCTTTATTGTATTAAGTCCAACTATTGATTAATTCATGATTAGTGAGCGCGCCCAATTATTATTTACGAGTTGTAAAGAATCGCAAGCGAACAAGTCAGCAAGGCAAATAAGTGAATAAACTCAATCGTAAAAGCGAAACAATACCGGTTCTATACATCTTCTTTCTGAGAATTAGGGATAGGTTTTTATAGTCCGTTAAGAAGTTATGTACCCTTAGGTTTTAGGATGGCCTATAGTTTGCACGAGATAAGATTTAGTTTATCACCATCACAATAAAGGTGATGGATTTACTTATACAGAAGAAAGTGTATTTTCTGTTTTCTGGACTGTACATTTAAGAGGCTTGGACCTTGATACTCAAAGCCTTCCAAAACTAATGCAAAAATCCCAGGGACATTTCTTGGAGTTATAGGTGGTACTAGAAATAAATCCAAAGGAAAAAGAGGAGTGGGCCAATGATCATTGCCTCCCTTATCAAATCCAACACTGTTTTGAATGTATGTTTAAGCTATTTTTGAAAACTGTTTTTAACCTGTTTTGTGAAATAGGTTTCAAATAGGGTGAAAAGTGTATTTTTAATGTATTTTTCGACTGCTTTTAAAGGTGTTTTAACCTGTTTAAAATGCTATTAAAAAACAATTTTTAAAGTATTTTAAAATTCGTTTAAAATATACAAAAATCCCAGGGCTTTTGCAAGGCTCAAAACAGGTCTAAAACAGTTTTTAAATACCTTCTAAATCGGAATAAAAACAGGATAAAAACAGTTTTAAAAACATACTTTAATTTGCTATACTATTTTAAAACTATTTTTAATGGCAATTTTAAACGTATTTTGAAAAAAACAGGTTTAAAATAGGTACAAAAATATATTTTTAATATATTTTTCGACTGATTTTAAAGGTGTTTTAACCTGTTTAAAACGCTATTAAAATGTTATGCTTCAAAATATATTTTAAGAGCTGTTTAATCGGTCTCGAAATTTAGTAAAATACTCGTATTTGCAAATACAATAAAAATACTTTGAAAATAGTATTAAAATAACACAGAAGAAGAAAAGCAATATAGCACGCACATATTGTGAAAATACATCAAAAATAGGATGCAAAAATGCAAAAACAGGATAAAATTGTAAGAAAATAGCCTTAGAGTTGTCTGAAAACAGTACAAAAATCGGTCGAAAGAGCATAAAAACAGTACAAAAACAGGATAGAATAAAATGACTACATAACCGTCGAAAATTACCCTGAAAAAGCAAGATTTACCTCTGCGAAATTTCTCCACACAGTCCTAGGCCAGGACTTTACGAGAATTATCTCTTAGCCGATGACTTTACGTTGATTTCCCTACGTATTCTCGGGAAATTCTTATGGAATTTTTCAGAAATGCTGAAATCAATCTTTAGCCTGTGTACAGACCCCCTCCCCTCAATAAACATCGGAGGGGAGGGGGTCTGTACACAGGCTATCAATCTTCAGCTTCAAAAGGGGTTTGCGTTACTGACGTTACCGGTAAATAATAATCTACATACATGTAACTTACATTATTTATTATATTCACGGCTTTACTCAAGTATTATCAGAAGCTTGCAGGCTACGCCTGAACATTAATTATTGGCTGATAAAGAACAACATAAGAATAACACCATCAAATTTACGCGAGAATGAAAGAGCGTGACATCAAGTGACTGAGACCATTCATGCAACACAGCCAGGATGAGCATGGAACCCTGTAAAAACTAAAATTGCCGTAAAGGCGGGAGTATACAAATGTTTACTACCCTTCATTTGTTTCTCATATGGCGTATACTTAAGCGTCTTAGTAACATGTTATAATACTCACATGAGAGAAGACTCTTGGATTAACACATAAGACAGCGTGCTTCGAATAGAACCTGAACCAGAACCTTTCAAAGTACATAGCAGTCGCTGAGGAGTCATACCCATTTTTGATTCGTGATAAAAGCAACATCTACGTGTTCAGACAATCCGCGGAGTTGAAATGTACTTTTGTAAGATCGTAACAAACAGTAAAATCAAGCGCACCCGCAATCACAGTAACCGCCGGTTCAATAATTTGAAATGAGCAAAGGACAAAGGACGGTTTGTTTATCACGTGCATTTGTCACATCACCGCGGCGCGAAGTCGTGATTTCAGTCGCGCGTGACATCTCAGAAATAATATGCCATGCATGTACGGAATAATCTATGAGAGAAAGATAACCATATGTCTGAGTTATTCAGATCTGAGCTTTGTTTCTTGATGCAATATATACGAGGTGAGATCTTAGCTTGGATAATTTATTTATTATGTAATTTCAAGGGCTTATTTTAGATAAACCTCTGTTGACCGCGTGCATCCGGTCTCGGCCCGCGGCCTCGGCTGTTTGTGAAAAATTTCCATTAAATGAGATTTTAGGAAGTTTCTTTAAAAAACTTATGGAATGCCGTAACTGCATTAATTGAATCACGGCTAAAATCTACGAGGAGATTTTCGCAGAGAGCTTGCAGGTAATGAACATTGAGGAACGGATTGATCTCTTATCGGCACACTGTCACAGTTACGTGTTGTCAGTCAAAGCTAAAATCTATTCCTAACTTTCTTCTCTTTTTTTATTTAATTTAGATTTAATTTTTCGCTCAGCTTCGAACTTTGTTGAGAAGAAGAGTCCGGTCTACAATATGTGACAGCTTGTTTTGAGTCATTTATGAGTTCGTGACACTATGAAGGCTTAAAAATTAACTTTGTGCAATATAGTCTGAGTATCCCAAAGTACATTACAATATCGCACCTCAGTAATAATAATAAGTAATAAGTACCTTAAAGTATTTAAAGTAAGGTCAGCATTTGATGTCTTTAAGCAGACTTAAAATAGTTTATGTATATCTGTTTTTATAGTCAGAGTGTTGTGTGCCCAAACTACAATTGAAATATACCTCAAAACAGTATTTAAGTACCCTATTTAAAAGTATTTAAAATGCGGTCAGTTCTTAAGGTTTTAAAACATATTTCAAATAGTCTATTTGAATTCTGTTTGTAACTTTTTGAGTGGATGAGTCACAAAATACATTTTAGATACAACTCAAAACAGTGTTAAAGTACCCTATTTAAAAGGATTTAAAATACGGTCAGCATTTAGGCTCTTAAAACATATTTCAAATAGTCTATTTGAACTATGTTTGTAACTTTGTGAGTGGATGCGTCTCAAAGTACATTTTAGATACAACTCAAAACAGTGTTAAAGTACCCTATTTAAAAGTTTTTAAATACAGTCAGCATAAAAGCCGTTAAAACAGATTTCAAATAGTCTATTTGAACTCTGTTTGTAACAGTGTTAGTGGTTCTATGCCCAAAATACATTCTAAATACCCTATTTTAATCATATTTATTAAACAAAATACATTGTAAACTGATGAGAGAGGTTTTCGTTTTCATGAAATACAATTTAACTACACTCAAGATATATTTCAAACAGGGGCGAAAATTTAAATTTCTTTGTCAAACAGGATTAAAATACAGTAAAATAGTGTTCAAATACTGAAAATACATTTTAAATACTTTAAAATCAGTTTCAAAATACATATGGTTTGGTAAGGGTGCTCTATTCAATTCGCCACAGTGACTCCACACGATGTCAGGGGATGAAACAGGGCTTACGTCCCAATTGATATCAACCCTTTCATTATCCACCCAGACCATCATAAAGTTGTACCACACCACCCTTGTGGTCGATCTAGTACGCCCGGTTGGTAATTTGTAATTTTTAAAGCTGTCGTAGTTTGTAACATCCCTTTGTCGTAATTATTAGTGAGCAAAGCTGTAATTTGTGACTTTGTCTTGATTTGTAATAAACTTTAATCAGAAGATGTGACTGGTAGAAATAATTTCAAACTTTTGGTTTTAGTTTTACCTGGTATATATTTAAAATAGGCGTCGGCTAGACCCACGCCTTAAGGTAGGCCTAAACTCAGTATGGGAGATTTTGTAGTTCTGTCTAACAAGTACGTAGAATGGTTTCAAACAAAGAATGCTGCAATGCATGGCTGAAGTTGGAGAAGAGTGGATGTGGCTGGTTTACCGTTGCTCACATTTTGGGGGTGGGGGGCGGTGGTGGGGAAGTAGCACATTTAACGCAAAACAATGTTGCGTTTCAGAAAGTCCTTTTTTCTTACAGTCGGAACGGGTTTGAATTAAGCCTTTATTTTAAAAATTCTTTCGTGTCCTATTGAGGTTAATCAATAGGAATGTGTTTAGTTGTAGTGAATGTTTATGTTTATTACCTTTTTTTGCAAAAAATATGTCAGTGTGGTTTCAGTATTTTGTTTCGAAAAATTTTGATCACTTTGAAAATGAGTTCCTATAAAATTTCCCATTAATAAGGTAGACTACTTTAAACTGAGGAAGGACAAGGAAAAATCTGTTATCGGCACAAGTGTTCATTGACGGATTTGATTCTTTTGATCCTCTTTTTTTAAAACTGTATTTTTTTGCTCAATCAGCAAACAATTTAAGCTTTGTATCTTTGTTTGCATCGCAGTGAGAAGGACGGACAAGATAAAAGGTGACAAACGATAAGTACTGAATGAAAATACGAGAAGACACGCAGTGACTAAAAGCTAATGGTTTAAGTTTTAATTCCTTTGTAAAGTAAGACGGACAAATTTTAAGACCTAAAATATACTTGAATAAGCCCTATTTAATGGGATAAAAACTGAAATTTACAATAGCTTCTTTAATGTACCCAGTCAAGAAATTATAACCCTTTCCCATTCTATCAATCTATGTCAAGCTATATTCGGCACTCCAATTTGCAAGTTAGAGCCAACGTAACACAGAGTCGAAGAGAGAAATTGTGAAAAATAAGTGACTTAGAACGGATTAGAAATTTGGAATCAGAAATCTGAATAAGGAATCAAAATTCACGGAGGCGTATTAAATTGAACTAATCATGTCTTGTGATAATTTCGCTGTCCTTTGTAGCCTGCCTTCAGCAGGCACGGGCTATTTTTTTTAAGGCGAAGGGAGATTTCGAGGATGTGCGCGCAAGACGGGAGAAAACGGGAGGATGCCTCCTCTTCCCTTCGCACATTCCCATCTCGCTCTCTATAACATTTAACCAAAAATTTAAAACTTGCGTCTGTCACACAAGCCATGTCCTTGGTTCTAGAAACACCCATTTACTTTTAGCCTGAGTGAAGGCGCGACCAAAGACGAGTCTTAAGAGTTGGTTGGTCAGGATGGGTGGGTGGGGGGATGATCAGGCTCGTTATTTGCCCTTGGTCTTTAGGAGCTTATTTTAGACACTGCTTTTCTACACAGACTTACCTAGGGCTTTTCTCCAAACAGCGCTCTGCAATAGCTGGCTTAAATTATATGCTTTGGAAAGCTGATTTGTTAAAATCAAGAAAAGGTATTGAGATATTCTATATTTAACTACACATGAAGCTATTTTAAATAGAGAGGTTTTCATTGAACTCCAACTTTTTTTAAAATTGTACTTTTAACTGACTGTTTTGTCGTAATTTGAAATAGCTGTCCTAATTTGTAATAATTTTGACGTAATTTGTTTATACCGATTCAACCAAAAGGCAGGCTTGTTTTTCCAGTGGTTTTTTGATCGTAAAGGGGACAGTAAAAGGTTGGTCAGAAAGGACACAAGTGATTTCAACTCTTTTTAGGAATAACCTGTTAGCTTTTTTTAAATAACAAGTTTTTAATTTGAGCTAGCGATCTCAGACTCCTGTAAAGAGTTTAAAATTTTAATGCAAGTTTACAAAACTAATCAGTAAATTTCGCACCACCTTTCGGCTGACCACCTGCTTTGGGAGAAAACAGGCGATAAATAAATTTTTTTGGCAAAGTTAATAATAGTTATGGTAATAATAACAATATTGATGCTAATAGGAATAGATAAATCTACAATTTGTCTTTTATGCTGTTTCGCTTCTTATTCAGCTACCCTGATGGAGGGGTGGAACAATTTTGGAGCAACTCCACTCCCTCTAACCGTGTTTGTTCCTTATAGTTTCAATTTTGGAAGCAAGGACCAACGTTACAAAAAAGAATAACCGGATCGTAATAAAGGATCTACTCAGCTGTAAATAGACATGTTGAACAAAATAAGCAAGGTCTATTTTACAGTCGGGAATATATCTTTTTTGTTACCAATATTTCTGAAGGCACGGTCTTTCTTCTTCAGGGTCTTACATACAGTGATAAGGTTAAGCTTAGACAGGACTGAAATCAGACCACTCATCACATCGAATGTAACTCATCACATCGACTGTAACTCTTAAAACGTCATTTACATGGTACAACGCAACCACTGCCCTAAACAGTACATCGGTGAAATCAAACCATTCCCGTAGCATGTTTCATGTCGAAAATACAGCAATTTCAACTTCCTAGTTTTCACAGTGCGTGACACCAAAATAATTCCTGCGGTTAAGTTATCCCTGGAGTTAAGCTAATCTAAGATGGTCTTCAATCAAAAAGAAAAAATTCCGATTGGTCAGTCAACTGCATTCAAAAAGTGTGCGGTAATATACGCAGTCACTGCTACACAAGGAGTACGATGCGTGTTATTTATTACAGACAAGCGAAACAAGGTCCAATCCACATTAGATGACAGCTTCTTTAAAATGGTTTAACCTTTCAAATTTTCTGGCGAATTTCTTATGTATAAAAACATGTATCTTATTGTGTTACTCAACAATCCGTGATTAAGATAAGTATCATCCTGAAGACTATTAAAGGATACTCGGAAGATCTTTCCACGATTTAGGAAGATCCTATAGAGATCGTCATAATCTCAAGGGATCTTGAAGCTATTAGTTTTGTCGTGAAAATCCTTCTAAATTGCTTCAGATGCATCCTTTATTCCTTCTATTTTTTTTCTCAAAACACTTGAAGGTTCCTGCTACGTCCTTTTGGAATTGCTTTCAGGGGTATCTCAAGTCCAAGTGAACTATCATGATGCGCTTCGGCCATGGATCTTAAAAGGAAGCTTTGTAAGATCCTTGGAGGGATCCTTTCAAGATCTTGAAAGATCCTCTTGCAATCCTTAAGGATCTTGAAGGATCCTAGCTAGGTTCTTTAAAAGATCCTTGAGGGCGTCATTTAAGATCCTTGAAAGATCCTCTTGCAATCCTCAAGGATCTTAAAGGATCATAGCTAGATTCTTTGATAGATCCTTGAGGGCATCAATCAAGATCCTTGAAAGATCCTCACTAAATCTTCGAGGATCTTAAAGGATCTTTACAAAGATCTTTTTAAGATACTTTGAAGGATCCTTCCAAGATCTTGAAAGATCCTCTTACAGGCCTCAAAGATCTTGAAGGATCCTAGTTAGCGGGTTCTTTAAAAGATCCTTAAAGGATCCTAGTTAAATCTTCAAAGATCTTAAAGGATCTTTGCAAAGATCTTTGCAAGGATTGTTGAAAAGAATTTTGAAAGATCCTTATCACTTCCTCCAGGATCTTCAGATGATCCTTTTAAGATCCTTATCTTTAAGGATCTTTGAAGATCCTTAAGGATCCTGTGAGGTTTTCACAAGGGTAGGCCAAACGCCGCACTCTTTTAATGCAGGAAAAAATTGTAAACAAAGATTCGCCTACAGTCTTGCAGCTTACCGAAGCAGGAACAAGAAATTAATGCAATACTTAACAAGGATCAAGTACAAGGATTAAATATTTAAAAAAAAAACACGCACACACAGAAAAACGAGTCAAGTTCGTGCTTGTTTAGTTGAACGAAATCGCCTAAAATTTGTGGCGAGCTAGTAGGAAAGGAAAAGAGAAAAACAAATACAAAGCAACAGAAAGCAAAACTGTATAAAAATGTTGGGTTTTTTTCGGAAATTGTTGTCCTTTTATTATAATGATGTTATCATTAATTTTGACCCTGTTTCAGTACCCTGGAAGGGAGAACGTGAACAGCGGTTAAGAATCTGCAAGATAACTTCCCCTAAAGGAAAAAGAAAAAAATGCAAGAAAAACAACTCTGAAACAGGAAGAAAAGATTATATTAGAAATAAAAAAACAGGAACAAGAGATTAACGATACTTAACAAGGATCACGTACAAGGATTAAAATTTTAAAATAAACACAGAAAAACGAGACAAGTTCAGGCTTGTTTAGTTGAGTGAAAAGGCCTAAATTTTTGACGAGCAAGGAGGAAAGGAAAACGAAAAAAAAACAGAAAGCAACAGAAAGCGTACTTGTAAAAATGTTGAGGTTTTTTTGGAGAATTTTTGTTCTTTTATTATGATGATGATGTCATCATTAACGTTTGACCCTATTTCAGTACCCCGGAAGAGAGAACGTGAACAGCGGTTAAGAATTTGCAAGATGACAACTGTTAAAGGCAAAAGAAAAAAAATACAAGAACAAACAATCTGAAACAGGAAGAAAAGATTATCTTAAGATTTTTGCTATTTAACCGACGACTCTTAGCGCTTAGCGCAGAAACGGCGGTGAAAATTGCTAACTCCCAACATGGTGCAGCATTTTGCTCTTCTGTTGATTTTTTGCTTCGCTGGAGGTTCCTTAGAAACAACGACCACACCTCAGCAACAAAATGCTGCAAAGTTAAAGGATCTATGCGAGGTAAGAAATGGATGGGTGAAAAGAAGTACGCCCTAACAAGCTTGGCAGTCTAAAAAAAAATTAATAAGCAATTTAGGCCTGTTTCAAACGTCGTGCTACTGCACTGCTAAGCTGGTCGATTGTAGCAAGACTGTCAAGCAACTGTCGCACGAAAAATCTAATACAGTCAAATTAAGGTCGCCTAGCAAAGTGCGATAGATCAGAGTCGATTCCGTTAATCTTAGGTGTTATTCATAGCTAAGACTCGTTGCAGGTGTAAAGCTCAAATTTGGCATTGAAAACATATATTTAAGCGACAATACATTAATTCCGTTGAACGAAGGATTTCGTATGTTTCCATGGCCACGAGAGTGATTTTTAACTAGTCTCAAAATTTGGAATTTATTAGGTTTATGCAAAAACCAGTCGTTACACTTTCTTATAAATTTGCGCATAACTTAGAATTAGTGACTTCGGGAGCCGATAAAATAAATCAACCAAATTATAACAACAGTTTTTGATTATTTTAAGAAAAAATCGTTTATGAGAAACTTTCTTGTATCACAAAACTCCTTTGTTCAAAATTTATTTTGAGGTTTACATTGACTTAAGTACAACGTATAAACAGGACTTGTGCCGAATTTTAATGGGTAGGTTTTACAATATTAGGGACCTTGAGATACACCGTTTCTGTCTACGAGTACGTATAGGCGACCACGTTGGCTACTTAGCTAAATAAAAGGCGACCATTATTTCCCAGCTGAGATGATGGCGTTACCGTTCTAACCGTAGCCTACCCGTTTTTCCGGCGTAAGAGGCAATCTACTCGTATTTACGGCTATGCGTACTGGTTATTTACCCGTACTCGTACACTGAAACGGTGTATCTTAAGGTCTCTATTGTCGTTCGTTTACACTGTTTATGAAATTCAACAAAACATGCTCTCAAACATTGCTCCCTAAGTACGTATGCTGAACTCTTGGGGGAGGGGGTACGGGGCTGAGATCACACGATATGCCAAGGTGACGAAACAAGAGTAAATTTCTACTGGCAACTTCTTGTCGCGCTTTTTTTCTATAAAAGCTTATTGGCTGCATATCTCCTCGTGATAATGGTGTTAACTTGAAAGTAAATGGCTAGAGCATTTAAGGAGAAACTGTGTTCAGCCACCTGTTGTAAAAAAGAAATACACAGAAATCAAAACAAAACGGTTTAATCGACTTTTTAAATGCATTCTCCTTAATATTTTAATTCAGTTTGGCACATCAATAGCACGACTTAGACTCACACGTAGTCTCCTGCTGTGCTAAATTTGAAGTTGGCACGAGAGAAGCACAGATTTTTTGTTGTTGTTGTTCCCTGCGCAGAGAATTCCACAAAGAGCAAAATACTATTAAAATGCGTTTGCTAGCAGCGACAGCGGCAGTAGTGGCGTTTTTAATAAATTCAACCACAAGTAGATACGTGCTCGCCCTTTGGAGTTAATTATATGGCACCTAATAGAACCTAAACATGCAAAAAAAAGGCTTGCACAGCAAAGATGTTACATGTTTACACAGCGAGAATGGAGAAGTATGGCTCAAATCTCTCTCATTTAAATGACTTCCGAGAAACCCTCCAACTTCGCGTGCAAAACTCGCATTGAAAACTGCAACGGTGCGTCAACGCCTGTTCACGTGGTCTTTTTCAGTTGGCCTACAGAGATTTTCCCCACAATTGTACTAATTTATATTGTTTTTTTAATCCTGTCTCAACAAGAAATCTGAAAAGAAAAACCGCGAAGAGCAAAGAATGCCGCAAAGCTGATAACAACGCGAATTGATTTTTTAAACAGTATTTGAGCTGGCCATACCAGCCTTATTCAGGTTTACAGATGCCACAAAATTCTCAACAAAAATTACCATGATATAGATGGAGAATGTCGAGTAAAACTCAAGTGTTACGTTTTAAGTGTGCGAAGTGATAGAACGTGCTTCATCTTCGGGTAATAGGACGGCGTGACTTGTTGTTTGTTTGTTTTTTACTATTTTAGCTGATCTGATCTCTCCTCTTGAGATCCAACGTTGACAACCAGCAGGATCTTCGTCCACGGTGTTTGCAGGTTATTTCCTTATCAATGAAACATGAAGTCTGAAGTTTCCATTATGCTTCTAAAATAAGGGAAAGTGCAATTATCTCTGACAATATGTTTCATCCTTTCCCGGCTAAATTTTGATGTCAATTAGGTCCATTACAATTGATCTTTACTTTCAGAAATCTATACTCGGTCATGGTTTTCCTGGCATTCCTGGATCAAATGGCATGCCGGGAATGCCGGGCGTCCCGGGACCGCAGGGACCCCAGGGAAGAGAAGGCGCAAAAGGACAAATTGGAGATAAGGGATCGCAAGGAATGCTGGGTCCAAGAGGAGACAGAGGGCGCGAAGGGCCTCCCGGAAAGAGCGGACCCCGAGGAATCAAGGGAATTAAAGGTGAACCAGGACTTGTGGGAATGAAAGGAGAGCCAGGAATTGTGGGAAATCAGGGAAGAAAAGGAGACAAAATAGGGAAAGGAGAAAGCGCCAAAGCAAGTCAAGCAAGTGTAGTACCACAAACCAACTGGAAACAATGTGTGTGGAAATCAGCCAGCGGTACTGATAACGGAAAGATTAAGGTAAACAAGGAACTTGTTAATGAGAACCCTCTCAAGGATTTTAAATTTACAAGAGTACTCCTCAGTGAATATAAAAGGTTGAAGATAATTAATCTCATGTCTCAAGAGAGTGCCATCTTTAATGCAATTGCCGGATTGCATAAGGTAGGGGACAAGATACAAGTTCACATATTATTTTCAACTCAAGAGTAAGTCAGACGGAAAGAGCAGACAGAGCTTTATAACAGCCATTTTGAAATGGCAGAATTCACTCAATCCCAATGTTTATTTTATCTAGGAGGAGGTTTGTTGATAAGCGGGAACAAAAATGCTTGTATCTAGAGTGAGGCAGGGACTAGATGCAAGTTCACATATTATTTTCAACTCAAGAGCAAGTCAGACTAAAAGAGTAGACAGAGCTTTATAATGGTAATTGAACTGAATGGAGTGCAATTTGATCTGAAATCATACGTATGATTTCAACGCGCGAGTTCGATTTGAAATCACAAGTATGACCAAAATTGCGCCACACGAAGTTCAATTACCACTTTATTACAGCCATTTTGAAATCGCAGAAGGTTTGTTGATATTGTATATAGAGTGAAAATGATGCGACTTAAAACAGAAATGACGCAATTTAGAACATGCAGGCGGGGCGGGGGGAAGAGACGCGATGTTCTCACAACTCGCAAAGCGGTCATCCTGCGTAGCGGTCGGCGGATAATTGCAGTATTTTTCCCGCAGTAAATATTTCAATAGAAGCAAGAAGCGAACCCCCAGAGGAAATGATTGAAAAATTGAAAAAAATAATATCATGCATCCTTGTTTTTCTTGCATATTGTATTTATCTTTTGGTACTGAATTGAAATTCCGGGGAAAACTAACTTGACCGCAACCGTGTTAGATCTTAACCAAAAACAACGCCCTCGATAGATTTATAGGTTACATCGTTTTTGCCGGGCGACGACATCAGAAGATTATAGAAGTTATGATGCTAATGAAAAATAATGGAGAAAGTTTCAAATTTGTCGAAGTAAGTATACTCAAGAGAGCCTTATAAATTTGAGCTTTCAGCTGTACATATCATACCTGAATAAACATTCACACTTCATAACATTTCACTTCGTTTATTACGATCAGTCAACACTTTGAATTCAAAGCTAAAATTCAGAACGATCCTAATAAAAAAATCACAAAAGCTCTGTACCTTGAAGCGACCTTAACTTTCCTAAGGTTTGCAGCAAAACACTGCTCGATGGCTCAACTCTTCGGTGGTTCTTATCATCTATACGCAGCTATATGTTGCATATCCCAAACTCTGCAGATTGAAATTGTTTAACAGAAAAAGAAAACCAAACACTATGTCTGAAAAGCGACATAAAACCAATAAATTTGCGAATTACCAAAATATAATAGTGAGAAACAGTCCCGCCTTGGACCGCCATGTCAAAGGTTCTCATTAGATCCCATCAACCTCAGCCCCTTCGGACACCTCATGAAATTTACACAACGTAGTTTTCCCCTTTACTAACTAGGGTTAAGCATTGTTTCGAAACTGGTTAGGTTTTTTGGGGGGGTTAGGGTTGATGCTATATGCACTTAAATTATTTATGTACCATCCAACGAATTCTCAGTTGTCTAGTGGTTAGGGTAGTATACTGGACCATCTAGGTCGTGGGTTCGAATCCTACTATCTTTCAAATAATTTTTTTTCTTTCAAATTGAAGAGTCTTGCACTTTCATGAACATTTCCAGCTTGAAATATCATCTAAGTGTGATATAAAAGAAAACAGTTCTACCTTGTGTAAATTTCATGAGGGGGCTCACAAGGCTCACCAGTGATTTCAAAATGGATATCATAAATAAAGTAATCAATTCAAGTATATAACAGTTTGTGCTGACAAGTCGATATTATATGGACTTATACCCACGGCCCAGCCCACTGCCGTATGATATCCGGTAATCAATAAAATGATGTTCTCGAGGTGCGCATATTCTCAGGTTTTTGTTTTTGTTTTTTGTTCTTTTCTTTGTTTGTTTGTTTGTTTTTGCATGACTTCACTCGGTAAATCACATTCATGAACATCCGGGACAAGTGAGAAACTAGCACTTTTTTAAAAAAGGTTGTCTTTTTAACTATTATTCTCTCGCAGGACTGTACTTTTAACAAGCTGACCTCAAATACAGCCCTCAAAGTCTCATTCCAGGGAAATCTTAGATCTGAAACTTCCGGTGGATGTAATCGGTGGTATTTCAAGTTCAACGGAAATGAATGCAATGGACCAATGACGATTGACGCTGTTGTCTATAACGCCTGGCCATCAGGTAGAGCAGCTAATCAGCTGCATCATCGGTCATTTGAGGGGTACTGTGAGAACATCCCACAAGGGGCGGTTAGAGTGGAATTATGGGTCGGAAAGTGCCCTAGCGAGACCTTAGGTAGTGCGCACACTGGGTGGAATTCAGTGTCAAGGATAATAATAGAAGAAGTATATAGGCCTCAGTCCTAAATTATAACTTTCCTTACACTAAAGGACCATGTAACTTCCCCTTTTTCAAGATTCCACAAGTGCTGTAATCCTTGGTGACTTAAAAAGTTAAACCGATTATATTTTAAGGAGTCGATTATAAAAATTATACAAAGGATTGCTGGCTTGTATTGTTCTTGGTTGTCTATCTTATGTAATTAAACGAAAATGACTTCTTGTACTTTATAGGCTTTGAATCTTCTATTAAGCTCTTGCTCTCAAATAATCCCCCTCTCTCTAATAAGTTTCCCTTTTCCAAGGAAGAAAGTTAATAAGCCCCCTACACCCCCCTTATTATTTTTCACTAGTAAATGATAGACTTCTGTATTAATCAATCACGACTGTAAAGCTTCGTGTGTTATCGAAAATGTTTTTCTTTGTAGCCTCCTTTGCGCTAAATAAAAATAAACAGATTTTCCGTTGACTCAATCGCAACATTATCGTCTTTATGTTACAATATACCAAGGAGATTGGCTCGATCGGGACGTCCTATTTTATGTCAACTTTTTGACAACGTGCGGTTTGCTAGTCGCGTAATCTAAGTTCGGAACTGACGAGAATTACAAGTCACTATAAGTCAGACACGTTCGGCCACTTCTTCGTGGAGGTTTCGCATGACTAAATGCCGTGCAAAACATGTCGGGCGAAAGGCAATGAAACGGCGTAAAGAGATCGAGAGCATTCCTGAATATTGAAGCGAAATGAGTCGGCGCTCACCTGGGAAAAGGGAATCGCTCCATCTCTTCTTCCGAAAGACTCTTGTTCCGTTTATTTGATTTCTTCGGCGCCTTTTTGCTTGATTTGGTGACGGTCGAACTCGAAGGCGCGTGGTCTTAAAAATAAGAGACGAATTACCTATGGAATAAGGTGTGTATGGGGGATGCCTTCTCTGTCCCCTTTTTCCTCTCTTTTTTATACCCGGTTTTGGAAGAACTATAAGCTCAGCACAAAATATTTTAGACCACTGCAGCCCAATGCACTCACAGGATAAACGTATTGTTATTACTTAGTTAAGTGCAAGGTTTAAGCAAAAACTCTCGAAAAAGGCCATTTCATTTCAAGATGACCAGTCTGGACAGCTGAGTTTTCATTTTTAGTAAGCGCTCTTGGCTTAAACAAAGGAACTGAAGGTTTTCAACTGTGACACACAATCTCACCTAAGCAACAAAGTGAGTCAAGCGTGTTACGTGAATTCATGTGTATCTAGTCACGTGACAGCAAATGGCCAAAGCAGCGGGTACTTCGTTATCCCCGTAGCTTCTACCGCTTTCTGCTACCGTTCCAATTACTTCAAACAAACGCAACGTTTTCCAAGCGGAAAATAATCCCCGGAAACTAAGGCTAAATTAAGTCTGCTTCAGCATTTTAGCCGGCCTCTTGTTATATGAAAAACTAAAAAGAATTAAGAGGGGGTATTGCCTTTTCGCTCAAAAATGATATAAAAAAATTAGTGTGAAAAACCCTCGTAACATTTTTGCCAACTTTTAACTCGTTGACAGAAATTTTTTTTTGATAAGGTCTTTTGTTCATGGTAACAATAAGGAATCTTATTACATTTAAACTGTCTCGTAACATTTTTGCCAGCTTTTAGCTCGTTGAAAGAAAGACTTTTTTTTCAAAAGGTCTGTTTTTCATAGTAACAATAAGAAGAGGGTCTGGATGGGGGCGGGGGGGTACAAATGTCAGTTGTCAGTTAAAATTTCGGCCATTTGTCAGTTGTCAGTTAAGTTTTAGGCTTTTTTTCAGTTGTCAGTTAAATGAAACTTATCTGTATATTTGTGACGCGAGGGCTTAAAAGGCACATTTGATGTAAATTAAACATTAAATTCGAAAACTGATGCCATAGTACCTTAATTTTTATCAGTTTTGCTATTGTACATGTTGTAAGCATTTCAACTGGCCCTCCTTTTCTCAAGTCTTGTGTTACTCCCCTCCACTCGAACGTTTTTGCTGGCCAGAGTCTAATATTGCCAACCATTAAGCCAATCAAAATTTATACCTTCAGAATATTGTATACGTATTATGCGTGAGTCTTACGGCTGTGGACTAAAGACATCGATCTCACAGGCCGATCCAGGGGAGGGGACAAACGGACAAACGGAAGAAACGGACAAACGGAGGCGCGAAGGGCCGAAAAACATTTTTTTTAAAACCGCCCCCCTCCCCTTATCTCAGGGTCTGGATAACTTCCCCCCCTTATCTGAAGGTCTGGATCCGCCACTGGATCTCACGCCTGAGTCACAAATCCGGACAAGTTGTTCTTAACACATGACTTTGAGTTCTATTTTCTGTTCTAACAAAATCATATCAAAGCACGCTAAAAGTGTCGTCTTTTCAAAAGCTTCGGAAGTGCTCAAACGTCTTCGGGAACGGTCTGCGGACATTTAATTTTCAGCAACGTTCGGAAGTCTTCGGAAATTCGTCGGAAATCTTCGGAAGTCGCCGGGACGTTTCCGGAAATCTCCGTCATGACAAGGTGAAAATCTCACGCATTTGACTCAGAAAATGTTGGCAGGTATGATATAGTGATGAAGATCGTAAGGCGACCAAGGAAAACCGCTCCTGAATCATCTCAGTAAAAACTGGCAATTGTCTTTGTAATACCCCAGTTCTGAGCAGCCATTCAGAGGACCGTAAATTTCAGATCATAGGTCATTTGCAACAGATGGTACATGACACACAAGAGTTGTACAGTAAAATCATTAACGAAATATTACACTAAGATTACCCTTAAAAACGCAAATTTGATCACATTGTCTGCTGAAAAGAGTGGAACAATGCTATTTAAGGCCTTAAAAACCGGTTTTGTAGAAAATAAAGGACAAGCAGGTCCTTTGTCAGCTGACAGTAAAACCCAAGGCAAATGTCAGTTGTCAATTAAATTTTCGGCGATTTGTCAGTTGTCAGTTAACCCCATCCAGACCCTCTAAGAAATCTTCTTACACTAATTATACTGTAGCAAGCATTCTTTTAATAAGAGAAAGAGTTAGAATCCTCATCACGTTTACGGTCGTCAGCTTCAAGTTTAAAATTTCTCAATATTTTAGCAGCAAAATGTTGATGGTGCGGTACACATGCACCTTTAAAGATGTTCCCCTCATCCAGCCCAAAGATAGCTGGGTCAATTGAACGCAGATCTGACTCTATCATGGTTATAAAAGCTTCATCAGATTAAAGTTCATAATTTCTCAAATTTGGAAATGTGCCGAAAAAAGTGTCTAAAATAGCTCTAGTTATGGATGAAAGAACAATGAATATACCGATTTCTGGACAGACATAATAAAAAGTAAACGACAAGTGAATGGAAAACTTAATCTCGAGGTAGAAATTGACGTTGGCCGTTCGCCGTTAACGCGATTTCAAATCTCTCTATTGACAGCCAAGCAAACTTGACATAACGTTCTCAAACTCATTAATAATTCATTAAGAAAATACAAAGGAAATTAATGTTTAATGAGTGTTTGGAAATCGGATGAAACACTGCTTAGTATTTGCATCCTTAATTTCTCCTTCAAAAATGATTTTGTTTGAGAAGAAATATCAAACATTCGACACAGTGTTTCATCACCAGATGAAACACCTCGAAGTTTGTCAAAAATACTCCGCTGCGCGTCGTATTTTCAACTCTCTTCTCGGTGTTTCATCTGGTGATGAAACACTGCGTCTCATGTTTGATATATTACTGGAAGTGGAAGTTGATCATGAGTCAGGTGAATCATGAACAGTCAAACCCTTTTAATAAGGACTCTAAAAAGTGTCCGTATTAACGGGGTGTCTTTATTAAGTAAGAGCTAGGGACATTAAACTAAAACTGATCGTAATAACGAGGTTATGTCCGTAAAGCAGACTTTGACTTTAACTGCGCATGCTTGGCTTCAGTTTGTTTCATCACTACTCAACATGCAATTGCATGTGGGAATGGCAATGGCAAAATCCCCACAAATAACATGGTCTGAGATGCTCGCGAAGGCCCGATCGTCTGGGAATTCCCCGACATACGATTCCTTCCCAGGTTTTGCTGAATAATGACAATAATGAAAACATATAACGCGTAGCCGTGTATTGAATGGTCGGGGACAAACCCCCGGAGAAATCGAAAAATCGGAAGCGTTTCTGTTTCACCAAAGTCTGTCATATTTTCGAGATGGTCTACGAATAAACCCATGCCATTTATAAATTTGATGAATTTCTATGAATCTTTTTTTGCAAAACTTCTGTTAATGCCGTCAGCAATGTCGTAGTCGGTTTGTTTGGGCCGGTACTCTCCTGCACGAGCTTTCACTTCTGACTTAATAGGATTTTGGTCTAAATCGAAAGGCTGACTAGTGTTTGTGTCGACAGGTTTTTGGATGTTATTCCTTTTTTATATGGGTTTGTCAATGTAAGTGTCATTTAACAGTTGTGGGTTAATTAAATTCGAGTGTCGGTCCTTGAAGTGAGCACGTTTGAGAAAACAACTGACCTTGGGTTTTTTCCCTCATCGGAGCTCCTTTATTCATTGAAGTAAAGCCTCGAACTGGTTAGGTTCATCATAGGTTTGTTTTCAGCCATTTCGGTGGGTAATAGGAAGTGCATTCAGTTAAAGTCACTAGGGAGTGTACATTCGAGGACAAACGTTGGGGGCAGATGAAAGATAAATATAGGAAAATGGATAAGTTTTGGCTTGTGTTGCTGGAGATGAATTCAAAATCTACTTTTTACACGTCTCGAGGTTAAGACCTTTTGATTAAACCAGGAAGGCTTCTTAAGTTTCTGTCAGAGTTTATACTAACTATAGTGGATTGTCATAAATAGCTAGCTAAAAATGACATTTCAAAGTGCATACTGCCGGGAAAAACAATGCTAAGACAGATACTCGTTATATCAGGCCTTTAAACGCGCATCTAAGTGTGAGCGAATAAAGCCAACCAAGCAAAAGAAACGGACATTGAAGGAATTTCTACAGATATTTTCGAAGTGTTAACCAAGGAAAACTATCATAACGCTTTAAAAGCAGAACAACGTAGGCAAGTAGAATCTACTAAAACTTCGCAGAACATTAAGGCCTTTGCAATTTGGCCGCACATTCAAAGCAGTTTAAAGGTCATCCTCTGCTATTTTTTCATGTATCTACGTATATACACTTGTATGGGGAAACTAGACAGTAAATAAAGGATAATAAATCATATATAAACAAACAACTTTGCACATATTTGGCTAGTGCAGACCCAAATGTAAAACTTTTTTATCATTTATTATCATTTGGAAACGTCACTAAAAGAACACCGACATCAATTAAACGATTTATCGTTAAAATGAGTTTTCATTTGGTATTATATATTTTTAAAACGAAGCTGTACGTGGTCCTCGCAGTGAATTGAACAATAGAGATTACTTTACTTAAACAAAGTACCTAATCTTTCACACGCCTGTACAGGAACAAGTAATACAACAATGAGGAGATTTCTAGCACAAAAAAAAAACAAAGAAAACAGGTACAAGCAAAACAAAGGATATTTGCTATTTAAATGAAAACTAAGTAGAACTGATTTCAGTCCGTAATCACTGTGTTCTGGTTCAGCTCTCATCATGGTGCAAAATTTCGCTGTTTTCCTAATTATCTGCATTTCTAGAGGTTCTCTGGGAACGACCACCTCACCTCAGCAACAAAACACTGCAACATTACAAGATTTATGTAAGGTAAGAAACGATTATTATACAAAGGTTGTTCATTCCTAGAAATTGCGATTAGACACCTCGCACGACAGCACCTGTAATCTGCACAGCTCATGGCCATCATATAAATGCAAGTTTTGGTTTGGATAATTTTAGTCACTCTGTGCCTTATAATTATGCACTTTACAATCTACTACATCAGAAAAACTAGCGATTTAATGTTAAGGTTTTTAGCGTTCCTGCGCGCATTTAAATTTAGTTAACAATGAAAGTGGAAGTAAATCTGTGCGTTTTTTGGCTTTAAACGCTAAGTATAAAAGAAGGCTTACTTATTTTATTGATATAACTTTCTAGCATGAAAACAATCTGACATTATATTGTGCTTAAAATTACCATCCCAACCCATGAAAGGTGGACCACACCACCGGGGTCTAAAAGTCCCATAAGAGTAAGGTGAGAGTGTTGCATGACACATCCTATCAATTTTCGAACTTATCTATGAAGACTACTAGAATGTCCTACCAATCAGTGATGTCAGGGTAACACATTCACCTACATTCTCCTCAAATGACTTGAAAAACCTGAGTGCTGGAGCAACCAGGAATAAAACCCAGGCAGCTGCAAAAACTATTATCCAACTAACTGAGCTAATCATGCAGCCCTAATGGGCATAGATTGACATACGGTATTTGGAATCCATGATGGTCCTTAGCTGAATCTCTCCTAATGCGGGATTTAGTTCAGTTGAAAGGCCCAAAAATTCCTCGTCTCTTATACGTAATAAAAAAAAATTCATCTGATCATATATTATGCTACTGACTAATGACTGCCTTTCTACAAAGCTGGATTACTTACCTAAAGCAAACCCTGCTGTTAGAATCAAAGCCAGCAGTTACCAGCACCTTAATGAGAAACGAACGTAAGCAAACCTTATAACTGTAGAATGGACGAACAAAGACCACAGTTTGACTAGAATATATACTATAATCAGACAAATGGCTTCATTTGTAACAAAAAAAAATGACCCTTTTAAGGTAATGATTTATTTCATACTCGCAGTTTGTCGAGACGTTAGTCACAGTCAACAACTATTCTATTCTGAACTACGCTCACACGGACAATTATATTCCACCTAGTGATGAAACTATCTTTATTTACAGAAATCTACACTCGGCCATGGTTTTCCTGGCATACCAGGATCAAATGGGATGCCTGGAATACCCGGGGCCCCCGGACCGCAAGGACCTCAGGGAAGGGAAGGTGTAAAAGGACGAATAGGTGATAAGGGATCACAAGGTATGCCGGGTCCGAGAGGAGACAGAGGGCGCGAAGGGCCACCTGGGAAGAGTGGACCGACAGGTATTGAAGGCATCAAAGGTCAGCAGGGACTTGTGGGATTAAAAGGAGAGCGAGGAGTTCCGGGAATCAAAGGAGAGCCAGGCATTGTGGGAAATCAAGGAAGAAAAGGAGAGAAAGGAGAGAAAGGAGAAAGCGCCAAAGCAAGTCAAGCAAGTGTAGTACCACAAACCAACTGGAAACAATGTGTGTGGAAATCAGAATTCAGTACTGATAACGGAAAGATTAAGGTAAATAAGAATTTTGGTTCATGTGAGCCCTCAGTACAAGTATCCTTAATCAAACAAAAGTACATCTCCATAAATAAAGACGAGGGCAATTAGTCTTATGTTCCCATTAACTCAGCAACTCATTCTTCAATTAAGTTAATCCTGCTTAAGCGGGCTTTTTTTATTTCTTTACTGTACACATAACTACTTAATATATAGATTTAGCCAGGGCTAAAAGCGAGGCTCCCATTAGTAAATTTATAATTTAAATTTAAAAACAATAAACTTGTATTCGAATTCCACAATTCAGTTAACTTTAGAGCACATTTATGTGACTTTTGAGGGAAAGGCTACCTGATTTTACAGAAAAATAATTTGCAAACAGCCCAAGAGTGAACCAAATCTTACATCGAGTTGATAGCCTCATATGTACACTCAAAAACTGGTAATCATCTTTTATCACATTTAAGAGCCGTAATGGCTATTGATCACCGTAGACCAATTAGGCTTAAAAAAAAAAACAGGCCAACGTTTTGGCGTTCGACAAGTTTACTTTGCAAAATCTTGCCAACAAATCTGGGTGCGTGTAAACCAACCTTTTATACCATGGACAGAAAGCAGTATTTCACAATACAAATTGCTCTCATTCAATATTCATAAACTGTTAAAAAAATTTTCCAAAATCACCTATACGGCCATCCGGTTCTCACTTTTGTAGTGCGAGCTGTAGCGAGTGTTTGAATGAACATTAACAGAGTTACGCTCCAAGGTAATAAAGAATTTATCATGTTTATTTTTTATTTGATGGTTTAACGCGCGGCATTTTGAGAACTCCTGCAAGCGATGTTCACTGAACGACTGAAAACAATCGGCATAGCGATTAAAATTAAGAATTAATCTCGTGTCTCAAGAGAGTGCCATCTATATAATGAAATTGCTGGATTGCATAAGGTAGGGGACTAGATGCAAGTTCACATATTATTTTCAACTCAAGAGCAAGTCAGACTAAAAGAGTAGACAGAGCTTTATAATGGTAATTGAACTGAATGGAGTGCAATTTGATCTGAAATCATACGTATGATTTCAACGCGCGAGTTCGATTTGAAATCACAAGTATGACCAAAATTGCGCCACACGAAGTTCAATTACCACTTTATTACAGCCATTTTGAAATCGCAGAAGGTTTGTTGATATTGTATATAGAGTGAAAATGATGCGACTTAAAACAGAAATGACGCAATTTAGAACATGCAGGCGGGGCGGGGGGAAGAGACGCGATGTTCTCACAACTCGCAAAGCGGTCATCCTGCGTAGCGGTCAGCGGATAATTGCAGTATTTTTCCCACAGTAAATATTTCAATAGAAGCAAGAAGCGAACCCCCAGAGGAAATGATTGAAAAATTGAAAAAAATAATATCATGCATCCTTGTTTTTCTTGCATATTGTATTTATCTTTTGCTACTGAATTGAAATTGCGGGGAAAACTAACTTGACCGCAACCGTGTTAGATCTTAACCAAAAACAACGCCCTCGATAGATTTATAGGTTACATCGTTTTTGCCGGGCGAGGACATCAGACGATTATAGAAGTTATGATGCTAATGAAAAATAATGGAGAAAGTTTCAAATTTGTCGAAAGTAAGTATACTCAAGAGAGCCTTATAAATTTGAGCTTTCAGCTGTACATATCATACCTGAATAAACATTCAAACTTCATAACATTTCACTTCGTTTATTACGATCAGTCAACACTTTGAATTCAAAGCTAAAATTCAGAACGATCCTAATAAAAAAATCACAAAAGCTCCGTACCTTGAAGCGACCTTAACTTTCCTAAGGTTTGCAGCAAAACACTGCTCGATAGCTCAACTCTTCGGTGGTTCTTATCATCTATACGCAGCTATATGTTGCATATCCCAAACTCTGCAGATTGAAATTGTTTAACAGAAAAAGAAAACCAAACACTATGTCTGAAAAGCGACATAAAACCAATAAATTTGCGAATTACCAAAATACAATAGTGAGAAACAGTCCCGCCTTGGACCGCCATGTCAAAGGTTCTCATTAGATCCCATCAACCTCAGCCCCTTCGGACACCTCATGAAATTTACACAACGTAGTTTTTCCCTTTACTAACTAGGGTTAAGCATTGTTTCGAAACTGGTTAGGTTTTTTGGGGGGGTTAGGGTTGATGCTATATGCACTTACATTATTTAAGTACCATCCAACGAATCCTCAGTTGTCTAGTGGTTAGGGTAGTATACTGGACCATCTAGGTCGTGGGTTCGAATCCTACTATCTTTCAAATAATTTTTTTTCTTTCAAATTGAAGAGTCTTGCACTTTCATGAACATTTCCAGCTTGAAATATCATCTAAGTGTGATATAAAAGAAAACAGTTCTACCTTTTGTAAATTTCATGAGGGGGCTCACAAGGCTCACCAGTGATTTCAAAATGGATATCATAAATAAAGTAAGCAATTCAAGTATATAACAGTTTGTGCTGACAAGTCGATATTATATGGACTTATACCCACGGCCCAGCCCACTGCCGTATGATATCCGGTAATCAATAAAATTGTGTTCTCGAGGTGCGCATATTCTCAGGTTTTTGTTTTTGTTTTTTGTTCTTTTCTTTGTTTGTTTGTTTGTTTTTGCATGACTTCACTCGGTAAATCACATTCATGAACATCCGGGACAAGTGAGAAACTAGCACTTTTTTAAACAAGGTTGTCTTTTTAACTATTATTCTCTCGCAGGACTGTACTTTTAACAAGCTGACCTCAAATACAGCCCTCAAAGTCTCATTCCAGGGAAATCTTAGATCTGAAACTTCCGGTGGATGTAATCGGTGGTATTTCAAGTTCAACGGAAATGAATGCAATGGACCAATGACGATTGACGCTGTTGTCTATAACGCCTGGCCATCAGGTAGAGCAGCTAATCAGCTGCATCATCGGTCATTTGAGGGGTACTGTGAGAACATCCCACAAGGGGCGGTTAGAGTGGAATTATGGGTCGGAAAGTGCCCTAGCGAGACCTTAGGTAGTGCGCACACTGGGTGGAATTCAGTGTCAAGGATAATAATAGAAGAAGTATATAGGCCTCAGTCCTAAATTATAACTTTCCTTACACTAAAGGACCATGCAACTTCCCCTTTTTCAAGATTCCACAAGTGCTGTAATCCTTGGTGACTTAAAAAGTTAAACCGATTATATTTTAAGGAGTCGATTATAAAAATTATACAAAGGATTGCTGGCTTGTATTGTTCTTGGTTGTCTATCTTATGTAATTAAACGAAAATGACTTCTTACAATTGTACTTTATAGGCTTTGAATCTTCTATTAAGCTCTTGCTCTCAAATAATCCCCCTCTCTCTAATAAGTTTCCCTTTTCCAAGGAAGAAAGTTAATAAGCCCCCTACACTCCCCTTATTATTTTTCACTAGTAAATGATAGACTTCTGTATTAATCAATCACGACTGTAAAGCTTCGTGTGTTATCGAAAATGTTTTTCTTTGTAGCCTCCTTTGCGCTAAATAAAAATAAACAGATTTTCCGTTGACTCAATCGCAACATTATCGTCTTTATGTTACAATATACCAAGGAGATTGGCTCGATCGGGACGTCCTATTTTATGTCAACTTTTTGACAACGTGCGGTTTGCTAGTCGCGTAATCTAAGTTCGGAACTGATGAGAATTACAAGTCACTATAAGTCAGACACGTTCGGCCACTTCTTCGTGGAGGTTTCGCATGACTAAATGCCGTGCAAAACATGTCGGGCGAAAGGCAATGAAACCGCATAAAGAGATCGAGAGCATTCCTGAATATTGAAGGGAAATGAGTCGGCGCTCACCTGGGAAAAGGGAATCGCTCCATCTCTTCTTCCGAAAGACTCTTGTTCCGTTTATTTGATTTCTTCGGCGCCTTTTTGCTTGATTTGGTGACGGTCGAACTCGAAGGCGCGTGGTCTTAAAAATAAGAGACGAATTACCTATGGAATAAGGTGTGTATGGGGGATGCCTTCTCTGTCCCCTTTTTCCTCTCTTTTTTTATACCCGGTTTTGGAAGAACTATAAGCTCAGCACAAAATATTTTAGACCACTGCCGCCCAATGCACTCACAGGATAAACGTATTGTTATTACTTAGTTAAGTGCAAGGTTTAAGCAAAAACTCTCGAAAAAGGCCATTTCATTTCAAGATGACCAGTCTGGACAGCTGAGTTTTCATTTTTAGTAAGCGCTCTTGGCTTAAACAAAGGAACTGAAGGTTTTCAACTGTGACACACAATCTCACCTGAGCAACAAAGTGAGTCAAGCGTGTTACGTGAATTCATGTGTATCTAGTCACGTGATAGCAAATGGCCAAAGCAGCGCGTACTTCGTTATCCCCGTAGCTTCTACCGCTTTCTGCTACCCTTCCAATTACTTCAAACAAACGCAACGTTTTCCAAGCGGAAAATAATCCCCGGAAACTAAGGCTAAATTAAGTCTGCTTCAGCATTTTAGCCGGCCTCTTGTTATATGAAAAACTAAAAAGAATTAAGAGGGGGTATTGCCTTTTCGCTCAAAAATGATATAAAAAAATTAGTGTGAAAAACCCTCGTAACATTTTTGCCAACTTTTAACTCGTTGACGGAAATTTTTTTTTGATAAGGTCTTTTGTTCATGGTAACAATAAGGAATCTTATTACATTTAAACTGTCTCGTACCATTTTTGCCAGCTTTAAGCTCGTTGAAAGAAAAACTTTTTTTTCAAAAGGTCTGTTGTTCATAGTAACAATAAGAAGAGGGTCTGGATGGGGGGGGGGGGGGGTATAAATGTCAGTTGTCAGTTAAAATTTCGGCCATTTGTCAGTTGTCAGTTAAGTTTTAGGCTTTTTTTCAGTTGTCAGTTAAATGAAACTTATCTGTATATTTGTGACGCGAGGGCTTAAAAGGCACATTTGATGTAAATTAAACATTAAATCCGAAAACTGATGCCATAGTACCTTAATTTTTATCAGTTTTGCTATTGTACATGTTGTAAGCATTTCAATTGGCCCTCCTTTTCTCAAGTCTTGTGTTACTCCCCTCCGCTCGAGCGTTTTTGCTGGTCAGAGTCTAATATTGCCAACCATTAAGCCAATCAAAATTTATACCTTCAGAATATTGTATACGTATTATGCGTGAGTCTTACGGCTGTGGACTAAAGACATTGATCTCAGAGGCGGATCCATGGGAGGGGACAAATGGACAAACGGAAGAAACGGACAAACGGAGGCCCAAAAGGCCGAAAAACATTTTTTTTTAAAACCGCCCCCCTCCCCTTATCTCAGGGTCTGGATAACTTCCCCCCCCCCCCCCCCCACCCCTTATCTGAAGGTCTGGACCCGCCACTGGATCTCACGCCTGAGTCACAAATCCGGACAAATGACTTTGAGTTCTATTTTCTGTTGTTAGAAAATAATATCAAAGCACGCTAAAAGTGTCGTCTTTTAAATGGCTTCGGAAGTGCTCAAACGTCTTCGGGAACAGTCTGCGGACACTTAATTTTCAGCAACGTTCGGAAGTCTTCGGAAATTCGTCGGAAATCTTCGGAAGTCGCCGGGACGTTTCCGGAAATCTCCGTCATGACAAGGTGAAAATCTCACGCATTTGACTCAGAAAATGTTGGCAGGTATGATATGGGGATGAAGATCGTAAGGCGACCAAGAAAAACCGTTCCTGAATCATCTCAGTAAAAACTTGCAATTGTCTTTGTATTACCCCAGTTTTGAGCAGGCATTCAGAGGACCGTAAATTTCAGATCATAGGTCATTTACAACAGATGGTACATGACACACAAGAGTTTTGCAGTAAAATCATTAACGAAATATTACACTAAGATTACCCTTAAAACGCACATTTGATCACATTGTCTGCTGAAAAGAGTGGAACAATGCTATTTAAGGCCTTAAAAACCGGTTTTGTAGAAAATAAAGGACAAGCAGGTCCTTTGTCAGCTGACAGTAAAACCCAAGGCAAATGTCAGTTGTCAGTTAAATTTTCGGCTATTTGTCAGTTGTCAGTTAACCCCATCCAGACCCTCTAAGAAATCGTCTTACACTTATACTGTAGCAACAAGAGAGGATAAAGGGGACAGAGAACGCATCCCCCATACACACCCTATTCCATAGGTAATTCGTCTCGAGTTATTTTTAGAATCGGGATAAAGTTACCTCGCGCGCTGGGTGGATGTTTGTTTTGACTAAACGCCATGCAAAACATGTCGGGCGAAAGGTAATGAAAGCGTAAAGAGATCGAGAGCATTTCTGAATATTGAAGCGAAATGAGTCGGCGCTCACCTGGGAAAAGGGAATCGCTCGACTCTTTCATAACCCGTGAAATCAGTTTAACTCGAAGTTATCGTAACTTCAGTGCTTTAATAAAATGAGAAATTTCGCCGGTTTATTGAAACCGGTCGTTTGTACAATAAAGCAAGTAGCAAGTAATATTCATGTACATGTAATTAGTTTTACAAATTTGAATTTTATTGTAGTTTTTTAAGCTGTTACGCGCTGTTGATCAGTGAATGTAAATAGCGCTCTAGAAGTTATTAAATTATTATTATTATAGGACGCCAAGTGTTATTTTTGTTGAATAATAAAAGACTAATAAAAGAATAAATATCAAACCAGAAATTGCTCTCTTCAAACTGTAAATTATAAATGATCCTGAGAGAATATTCACTGTGTTAAGGATTTCCCTGCTGTACTGTTAGCTCTATACAAGAGAGGAAGGGCGATTCTTTTTTAATTTCCGTTTCGCTGACACAGCTTTAGCAGAAATCTCTCTTTAGTCGTTTTCCTCGACAAAACGAAAAGCAATATTGCTCTCCGCGTCTTCCTCCATTTTTTTCTGCCTCAATTCGTGAAGGATGCGTGGCTCGGAGCGTGGGTCATCCACGCGGAACAAATTCGCGCTATGTGATTGGCTGTGTCTAATCCCCCTTGGGATCTGTGGTCTTAAAAATAACTCGAGACGAATTACCTGTGGAATAGGGTGTGTATGGAGGATGCCTTCTCTGTCCCCTTTATCCTCTCTTGTGTAGCAAGTATTCTTTTAATAAGAGAAAGATTTAGAATCCTCATCACGTTTACGGTCTTCAGCTTCAAGTTCAAAATTTCTCAAAATTTTAGCAGCAAAATGTTGATGGTGCGGTACACATGCACCTTTAAAGATATTCCCCTCATCTAGCCCAAAGGTAGCTGGGTCAATTGAACGCAGATCTGACTCCACCATGGCTATAAAAGCTTCGTCAGATTAAAGTTCATAATTTCTCAAATTTGGAAATGTGCCGATAAAAAGTGTCTAAAATAGCTCTAGTTATGGATGAAAGAACAATGAATATACCGATTTCTGGACAGACATAATAAACAGTAAACGACAAGTGAATGGAAAACTTAGTCTCAAGGTACAAATTGACGTTGGCCGCTCGCCGTTAACGCGATTTCAAATCTCTCTATTAATAGCCAAGCAAACTTGACGTAACGTGGGGGTGGAAGTAGATCATGAGTCAGGTGGGTGTCTTTATTAAGCGGGTTATTAAATTTAGGGGAAATGTAAGAGCTAGGGACAGTAAACTAAAATTGATCGTAATAACGAGGTTATGTCTGTAAAGCGGAGTTTGACTTTAACTGCGCATGATTGGCTTCAGTCTGTTTCATCACTACTCAACATGCAATAGCACGTGGGAATGGTAATGGCAAAATCCCCACAAATAACATGGTCTGGGATACTCGCGAAGGCCCGATCGTCTGGGAATTCCACGACATATCGATTCCTTCCGAGGTTTTGCTGAATAATGACAAGAATGAAAACATCTAACACGTAGCCGTGTCTTGAATGGTTGGAGACAGACCCCCGGAGAAATCGGAAAATCGGAAGCGTTTCTGTTTCACCAAAGTCTGTCATATTTTCGAGATGGTCTACGAATAAACCCATGCCATTTAAAAATTTGATGAATTTCTATGAATCTTTTTTTGCAAAACTTCTGTTAATGCCCTCAGCAATGTCGTAGTCGGTTTGTCTGGGCCGGTACTCTCCTGTACGAGCTTTCACTTCTGACTTAATAGGATTTTGGTCTAAATCGAAAGGCTGACTAGTGTTTGTGTCGACCGGTTTTTGGACATTATTCCTTTTTTATATGAGTTTGTCAATGTAAGTGTCATTTAACAGTTGTGGGTTAATTAAATTCGAGTGTCGGTCCTTGAAGTGGGCACGTTTGAGAAAACAACTGACATTGGGTTTTTTCCTTCATCGGAGTTCCTTTATTCATTTAAAGTAAAGCCTCGAACTGGTTAGGTTCATCATAGGTTTGTTTTCAGCCATTTCGGTGGGTAATAGGAAGCGCATTCAGTTAAAGTCACTAGGGAGTGTACATTCGAGGACAAACGTTGGGGGCAGTTGAAAGATAAATATAGGGAAATGGATAAGTTTTGGCTTGTGTTGCTGGAGATGAATTTAAAATCTACTTTTTACATGTCTCGAGGTTTAGACCTTTTGATTAAACCAGGAAGGCTTCTTAAGTTTCTGTCAGAGTTTATACTAACTATAGTGGATTGTCATAAATAGCTAGCTAAAAACGACATTTCAAAGTGCATACTGCCGGGAAAAACAATGCTAAGACAGATACTCGTTATATCAGGCCTTCACGCGCGCATCTAAGAGTGAGCGAGGAAAGCCAACCAAGCAAAAGAAACGGACATTGAAGGAATTTCTAGAGATATTTTCGAAGTGTTAACCAAGGAAAACCATCATAACGCTTTAAAAGCAGAACAACGTAGGCAAGTAAAATCCACTAAAACTTCGCAGAACATTAAGGCCTTTGCAATTTGGCCGCACATTCAAAGCAGTTTAAAGGTCATCCTCTGCTATTTTTTCATGTATCTACGTATATACACTTGTATGGGGAAACTAGACAGCAAATAAATGATATTAGTATATACACACTCAGTGATCTTGGTGATTTAAGCAATCTGATTGGTTCGCTATCTCGGACTATTCAACAATATTCACCTCCTAGCGAGTGGATAATGTGTGAGCTCGGTGTTTTTCCCGTTTTTTTTAGAGAACGATCTTTTAAAAGTCGACAAAATCCTAGGGCTGACTTTTTTTAAGGCAAGAAAAGACTTGCAAGGATTCAATACGGCGTTTTTCAATTTACTGTAGCAGGAGTTTTGTGCTCGATGGATTGTTTACAACTCCCGTGTATTCGCGTAGAAGAAGCCGTTTCGTGAACTCAGCGTTTTCTAAGAAGAAAATTTTGGCTCAAAAATCGAAGTTTATTTATGACAAACAAAAATAAAAGGAAATGTTTGCAGAAATTCTACATTTCAAGTAAACAGGAAAAAGAATGATACAGGAAGACGACCTCTTACCTCGAGCAACCGAGCCGCCATTTTTGTCAGCACTTCATGCGAAGAACGACACAACATGCCCTTTTGGCTATAAACTTGGCGAGTCAACAGAAAACAACACAGCTCTACTTTTTTTCTCAGGTAAGGAAACAGTTCAAACTTTTAGCGATTCCATTGAAGCCATTACGCTGTTGTTTGCGAAATGAGTAAACTTGTGAATTGCCATGTTTGAAAATTCTGCAAAGATCTATTTTTAAACTTACGCGTGATTTGATCTGTCAATCAAATCCTACTTTTGAATGGTTTCCTTTCTGATTTTGTTGAGATCACTTCGTGTGTATATACTAAAACAATTATTCTTCTCAATCTCGGTGAATAGTGGCTTTGGGAATATTTACCTCGCCGCTTTCGCGGCTCGGTAAATATATATTTTGCCACTATTCACCTCGATTTCAAAGAATAATTGTTAAATAAATCATATATAAACAAACAACTTTGCACATATTTGGCTAGTGCAGACCCAAATGTAAAACTTTTTTATCATTTATTATCATTTGGAAACGTCACTAAAAGAACACCGACATCAATTAAACGATTTATCGTTAAAATGAGTTTTCATTTGGTATTATATATTTTTAAAACGAAGCTGTACGTGGTCCTCGCAGTGAATTGAACAATAGAGATTACTTTAAGTAAACAAAGTACCTAATCTTTCACACGCCTGTACAGGAACAAATAATACAACAATGACGAGATTTCTAGCACAAAAAACAAAGAAAACAGGTACAAGCAAAACAAAGGATATTTGCTATTTAAATGAAAACTACGTAGAACTGATTTCAGTCCGTAATCCCTGTGTTCTGGTTCAGCTCTCATCATGGTGCAAAATTTCGCTGTTTTCCTAATTATCTGCATTTCTAGAGGTTCTCTGGGAGCGACCACCTCACCTCAGCAACAAAACACTGCAACATTACAAGATTTATGTAAGGTAAGAAACGATTATTTTACAAAGGTTGATCATTCCTAGAAATTGCGATTAGACACCTCGCACGACAGCACCTGTAATCTGCACAGCTCATGGCCATCATATAAATGCACGTTTTGGTTTGGATAATTTTAGTCTCTCTGTGCCTTATAATTATGCACTTTACAATCTACCACATCAGAAAAAATAGCGATTTAATGTTAAGGTTTTTAGCGTTCCTGGGCGCATTTAAATTTAGTTGACAATGAAAGTGGAAGTAAATCTGTGCGTTTTTTGGCTTTAAACGCTAAGTATAAAAGAAGGCTTACATATTTTATTGATATAACTTTCCAGCATGAAAACAATGTGACATTATATTGTGCTTAAAATTACCATCTCCACCCATGAAAGGTGGACCACACCACCGGGGTCTAAAAGTCCCGTAAGAGTAAGGTCAGAGTGTTGCATGACACATCCTATCAATTTTCAAACTTATCCATGAAGACTAGAATGTCCTACCAATCAGTGATGTCAGGGTAACACATTCACCTACATTCTCCTCAAATGACTTGAAAAACCTGAGAGCTAGTGAAACCGGGAATAAAACCCAGGCAGCTGCAAAAACCATTATCCAACTAACTGAGCTAATCACGCAGCCCTAGTGGGCATAGATTGGCATACGGTATTTGGAATCCATGATGGTCCTTTGCTAGTAGAATCAAACAGATTGGGTCTCTCCTAATGCGGGATTTAGTTCAGTTGTGAAAGGCCCAAAAATTCCTCGTCTCTTATACGTAATAAAAAAATTCATCTGATCATATATTATGCTACTGACTAATGACTGCCTTTCTACTGTTAGAATCAAAGCCAGCAGTTACCAGCACCTTAATGAGAAACGAACGTAAGCAAACCTTATAACTGTAGAATCGACAAACAAAGACCACAGTTTGACTAAAATATATATTATAATCAGACAAATGGCTTCATTTGTAACAAAAAAAATGACCCTTTTAAGGTAATGATTTATTTCATACTCGCAGTTTGTCGAAACGTTAGTCACAGTCAACAACTATTCTATTCAGAACTACGCTCACACGGACAATTATATTCCACCTAGTGATGAAACTATCTTTATTTACAGAAATCTACACTCGGCCATGGTTTTCCTGGCATACCAGGATCAAATGGGATGCCTGGAATACCCGGGGCCCCCGGACCGCAAGGACCTCAGGGAAGGGAAGGTGTAAAAGGAAGAATAGGTGATAAGGGATCACAAGGTATGCCGGGTCCGAGAGGAGACAGAGGGCGCGAAGGGTCACCTGGGAAGAGTGGACCGACAGGTATTGAAGGCATCAAAGGTCAGCAGGGACTTGTGGGATTAAAAGGAGAGCGAGGAGTTCCGGGAATCAAAGGAGAGCCAGGCATTGTGGGAAATCAAGGAAGAAAAGGAGGGAAAGGAGAGAAAGGAGAAAGCGCCAACGCAAGTCAAGCAAGTGTAGTACCACAAACCAACTGGAAACAATGTGTGTGGAAATCAGCTAGCGATACCGATAGCGGGAAGATTAAGGTAAATAAGAATTTTGGTTTATGTGAGCCCTCAGTACAAGTATCCTAAATCAAACAAAAGTACACCTCCATAAATCAAGACGAGGGCAATTAGTCGTATGTTCCCATTCACTCAGCAACTCATTCTTCAATTAAGTTAATCCTGCTTAAGCGGGCTTTTTTTATTTCTTTACTGTACTCAGAACTACTTAATATTTTGCAGGCTGTGTCGACCTTAATGCATTATATGGTCTTCCTGTAGTATGTATATTGTCAAGCCTACCTTGTATGACCTTTAATCACGTGACCATGCAAAGTCGGAAACTACGACCTTTTACTCGTCTTTTCTCTCTTACAGGAGTGTACTTTCAACAAGTTAATGTCTGATACATCGCTCAAAGTCTCGTTTCACGCAAACATGAGGGTCAAAGGTAGTACTAATTGTAATCGTTGGTATTTCAAGATAAATGGAAATGAATGCAACCGACCAGCAACAATTGAGGCTCTTGTCTACAATTACTGGCCGTCCGGTAACTATAATAATGATCAGCTGCATCATCGGTCGTTTGATGGATACTGTGAAATCATTCCACAAGGGGTGGTTAGGGTGGAATTATGGGTAGGAAAGTGCAGTGGTTACACCCTGGGTGATGCTTGGACTGGGTGGAATTCAGTGTCCCGGATAATGATTGAAGAAGTATCTAGGCCCCAGTCCTAATAGTTCGGCTTGCACCAAGGAAGCCTCCGCTAAAAAAACGGATAATGGTTTCAAGAAAAATAATAACTCGTTGGATTGTGTGACTTGATTGTATAATTTTCTATCTTGTGAAATTTAAGGAATGGCTTTTCTCTTATGTGGCTATTATAAGGTCATGTGATGGCAACGGCCCTGATAACATAACTCAGTTTATAATAAGTACACAAACTTGAACTACATTGATGTGAAGTATACTTCACATCATTGAAGGATACTTCACATCATTTCACTCCTCACGGGAGATATGAACTCAATAAATTGACCTCGCTCCCAATGTGTGGCTTCATAGCTCAGTTGGTAGAGCAACGCACCAGTAACGCTGAGGTCACGGGTTCGAATCCCGTTGAAGCCTTGATTCTTTTTTTTTTTTTTTTTTTTTTTTTTTTTTCAGGCTTCTTCTTTTCCAATTGCTCAGTTAAATTGGAAAATTTACTGCGATGATCATTCTTCACTTTCTTGAACTACATTATTGTATTAAGTCCAAATATTGATTCATTCATGATTAGTGAGCGCGCACGATTTTTTTTACAAGTTGTAAAGAATCGCGCAAGCGCACAAGTCAGCAAAGACGAATGAGTGAATAAATTCAATCGTAAACGTGAAACAATACCGGTTACAATACATATTCCTTCTGAGTATTAGGTATAGGTTTTTATGGTCGCGTTAAGAAGTGATGTACTTTCAGGTTTCGTGTGCTAATTTCATGCGCTATAACGTTTGATCAAAACTTTTTTTCAACATGAAATTTCTATCGAGTATACGTACATATATTCAGAAGTTCAGTAATCGGCACACCACCTTTGTTTTTTTTTTGTTGTTGTTTGTTTGTTTTTTTTTTAACCATATTCTGTAGCCGTTGCGGCATGGAGTGGGATAAGTCCATGATCCATTTTGAGCTTTTTTATCATCTGGTACGTATGATGAACTTCGACCCCCAAGCATTATCATTTTTTTAGATTAAGGCAGTTAAGAAAAAATATTTTCCAGTGTTCATCCAAAAGAGGATAATCTTTCCGGAACCTTTCCACGGTAAGGCTTTTATCCTTCTTTACAAAATATGAAAGGAGCTGAACATTGCTTGGCGGACTGAGCAACGATTTTTTTTTGGCATCTCAGGAACCTCCAACCTTCGCCTTTCATGAACCTGCTCCAGACTTTATTGGGTTGCTAACTGCTGTGAGAGCTACCTCGTCGAGTCTCCTCTTTTGTTCCTAGCCTCCTTTAAAACTATTAATTTTTAGCTGATTTATTCAGGATTTCCGGTTTTCCCCTTCGTTTCCTATCTTCAAAACCTTCATTTCTCAATGACCATTTTACCACCCAGCTTTACGATTTTTCCAGTTTTTATATAGCAATTTCTCGAACTGGTAAGCCATTAGATTGAAGTATACAATGCTCATGCTCTCAATTAGATGAGCGCTTTTGCGTTAAAAGAGGAGGGTTTATCTTTCATGATATTCACAAAAAAAAAATTAAGAAATTCCAGCAATTCGAGCTACAAAATACAAAAAAAAAATGTGGTGGGAAAATATACTCTAGCACATGAAACTGCAATGAATATATCGATCGATTTTTCAACTTGATTTTTTACATGGTGGTGTCAGTTTGTAGATTAGTTTTAAATTTGAAACTCGCCCCAGTTCCCTACGGAACTCCAAAATAGAGGCCAATGGTAATGGCAAAGTCCCAACAAATGATATAGTCTGGGATGGTCGCGAAGGCCTGATCATCTGCGAATTTCCCGACGTATTAAACACAGGTTTTGCTGAATACTGGCAATAATGAAAACATCTAACACGTAGCCGTGTCTTGAATGGTTGGAGGCAAATCCCCAGAGATATTGGGAAAATCGGAAGCGTTTCTGTTTTACCAAAGTGTGTCCGTATATTTTCGAGATGGTCTACTATAAACCATTACCATTTATAAATCTGATGAATTTCAAAACATCAGTTTTGTACATTGCTTATTTTAATTCCGTCAGCAACGTAGTTTGTCTTCAAGCGTTCACTCCTGCTTAGGATTTTGGTCTAAATAAGTTATTTGTATGTTTGCATCGACCGGTTTTTGGATGTTTTTAATTTTTTATATGGGTTTGTCTATGTAAGTGTCGTTTATCTCAATTGTGGTTTAATTAAATTCGAGTGTAGGTCCTTGAAGTGGGAAGGTTTGCGAAAACAGCTGACCTTAGGCGTTAAATTCATCGGAGTTCCTTTTTTTCATTATTTAAAGTAAAGCCTCGAAATTAGTTTAATCATCGGTTGTTTTCAGCCATTTCGGTGGCAGTTGAAGTCGCCAGAGAGTGGACATTCGAGGGCAAATGGTAAGGCAGTTAAAAGTTAAATTTTGGAAGAATGGATCGGATAAGTTTTGGCTTGTGTTACTGGAGATGAATTTAAAATCCACTTTTTACACCCGAGGTTAAGACCTTTTGATTGAACCAGGAAGGTTGCTTGAGTTTCTGTAAGATTTTATACTAACTATGGTGGATTGTCATAAATAGCTAGCTAAAAACGACATTCACAGTGCATACTGCCAGGAAAAACAGTGCTAAGACAGATACTCGTTATACCAGGCCTTCACGCGCGCATCTAAGTGTGAGCGAGTAAAGCCAACCAAGCAAAAGAAACGGACAATGGAGGAATTTCTACAGATATTTTCGGAGTGTTAACCACGAAAAATCATCATAATGCTTTAAAAGCAGAACAACGTACGCTAATAGAATCCACTGAAACTTGGCAGAACACATATTAGGATGAAAAGCTAACAAAGGCCTTTGCAATTTGGCCGCACATTCAAAGCAGTTTAAAGGTCACCCTCTTCTATTTTCCATGAATGTACCGGATATATGCTTGTATGGGGAAACTAGACAGTAAATAAAGGATAATAACTCATATATAAACAAACAAGTTTGCACATATTCGGCTATTGCAGACCCAAATGTTTACCTTTTTAATCATTTATTATCATTTGGAAACGTAACTAAAAGAACACCGGCATCAATTAAACGATTTATTGTTAAAACGAGTTTTCATTTGGAAATATATTTTTAAAACGAGCTGTACGTGGTCCTCGCAGTGAATTGAACAATAGAGATTACTTTACGTAAACAAAGTACCTAATCTTTCAGACGCCTGTACTGGAAAAAAAAAATACAACAATGACGAGATTTCTAGCACAAAAAACAAAGAAAACAGGTACAAGCAAAACAAAGGATATTTGCTATTTAAATGAAAACTACGTAGAACCGATTTCAGTCCGAATCGCTGTGTTCTGGTTCAGCTCTCATCATGGTGCAAAATTTCGCTGTTTTCCTAATTATCTGCGTTTCTAGAGGTTCTCTGGGAACGACCACCTCACCTCAGCAACAAAACACTGCAACATTACAAGATTTATGTAAGGTAAGAAACGATTATGTTACAAAGGTTGTTCATTCCTAGAAATTGCGATTAGACACCTCGCACGACAGCACCTGTAATCTGCACAGCTCATGGCCATCATATAAATGCAAGTTTTGGTTTGGATAATTTTAGTCACTCTGTGCCTTATAATTATGCACTTTACAATCTACCACATCAGAAAAAATAGCGATTTAATGTTAAGGTTTTTAGCGTTCCTGGGCGCATTTAAATTTAGTTGACAATGAAAGTGGAAGTAAATCTGTGCGTTTTTTGGCTTTAAACGCTAAGTATAAAAGAAGGCTTACTAACTTATTTTATTGATATAACTTTCCAGCATAAAAACAATCTGACATTATATTGTGCTTAAAATTACCATCCCCACCCATGAAAGGTGGACCACACCACCGGGGTCTAAAAGTCCCATAAGAGTAAGGTACGGTGAGTGTGTTGCATGACACATCCTATCAATTTTCGAACTTATCCATGAAGACTAGAATGTCCTACCAATCAGTGATGTCAGGGTGACACATTCACCTAAATTCTCCTTAAAGTACAAATGACTTGAAGAACCTGAGAGCTAGTGCAACCAGGCAGAGAACCAAGGGCGCTGCAAAAACTATTATTCAGCTAACTAAGAGCTAACCAGGTAGCCCTAGTGGGCGTAGATTGACATACGGTATTTGGAATCCATGATGGTCCTTAGCTAGTATAATTAAACGGATTGGGTCTCTCCTAATGCGAGATTTAGTTCAGTTATGAAAAGCCCAAAAATTCCTCGTCAACTTAACGTAGTAAGAAAAAATTCATCTGTTCATATATTAAGTATGCTACCCAGTGCTAATGACTGAGTGTTTTTCTACAAAGCTGGATGGGCGTTATTTACTTAGAACAAACGCCGCAGTTGGAATCAAAGCCAGCAGTAACCAGCACCTTATAAACGAACTTCTCAAATGCATTAACAATTCATAAAGAAAATGCAAAGGAAATTAATGTTTCAAGAGTGTTTAGAAATCAGATGATAAAATGCTCATTTTTGCATCCTTGATTTCTCCTTCCAAAATCATTTTGCTTGATAAAAAATATCAAGCATTCGACGCGGTGTTTCATCACCAGATGAAACACCTCGAAGTTCGTCAAAAATATCCCCGCTGCCTGTCGTATTTTCAACTCTGCTCCTCTAAGTGTTTCATCTGGTGATGACACACTGCGCCGAATGGTTGATATACTAAATTAACAAACCTTATAACCTCAGAATGGACGAACAAAGACCACCGTTTAACTAATATTACGGCTACAGATATTATAATCAGACAAAAGGCTACATTTGCACACAACCGATTTTTTTTTTAAGATAATGACTTATTTTATACGCATAGGTTGTCGCCACCTAGAGATGAAACTATCTCTATTTTCAGAAATCTACACTCGGCAATGGTTTCCCTGGCATACCAGGATCAAATGGGATGCCTGGAATACCTGGGGTTGCCGGACCGCAAGGATCTCAGGGAAGGGAAGGTATAAAAGGACAAATAGGTGATAAGGGATCACAAGGAATGCCGGGTCCAAGAGGAGACAGAGGACGCGAAGGGCCTGCTGGGAAGAGTGGACCGACAGGAATAAAGGGCATCAAAGGTGAACCGGGACTTGTGGGAATGAAAGGAGAGCAAGGAGTTGCGGGAATGAAAGGAGAGCGAGGCATTGTGGGAAATCAAGGAGGAAAAGGAGACAAAGGAGACAAAGGAGAAAGCGCCAAAGCAAGTCAAGCAAGTGTAGTACCACAAAGCAACTGGAAACAATGTGTGTGGAAATCAAGCAGCGGTACTGATAACGGAAAGATTAAGGTAAATAAGAATGCTGGTTTATGCGAGACCTCAGTACAAGTATTCTAAATCAAACAAAAGTACACCTCAAGAAATAAAAACGAAGGCAATTAGTCTTATGTTTCCTTTCACTAGGCTTCTCATTCTTCAATTAAGTAAATCCTGCATAGGCGGTATTTTTTATGTCTTTACTGCACGCAGAACTACTTACTATTTCAGAATTTATCCCGACCTTAATAATGCAATATATGGTGTGCCTGTAGTGTGTATACTATCAAACGTACCTTGGACGACCTTTAATCACCTGACCATGCACGACAAAGAAGGAAAATACGGCATTTTACTCGTCTTTCCTGTCTTACAGGAGTGTACTTTCAACAAGTTGGCGTCCGATACATCGCTCAAAGTCTCATTTCAAGCAAACATGAGGGTCAATGGTAATAATCGGTGTAACCGGTGGTATTTCAAGTTCAATGGAAACGAATGCAATGGACCAATGACGATTGAGGCTCGTGTTTACAATTACTGGCCGTCTGGTAACATCAATAATAATCAACTGCATCATCGGTCATTTGAGGGATACTGTGAAAACATTCCACAAGGAGCGGTTAGAGTGGAATTATGGGTAGGACAGTGTACTGGCGAAACCTTGGGTGATGCTCACACTGGGTGGAATTCAGTGTCCCGGATAATGATTGAAGAAGTATCTAGGCCCCAGTCCTAACACTTTTGCTCACAACAAGAAAGCCTCAGCTAAAAAACATGGATGATAGTTTCAAGAAAAAGATTGTATCAGTTGATTGTATAATTTTCTATCTTGTGAATAAGGAATGGCTTTTCTCTCATATGGCTTTGACCAGGTCACGTGATGGCAACGGCCATGATAAAACAACTTTATAGAATAAGTACACAATCTTCAACTACTTTCTTTATTGTATTAAGTCCAAATATTGATTAATTCATGATTAGTGAGCGCGCACAATTATTATTTACAAGTTGTAAAGAATCGCAAGCGAACAAATCAACAAGGCGAATGAGTAGATAAACTCATTCGTGCAAGCGAAACAACCTAAGACAAATTTGTTTATCAACTAACAAATGGTATCGAGACCCGTTAGATTACATATTCTTATTGAGAATTAGGTATAGGTTTTTATGGTCGAGTTAAGAAGTTATGTACCCTCATGTTTCATGATAGCCCATAGTTTGGACTACATAAGATTTAGTCTATCATCATCACAATAAAGGTGATTTACTTATACAGAAAAAAGTGTATTTTCTGTTTTCTGGACTGTACATTTAATAGGCTTGGACCTTGATAATCAAAGCTTTCCCAAACTAATGTAAAAATCCCAGGGAGATTTCTGAAGTTATCGGAGGTACTAGAAATCTAAAGGAAAAAGAGGAATGGGCCAATGATCACTGCCTCTATTGAATTCGCCACGGTGACTGAACACGGTGACAGGGGATGAAACAGGGCTTATGTCCCAATTGATATGAACCTCTTCATTATCCACCCAGACCATCATAAAGTTGTACCACACCACCCTTGGGGTCTAGTACGCCCGGTTGGTAATTTGTAATTTTTTAAGCTGTCGTAATTTGTAACAACCCTTTGTCGAAATTTGTAGTAAGCAAAGATGTAATTTGTAACTTTGTCTTGATTTGTAATAAACTTTAATCAGAAGATGTGACTGGTAGAAATATTTCCAAGTTTTTGGTTTTAGTTTTACCTGGTATATATTTAAAATAGTCGTCGGCTGTGCCCACGCCTTAAGGTAGGCCTAATCTCAATATGAGAGATTTTGTAGTTCTTTCTGATAAGTACGTAGAATAGTTTCAAGCAAAGAATGCTGCAATACATGGCTGAAGTTGGAGAAGAGTGGATATGGTTGGTTTACCGTTGCTCACATTTTTCAGGGGGGGTAGAGGGGAGTAGCACATTTAACGCAAAACAATGTTGCGCTGCATAAAGTCTTTTTTTTTTCTTACAGTCGGAAGGGTTTGAATTAAGCTTTTATTTTAAAAGTTCTTTCATTTCCTATTAAGGTTAATTAATTTGAAGTTGTTTAGTTGTGGTGAATGTTTATGTTTATTAACTTTTTTGCAAAAAATATGTCAGTGTTGTTTCAGTATTTTGTTTTGATAAATTTTGATCACTTTGAAAATGAGTTGCTATAAAATTTCCCACTAATAATGTAGACTACTTTAAACTGAGGAGGGACAAGGAAAAACCTGTTATCGGCGCAAGTGTTCATTGACGGATTTGATTCTTTTGATCCTCTTTTTTTTTTAATTTTTTTTTTTTTGCTCAATCAGCAAACAATTTCAGCTTTTTTATCTTTGTTTGCATCACAGTTAGAAGGACGGACAAGATAAAATGTGACAAACGATAAGTACTGAATGAGAATACTCGAAGACACGCAGTGACTAAAAGCTAATGGTTTAAGTTTAAATTCTTTTGTAAAATAAGACGGACAAATTTTAAGACCTAAAATATACTTGAATGAGCCCTATTTAATGGGATAAAAACTGAAATTTACAATAGCTTCTTTAATGTACCCAGTCGAGGAATTATAACCCTTTCCCATTTTATCAATCTATGTCAAGCTATATTCGGCACTCCAATTTGCAAATTAGAGCCAACGTAACTCAGAGTCGAAGAGAGAAATTGTGAAAAATAAGTGACTTAGAACGGATTGGAAATTAGGAATCGGAAATCTGAAAAAGGAATCAAACTTCACAAAGGCGCATAGAATTAATGTAATTATGTTTAGTCATTATTTCGCTTTCCTTGTAGCCTGCTTTCAGCAGGCGATGGCTTTTTTTTTTTTTGAGGGCGAAGGGAGATTTCTACGACGTTCGCGCATGACGGAAGAAAAGGGGAGGATGCCCCCACTCCCCGTTGCACGTTCCCATCTCGCTCTTTATAACAACTAAGAAAAAATTTAACACTTGTGCTTGTCTCACAAGTCATGTCCTTGGTCTAAAAACGCCCATTAACTTTTAGCCTGAGTGAAGGCGCGACCAAAGATGAGTCTTAATTGTTGTTTGGTTAAGGTTGGGTGGGTGGGGGGATGATCAGGCTTGTTATTTGCCCTTGGTCTTTAGGAGCTGATTATAGACACTTCTTCTCTACACTGACCTACTAGGGCTTTTCCCCAAACAGTGCTCTGCAATAGCTGGCTTCCATTGTATGCTTTGGAAAGCTGATTTTGATACAAGTAAGAAAAGGTATTTAAATATTCTATACTTAACTACACATGTGAGCTATTTTAAATAGATAGTTTTTCATTGAACTGCAACTTTTTAAAATTGTACTTTGAACTGATTGTTTTGTCGTAATTTGAAATAGCTGTCCTAATTTGTAACTAATTTTGTCGTAATTTGTACTACCTGTCGCAATTGTAAGAACTTTTTCGTAATTTGTGAAAAGAAAAGCTGGCGTAATTTGTTTATACCGATTCAATCAAAAGGCAGGCGCTTGTTTTTCCGGTGGTTTTTGATCGTAAAGGGGACAGTGAAAGGTTGGTCAGAAAGGACGCGACGCAAGTGATTTCAGCTCTTTTTTAGGAATAACCTGTTAACTTTTTTAAACAGCAAGTTTTTTACTTGGGCGAGCGATCTCAGACTCCTGTAAAGAGTTTAAAATTTTAATGCAAGTTTACAAAACTAATCAGTAATTTTCGCACCACCTTTCTGCTGACCACCTGCTGTGGGAGAAAACAGGCGATAAATAAATTTATTTGGCAAAGTTAATTATAGTTACGGTAATAATAACAATATTGATGCTAACAGGAATAGATAAATCTCCAATTTGTCTTTTACGCTGTTTCGCTTCTTATTCAGCCACCCTGATGGAGTGGTGGAACAATTTTGGACCAACTCCCCTTCCTCTAACCGTGTTTGTTCCTTATAATTTCAATTTTGGAAGCAAGGACCAACGTTGCCAAAAAAGAAGAACTTGATCCTAATAAAGGATCTACTCAGCTGTAAGTAGAAATATCGAACAAAAGAAGCATGGCTGATTTTACAGTCGGGAATATATATTCTTTGTTACCAAAAAATATATATCTCTCTGAAGGCACGGCCTTCTTTCTTCAGGGTCTTACATACAGTGATAAGGTTAAGCTTAGACATACACATTCCACTCTACAGGTGAAACCAGATCGACCTATCACTCATCACATGGACTGTAACTCTTGAAACGTCATTTACATGGTACAATGCAACTACTGCCCTAAACAGTACATCGTTAAAGACCGTTTCAACGAACACCGCAGACCAGTTGACAATTCTTCTAATATCTCTAAACCCAACACTGTCTCAGAACATTTTCTTATTAATGATCACTGCGCTAAAGACATTACACTTATTTCACTAGAACTCATTAAATCTAATAGAGACAGTGTACGAAAAGCTAGAGAAGCATACCTCATTGAAAGAGGCAAAACTCTTGAAACATTAGGTATTAACAAGAAAGATGAAATGTAACACATTCCCCTCTTCTTCCATTTGTATTTATTTATACGATTTTTACATTTCAAGTTCCTCTCATATCCCGGCTACTTCAACGGTTTTTGTTTTCATATACTTTTGACGTTCACTTTTTTCGTATTTAAATTTTCAGGGGTTATAGTATCATATTGCTTGCTTTCCTTTATCTCAAATAATTGTAACGTCTTAGCTTAACCTTATAGTTGTATGTGAGACACTGACGAAGGAAAGCCGTGCCCTCCGAATTAATGGTAACAAAAATTATATATTCCTGACTGTAAAATCAGCCTTGCCTCTTTTGTTCGATATTCCTTAAATCATAATGTGCATGTTCCTTCATGTATACATTCAGACCGGGGGATGTGGTGTTACAGATAGTGTGTTGCCAAATCCCTATTGCAAAAGACTGTAAAGACAACGAACCTGGCTGTATAAGTAAAACCATAAGAGAGCATTGATAGATTTAATTGTTTTTCGGTGGATAAGGCCTTAAAAAATGAAGTATTAAAGTAATAAAAATTGGGCAGTTGTATACAATTTTCTTGCGCCCTCAAAAACATACGGTCAAAAACCATATATAATCTTATTTCTGCCTATCTTTAAGAGGACCTTGGACCTTAAGTGTCATCCTATCAGATGGAGTAAGGTTTATGATCACTCTTAAAATCATCTTATCCGCTGCACTTCCACTCGCAAATCCAAGCCCCCCATCCCCCCCCCCCCTTCCCCCAACCACCACCATCCCACCACCACCATCCCCTGCTCCCCTTACATATATAATTTTCGTCTTTCTGGTAATC
>OZ037777.1:27991209-28118709 GCA_964035525.1 Porites cylindrica | reverse complement strand
GACGGCTGCAAGGAATTTCGGGCGGAGAAAAGAGAAGGCTCTCGTTTGCTTCAGAGGTATCAGTTTGTTTACCAAGTATGGTTTCAATTCAAGAGTAGACTATTTAACTTTCGAGAGATGGGTTTGGGGGAGGTGTTGGGGGCGGTTTGGCTGATTTAGTTCGGACAAGACAACTAAGAGTCCTGTAAGACTGTGCCAGCATTTCTTCCTCTTAGAGTCCCTGGGTGCCTTTAAATTTCAGCAGTAGCAAATCTAGCGGAGGGGCCCAGGGACTGGTAGGCGCTGGGGCGACTGGGTATCGGCACTCAGGCAATGTGCCGAGCACTAAATGTGAACGGTTTTTGGAACTTCATCTTTAATTTTGTACATCAGATCATTACAGACCCGCCCTTGCTGTTCGCCGATGAACCAACTTCCGGTCTTGATTCGTTTATGGCGCAGAATTTGGTTGCAACAATGCAGCAGCTTGCTGATCAAGGAAGGACAATCATTTGCACCATTCATCAGCCTTCCTCTGAAGTGTACGCCATGTTTCACAGGTACAATACGTCGAGATGTGAAAAGAGGACAAGATGCAATAACTTATATCAAGTTATCATAACTAATTAAGTCAACGAATTTTCTTTAAGAGAGGCTCCGCCCCAAGTTCCAGACTTTTGCTATTTTTAATACCATTTTTGACCGAAAGGGTATCCCCTTCGTGTACCTTCTATTAATAAAAAGGAACATGGTACCGAATAATGTAGACTAAATCGCTAAGACCGAAAGTCTTCACGTTAATTAGTTTAACAGTTAATAAATTGAAATTATATAGCAAGAAGGAGCGTCGTTTGGAAGCATTTAAAGTAAAGGACCTTTAAAGTACTTTCTACCCTTTCATATACGTGAACTTGCGAATCCCTACCGTTTGGTAGAACTCGAAACTGATGCACCTCTTTCGGGAGGATACTGCCCTTATATCCCCGCCATTATAAGGAGTGTCCCCTCTCTACCCTGGAAATCAAGTATGCTTACACAGGAGTGTGTGTCTTACATAAGTAAGTAGAAGATATTCTGACTGTCTGTATTCCACTTAAGTTTATTGACTTGATCTTAATTGTCCCACTTTCACACTTCCTAATGTTTTACTATTTTTTTTCCTTTTTTTTTTAATTTTAGTATTTTGATGCTGGCTGAAGGTAGAATTGCCTTCATGGGATCCACGGAAAATGCCATCGACTATTTTAAATGGTACTCAGCAAACAGAGTTCTTATATGTTGAACGTTATCCCCTTAAAAGGTTTACTCGTGGGGTTTGCTATGTTTAAGTTTCGTACTGTTCTCGTTGAATATCGACAACGTATAGTCACTTTTAAATGTAAATTGAATACAGGTTAAATATGTCACATTGACAGAGAACTTATATTCTCGTGATAATTTAGTAAAATAATTTATTCAATGCAGCAAAGTATATTCATGTAAGTATGTTTTAGTAAGCGAGTAAGATGCCTATTTTTACTATTTTAGTAGCATTCTTTTGGAAGAAAAGGAATATAAACAAAGTGAATTTTTTTCTTGATTGTTCGTAATTAGACTTCATTAGGAACTTGTGGTTTAAATCAATAGTGTTTGTAGTACTAAAGGTACTTTATACAATATATGCTATGAGTACTACAGAGAAAGAACTGGCCTATCCATCGTCTGCTGATAGGTTGGCCAGTGTAAGCACACAACCCAAAAAAAAAAGACAAAAAAAGGAACTTTGTATTCTTGAAAACCCAGTTTTCCTTTCAATTTTGCGTTAGACTTCACATTCTAATTTCTAGGCACCAACATTACAATGCCAAAATGTCATGGCATTGCTCTTTTAACTCTTACATTGCTTTCACTCACAGCTTAGGTTATCCTTGTCCTGACAATTTTAACCCAGCTGACTTCTTTGTCCGTACCCTGGCCATCAAGCCTGGCAATGAAGAAAACTGCCGCAAGAGAGTTAAGGTTGGAACAGCACTGATTTTTTACACATTGTATAGTTATTTTAAGAGTCTGTGTCATGGCTGGCGACTTCATTTTGTTCATAGCGCCAGTTACAGGTCCGTACTTCCTTTAAAACTTTGGTGAATGACAATGAATTTTTGGTGAATGACAAAATCAAGCTTTATGACTAACAAATTTGTCTCCCAAGCATTGTAACAAACGTTACACATGACAAAAGTGAACTTTGAAAAACTGTTAGGCTAACAAGGTTTCAAAACCCACAAGTGCAATCCGTTTCAATCTTCTTCAAAAGTTTGTCCATCCATGCCTTCTTTTGTATCTGCGGTGTTATTTATACCTTCCTTTAATGTTTTGAGCGTTTTTTTTTTTTATGTTTCACCCAGTTTGGTGGCAGTTCCCATTGTCTGAGTTTTGACAAATTCCGTGGCTCAGATCCTTTAATTATTTGAGAAGACACACGTGGCACTTAAAGTGGCAACGTTTCCTTGAAAAATCCACCCTGATAAGGAAAACTTGTCGAGGAAAATAAATAATTATCGTTGTAAGTGAATCTTTACAAATTCAGCCTCTCTGATACGAATCTTTCCGATCCTTAACTTATCGAACAAGCAGTGGATGGAGCTCCCGCCCAGTGTTTGGGAGGTCATAGGTTCGAATCCAGTCGGGGACTCAGATTTCTTCTTTGTCCCACGATCGTGACATGGTGATTATTTCATCTTCACATTTGTTTCACCGAGCTTAAAATAATACCATCTTTCATTCTTTGACCAATAAGATTCATCTTTGACAAAACCGAGGCATAGTCACTTTAGGGGCGGACTCCAAGGTATCTAGCATTTACACAGTACATGGGCCATGTTCTCGAGCTCTTTTAAGTCTTTAATGTTAATAGTCAATCCATCGATAATGCTTAAAGAAATTCAAAGTAAAATTCAGTCAAACTTCTGCTTAGAGAGATTTAATACAACGAACACAATCATCTGTAAATACTAAACTGTAAGGCCGGAAGCTCTGTCAATTGCAAACTTTCAAGCTCTCTCAACTGCACAGAAATTAAGGTCATAAGTTGTATCTGTGGCCTCTATTTTCTACGTACTCTAGTACTTCTTGCAACCTTTCTTTCTATTTTTTTTAAGCAAAATAACCGAACCGTCAAGATGAAGAACATTAACTGTAGGAGCTCATGTTGTTCATATATTAGCTATCTTCTAAGTTACTTGTTCACTCCAGCCTTTTTTTTGTTTTGTTTGTTTGTTTGTTGTTTGTTTTTTGTTTTTGGTTAAATTCCAGACAATTTGTGATGCGTACACTCAAGAAAGTGCCGCAAACGAAACAAAACGTGCTAAAAAAGTTTTACAGGTGAGTAAGACATAAATCCGACCAAACTGGTTTTGCAGCACCGAAACTAAAATGTTGCTTTCTCAAAGAGAGATATGGAATTGTTTTGTGGACGGTAAAAAGCCAAGGTGGAAAAGACTGAAATAGGTATGCAGACTACAGGTTTGAGTTGAGGTATATCGAGAAAGAATAAAATGTTTGACACTTTGAGATAATACAAAACGTAATCCAGTGATATCTAGCCACATACATGTATGCACGACAAAGCGCTTGTAAAGGGAGAAGCAGAGATATTTAGGACTAAGGTCATAGGGTTTTTTTGCTACACGTCTTCTCCCTCTCTCACAAAGCCTGACTCTAGCAAAAATTGCCTGCACCCTCCCCTCCCACCTCAGTGACAGGGGAAATATATTAATAAACTCTGTGGTAAAAAGGGCAGTGAAAAGAGTGGACAGTATCTAAACATTTTATTCTGTAATGGAGAGGATTTAGAGTTACGTTTACGGCAAAAGGCAAACATGAATTTGTACCACGTGACTAAGTTCTCCCTTTACTTGCCGTAATACGGTAACTACTGTATTATAGGTACAGGGAAATCAGTATATTTACGTCAGTTTTATCCATAAGAATTGTTTTGAGCTGTTTTTATCGATCATGTACATCTGTTAAAACTGAAGAAGACCTAATTAAAAAGGGCCAAACAAAAAGAAGCAGCCATTATGACTTTTCTCTAGTGTGTATACTCTATCCACTCTTGGTATACGTAAAGGATTAGAAAAAAAAGACGAACAATGAAATGTACTCCTTGTTCAGTTCTGTCAGTGTTGTTTAATAAGTATTGCTAGCCTAAGCCTAAGCCTCGTGCTAATTGATTTTGTTTGTCTGTTTTAGGACCCGTTTTCTGTTAATGACTATGCTGTACGTCGCTCACCGTAAGTAGTTCTCAGAAACTTTTAAAACCGCATATCCTTCTTCCTGCAGGATATTTTGTTTAGAAATCTCTAAAGCGTAAAGTAGAACACTACACAAACATTCCTTTTCAGTTCGAGGGGGGATATAAGAAACAAAATCCACTCTCGCGTTATGAACCAAGGACAACCCCTTCAACACCACAAAGTCTTAATGAGTGGGGACTCCTTTCCAGAAGGCCTCAGATTCCGCTAAATAGGGAGTGTAAGCAACGACGTTTTTGAGCGAAGCGCGTCAACCGGAAATGAGGCCTTTTCCCTTTCATGTCTTAACGCTACCAAATTTGTATTGCTAAATACGTTTATAGAGACGATTTGCCCAAAAATGCAAAATATCCACTTCCGGTTGACGTTGGTCGCTCAAAAACGTCCTTGCTTAAACTATTCTGAGTGTATTCTGCAATTAATTGATATCTGCATGCAACTGCAGTTAATCGTCCACAGCGTTTAATAAGTCTTTTTAGGGAGCTATGTCATAAAATTTCGTCAAATTCATGCACCTCGAACTAGCCAACAATTTGATCCACATATAAAAATAATTAATCTTAAGTACTTAATGCATTTTCAGTTAAATTAAAGGGTAAGAAAAAATGCTACATTAATATAGAAGATAACAAAACAACAATCGACCGTGGACATATTGCGCTATTTTTTAGTAGACTTATTAATTTTAGTTAAACTATAAATTCAAGAAAAACAATAGCTCATTAGGAAGAAAAGTAACATATATAAATAACAAGGAGTAGTCTGAGAAAGAAAGAAACTACAAATACAAAGTGGGACAAAATGTAATATTCACAACGTCCATAATACAAGCTTTTCATAATTTTATTTTTTCTAGGTACAAGGTGTCTTGGTTCCAGCAATTTCGGTCTGTTCTCTGGCGATCCTGGCTTACAAATAACCGTGACTCCACAGTCTTCAAAATGCGATTTCTTCAGAGTATAGTAAGTACCCTGCGTTCATAAACTATATTTTGTGTTTGAAATGATTAGTCTGAGAAAAACCAGAGCTAGTAGCTTGCAATTCTCCTTTTTGCCTCTTGCAAGTAACTAACTAGACTGAGATGCATCCATTATGACAGGCAGTCTATGTTAGCGTGAGAAAACAGCCGAAATTTCGGGACACCACCACTGGTTTCCCCCAGAAATTAGGTCTGAGAAAAGAGCGCAGAAATTCCATCATAGCGGAGCTCTCGCGCGCGAAGCGCGCCAGCGGAGCACCATGGGTAGGAAAATCAAGATATCTACCCATCCGAGAAAATTTGGTAATCACGTGACTGTTCACCGACCGACCGACCGCCCGCCCGACCGTCAGTCTGCACCACAGGCATACCAATGTAAAATAACTCAATCAACAGGTATGGCAACCTAAATGTAACTCGAGGTTACTTTGGCAGGAAATCGTATAGCTACCGGCGTCTTGTAAAGCAAAGACAACTGAAGACTCAATATCTAAAGTATTTAGTTTAGATTAATTGTCATGTGCACAAATTTGGAATATAGAGCAGGAGAAAGACCGAGAAAAAGAAAAAGTAGGCGGCAGGCCAGCGAAGCTCAACGAGAAAAAGGGCGACAGAGCTGGAGGTCTAGAGCGAGAGATAGAAAACAAATGAGACATTTTTTTGTTGGAAGAACAACATGAAAATTTTCTAGCGGAGGTAACAAAATGGGAAATGTTAGCGGCCACCAATGCAAGGTGAAAATGAGCGGCAGTAAAAAAAATGAACGAGAACGCGTACGACACTTCCTCAATAAAAGGTGTAACTAAGAAGTTTCTGCAAGTTTCACCTTGTAGTCTGGCAAAACAACGGTAAAGAAATGTGCAAAAAAGTGTGCTGCAGTTGCAAAGTTGCTTTTTTTGCTAATTAGACCTATTGTTGTTTTTCACCATTCTCCGGCGTTGCCTTCACCGCTTAACATTACACGATTTTACATTTTGTTTGAACAAACTACAAAGGGTATCGGGAGCTTCGCTTTTAGCCCTGGCTAAATCTATATATTATTGATGACTTGAGGGTATCTCAAGAAAGAAATCCTTTCCTGAAATAACAAAGGAATATTTCGCGTGAAGAGTAGCCGTTCTTCGCTCTCCATTTGATTTCTGTATGCAGTTATTTAGAGTTGTTTTGCCACAGGGGTAAGGAATTGGTTTTTCTGCTGTTGACATAATGCTTTCAAAAATCTCCCTAAGACGAATCAAAAATGAAGCAAAAGTCAGGTGGATTTTAGAATCATTTGGTGTGATTTGTTAAAAATTTTACAAGCAACCTTGAGCAGTCAAGTTTGGCGAGGATTTCACCTTTATACATTGAACGTTGTCCAGCGTTGCCCAAATTGGACTGAAGTACAAATGTACATATGAAAGTGAATAGAGATTCCCCTTTTTTTTGAGACCAGTCTATCTAAGAGAAGTGTTTGCCTAAGAGAGGTACGGTCAGTGCGGAGAGAGACCAGGCTTCAGTTAATCCTAATGATATCTCGCCTCAGTTTTCCACGCATCATTTCTTATGTGGCTGGCTGTAACTGTTAAACCATTTTAAGTTTGCAGGACTTATGACTGGACTCTTTTTCTTTCAATCATGCGATGGTCAGGATGGCATTTATAACGTCTTTGGTGTAATGTTCTACCTTATTACGTCGACTTCATATATTCAGGTCTACTCAGTCGTATTTGTAAGTACAGTCAAACTTGTTTAATACGGACACCAAAGGGACAGAACCAACTGTCCGTTTTACAGAGGTGTCTGTATTGTAGAGGTAGGGAATGTACGATTTTTGGCATTTTTGGAACCAAACGAACTGTTCGTAATAGAGAGGTGTCCGTATCATAGAGGTGTCCGTAAGGAGAGGTTAGACTGTACAGTCTAACCTCGTGGGGAGTTTATTGTCTTTTACAAAGACATGTACTGCAGCTATACATGAAGCTATACCATTGTCCCTACTTTTTCTTTATACGAGACTAGATATGTCACCAAAACATTTTGACGGTAAGGAGCTCCCTCAGTGATTTCGTTGTTTGCAATTTATACTTTACAAGTATGTTAGCATTGTATTTCGTGTTAGGTATTTTAAGATGTGAAAAAGGATCACTCGGAATACGTACATCCCATAGTAACTTAAAACAATCTCAATGAGGTAATTTAGTCTAGAATTACCGCGATATAGCATATCTCTACTTGTTTTTGCTTTTGACCAGACATTTCCAGAGGAGCGAAGGGTATTTTTAAGAGATAACCATAGCGGGATGTATCGAACGGATATTTACTTCCTTTGCAAAACCTTTGCTCAGGTAAGCGTCAGATATGTTCCAGACACACCACTTATATTTGTAAAATAACTAAATAGTACGCGCGCTCTGATTGGCCGAGAGGCGTGTTTGCATGAGAGTATGTGTAAACATGGTAGTGACGTCAAGATGTTTTGCTTTTCTCGCGCTAATCACGTCATCGCCGCTGGGGACGTTTCGCGAGGAGGAACGCCTGCGACTCAGCGACAGAAATTCCTTACTGATGACGCAAAATCTGTCCGGAATCCCGGTCAGAAGCGCTAATTGGTCGACGGAGCAGTTTCATTGTTCTAGCTATTGATTACGAATGACAGACAAAAGACAAAAGGCGGCAAAGGTCAAATGTAAACGCGATGAATCTCTGACAAAACAGTCAATATGTGTGGAATAAAGTATTCTCTAGAAGAAGCATTTAAATTTTGCTGGAGCTCATTCGCAGATGAACACAACACTTTTCCAAAATCGACCAGGAGAAACGTAAAATTGAACAAATTTGCATTTGGAACCCCATGACTACAGGATTTATTATGTAAACAGTGATTTACGTCAGTATAGAATTTCTGTCGCTGAGTCGCAGACGTTTCTCCTCGCGAAACGTCCCTCAACGGTGATGAGCAAGGAGAAACGTCTGCTGTTCGCAGGCTACACGAAAGCACGAATTTGAAAAAGTTTTTGGGTTGAAAACTGGACAAGTTTACTTTATTTACCCATTCCCTCGTCGGCTGAAAATCTTTACAAACGTGATGTGTCAACTTTTTCGCTTAAGCTGACATTTTAAGCGAGAAAAATCCGTATTTTGGAAAGCAGCTTTTTTTGCAAAACAAGAATTGATTATGCGTGCAAGATTACGTGTACAAGACTTCGCGACTTGTAAGAATTTCTCTTTTAATCAGTGCCATAACAAAGAATTTTGTTGTTTTTTTCTCGGTAAGATGGCCACCGTTTCATCGTTTTGGAACACCAATTTATGGCCACCGTTGCGTCATGCGAAAACCCTCTACATTGTGTTGCAAGCTACTGTATATTGTAAAGATTTTAATCCCCATCTAACAACCTCATAGGTACCTCAATTTGTTTTTGGCCCTCTTTTGATGATTGCTATTGGATACTGGATGGCAGGTAGGTTGATACAGAATCCCTTCATTATGTTTTACACACTCATTGTCCCGGCTCTTTTTAACTTGCTGTAAGTTATTGTTGTTAGTTTGTTTGTATTTTCTTTAAGAGCTGAGCAGCTGGTTTTTATTAATCACCACCTTCAGAAAGTAAATAGTAAATTGATTTCAACCATTATTCTATTTGACATCTTTTAAGATTGTTAAGTTCATACATTTTTTAATTCGAAATTTGCAATGTGTAGGTTTGAGGCCCGATCCTATAAGGTTCCTCTTCGCTTACGGAATACTTGTCTTGGTCAGTATGGCCTCTGTTTCTTACAGTAAGTATATTTTACGCTTATGGTCTTGAGGGAAACACAGTATTATGTGTAGGAACATTGCTTCTTTCTTTATATAATGTTCGCGTGCGTAGCGGGCGCTTGGGAGTAACGAGCGCAAGAGAGAACGAAGCACCCCATTAATTCTTTCTTGCGCCCATTACTTCCAAGCGCCTGCCACGCAGGCTAATGAAATGTTAAAGCTATGGACATTTCCTGCGGCTGAAAAAAGCGTTTACTAGCTCAGGTTGACCAAATATTTTACTTCATATTGGTTAAGGCAAAGTGTCCTGGAGTTCGCTAATCGGGACCTATACCTTTCACACTGTCGTACTTAGGGTTCAACCAAATTTCTCTACCAACAAAAAAAGTTCAGTTAAAGTAAAGTTAGTATATACTAGGAAATGACAATCAGTGTTGGGCAACTGGAAAAAGGGAATTAGCTTACGCTAAATAAGTTCATTTAAAAAAAGCAGCGTCCATAATGAAAATAATCTTAACAAAACATTTTTTTAGACATTTCTGCTGGAGCTTTCTCTAGTAAAGACATTACATATCAATATTTATACGTCGTGAATGTAATAACTGGATGCATGGAAGAGGGCAATATAACAAGTTTACTCGGTTAATCGCAGTAGGCCCTTTCCAGTTGGTAAGTCACAAGGTACCAAACCGCCAGACTGGCAGGCAAGAAACGTATTGGGGTAAGGAAAATATAGAGTCCACATAATTTATAATGGTGATTTTCAAGTATCCAAAGCATGGTGCTTTTGTACAGTGCGACTAACCACCTCTGTGAAGGCCCTAAAAATGACTGCAAAGCTATCTTTTCTCTCTTTTAGCATACGTCATCTCGGCTTTCGCGCCAACCTCGTCAGCATCTATTGCTATCATCGAGCCCATGGTTCTACCATTCTTACTTCTGGGAGGGTTCTTCAAGGACAACACGTGAGTTTATATCTTTAACGTCCTGTTAATTTGAGGTAACGGAGGATAAATACCTGCAAATTTTGACGTGACTTTCGTCGCTCTTTTCCACAGCTAGTTTTCCTGCAAGCTTTTTGATTGATTTACAGTACTTTTAAGTACATGATGCAAAACAATTTCACCCGTAATAGTTACTTGTAACTTGTAAAATCATCTTATGTAACAATCGGTTAGGGTCAAGTATTTTTTTAATATGTAACAGTTGGCAATTGTATATGCAGAACTTTACCATGGTGGTTAAGGGTTGTGCAATTTCTTTCCTGGTGGAACTACGGATTTGAGGCAATGGCTATCAATCAGTGGGACAATTATGGAAACATAAGTAGGTTATTCATTCATTCATTCATTCATTCATCTGCATTTATTTATCTATTGCTTGTTTATTTATCGATTTATTTATGTACTTTAAAGAACATCCTAACTTGCTGCGAGTATCGATTCCCTTTTTCTATTTCGCCACTACCAAAACACCAGTAGAAATTTTCCTTCTACAGAATGATTCGTGTCGTTATGTCCCAGCTCATGTTTTTCGACCAAGGGCGAAAAAGTTTTCTGCGTTATCAATACATGATCTGCGCCTAGCCACCTATACACTGATTGTGATTCTAGAACTGGTACTATGGGGTTATGCCCAAATACACCACTGATCCGTTCGATCAGTGTTATGTTACAAAATTAATTTTCGAGTATTTTGCCTCGACATGATTTTCTATGAGAAAATAAACTCTTCTTGTCCGTTACCCAGTTAAAAGTTACCAATATTGCTGGTAATTAGTATAGACCAATTAATGCTACCAAAATAAGTAACACTAAGAGATAAGAGTAATTTGCAGCGTACAGAAGGCCATAATGGCCGTTTTTACACAAGAGACGGACTATACATTTTTCTAAGACGTACAATCCGTCTTTAATATTAAAACCAAAATTATCAGTCTGACGGGAATTATCCACTTGATCCGCCACCCCTCTGAGACGAATCATGCGTCTCTAGTGCGAAAACGGCTAATGCCTGCTATCGTACTTTTCTCATACCTCAGTTTAACGTTGTTGTTCCTGTTATGCAGCATGCAGTTTTAAAGGCAAAGCATCACACCTGCCGTGTATTGGCAATGGAGAAGAGGCTATCGAGTCCCGCGGCCTGGATAAGGTAAATATCGATAAAGTATAAATAATCCATGGAGTAGTCCACATGCCTTTATTACCACCTGAGGTGGAAAATGGCTTGAAGAGTTCGTTTCGCCAAAATTGGTGATACTTTGAATGAAAGCAATTAGAAATCAATCACGAATTACTTAACTTACTAACGGGCTGGTCTTATTCTTAGCTGCTATAGTATAATTATCTGAAAAATGTATATAAATGTCTTTAAACGAAGATTTGGAGGAAATTATCCTCTAAAACTTGAAAAGGTGGAGCAGAGGTTATCACGTTCAAGTGTGTCGCTCAAAAAACCCTTTCAGTGTCGGAGGCGATTAAACACTCGTTTTGATGAACACAACTAATTTAATACATAATCAAGATGGCAGCTTCCAGGAGCACCCAACGAGAATATAGGTCAAAACCACTTAAACATGGTATTGTTAAAAGTGTTTTAGTATTTAAACGGTAGATATAGGCACATTTTTATCCCACCAAAAATTTTAAATCTGTTCGGATTACCTAGCTGAAAGTTTAGTGATCCGAAAATTATAGAGATCAAAACTTACCTTTTCGAAAATTTCAGCCAGAAGAAAGGCTCCCGAAAATTCTAGGTGACCTTTTTAGGGTAAAAATCCGTTTAAAATGGGCAATTATACGATTTTTTAGATGTTCGAAAATCCTAGGAGAGGCAGGCAAGCAAGAAATTTTACAACAAATGTTCCGAAAATTCTAGATCTCAAATCGTCTTCCGAACAGATATTTTTCGAAAATTGACGTTGGGTGCCCCTGAGCTTCTACAGCAACTGATACCAAGCACATGGTTATGCCCAAATATAGGCATACCATATAAGGTTATAAGCTACAACCCTCTTTTACGAGAACAGTGGCTGCCAAAGCAATGTTTGATGGGGAATAAAAAAAAATGCTTCAATGGAAAGATGGATGTGTCAGCAGTTTGACAGGGGAGAGGTTTTGAGGGTGTGAAAAGGAATTACTTAAAAGTGGGTATGTTCCTATTTGTCCTCAACTTGAAAAGGTGGAGCAGAAGTTGTCGAGTTTAACTATGTCCCTCAAAAGACCTCGGCGATAATGAATTGTGCCACTTTTTATTTTTGTTCGACAGGATCATCTACTGATTGACATCTGTGGTCTGTTGGCTTTGATTATTGCGTTCCGAATAATAGCATTCCTTATTTTGTTGAGGAGCACTTACAGAAAACAGTAAAACAGTAAATGAAATCTCCTCTACTTCAGCTCGGACTGGCAACGAGAAAAGCCACTTCACGCCCGACTGAACCGCTGCTTCATAGCACTTTTTACAATTGTTTACCGCAAAGTAAGAACAATGCAGAGCAACACATCAAGAATAAAATCTGAACTCTAAGTGACTATTGATATTTTCACCATAATAGGCCATTTTACAGTTATGTATGGAAGCGAGGCTGGAGTTGACCTTGTTTTGATACAACCTTCATTCTTCATTATGTAAATCAAGTTATTCTCATGCTAACTCGTATTCGCAAGGACAATTTCCATAACAAAGCAAAGGAGGTTTGTATCAAAACAAGATTAACTTCAGCCTCACATTCATGACACAAGAAGGCTAGGGTACTAAGTCCACAACTGCAAAATAGTCTATTGTCAGTAGTGTACATTGTACTGCACGCGCATACGCCATCATATGCTTTCAATTTAAACACTGCTACACTTACGTACGTCTAAGGATAATTCAGTAGTGTAAGCTTCGATTATCAGTGACGCATACGGAAAAATTAGGAATAAAGAGGATTTAAACTTTGTTGGCTTATGTTGATTGTAACATAACATACTTGGATAAATTTAAAAGGTCCATTGCTCAGTAAACGTTTGACCCCAGTCAAATATGTTGCTCTTCGCTCAGAAGGGGTGAAGTGGGGAAAATCAATTTCTTGTCATAGTATGCTTTTACATTTTTATTTTTTTTGTTGTTGATGTTTTCGTGTATTTCTTTTCTTTTTTTACGATGTGTTAATTAACGAAATTTGATCGATATCTTTCTCGTTGCTCTATAAACATTTTGTGCATGTATGGATAAAGGCACTAAAATGATTTCAGCACAGATTGGGAAGGCCTTATAATCATAACTGGTAATGCGGAGGTTGAAAACTACAAACTATTACTAAAAACTGAATCATCGGATAATGCAATTCTAGAGCTCCGATTATCTTAGTCTTCATGGTATATGAGCCAATATACCATGTTCTCCAAATATGGTAACTGTATGCGTCTACTTAAAATTAAAAACAAGCTGAAAGTCGGTTGTTTTTTACAAATAAAGACGGAAAGAATTCTCGATGTTTCCAGGGCGTTTTTAATAAAACAACTTTGTCCTCGCGTTTGTTGGATATGAGATGATTATAGCCAACTGCGCCTCGTTGGCTATCTACCATCTCATATCCAACGCGCACTCGTGGAATAATGATTAAGTATGACATGCATCTGTTGTTGTTGCTCAATTCCCGTGTCAACGACAGTGTATGATCATAGCAATAACCAAAGAAGCTATCAGGATGTTCTTAAATTTAATGCTTACGACGTAAGGAAAGTTGCCAACAGTTATAATCTGTTTCTAATTCAAAACTTAAAGATCTCGATAAATACCATAAAACAAACAAACAAAAAACAAGCTGGTCATCCCCGCCTGTATTGTAAGACGCCCCTTGGCCCAAGCGGACGTACACAATTTAGGCTGATTTAGCGACAGGACGGGAACGTCAGTTGACGATGGGAAAGCGCGCGAAAAGGACTGAACACGACTTGCGGTGACCAATTTGCCGCTCTGCTATTGGTCAAGCCAACACCGCGGCAAAATGCATTGCGCATGAGCACAAAATTTACATCCGCCAGCTTTTTATTTCCGGTCTAGTATTTAAACCAATTGCGTAAGCATAACTTTGCCGTCGCGCTAAGTTAAAAGCAAAAAGGTAGAAACAGACAAAAAAGGTGGAGAAAAAATCACTTTATTCGATAGCTGATATATTTTTCTAGAGTCAAACTTTTGCACCACATGGTTATCTGGTTTCACCAACGCTGAAAATGATGGTTGAAGTTTGTAGGTCACTAGCGCTCGACAAGACGCGCGAATTTTTTTACTGGCTTTCTTGCACGCCACTGGTTTGGTATAAGTTAACTTGAGAGAAGGCGATAACTAACAAAAGAATCTATAGCAATATTTATGAAAGAAACCAAAATAAAGACGTCATTATTATCATTAACACTAGAACCAAGAAATAAAAGTTTATAACCTCCTTGCGCGCGAAGCGCGAGTGTATCACACGAGCATCGCAATGCCAGCGTGATTTTCTCTTGGCTATTTGGTTGGTGTCCGCCTTGACGTCATCCAAGAAGTGACGTCAAAGTGCATTATGGGTTTCCAGGCAACCGATTGCGATAGATGACAAAGCTTCGGGCACAGCGAACCCTAACGAACGCTGTATTAGCTAACAGAAAAATTTGATGTATGTTTGCTGTATTAGCTAATGAAATAATAAGATGTTTGTACCTTAGTTCCTGTGTCTTTATGAGTCGTTTTGGAAGGGATTTGAATCCGATCAGAGACGGTTAACATTGCTGGTCATCAAGATGCGTTTGTTTGTCTGGCGTGTCGTAAATAAGACGCTCAAGTTTCCTCTAATATTGTTAAATATTAACTCTCCTCTAACGGCCACGTTTCTAATATTGTTATGTTAACTATTAACTCTCGATCTCCTTAGGAGATGATCTCGGGTTTCAATTTAACGGTCTTCTCGTGGCTGTTAAGGGAAAGTTAATAGTTAACAACAACAACTTTATTGACTTTATCTTCGATATGAAGACTTCAGTACCAAAACAATAACAAATGAAAAAAAAAAGTAAAATAAAAGTTAAGTAAGAAAGAAAGGAACAATTGAATATTGTCATAAAAGAAAAAAAACTACTTGGCTATGTACGGCTTCTACGCTACTCGTATGTTAAGAAATTTTAATTAAGTTTCGGATGCATAACAATTTAGAATACTTTCGATATAAGGGGCACTGAGATTTAAGATGTTTCGATCGCACATGGACATGATATATAAAAATAGTGCCTTGTAAGACATATTCGTAAAATTACTGTTTATCGAGTATAGGCTCTCCAAGAAGATACCCCTGTGAGAAAGTGATGAGTGGGTACATTTCAACAAATAGTGGAATTCATCATTACTTTCGGATCTATTACAAAGGAGGCAAAGCCTCTCAACTCTGGGTATCTTCTTGTAGCGCCCAGATTCAATAGGTAGCAAGTGGCAAGAAATACGCATTTTGGTTACTGCCACTCTTTTCTTAACGTTCTTTATTAAATCAAGATAAGATTCAAATCTGACTTCGTTTTTTTTTTTTTTTTTTCACTTAAGTTCAAGTCAAGTCTGTGTTGGCGGATGCTGTTTTTTAAAGCTCTGTAAAGGCTACGTTCCTCTGGTATTAAACTTCCTCGAGTTAATCCGACATCCCTGGGTGCTGGTAGTCAGAGAATAATTATCCTCAAAACATTCGAACTCGTAACATTTAGTCAGGGAGCATATGTAATCCCGTGGGATTTTTATGGTGAAAGCAAACCACCTACCTAGATGTGTTAAGGGGACCCTAAGGAACACAAACAATGTTGTCGGCAATTTTGTAACCTGCACCGGCGGCCGCTATTGGGGGTCTATTTTTAGACCTACATGGCTCAACATGGAATCGAGGCTCGAATATAAAATGGGATGTAAATACAATTAGCTACAATAAATTTCCACAAAAATACCAGAGATCTTTAATATAGTCTGTCTAATACATATCCATAGACTTAAGTATTAAATACTGATGACGCAATCAACACTGCACGAAAGCGAGGCTGGTCGTTTGTTATCTTCAAATAAACATCAAAAGCATATTTCTTTTTCTGGAGTTGTTCAGAAAAATGACTCCACAAGTGAACTACAAGATAATATGTTTTGTTCAATGTTTAGTTAAGGCAAAAAAAAAACACTGCTGTTCAATGTTTAGTTAAGGTAAAACATAAAAAAACACTGCAAAAACCGTGTACGAACAATCTTGCTCAACGTCGGATCCAAAAAGATCGTGATCAGTCAAAATAGATAAAATTGAAAACGTTACAGTCAAGGAGACTTTTGCAGGGACTGATCAAACAACGTGAAATAGAGTAAGTTGCGATATTTCGACTGGCCAATACCAGTCTTCATCAGGGTTATTGAGATATCACGAATTTACAGAAATATGTATGAAGTAGAATAATGACCGGAAATTCACAATATGACGTGGTATGGTGTGGCTACTCAAAAAGACAAGATAACAAAAAAATAAAAGATATACTATACATACTTACAGTTCATCACGTTTATTGATGCCGAAAGGCTAAATTGTCTTAGCTTTATAGATAAGGTGGGCTTCACGTGCTTTCCTGAAAGAATCACGCCAATTATTAAGTTTTTCAATAGGAATGATTACTGGTAAGAAAGTGTTCTGAAAGTGTTCTGAAACTGCAGTATGGATGTAATTACCAGTAGAGTTGAGTATAGGTCGTCAGTGTTCATTAAAACGGTCTTTGAGGCGACGTTTATTGAACTACATTTGAATATGTTTCGTTCACACGAGACGACATGGAAGTGAGGCTGAGCTCGCCGGCACTTGTTAGACCTGGTCTAAGAGTCGAGCCATTGTTGTGCCGAACCAAATTCCTTTCCGAAAATTGGCGCTTTCAGTGCGAAGAAGAAATACAACTGGATTATGAAAAAAGAACTAACCAATTTGGCGTTTAGAACCACTGCCGCGCTAATCGTCAAACCAAATGGAATTAAGTTCGGCACGACGTTGGCTTGATGCTTAGTCCAGGCCTTGGCTATGCAATATATTAGCTATTATTAACCTTGCTCCGAGGGCGTCATGTTAACCATAGCAGGTTTACAGATATATATATAATTATTACTACGCAAAACCTAGTCAGGCCTTTGGCGATGATAACTGCTTTAAAAGTAGCACAACTGATCTCATAATGCATTGCAGTCTATAGAACATGGATGTCAGGTAAGAATCATTCATCATCAGGTCAGAGCCTTCTACTGTAAACGGGTTGGTGAAGGGTTGAATACTAGCGGTCAGCTGCTGGACGTTCCTTTCTTCACGTAACCTGACAGCAGTGGTGTGGTTGTGATGGCTAGTCTATGTGTTGGAAGAAGTACCTGCCATCAGCTTGGCTTGTTTTGCCAACCTTACTAACCCAGGTGCAATCAAAAAATACTTCGTGCGTGCAGTAGGGTTCAGCGTGATGCCAATCAATCCACCTGAGACTTTCATTGATCTGTTGACGTGTTCAGGCGCGTTGTCGGCGCCAACGGCACAGAATGCTACCATTGCGTTCTTGTTCACCACCCAGTTACCATTCTGGAACTCCTGGTAGATTTCGGGATCGGTCTACTTTACTATCTTCATCTCTGCCAAGTAAACAGGAATCATGTGAGCGTAGTTTAACATGTCTTGCGCAAAGAAGTACTTCACAAACAACTGTAGGCTTCTAAATGGAGATCCCAGTCTCCAGTCCGCACGGCTCTGATAAACGTCCTCATTTCCATAACCATTGCGATGTACCCTCGGGTGAACTTGAACAGTGGACTATCCTCATGATCTGCATCAAATTGCTCCATCTTTGCCGCAAGCTCTGTTGAAGTGATGGTCTGTGCCGGTTCTTCGTGCTTTGTCGCCTTTTTTACACGCATCGCTTAACTGGTTAGCCGACTTCTCGAAAATAGTGCACACAGCTGAGTGTCTCACGAAGAAGGCTTCCTGGTAGAGGCTGAATAGAGATTGTAATATAACCACGTGCGCTGCTGCTCCGTATCCTCTCTTCGCGTGGTTCCCACCGAGAATCTGCTTCATAGTGGAAGGCCCATAGAGATCCGACTCGACCCAGCATATGTCCAGCCCGCTATTTTCGATGAATGCACCGATTGGGCGAAATTGGGCCATCACGATGTGTAGCTCACCAGAACGATGTATTATATGCCCAAGATCTTGACGGGTCATCTGCAACTTCTTTGCCGGTTGATACAGTCCCATGTCAAGTCGTCTTAATATTCTGAGCTTGCATCAAAATGGTAAGCAGTCCGCTACTCGTGTGCTGGTGCAGCGATCAGGGGAGGGGTGCCAACTCGTTTTAACGGCATGGAACTACTCATAGTGGAGTTATAGGCAGACCATACTGGGATGTCGGTATTGGTGATCGTTCAGGTCAAACTGCGTCCGAGAAGCCATGTGAAATCTTGCTCCTTGATGTACAATCAGGGGAAGTTGGTCTTCGGTACACAATCCACGGTCAGCTCTGGTGCTACATCGCCTGGTTCCTGCCTTTGGTAGATTGCCATCGCTGTGCTGTGGAAGGTATTCTTGCCATCAGGAGTGTCCTCTGCGAAATCCACATTATCGACCCCAAAAAAGACGTGCCTACCCAAAACTAAATCAGGGGGTATATATAGACCATCATTCAGCTCCATGCGCTTTAGAACGCTAGCTTCGATTTGGGCCTCTACTCTCAAGATCCAGTTGTAGTCCACTGATATTCCAAATCCATGTAGCATGGTTATGAGCTGCTTGTTTCTCACAGCCTGGTGTTCAGCTATCCTAACGGCTAACTGCCACGGCATTTCCGACAAGGATCTCACGACATCGGACTTCTTGTTTTTGACTTGCCTCTCAGTCAAACACATCGATACAGTGGTCTGAGATAGAGCCATTGCACGATTGAACACTTCCTCAGATTTCTTTCCAGCAGAAAGCTCATGTTTTGTGCCTTGTAATATATAGATTTAGCCAGGGCTAAAAGCGAAGCTCCCGTTCATAAATTCATAATTTAAATCAAGCAATAAACTTGTAATCCTCAGATCAGGGCACATTCATTTGACTTTTGAGGCAAAGGCTAAGTGATTTTAGAGAAAAAATAATTTGACAGTCCAAGAGTGAAACAAATTTTACGTCAAGTTATTAAATAGTCTTATTTGTACACCCAAAAATAGCAATCATGTTCGATCACAGTAGATTAGGCCTGGAAAACAAATAGACCTATTCGTGTATTGTATTTGCATTAGCTGTTGCATCATAATGTGGCATTCACTAGTCTCTCCAACATTGCTCCGTTAGAGAGACTATGGATAATTGGACAATCCCGAAATATAATTTTAAGAAACACACGAGCCACGATAGTCCTTGGTGACAGCCAATTTACACGTTGCATTCCTCTGTCTAAAAGAGAGGCCAAAATAAAAAACCAGGCCGGATTTTTTGCGTTCGACAAGTTTAGTTTACCAGTAAATCTTGGCGACGAATCTGGTGGCGTGTAAACCAGCCTTTTAAACATACTTTTTCTCATCACGTCTCTGGTAAACAGTACTCTGAGGCCCTTTTTTTATCATACAGACCCCGGATAGAATTTGTTCTTTTTTGCCCTATTTAAACCTATAATTCTGCAGTTTTTCACAATTTTGCAAGAGAATTTGCACTCATTCAATATCCACGACGATCAAAGCACGCGCTTGCTTTGCCCAACAAATTATAGCATTGAATTATAAAACGTTGTCATGAAGAGAATTCTCAGATAATGCCGGGACTTTTCAGTTAGAAAAATCTGGTCCTATGTGATATGCAGGGTAATAATTACGGGCTTTTAATGAAAACGATAAAAAAAATTCCCAAAATCACCTTTTCGGCCAGCCGGACGGGTCTCACTTTTGACAGGCACCAAATTTGCAGTGCGACTAATAGAGTTACCATTTACGCTTCAACATGATAGAGAAATTGTTACGTTTACGTTTTATTTTCCTTTATTTATTAAACTGTGTATGGTTTTGTTATGTGTAATCTTTAAAAGCGAGTGGCATTTACGCGCGGCGTTTTGAGTATTCCTGCATGCGATGTTTATGTTCGACTGGAAACAACCGGTGCAGCGATAAAAATTGCGAGAGGGACTACTAACAATCAATAAAATAAATATAATTCGGTGAAACATGTACCGAGACAATAATTTTCATTCACGAAGAGAAGTATTGAGAGTAAAGTGTCTCTGAAAATCATGAGTGAGGTAAGCATAAGCTTATTTATGTTTTAAGCCGGCTCCTGGTGTTTGCTCTTTTTCAAGATGAACTCGAGGCAAGAAAATCGCTCAGAGCTTTCTGTTTACAACCAAAATCATAACTAAATAGACTTCGGAACCTTTTCTTTGAATTTGCGGTCAAAAAACGTCTAAAGGCTTTTTAAACCTGATACTATTGTAGGTTAGATCATTGCCCGTTTATAAACTTAAGCCGCATAAACCATACACTCGACTTCAGGAAACCGAAAAAAAAAACACATGAAAGACAATAAATGCTCAGGCTTACCAGTCGAGATGCTGCTTCTGAAGGTCATCAAGTGTTCCAGAATCGCTTGAGACTTTTCAACCCTCTTACGCCTCAAGCCAAGGCAAGTGGGTAAGCTCATTTTTGAAAGCGATGCCATCCGAAATCGGATTTCCAATGACTTTGACAAGCGGTGCATTTTTCAACAAAAAGCGCAATAAACAAACCAGCCATGAATTACAGAACAATCTTGATAGCAGCTGTATTTCATTTTGTACACCAAGTAGAAAAAGACAGTTTAAAACATCACAAGATGACACAAAACTCCCGGACAAAACTCTGTCAGCTCCAGCTATCACGTAGCTATCAGTAAGCAAGTTTCCTGTCGCTGCATAAATTTTCCGCATGAACTCACCTTTCAAATTTTGACCAATCAGAACATAAGAATTGGACGTAGAGCGTGATCAACGCGTGACAGTGAGAAAAGTCAAAAGCGGTTGCCTTCCTTGCATGTAAATGTAAAAGCCGGTTGAATTTTCGCGTCCGAGGTCAGTTCGAAATCAACATTTTAAAAGTGCTGCTCATGAACACGACTTATTTCATATGCATTTTAAAATTATTAACTTGAGCCTGCCATTATTTGAAAAGTATCAACTTGTCAGCGGATACCTTCAAAAAAACACTCGAACTCAGTGGGTCGATACCTGAGCCCGCGATACGGTCAGGCGATACTGGTCAGCAGAAACATTATTTTGACAGCTGTCAATTGATCAAAACATGGATGTACAATATCAGGTTGCAGGCTCCCAAACTAGCTAGAAAGTGTGAGATTAAACATTGGTATGCCTGTGGTGCGGACGGACGGAAGGTCGGGTGGTCGGTGTACGGTCACGTGATTGCCGAATTTTCTAGGATGGATAGATTTTCTAAGCTATGGGGCTTCGAATTGAGCCCGTGATCAAATAAAATATCAGCGCAAAACTTTAAACACTACGTGACCTCAATGGGTAGAAAAATGAGCCCGCGATACACTCAGGTGATGATGGGCAGCGTATACTCTAGTTTGACAGCTGTCAATTAACCTTCATTAGAATGTCGAATATTCGAATTAACAGACTACGAGTTTGAGTAAGACATATCCGTCCGGCATGTAGTGGAAAATGCCAGATCGTGTACCTGAGCGAACCTGAGCCCACGTTATTTATAGTTTTCTGATTGTGGTCTGCACATGTCCCATTTTGACAGCTGTCAATTGACCTTAATTTGGCTTGCCAATATAACTTTAAACGACTGTCAGCCAACTGATAGCCTTGCCCGGCGTAGTTTCGTTTTTATGTTGAATTGGTAAGTGTGACATATTATATCAGCTTATATGGAGGGGCAAAACGACTGGTCTTTCATCTGAGCCCGCGAGATGGCCATGTGATAATTGTCAGCGGATGTCTGACTTTGACAGCTGTCAATCTAATCGTACTCATACGGATGGTTTACATAACTAAGAGGCTAGTCAAGTTGTGCAAGATCTATTGTGACATTTGACATCGGCTTACATGAAGTGTGTGTACGGGTGGGCGTACGCTACGTCATAACCAAATTTTCTCGGATGGATAGTTTACCAAATTTTCTTACCCATGGTGCTCCGCTGCGCGCGCGCGAGAGCTCCGCTATAATCCATCTATAAAAAACTAAAAATCGGTGCTGGTACATTCTCATTAGGGAGGTTTCCGGTGAACCTGTAAACTTCCACTTCCTACATTTGGTGATAGATTTGCCAATTATTGCGGCGGCATCAAACAGAATTTTCATATCGGCGTCTATGTTTGCAGTCTGATCCTCAGTCATCTGAATTGCTTCATCTCTCGTCTTCTTGATACTGACTCGCTCGGACTCATTGACACGGTTAGGTGCATGACAGTCTATCTCTGGTATCTCTCGGAGTGGTAACTGCCTCAAGGCCTTTCGTCTGCCCCTCGGATTTTCCACATTGTTTATAGATTCTAGTATGCTTTCAAAAGCATCTTGTAATTCGGACATAGTCGCCACTTTTCCATTCCTCAAAGTCATCTCTGTCATTGTCAGGAATTCTATTTGTGCTGCAATCTCACCAGCCAACTTCTCAGACGATGATTCGGATGTTTCTCTTCGTAAAACGTGCCATACATGAATTGCCCAACAGTTTTTCTGGTACTTTATATCTATCGAATGAGCATCATCGGGAGCAAATGATGTGTTGAGCTTAACCGAGAGCTTATCATCCCCTGACATCCCAATGGCAGTGCGAAGGGACTCATCAGCAGAAAAGGTACTGATATTATGAAGGTTCTCACGGTAACCGGGTGGGCCATCGCAGAAAAAAGAGACATTCTTAATGTAGAGAGACGTTTTCGAAGGGGTTAGCTGAGGAATTCCTACTGATGAATCTGGTCGTGATTTTCGCCTGGACTCATTGGGGCCTTCAAGCTGCCTCTCATACCTTTCTCTTGCTCGTCTAAGCATCCCAGCATGTACTGCATCTTTATAACATGATCTATGCCATGATGCCCGCCCAACCTCGAGCTCTTGGACAGAAGTAAACCTCAACTTTTTCCACACTTCTGTGTGCTGAGGATTGCCGTATTTACTCCATTCCTCGATCGATACCCAAACTTTTTCATGAGCTTCGGGCTTTTCAACTAGATTCTCTTTTTTTCCTTTGAAAAATTATACATAAATGTAAATCCAACCCTTGGGCCTCAATTTCGTTTGTTTTTGAACCAGAATCCGGTTCCATATCTTCTTAAACACCACAAAACATGTCGCTCTGGATGGTCTGTAAATCCAACATGGCGGACCTCTAAAATAATGAAAATGACCGCTGACCAAAATCATTGTTTTTCCTAGTTTCAATGAGCTATTAATTTGAATATTGTTTTTAAACATGAAATAATATTCACTTTGATAAATTTAACTCTCTGATCAATTTTCGATACCAAAATTCATGCCTTTGATGCTTATTTGAAGGCAACAAATGACCAGCCTCGCTTTCGTGCAGTGTTGATCATGTGATCAGTATTTAGTACTTAAGTCTATAGATATGTGTTAGATTGACTATATTAAAGATTTCGGGTATTTTTGTGGAAATTTATTGTAGTTAATTGCATTTACACGCCATTTTATATTAGAGCCTCGATTCCATGTTGAGCCATATTGGTCTAAAAACAGACCCCCCATAGCGACCGTCGGTGCAGGTTACAAAATTGGCGGCAATACTTTTTGTGTTCCCCAGGTTTCCCTTAACACATCTAGGTTGGTGGTTTGCTTTCACCATAAAAATCCTACGGAAATTTATTTTGTGAATGACATATGCTCCCTGACTAATTGAGTTTTAGCCAATTCCATGCTCAACGTAATTGACTCCTTACCCATGCCTTACATATCTTTAACCAGTACATGAGACTGCTATGCTGTTTTTGAAGCCTGATGTGACTAAGACTGTTTTTTCACTGTTTGTTTTGTTAGACTTGTTATTCACCGCCAGTCATCCCCATATTTGACTTAGGTGTAAACGTTTAGACCCAAGTCCAATTTAGAAGGATTTGTATGGAGTCATCAGAGTATAACTGGGCTAATATCTCAGATACAAACATTAACCACAAGGGACTGCACAGGACCGCAAACGAATATGCCGAAGAACGTGGGATCTATAAAGACCTGATCAGCAAAAATAAAAATGTAGACATATTAGATTCTGCAAGCAGAATACTGCAATGCTGATCGTACAACGTGAAAATTAACTCTGCAAGACATCAACACGACACCGAAAGAACTCAAAACAGAGCTGGATTGTAGCCATAGACAGCTGTTTCGCCCTCTTTGGGGCTCGTCAGTATGGCGTAACATCCAAAGATCAGGCTCTGATGAAAAAATATCCACGCACTCTGATTTTAGCCCTGACCGAGAACTCCTAACACCCACAGAATCACGTCATACCACGTGTCTTCTGGGGGGCAAGAGTCCAAGTGTCAAGTTGATGTCTCGCAGAGAAAATAAAGAGTTGGCCAATACCAACCTAAAAAACATGGACAAAACCAATATTCTGCTTGCAGAATTTAATATGTCTACATTTTTATTTTTGCTGATCAGGTCTTTATAGATCCCACGTTCTTCGGCATATTCGCACGAGGAGCCGCAAGCAGTAAAATTTCTGTCCCGTAATTTAATCAGTTAAATCATCAAAGTTGACAGGTCTTTCTGATGATCAAAGCGACCGTTCGGTTTACCATTTACACCTTCAGTGCGAAGGCTGTCACGCGAACATTAACACCTTCAGGATAATTGCTTACCATAACGGTGGTAGGTAACGCGCGTCTGGTCGGTTTCGAAGAACGTGATCGTGACTGTTGTTTTCATTCAGTGACTGTGCGCGTTGATATGCCAACGTTTAAAACAGACTGCAACATTAAATTTTTGTTATAAAAGCAAAGAAGCTGCTGAGTAGAAACTAAACCGTCCCAGAATTACTCCGTTTCATTCGTGTACTTTCATTTTGATGGGGTCTGTATGATGAATTTACTTCTGCCTTCTAATCCGGCACGTAAACAACAGAGATAAAACATTACATTTTGCTTTTGTGGAGTAAATTCATCTTAAAAAAGTTTAACTAGTGGACCACTTTCTCCGCGTACTTGTAAAAATAGGCATTTAATATGTCGCGCTACAGTGCGAAAATCTTCTTGTCGTGGATTAGATTTCAGTATACATATTGGGCGCTTTCCATTTAGTCAAAATTTCCGGAATTTCCGGTTCGGCGGTAAATGGAACACGTTTCGTCGGTTCGTCCCACTGGAAAATTCCCAGAAAAAGTGGAAAATCTAAAAAGGTGGTCCCGTTTTCCCGGTTGGAATTTCCGAACGGAATGTCGTGTTCCATTGACTTTTCTTGTAGTTTGTACCAGTTCCAGGTCCACGGTCGGGCACCCGGCCACGTACCGGGGTTTACGACCAAATGGAACAACTTTTTACCGATCGGAAATTCCACTTTTGCTACCACCGAAATTTCCGGGTTTTTTTCGTAAATGGAAAGCGCCCATTGTTAATCTTCATTTCACGCCAGAATAAATTAGTTTGCGCGCAAAGGGCTTCTAAAAAAAATCACAAGGTTTGTCCCACTTCGAGTCCACCTTCTGGAGATACGCCGGCATGGTAGCTGGTTGCCGAGGCGAAGATCTGGCATTTTTTCCTCCTCGTCTTTTTTTCCCCGCGACGTTTGTTTATATTTGTAGTAAGAATGCCGTGCATATCGGTGGATTTTACTTCAGTCAAGGGGCTTCAGTTCCTGCGGCTTACTACTCTTCATAAAAAGAGTGCCGGAATCGCTTTGTTCGCCTTTAACAGATTTGTTGTCGAATGCAAGGTAAAAGAACGGACTACTGTAAGGTAAGAATCGAAGTTTAAATTTGTTTCTCGGCGAAAATAGTGCAGACAAATCGTGAAACCCGTGAGTATTACCTCTTTTTAACATACCGGATGTCATGCGATGACCCCTCGCTTTTACCAGGGATAAGACGGATACAAACAATAATTTCTTTCGCAACGTTTAGTATAATTTACGTAATATGGAGATCATCTCAGGACGATTTTTCGTTATATATGCTTCATTTCTTGGCTTATTCCGGCTACGTGCGAAAAATTAGATGACAATGTTTGTGTGCTATAATTATACTGATAATTTACTCATGAAAGCCAAACTTGTTTAACCCTGGAAAAAAACTCTTTTAATGGAGGAACTCAACCTGATAGTTGCACTAAAATCTAATAACTGCTACTGCATTTGCATGCTCTCTGTAACCTCGTGGGTAGAACATACCTGATGGTTACATTAATAATAATCACTGCATTTGCTCTCTGTAACCTCGTGGGTAGAACATACCTGATGGTTACGTTAATAATAATCATTGCATTTTCTCTTTGTAACCTCGTGGGTAGAATATACCTGACGGTTACATTTAATAATAATCACTGCATTTGCTCTCTGTAACCTCGTGGGTAGAAGATACCTGAAGGTTACGTTAATAATAACCATTGCACTTTCTCTTTGTAATGTCGTCGGTAGAATATACCTGACGGTTACATTTAATAATAATCACTGCATTTGCTCTTTGTAACCTCGTGGGTAGAATATACCTGACGGTTACATTTAATAATAATCGCTGCATTTGCTCTTTGTAACCTCGTGGGTAGAATATACCTGACGGTTACATTTAATAATAATCACTGCATTTGCTCTCTGTAACCTCGTGGGTAGAACATACCTGAAGGTTATGTTAATAATAATCATTGCATTTTCTCTTTGTAACCTCGTGGGTGGAATATACCTGACGGTTACATTTAATAATAATCACTGCATTTGCTCTCTGTAACCTCGTGGGTAGAACATACCTGAAGGTTACGTTAATAATAATCATTGCATTTTCTCTTTGTAACCTCGTGGGTAGAATATACCTGACGGTTACATTTAATAATAATCACTGCATTTGCTCTCTGTAACCTCGTGGGTAGAACATACCTGAAGGTTACGTTAATAATAATCACTGCATTTTCTCTTTGTAACCTCGTGGGTAGAATATACCTGACGGTTACATTTAATAATAATCACTGCATTTGCTCTCTGTAACCTCGTGGGTAGAACATACCTGAAGGTTATGTTAATAATAATCATTGCATTTTCTCTTTGTAACCTCGTGGGTAGAATATACCTGACGGTTACATTTAACAATCACTGCATTTTCTCTTTGTAACCTCATGGGTAGAACATACCTGATGGTTACATTAATAATAATCACTGCATTTGCCGTCTGTAAACTCGTGGGTAGTGTATACCTGATGGTTACATTAATAATAATCATTGCATTTTCTCTTTGTAACCTCGTGGGAAAAAAAATTAATGCCTCTCTCCTGGAAATTTTGCCCTGTCTTTTGAGCATAGTGATCTTTGGGTAGCGAATTCACTAAAACAGGTAAAACGCTTTTTTAACAACCGCATTTATATTATTTGGCTTTTTGAGGGAGGTTAAACATATAAAAAAAAGCTGATAAAGCGGAAAAAGTTATCTTTACAAAATGCACTTTGACAATGTCAAGGAGTGAAAAAGGCTGAAGTTTTGTAGCTAGCCCGATGAAAACCTGTTCCTGCATGAAAAGCAGTTCTGATTCCTTTCTCTTAACTAGAAGAGATGCATATCCCTGTGAACCAGTTTTTTAACCATTGACACGAGTTCCTATTTCAATATATGTCTAATTCAAGCTTAGCCGCGTGATAGCTCTTCATTAGCGAAAAGGTCCAAGTGATATTTTCATTGACGTGTTGTTTTGGATCCTGAGGTTTTTTAACACCTTTTCTCTAGCTTAACTGGCGAAGATATTCTAGGAATTTGCCCTTCAATTCCAAATTCTTTGATGTACCGCCAGATACCGTGCAAAAATATCACCGCTTGCGGCTCCTCGTGTTGCGGTCCTGTGCAATCCCTTGTGGTTAGTGTTTGTATCTTTATGAATTTTTGGGCCGTAGATCTTTTATAGATCCGATATGCCGTAATTTTTGCATGGTTTTGTCCATGTTTTTTAGGTTGGTATTGGCCAACTCTTTATTTTCTCTGCGAGACATCAACTGCACTTGGACTCTTGCCCCCCAGAAGACACGTGGTATGACGTGATTCTGTGGGTGTTAGGAGTTCTCGGTCAGGGCTAAAATCAGAGTGCGTGGATATTTTTTCCTCAGAGCCTGATCTATGGCTACAATCCCGCTCTGTTTTGAATTCTTTCGGTGTCGTGTTGATGTCTTGCAGAGTTAATTTTCACGTGGTACGATCAGCATTGCAGTATTCTAATATCTCAGACACAATTTGTACCGAAATGCTAGTTTTTGGCAAGTAGACCTCTTGGATGTTGCTCTTTTTAGAATATCCTGGCAAATCCCATAATTTCACAAATTAAGACCTTACTCTTACCATATTTCATTTCTTACTATTCCTCCGCATTTACACTTAATCAGTTCCACAACCACGACGCCGAAGTGAACGTTCCGTAGCGTCTTGATAGGGTGAAGAATTTACCCAGACAACTACATACAGTAATTCCGCGATAGTTATTAGGGTCGCCTATATCACCGGCTTTAAAGACGGGTGATGTATAACCCACCGACCACAACTGGGGAAATATACCGGAATGCAAAACTTTATTAAAAGGGATTTGCAATACAGGCCCAATGATGGACACCCTTGATTTGATCATTTCATTAGATATACTATCATTTCCGGCTGACTAGCAAGTTTTTAACTTGGTCGATGCTTTACGTATCTCTTCAAGCGTGAACAATATTAACAATATTAGAAACGTGAGACGAAACTTGAGCGTCTTATTTACGACGCACCAGACAAGCAAACGCATCTTGATGACCAGCAATGTTAACCTTCTCTGATCGGATTCAAATCCCTTCTAAAACGACTCATAAGGACACAGGAACAAAGGTAAATACATCTTATTATTTTTATTACCTAATACAGCAAACATACATCAAATTTTTCTATTAGCTAATACAGCGTTCGGGTTCCCTGTGCTCCGGGTTATATTCATAAAGACGGGTTTTTTCATCCGTGAATTATAACAAAGTTTACGGTCGGTGAATCACCACCCAGTGTCAGTCAAATATAATAGAACAGCAAACTCAGCAACGGTGGATTCAACAAGTGGCTGGAAATCCTCGGTGGGAGCGAACGTCGACTTTAAATTCAGCGCGAGCAAACAGCACAGCGAAGGCAAACACTGTCAACTAGAGACAGAGGCTATACAGCGACCACGAATATGTAAAGAGGCAGCAACAAAATACTACAATTACACTGCAAACGAAGCCGACGAAGTGAGGGAACACAGGCTGCCGACGTTTCAGCAAAATGCGGTCAATAGAATTCGCAACGAAACCGAAGAGAGGCAAGTTTACAGTCAAAATTATCTTCTTCGATGCAACGATAGGAAGCAAGAATTACACCATCTGTAAAATCGACATACGGAGTATCTTTCCAACGGACTGAAGGACAGCTGATCAGCCTTTTCACCGTTTTACAGTAAGCTTTATTTTACAATGAACAGTTTAGAACACCGATTGTGTGACATGTAGGGAAGCGTTACATTTGTGAACAAAATCCTTACTGAACGCTTACAATTTTAATTCAATTTCCTTCACAAGTAAAATATATACGGTGTATGAGATTTGCAGACTGGAGACTGCAGACTGCAGATCACAGATTGCAGATTGTAAATTAAATGACACCAAAAATCTTCCTTATAAAGGTGACGTCATCAAAAATATAACCTCGTGTGAAAGTGAGAAAGTAGCGTGGTTGATGTTGCTGCGCAAAGTTACATTGGACTCATTCCCAAGATTCTGTTGGCTATTCTTCTTCGACTCTTTCTCAACTCAGCATATCACTAGTTGCGTTGATTCTTTATTCTTCTTTGATTATTGTGAATTGATAATGACAAGTAGCAACGCCCACTAATGCCTGTCTAAATAGCAGTCTTTTGTGAAAAACGTTTTTAGATTGCGAGCACTTCGTGCTCACTACAGTTACGTCGACAAAAACAACTAGGATAGATCAAGGACTTTTAACACCTTTTAAATGACGTATTTCATCTTAGCAGTATTTAGGGATATGCCAAATAATATAAAATGAACAGATCCTACCTGGACTCGACGAATTACCAGAACTGCATTTTGAATTTCTAAATAGGAAAATCATTGCTCATACTCAAGTCCAAGTACACAGGTGGGGACCCCGTAGAATAAGGATTCCGGCGCTGTTTCTCAGACAGACTTATATAACCGAAGTTTAATTTCGTCTGTGGTGTAGGCTAAATTGGTAGGCTGTTGCTATGGAATCATGAGCAAGTTTGTGACATCGGCAGGCATTATTCTGCTCTAATTCAATACGAAAGGAACAGCCAACAGCTCCTTTAGGAATGAGGTCTGTGCAATTTGCATGAAAAATATAAACTTCGCTTCTAGGCCTTACTTCTCGGAACAAGGTAATGTTGATGATGACGCCACCTTTATTACGATATTTTTGGTTTCATTCAATTAACAGTCTAACTGCCTCATGCAGTCTGCAGTCTGCAGTCTGCGGTCTGCAGTCTGCAAATGTCGTACACCGGTTATTGCTTCTATATTTTCGTTCCTATTATTCGAAAAGAACATTTTGATCTGTATTTTGATCTGTATTTCGGATATCCTCAGAATTAGTGTGTGTCATGGTTGCCATGCCAGGAACGTTTTAAAATTAAATTAAGGAATTAAAATTCCTTTCGCTGTTAGGGAAAATTTAAGAGGTCACTCATAAAATTTTGACTCTTGCAAAGAAGTCAGAGAGAGGTGACATATTCAGAGAAATAAAACATTCGTTCCATTTGCAGAAGAAGATTGTTTCAGGAAATTAAACGATATGCAAGCAGGTATTCATATAGGGTTTCCCATAAGATCATTCCATCCTGTACTTAGCTTTACATTCACGATAAATGCATGTCATACAGGGTATCATAGCCGGTCCTCGTGAGTTCGCAGGTAAATAACATCTCGTCAGGAATTTTATCAGGGCGTTGAAACGAGCGGGGTCGAGCGATCTGGGAAAGTGTTCATTTGACTCGTGTCAGTGTGGGAAATTCAAAATCTATGATCCTGGCCCTGTCTCAACAAGCTCATGCATGTTTAGAACTGAGACCAATAGAGAAACTGATCGCCTTCAACATGACTTGTTTAAGGACATTTCATACAAATTCACTCTTGCATAGGGATTTGTTTCTTATGTATGTACACGAATAACTATGAGCACTTGCCTAAGTGGTAAAAAATTTGTACTTTTTACATGGATTCAGTGCTTTATGGTGAATGCCCACACATTCAATAAACATAAGGCATGATCACTTTCGCAATCCTCATGAACTGCATCCTTAGTGACATTGCTACTTGTAATTTTCTATTTCAGTCATTATGTTTGCACTCTACTGTTACAAACAATAGTTGTTAAGTGTGATTATGTACCAAAAAAAGTGCAAACAGTAGTTAGTAGTAACAGTAGTTTACCTAACAATAAATTTTTCTCCAATTACCAGCATTTAGTTGTTGTTTTTACCGCAGCATTATCTCCTAGCACTGCCACCACACACTACTGCTGACACATTTCACAAATAGTTATTACATGTACACTTAAGGGTGAGCTTTTATTGAGCAAATGTAACTGCATATTAGCCGGCAGTTATCCAGTATCACCCCCATTTCCTTTTAACCATAATTACACATGTAGGAGGGTCAAATGGGGTGAACACCGGAAGGGACCTATGCAGCAATCGCTAACAAAAGCAACCCCATTTAAATCTCAGAAGATCATTTTTAAGGCCAGAGCACTAGGTTCAAATTTAATCCACAGGACCCAGCTGTTCGAAGGCCGAATAGCGCTTAACCTGGGATTAAAATTAACACTGATTTCTTTTTCTTGTGCTCACAAACATTTTCTCGGATAATTTTCTCTGTTATTTATAGAGCTTCCAATCATCAACTTGTAGACAAAAAGAATTAAAACTGAAATACTTTTTAGGCTTTCAAATCTGAATTCATATCTCGCACTAACCCTGGGTTATCTTAACCCCGCTTCGAACAACTCCGCCCTGGAGATTAAGTACATCTCAGCTTCCAATATTATACCCGCCCTCCCCAGTTACATGACTTAGTTCATTTCTCTCCTGTCCTCCCACCCCTTATGGGCTCCCCCCACCGAGCTTCGCGAGTTTCTGCGATACACGTATTTCTAGTTATCAACTTACCTTTTCTGAATCTAATCGACTAATTGTTTCAGTGATCAGTGCCTGGTTATCCATAAAGGCAATTTCACAAAATAGTCGAAACCACAAGCAGCATGAAGCAGAACAACTGAAACACAAGCTGCACACAGAATGAAGCCGAGCGCGCGGGGGAGACAAATATATAGATTTAGCCAGGGCTAAAAGCGAAGCTCTCGATAATATTTATAGTTTGCTCAAACAAAATATAAAATCGTGTAATGCTAAGCGGCGAAGGCATGCAACGCCGGAAAACGGTAAAAAACAACAATAGGTCTAATTAGCAAAAGCAACTTTGCACATGCAGCACACTATGTTGTTACATTTCTTTGTCGTACGTGTTACCGTTCACTTTTTTTCACTGCCTCTCATTTTCACCTTGCAATGGTGGCCGCTAGCATTTCTCATTTTGTCACCGCTACAAAATTTTCATGTTGTTCTTTTAACAAAAAAAAAAATATCTCCTTCGGTTTTTTATCTCTCGCTCTAAATGCCTGTCACCCGTTTTCTCGTTGAACTTCGCTGGCCTGCCTCCCACTTTCTCTTTTTCTCCCTCTTTCTCTTGCTCTATATTCCAAATTGGTGGACATGACAATTTATCTAAGCTTAATACTTTGGACAACACGGATACAGAAACAATTTTCGCTTTCCGTTTTCGTCTTTATAGGAGGTTTTCATCTAATCTCAGGAGACACAAATAACAATGGTGAAATGAACAAATGCTGGTGGACAAACAAAACGAGCTAATGAGCGTCCCTTTGTTTACTGTCCACCAGCATGGCGGCGATGACGTAACGTGAAAACCTCCTATTGACTCTTTTGTTTTCTCTACTTTACAAGACGCCAGTGGCTATGCGATTTCCAGCCAAAATAACCTCGAGTTGCATTTGGGTTGCCATATCTGTTGATTGAGTTATTTTACATTGGTATGCCTGTGGTGCGAACGGACGGCCTCTCGGGCGGGCGGGCGGGCGGGCGGTCGGTCGGTCGGTGCACGGTCACTTGATTACCAAATTTTCTCGGATGGGTAGATTACTTCATTTGCTTACCCATGGTGCTTCGTGCACGAGAGCTCCGCTATGATCTGACTAACCTGATATCAGGCTCAATAGACCTTTTTACCGATACGGCGACCATATTTAATTAATTCGATTTAAGGAGTATTATAGGATGTCCATGGGGCATGAGCACATTTCGTTTGTATTTTCGAGCGCTTTTCGGGACAGTTTTTCTTAAAGTTTTCTTAGAATAAGATTGTAATGGGAAAAAGATCCTTGTGTCGTGTTTTGATGTAATAATGATCGCCCTTTTCCCGAGAAATATACCGTGAAAGACCATATTTCTAATTCTAAACTAGAAAAAGGCAATAATTATTACATCCAAACACGGCACAAGGATCTTTTTTGCCCATTACAATCTTATTCTAAGAAAACTTTAAGAAAAAAATGTCCCGAAAAGCGCTCTAAAATACAAACGAAATGTGCTCATGCCCCCTAGGCATCCTATAATACTCCTTAAATCGAAGGAATTCAATATGGCCGCCGTATCGGTAAAAAGGTCCATTTTCGTTTCGCTTTGTAATAACTTAACATTCCGGCGGGCACGGCGAAACAAAAACAGAGCCTGATACAAACCTTCTACGAAACGTCTTCCGCCCACTTTGTTGATTGATTGACATTTTCCGAATCAGCCAACCAAAATTACTTTCGTTGCTTGTTTTTCTAGTATGCAAATTTTTCATGCGTTGGAAAAATGCAGACTGGGTGACTTAAAAAATAGCTTTTATCTATTGATTTTTTCGGCTAAAATGAAAACAGTCAGCACAATCACATTTAACTTCTTGAAAGATTAAAGGAAATCTCAAAGGTTATTTCTGTTGCCGTAGAAGATAAAAAGTTTTCGAAAAGACGGCGACACGATGTTCTACTAGTTTTATTATTTTGGCTAGGCGCGCTCGAATTTAAAATACTGAAATTTCTATTTTTCTGTTGCCTTAATATTTTCATTAATCAAAAATATGAATTTTTTGAATTTCCATGGCACATATTAAGGCATATTTTCCTACCATAAGACCATAAAACAATAAAAAAGACAGCAAAATCGATCCTTCTCTCCGCCGACTGCGGATCATTCACGAAAACATGGTGTTCTATGGTGTTCTTGCTGCTATCTTTTCTGGCTGTCAGTGTATCTAGTCTGGAAGTATGTACAAAGTTGGATGACTGCTCCTGTAAAAGGAGTAATGGAAAAATAATCAGCTTAAGGAACATCGATGGCAAGTCTGGTCCCAAGTAAGGAGTCTTTAACTTTAAACTGCGAAGTTTGCACTTGTTGAAGCTCGCATTGTACTTCTCTGGATGCCAGAGGTCTTTCGCAAAGCAGCGGCGAGAAGTGTACAAGAGCTGAATCGATCAATCCGTTGCCCCCAAACAGGAAAAAAAAAACTCTGGCAACCAGGGTAAAGCTACCTTTGTATCGACGTTGCAAGCTTCTTGTCGCAGAAGGAGAATGTGGGTGCGAAACCTTTGGCAAATAAGAATCACCGATACATTTTTTTTCAGTATCACATACAATGACCCCAATTTATGTTTCCATGTTTCTTTACTTTTTAATTTGATCTTATCATGATTATTTTATACAATTCTCATGAGCTCAAGCTTAAGCCTTGTATAGGAAGAAATAATTGTATGAGCTACCGTACGGAAATCGCCTGATGTCTTGTTACACTTTCAGTTCCCCCTTACATGACGGCCATGGAATTTTCTGAGGGGGGGGCTTTAAAAGCTATTTAAGAAAACGATAGCTGCATGAACAGCATTTGAATAACCTGCAACCTCCTCTTTTGGAGATGATTTGGCATAGAGCCCAACATTATTTTCTGTATTGATTAATTATTGCAACCCAAATCATGGTGGTCACATCTGTCTCTCAGTGTAAGATTCTCACTAAGTGGCTTTTGAGTAATTTTAGACCATTCGATTAACAGCTTCTTGGGTTAATAGAAACTGTTTAAGACTCAATGTTAAACCATTTTTAATGTTGGCAAATATTGTCATAACGGTACTCCCCTCCAAAGTTTCTTTTATGTTATCATTAATTCATCACCTTTTTGTGCTTATAGTTCCACTCTTTTTTAAGACTTACTTTTCCCACTGGCCTTGCTGCCTTGAGATAGTGTACCATTCAGACTATCCCCATGTCTTTGTATATTGAGACTTTAGGGTGCAGAGGATCAGCATGAACTAGCCCAAAAGTCATTTTGACTGCTAAGCCTCCACCCCCTCCCCCCCCCCCCCCCCCCCCAAAAAAAAAAAAATTTGATGAAGCACTACACGCAATCACTAACAGCTCACTTTTGAAGGGCTGGATAAGCAACTCAAAGATATGAGAGTTTGGCGCAGTCATCAGGAGCCAATTTAATAAAACTCTTACAAGTGGAACGTTTACAACTGTGCCCATTGTTCTAGAGTCGTAAGACAGTAGCTACGCTAATTTTGTTAATTTATTACAGGGCTTGAAATAATGGGCAGTCAACGGACAATGTCCGGACTGATTGGAGAGTTGACTGCAGTCAACTTTTCGTCTTGCCGGGCATGCACATTGTATTGAAAAAAAAAATTAACAAATTTCCATGCTGTTCAGTGGTTTCAGTTGTTATCAGTATGTAGCAAGTCGCTGTGTATTGTGGAACATTGATCTCAAATCCTGGGTGAAATGCAACTAGAACCATTGTTTACAATTCATGCTTTGAAACAGACATTGGGATTCACACACTTCCAGTCACAAAATTGAAAATATTTTCACTTTTGTTAGTTAATTTTCTCCATGAATACAAATTTTCTTCCCTTGTGATGAGGAGTAACATGGATTACTGGCGGAGTTATAAGATCAAGATCTCACACCTCGATACATACTCCAGAAATCATAATATTTGGAGGCACCGGACAAATTTAATGTGTACAATAATTTATTTTTATTGTTGGCAATAAGTGCTTTGAAGTACTATAAGCTCTAAGCAAAGACTTTTTTGGAAATATATAACATCAGTTTTGATTCATTGGCCCCTGTTTTAAGAGTTATTTATGTTATCAATTTGTCCACCCAGAAATGATACGTGACCAAGCTAAAATGAATTTGGCTGGACCTCATGTCCAGAGACTCTCCAGAAATTATTTCAAGCCTTGTTATTACACTTGGAATAGTTTTATTAAGTTGACCCCAGAACCAGTCTATCTTAGCAAAAAGGATGCAATGATATGTGCTTCTGATACAAAGCTTTTGGAACCTTTGCGCCAGATAGACCAATCCAGGATTTAACTTTCTCGTGATGTTTGCACCTGCAATTTCTTGTGTCCCTACATTAAAAATTTTGAATTTTTAAGCGCTAGTAACTAAGCAAGTGACAATTTTCACCCTGATGAAGGTAGCAGTGCTGGAATCAGTGCTTTAGGATGCAGGATACTGCTCAAAGAACTGATTGAAATCCAGAATCCAAGATCTGCTGACAAAGAATCCACAATCCAGTACAGTCAAACCCCACGTTTACTGATACCCACTAAAGACGGACACCTCATTATTATGGACAGTTTGCTTTGTTCTTGGGGAAAGAAAGCCCTTGCTTTTTCTCTGAGTTGAAACCCCTTAATACAGACACCCGGTTAATACAGACACCTTCGTTGTCCACCTCAGTGTCTGTATTAATGAGGGTTCAATTGTACCAGCCTGGAATCCAGAATCTTACACTGTCTTCAATCGCCTTACATGGGGCCAAATGGTAGCAAGGTTTAAAGTTTTTGCTTTTATTAGCTGTGCCTTAAAAAAGGAGAATCTTCTGTTTCATATGGCAATACCCTGCTAATTTACAAAAATAATTTTGTATAAAATATGTGACGTTTTTTTGCCAGGTAGAACTTACAAAGACGTATAATATAATATTATTCTCTTAATGTGCTGTTTCATGTGGTTTTTTTTTTCTCTATAGATTTACTGGGATAAAACAAAAGACTAAATCATTTACCTTCAGCTGGAATCCATGTACTAAGTTTTCCATTCCCAAAGACTGCGATGATGTCTTGGTGAGTTGGTGCTACTGCTATACATGCTTCAAATGTGAACTGTATTTTTATTGTGAGTGCTGAGTTGTATGAAACCATCTAAAATTCAATTTTTATGAGTTTTCTTACTTCTCATCACCCATCACGATAAACTTCACTTCATCCAAGTTAACAGTGGGAAGTGATTTTTTTCTAGGCGCATTCATAGGCCTCATTTATATAGTGAAAAATTGGCTCGGGTTGAAGGGTCAACCACCTACCTAAGCTACCCTGGGCGAGCCAACATTCCATACATTTCCTTACAAAATGTGGCGATCTATTGACAATTTAGACATAAATAGTTGCCTCAGCTAGAAGCAGGTTACCCTTTTGTAATGGCGGGGTTATCCTCCTAGCCAGGCTAACTTTTCTCCACATGTAAACACTTTGGCTCACCTAACCACAGAGTCAACTCAGTCAAGGTGAGAAAATCGAAGCATGTGTGAGTGCTACATTGGCTTGAGCCAAGGGGTCACCTTTTTTCTTATGTAAAATGTAAACACTAGCTATAGTTGACTCAGATAGAGGGGTCATCTTTTTCTCATATATAACCGTTCACTCAAGGTGACTCAGCTGGTATGTGACCCCTCTAGCCACGTGAACATGTTTTCTCAATATAAACAGGCCATGGTACTTTTATTCGCTTAATTTTTGCACTGTTTTATGCTTACAACCTGATATATAATGGTAAATGAACTGAGTGGAGTGCAATTTGTGTACTGAAATCATACTCGCGATTTCAAAATCACAAGTATGATTTCAAACCAAAATTGAAACTTTATTACAGCCATTTTGAAATTGCAGAATTCAGTCAGTACCAAGAATTTATATATTTGACCAAGTAGCCGGTTTGTTGAAAAGCAGAAACAAAAAGGCATTTACATCTCTTTTTGTATTTGACAGCAGAAATGATGCGACACAGAGCAAAAATGGTGCGATTTAAAACAGAAATGATTCGATTTGGAACTTGAGTGACATGATTTAGGACAGATGTGATTTAGTGCAAAAATAGTGTGACTTGTGAATAAATCACATTGCTAAGAGCCAATCAGATTGCAGGGATCACCAGTGACTTCAAAATGGATATAATAAATTCAATAACCCTTCTCTGCATAACTAATTTGAAGCCAAGTAAAGTACAATTGAACCTCTCCACAATGGCCACCTTGGGGACAGAAGAAAGTGGCCGTTGTAGAGAGGTGGCCGTTATGGGGAGGTAGGGGTGTTATATGACAATTTTTTAGGGAGTACAACATGTTTTTTGTGCTAAGTTCATTCTTACTGTCTCCCATAATCACGGGTAATCCAATCACTATATAATGTATAGAGATAAAATACACTAAAACGTTGAATTATGCCTTTTTTTTTCACTTTTCAAACTTTTATTAACCCATTCGCCCCTGAACCGCCCGTAACCGCCCGTGCGGATCCAGGTCCTTTCTACCCTTTGTGACGTCATCAGTTTTAACGGTCAAGGACAACTTTCTTCGCTAACTTGTGCAGGGTGAAGAGATCTTTCAAACCATACCACAATGAGCACAATTCAGTCAAGGACACCGGAGAAAGAAGCAAAAAACCACGTGACAAGGACCTGAAAATCTCCATGAAAATCTTGTTCCATTACCCACCTACCTTTCCTTTCCCCTAATCCTAAGATCCTAAAAGCTTTCCTAAAAACTCTTCCCACCAAAATGAAGCCTACTAAATGCCCAGCAAGAGAAAAAAAAATGAGGGAAGAAAAGCGAAAAAAGAAGGGAGGAGAGAAAGCGAAAAGTAAAAGTCAAGACTGCTGTGTCACTTTTAAACCCAAAAACTGTCGAAATTTTGCTTTCTGCGCATGCCCGAACTTCGTAAGCTGATATTTTGCATCTGGATCAGAAGGCCGCCAAGTGTACGACCTGTAAACCGGTTTGTGGTAAGTTTTAGCTCTTTATAGCACGACAGTGACCAGAAAACCACTCGACTAGCTTCAAAACGCGTTTTTCGGCAAAATCTCCAGGAGCGAATGGGTTAAATACTCCACAGCTTTACAATACTAACGTTACATGTCATTGCATGATATTACACTACAATAAATTACAAATACATTATATTACATGACACTATGAACTATACAAAAAAAGAAAATTATGTTCTAAGTACAGAGGACACTAGGGTACAGAGTCCAAAGGCAGAGCCCACGTCTTATTAAATTTGTCCATTTTATTAGTTTTAACACATATGTACTCTTCTGTTTCATACTTAATTTTAACCTTGGATGAAAAGGCAGTTATGACTGGAAGAGTCTGATTTCTTCTACAACCCCATAAGACATAATAATTCAGTAAAGGGCCATTTGTATATATAGTCGAACCCCGCTATTTCGAAGTCCCAAGGAAAATGGAAAAAAGTTCGAAATAGCGGGGTTTCGAAATAACCGGGGAAGCGTAAAATTTGTAACAATGAATCATTTTTTAATAAATACAGTACAGTGTGAAGAAAGACACTGATAAAATAAAAATGCAATGTCGAATGATCAGAATAGGGACAGCAGAGTTCGTACATGAGTATTTCAGCCGGAAGAACAGTTCACTAAACCTAACAGTGCGTCTTGTTTTATAATTGAATGACACAGCTGGAATTTCTTAGCGGGACACTGCACGTGTGTGAAGCATTGTTGTCATTAATTACGCAACACGAGCTCAAATAAAATGCAATACGTTTCCAGCTGTGCTCTTATGTACGCACTCTGTTTTTGACAAGTTCAAAATAACGGGGTTGATTTAAGGTGTAGGGAAAGAACGATGAGTTCGAAATAGCGGGGAATTCGAAATAGCCGAGTTCGAAATAGCTGATAGTAAATGACTGAAAACATAAGGGTAAATCCAAGGGAATTCGATCTTCCTTCGAAATAGCGGGGACTTCGAATTAACCGAGTTCGAAATAGCGGGGTTCGAGTGCATTATTCCTGTAATAACGTCTTGTAAGGTCAGACAGACGAATTCTCTTGTCAATGTGTAATAGTAATATGAAATTCCTTCCAAAACTGCTCGGTGTGTCTGTATTCGAAAAAGATGTGGTAAAGGGATTCCGAATCCGTTTTGCATAGTGAACATTTATCATCTTGAATATAACCTATTTTGCCGCATAACTTTTTATTGGTAAATAAAATTGAATTAAGGACTTTGTATTGAAAATTAAAGCTTTTAGATAAGGTTCAAACGTTACCTCATGTGGAAGAAGGAATACTTTTTTCAGCTGGTCTTGGGTTAGATTGAAATCTCGACACAACTGTTTGGAGTTTTTTGGACACTGGGCAATTATTTTTTTAATTAGCATAAAGTAATCTTTAGTTTTCTTTTCTAATATATCAAATTCTTTGTTATCGATTGCCAATATTAAGCTTATTTCTGAGCAAAGACAATTTGCTAATTGCAATTGCTTGAATTATGACTTGAATCACAGTGTTAACGTGACAAAACGAGCAAGGTTCGCAACATTCGCTATCGCAGACAATTTTTGCTTACTGCAGCAGTAAAACCGAAGTAAAATCCAAATACCATTGCTGCCATTGATCATAAACGTGCCAATTCGTGACCATTCTTAACTTTTTTATCAAACGCGGAAAAAAACTGGCCGTTGTAAAGAGTTTATTTTGGCAGTTAAGACGTGCGGTGGTGGCCGTTGCCTTTGTAGAGAGGTGGCCGTTGTGGAGAGGTTTAAATAAGAGTCAATGTGTGGACTGTCCTCCGGGACAAAATAAATTGGCCGTTGTAGAGAGGTGGCCGTTGTGAAGAGGTGACTGTTGTGGAGAAGTGACCGTTGTAGAGAGGTGGCTGTTGTAGAGAGGTGGCTTTTGTAGAGTTCAGGGCGGAAAAACGTTCTGCGCAAGCTTCTGCGCATCCCTTATCGCAGGCTCAAGGCGGGCTTTTCTGTGTGTTGACTGTGTTTGTTTGTTGCTAGAGTTCTGAGTGAAATGCACGAGGTGAGAACGTTTGCTCCCTGTAAAGCATTTTTATTTGACATGTTTGCTTTTTATTCGTCGCATGAAAATTACTTTGGATTCAGAACAACCAATGTTAAAGGAAAAACGGATCATTCCGTCAGTCTGAGGTGGAATAAAAGGTTTTGAACTTTTCTTAAGAGGCGAGTATTTTTCTGATTGTGCATCTGATTAATTTATGAGTTGATTTCGCCGAATTCAATTAAAACCCGCTTGTATTCTGTTGTTAGTAGTCACGGTTCTTTTTTTTTACATGCCCAGATTTATTACCTTTGCAGAACCAGCTTTATCTTTGTCTTCAGTCAAAGAATCAGATTGCTGTTATAACGCATCAGACTAAACAAACTTGTGCGCTTATTAAACTTTCTCGGAAATAGAAGGCCAGGAAGCTTACTCAAGATCATTTTTCTGTTGCTTAAGTAATAATAGTCAGAATTTTTTTCATTTTTCATAACATAGTTTTGTCTTCCAGTGCACTGTGAAAGTTTCTGTTCTCTATAAGAATAACTTTCTGTACGCAAATTGTCCTTTTCACTCGCTGTGAAGTAGAGATGGACAACTGCGGGGAGTGACTTCAAAACAATTGACTCTTTTTCCGTAAACAATTGCTGCAGCTTGATTTGACTGAGGCGAGCAAAACAAATCCGTATGTGCAATTTTCTTTATTTTCTAATGATCGGCTGAGTGTAATTTGCTTAAACGAAGACCCTCACATGGACCAGTCAAGCTGTTTCGCCCTATTTGGGGCTCGTCAGTATGGCGTAACAACCAGAGAAAACTCTGATGAAAAATATCCGCGCACTCTGATTTCATGCCCTGACCCAGAACTTCTCAACACCCACAGAATCACGCCATACCACGTGCCTTCTGGGGGGCAAAAGTCCAAGCGTCAAGTTGATGTCTCGCAGAGAAAATAAAAAATTGGCTAAAACCAACCTAAAAACACGGACAAAACCATGCAAGAGTTACAGCATATCGGATCTTTATTAATCACCACCTTCAGAAAAAAAATGTATAGTAAATTGACTTCAAACCGTTATTTTATTTGACATCTTTTATTAAGCTTCCTAAGTTCACTTTATTCGAAATTTGCAATTTGTAGGTTTGAGGGCCGATCCTGTAAGGTTTCTCTTCGCTTACGGAATACTTGTCTTGGTCAGTATGGCCTCTGTTTCCTACAGTAAGTATGTTTTACGCATATGGTCTTGAGGGAAATACAGTAATAGGTGTAGAAACATTGCTGTTTTCTCTATGAAATTTAAAAGCTATAAACATTTCTTGAGGCTGAAAAAAGTGTTTGTTGGGGTTTACGATATATTTTACTTCATATTGTTAACAGCAAAGTGTCCTGGAGTTTGCTAATCCGGACCTATACCTTTCACAGTGTCGTACTTAAGGCTCAACCAAACATCCCTACCAACAAAAAAAGTTCAGTTAAACTAAAGTTAGTATATAGTAGGAAATTATAATCAGTGTTGGGCAACTGGGAGAAAAGGAATTAGCTTACGCTAAGTAATTTCATGTAAAAAAAAGCAGCCTCTATATAGAAAATAATCTTAACCGTTAAGATATTTTTTACTAGACATTTCTGCTGGAGATTTCTCTAGTAAAGACATGAGATATCAATATTTCTACGTCGTGAATTTAATAACTGGATGCATGGAAGAGAACAATATAACAAGTTTACCCGGTTAGTCGCAATAGGCCCTTTCAAGTTGGTAAGTCAGTTGATAAGGAAAATACAGAGCTCACATCATTTATAATGGTCATTTTCAAGTATCCTAAGCATAGTGTTTTTGTACAATGTTACTGACCTCGCCTGTGAAGGCCCTATTGCTGCAAAGCTATCTTTTATCTCTTTTAGCATACGTCATCTCGGCTTTTGCGCCAACCTCCTCAGCATCTATTGCTATCATCGAGCCCATGGTTCTACCATTCTTACTTCTGGGAGGATTCTTCAAGGACAACACGTGAGTCTATCTCTTTTACGTCCTGTTAATTTGAGGTAACGGAGGATTTATACCTGCAAATTTTGCCGTGACTTCGTTGCTCTTAGTTTCCACTGCTAGTTTTGCTGCAAGCCTTTTGATTGATTTATCGTACTTTTAATTACACGTTGCAAAATAATTTTACCCATAATAGTTACTTGTAACTTGTAAAATCGTCTTATGTAACAATCGCCTAGGGTCAAGTATTTTTTTAATATGTCATATTGGCAATTATATATGCAGAACTTTACCATGGTGGTTAAGAGTTGTGCAATTTTTTTCCTGGTGGAACTACGGATTTGAGGCAATGGCTATCAATCAGTGGGACAATTATGGAAACATAAGTAGGTTATTCATTCATTTATTTATTTACTTGTTTATTTAAAGAACATTGTAACTCGCTGCTAGTTTCGATATCGGTTCCCTTTTTCTCTTTTGTTTACAACACCAGCAGAAAATTTTCTTCCAGAATCGGCCAGTTAGTGTCGGTATTTCCCAAGGGCGAAAAAGGTTTCTGCGTTATTTAAATAAATTTTTTGTGCTCGACCATCTATAAACTGATTCACATTCATCCTTAAACAGGTACATATACATTGGTTTAATATACCCACGTAGCACTCAGATCCGTTCGACGTTTATTAGGTGGTCTTCCGCGCGTTACAAAATTAATTTGATTTTCAGTTCGAGTTTTTTGCCTCAACATGATTTCCTGTTAGAAACAAACTCTTCTTGTTTTTGTTACCCAGTACATTTTACCATGCAACTAGCTGGTATAAAATACCACGAAAATAAGTGAAATAAAATGAAGAGGTAGGTGTAATATTTGCAGCGTAAAAGAAGGGCATTGTCTGCTTTCATGGTAGGATTTTTTCTTGTTATGTAGTCACTACTTCTCTTTGAAGCGACGCCCAAGTACAAATGTGGTTCAGTTCTTCCTCTAGCGACTGCTGGTATGCTCCCACTAATGGCCTAGGTGGTCGGTAAAGACCAATTATTATCATATTTATCTTCCCAATTTTCACATGCAGCGCAATTGGCTCTAGACAATATGGTAGTAAATGCGATTAAGGTATCATCCACCCTCAAGCACCCTCCTCGCGTTGATCGGCACTAGCGCTTTTGCTTTTAATAAATACCCCCATAAACCGTACATTTTCTGAAAACTTAATAGTTCCAGATTATTGCTCATTCCTTTTAAAAAATCAAAATACTACCGCAATTTAGAAATGAGAAGCTTTTAGTGAAAGTGGGTGTCATTGTAAATTAAAGTCCAGGCCAGCCAAAAATAAAAGGAAGGAGCCAATTAAGATCGCATTCGCTTCTTAACACGTTGACTAAAAAACCGTGTCTCAGATTTTTGTCAAGTACGTTTGTTCTTTTGTTATAAGCAGTTGTATTTAGTGATAGCAAATCATTAGCACTACCTGTGAAAAAATGCTATAACTCGAAAACGAAAAAAGAAATCAAAATTCGCAGGCACGGTTTTTTAGAAAAACTATCTGACAGTAAGTTGGCCAAATTTCAGCCAAATTGGTTCACGGGTTGCCGACTTGGAATTTAAAACGTACCCTCAACTTGCACTGATTTTAATTTCGAGAAAACAGGGGGAAAAGATTTTTGGCGGCGTATTACCCGTGACGAGATTATAACAGATTATAACACCAAAGCTGTCAATGTTGATGCATACCAGAGAAGGCACAACAATAGTGACACAGCAGGAAAAGGTTACAAAGTAAAAACTTGCAAAGGGTGACAGGCCGCACATCTTCACCGGCGTGAAACCTTTGAAAACCCTTTTCATATTGCTCTAGTGAGGAGAACTTTTTCAGGGATTTTACACTTTAAAATTTGAACAATGATTTAGCTTCTACATAGCGGACCAAGATACGGCACGGTACAGTTTATGTGCAGCTTGGGAAAATGTTTGTAAGTTGAGCAGAACCTTTAATGTGCAACAGACAACTTATTCAGTGCGCGCCTATTCCTGTTGTATTTGATGCCCGTTCATTGAGATATGTCTACTCAAAACTATAGCAATTTTCCGCAGCTGCTGTTATCTTAGGTATCTGCTTTTAAAATCTCCGTACAGTTTGAATTAACGCAATCTCAGGGTAAAATATTCAGCTCTTACGGCCGGATACTGGTTTTGGGTATTTATCACGTCTTTGGTAGAAGCATGATTTAAATGCGTTATGATGCTGTGTCCTTTAATTGTCGGTTTAAAACTCAATCGCTTGTAAACATGACTTGTAGTTTTTTAAATATCAGAGGAACTTAAGTATTTTGAAGTTCGATATTTTTTAATACCATAGCATTTAGGTTTTTTACCAATCAATTGACTGGCTTCTTTGTGCCACAACATAATGTATGCAGTTAAATATAAGTTTACAAGCTCTTTTCTTCTTTGGAGGCATTCATTTCCAAAATCCGGTGAAAACAGTGAGCATTATACCTGTAGACCTCGATTTATGTCGAGTTGCGTGATTAGCTTGGCTCAACAACGGAACGCGTATCATATGACTCCTATCGTCAAGTATGACAGGACTTTAAAATCGCCAAATGTAAGGATGTTTTGAAAATCCTTTTGCAAATGATACTAATTTCTCGAGAAAAGCGATCCTGAAGTTTCAAGACCCTTTCTCAACATGACCGGTGCAAAAATCTCAACCAAAGTCATTTGGGCTATGCGCGTCGATTCAAATCCACCAATCAGCGTATCGCGACCAAACAAACATCCCTGTGCGGGGCAGGGTTGTGGTTTTGAACTGCCAACGGTCGCGATACGCTGATTGGTGGATTTGAATCGACGCACAAACCTCAAATGCCTTTGGTTGAAATTTTTGCACCGGTCATGTTGAGAAAGCTGGTCTTGCAACTTCAGCTTTTCTCGAGAAATTTTGGAAGAACTGAGCTCTCATTCGGATGGGGCATGGATACATATCTAGTGGATCGGGAGCCGGTATTTTCGAGGTAACAAATTAAATAGTTTGGCGTCAGTTCCAGCTTAAATTGGACTGGGTCAGGCGCCGGCGGCTGATTGCTGCCTGCCATGTATCTTTCTTTAGTTCTAACCGCCGAGGTCAAATATTCATCTCGCAAAATAGCGCTTAGAGCACGGGACGGCGAAAAAAACATGACACACGACTCAGTTAACATTTTCTTCAAACTTTTATTGAAAAAACTGCTTTAAATTCTGCATTTTGGAACAAATTATAGCCACCGTATTGTTCATATGTATTTCTTCTATGATTTATTTTATATATCATTAACAAAAGATCGTTGCTCAGATTTCAGTCAACAACGGCCCCCACTAACAGAGGGCGGTCTGCCTGTGAGTATTGTAACTGAATCAGGGCGGATAAATGTTGGGCAGTGAAACGAGCGCTTCGCTCTTCATTTAATGTGTGATGCGGAGTAGGACTGACACGAGCGCTCTTTCCGCGCTTCCGGTGCGCTTGAAGGCCGGCGAAATTTTCCCTTTTGCAAACCGGAAATCCTATTTTCTTTCTGTAATTTCAGGCTACAATGTTAAATAGATAAATTCGTTTCATAACAATATCAATAAACAGTTTCATATGTTTGTGTCTGTATGCCTATAAGTCAAACTTGTTGGTCGTATAATGCCAAAATTTGAGTTTAATTTGAAAGTGCTGAATACCTCCTTCTGACTAAATATCACCTAATCGTCTGTCGCCGTTTCGTTTGGAAAAGCTTAACACTTCTTAACCTCAATTTTTACATATGTTAAAGGGGGATAAATTTTATATAACATAACAAAAAATTAGATTGATATATTTTGATATAGTGGCGTTGTTTTGCTTCTCGGGTGCAACGCGCCATGGCGATTCGCGCAATGCGTCGCAAATTCGGCAACCGCATGTAAACAAAATTTATTGAGGTTAGTTGTAAGGTTTTTTCTCCGTTTTTCTCTCTAAAACAAAAGAAGGTAAAAAGTAAAAACTGAGGGAAAACTAATTTTGAAGTTTCGAAGAACCAGAAAGACGTATGAGATGTTTTTTTCACAATTAAAAAGGAGGATGATGGTGATTGAAATTAGCATAATTTCACCTTGCACGAGTTGCGCGCATTTATAAAATACACGTCATCTAGCTATGAAACACGATCTGCTGTCTTTTAGTTTTGCCATGGATGAGATTTTCCTTCGTGTTTTAGACAGTATTTAGTTGTTTTTGTTTTGGAATAACATCGACATTGGCGAGTCGTTGAACGAAAATATAATTCAGTGGTAGAGTCATGGAAGTAATAAGAGAAACCCTTTGAAAGAGATGTTTGTCTACCGCCAACTAAACCTCCCGCAAAAAAATAGCAACATTTGCCTCTCGGAGTTATGTACAGTACCGCAAATGATCCCCAACCGCAAATGATCCCGAGACCGCAAATGATCCCCAGAATGGACCGCAAATGATCCTCGACCGCAAGTGACCCTTAAAGTCGACCGCAAATGATCCCGTGAAAACGTGAGGAATGGAATGGAGTTTATGGGACTGATTACAAAAAAGGACTGATTATAAAAAAGAAACCTTTTTCTCTCGCCTTTTAAAGAAAAGGGGAAGGAGGACGCTACATCTCAGATCAATTTATACAAGGGGAAAAAATGGAATAAATCTGAAAAGGTATGGTATTAACCGTATACACCTTCCTTTGTCGATTGCTTCAATTTTCTTTCAAGAATGTTTCGTCTTTTGAAAAATTTAAGACAGGCAGGACGTTACGCAGAAAAAACTCTATTATTTTAACGCCTATAAGCTCAACTTTTCTACTGAGGAATATAAAGCCGGGCACCCTCTACATAAAAAGAGCTTTATTGACTTTACTAGCTGATCTTTTTGAAAGCGTGAAATTAATCAGCCAGAATATTTAATTTTGATTTTTCTCTGAAGTGTTAATTTTACGTGATAAACAGCAAATTAAAACATTTGTTTGTAACTTAGGTGCCCGTTACGAAACAAGACATGATTTAACATAAACACAAGTCAGAATGCCCCCAACTTATCAATGTCCACAGGTTTCGGTTGATTTCGAAATAGCAACTTTCTTACAGGTCATGAACGTGTTGTGAATAGTTATACTGGCGCTTTTATGTATATTCATTTGTTGTGCCTTTGCTGAAGACAGTTACCAGAAACTTAAACCTGGTAATGAGAAACGCAAATCATGCCTACCAGAAACAACAATAACCGCAGAAAATGCGTGTCATGACCTCTCAGTATGAAATAAGCGGCAAAAATCACATTTGCTTAGTCAAAACGTTTTCTTCGGAGGTATAATCTACCCGCCAGAGCAGGAAAAAAGTCATTGGAACAAGCAGCAATTTAGCATGAGGTAAAAGTCGTGTGTTGCCTACCGACTGCGCTTTTACACTTGAATGATTTTTTTCATTTAGTTTTTATTCATATGTTTATTTGAGAAGTAAAATTTAGCTTTTAATCTGACTTATTGTAATAATAATAAAATCCACGCGATGATCCGCTAAGTTGAGTCCAAGTCATTCCTGTTTTTCTTTCGGGATCATTTGCGGTCGACTTTGGGGATCACTTGCGGTCGAGGATCATTCGGGGTCCATTTTGGGGATCATTTGCGGTTTCGGGATCATTTGCGGTTGGGGATCATTTGCGGTACTGTACAGATCAGACAGCGTACCAGCACAAAGGAATGAGGAAGAAGCGCAAGAAAACAAAAAAAAGCCGCCATAATTCAGTGACACCGGCAGTGTCTAATGGACCAACCACATCGCAAGCCCTGACCGAAGTCGAAAACAAGCAACATTTCTAAGCAGAGTCCCAGTCCACTGCATCACACCTTTTTGCTCGGACGCGTTCGTTTCATCGCCCAACCTTTATTATCCGCCCTGGTTTCGCCAACACCGCGGCAAAACGCACTGCGCATGAGCACAAAATTTAACATCCGGTCAGCTTTTTATTTCCGGTCTAGTATATAAACCAATTGCGTGAGCATAACATTGCCGTCGCACCAAGTTTAAAAGCAAAAAGGGAGAAACAGACTAAAAAGGGGGCGAAAAAAATCACTTCATTCGACAGCTTACATATTTTTCTAGTGTCAAACTTTTGCACCACATGGTTATCTGTTTGCACCAACGGTGAAAATGATGTTTGAAGTTTGCAGGTCGCGAGCGCTCAACAAGACGAATTTGTTTTTACTGGCTTTCTTGCATGCTACTGGTTTGGCATAAGTTTTTGGGAGAAGGCGATAACTAAATAAAGGATGGCAATACTTATGAAAGAAACCAAAATAAAGACGTCATCATTATCATTAACCCTAGAACCAGGAAACAAAATTTTAGCCCGTTCCATAATTTTTTCACTATCAGAGAAAACAAGAACTCAAAACAAAAGATGGGCGCGATTTAATAACAACTTCGACTTTCATGACTGCAGTCACGAACACTCGGAGCTTTCAGTGCCGGGAAACTAAACATGCCTATAAATGACTTTCATTCAAGAAAATGCCTATTTAATTCTTTTACATGGTTGTTCTTTGGTTGAAGACTGCAGTAATTTCAGACTGTGTGGCTCGGCTGCATCTCATGCAAACACGAAACGTCCAGCTGCTAAATACATGGCATGAAAATTCTAATTCGCTCTCTGATTCTGAGAATGAAAAGAAAAAATAGAGTTGTCAACTTGCTGCCAACTTCAACAGTATAATTAAGCTTATGTTTCGTGGCAATCAACTCTGAAGAGTTTCCTTTCAAAAAACGGTAAAACTCACTGGTAAATAAAACCACAAAGCGATTGTGTGTTGTCGTTTTCCAAATAAAGCTCGAATTGGCTTTAAGACATGAAGACTGAGAAATTGAAGAACTGAATATTAGAACTACAATACACAAGCTTGCAACAATAACTTTTTATGTCTTAGTTTCAGCCAGGTTAAGTGAAAAATAATAGTCAAAAACTTTGTTTTCGTGAATGAAAATCAGTTTACCGGTACCTGACGCTCTAGCCAAAATTAAACACTGAGTTATTATCAACTTACCTTTTCTGAATCTAATCGACTAATTTTTTCAGTGATCTGTGCCTGGTTATCTATAAAAGCAATTTCAATAACTATAAAATAGTCAAAAACACGAGCAGCATCAAGCAGAACAACTGAACCACAAGCGGCACTACAAGCTGCACACAGAATGAATCCGAGCGCGCGGGGGAGACTTCGATCTGACTGGAAAGTGTGACTGAAAAAGAGACCGGAAATGCTCAAACTGGCGCATGCGTAGACGTTTTGCCGCGGTGTTGGTTTCGCCCTGGTAACACCGCGGCAAAACGTCTACGCATGCGCCAGGTTGAGCATTTCCGGTCTCTTTTTCAGTCACACTTTCCGTCAAAGTCTCCCGCGCGCTCTCGGCTTCATTCTGTGTGTAGCTTGTGGTTCAGTTGTTCTGCTTCGTGCTGCTCGTGTTTTTGACTATTTTGTAGTTATTGAAATTGCTTTTATGGATAACCAGGCACAGATCACTGAAACAATTAGTCGATTAGATTCAGAAAAGGTAAGATGATAATAACTCAGTGTGTAATTTTGGCTAGAGCGTCAGGTAAACTGATTTTCATTCACGAAAATAAAGTTTTTGACTGTTATTTTTCACTTAACCTGGCTGAAACTAAGACATAAAATTAAAACGTTATCATTGCAAGCTTGTGTATTGTAGTTCTAATTTTCAGTTCTTCAGTTTCTCAGTCTACATGTGTTAAAGCTGATTCAAACTTTATTTGGAAAACGACAACACACAATCGCTTTGTAGTTTTGTTTACCAGTGGGTTTTACCGTGTTTTAAAACGAAACTCTTCTGGGTTGATTGCCATGAAACATAAGCTTAATTATACTGTTGATCAGGTTGGCAGCAAGTTGACAACTCTATTTATTTATTTTTCCATTCTCAGAATCAGAGAGCGAAAGCTGGTTCATTGGCTTTTAGAAGTCGCACTTTTCATGCCATGTATTTAGCAGCTAGAAGTTTCGTGTTTGCATGAGATGTAGCCGAGCGGCACAGTCTGCAATTATTGAAGTCTTCAACAAAAGAACAACCATGTAAAAGAATTAAATAGGCATTTTCTTCAATGAAAGTCATTTATAGGCATGTTTAGTTTCCCGATGACTACAGTCATCAAAGTCAAAGTTGTTATTAAATCCCGCCCATCTTTTGTTTTGAGTTCTTGTTTTCTCTGATAATGAAACAAATTATTGAACAGACTAAAATTTTATTTCCTGGTTTTAGTGTTTTTTATGATAATGATGACGTCTTTATTTTGGTTTCTTTCATAAGTATTGTTATTCTTTTCTTAGTTGTCGCTTTCTCCCAAATTAACTTACGCCAAACCAGTAGCATGCAAGAAAGCCAGTAAAAACAAATTCGTCTTGTCGAGCGCTCGCGACCTGCAAACTTCAAACATCATTTTCACCGTTGGTGCAAACAGATAACCATGTGGTGCAAAAGTTTGAGAATAGAAAAATATATAAGCTTTCGAATGAAGTGATTTTTTTGGCCCCCTTTTTTGTCTGTTTCGCCCTTTTTGCTTTTAAACTTGGCGCGACGGCAAAGTTATGCTTACGCTATTGGTTTATATACTAGACCGGAAATAAAAAGCTGACCGGATATTAAATTTTGTGCTCATGCGCATTGCGTTTTGCCGCGGTGTTGGTAAACCTCGTAACAACCCGGAAATTAGTTTCCAGTCCTCTCACGGTTCTGAGTGCAAAACATGGCGGAAAGGTCTATGTTCTTCTTGCTGCTATCTTTCCTAGCTGTCAGTGTATCTAGTCTGGAAGTATGTACAAAGTTGGACGACTGCTCCTGTAAAAAGAGTAATGGAAAAATAGTCAGCTTAAGAGCCATCAATGGCAAGTCAGGTCCCAAGTAAGTAGTCTTTAACGTTTATAACCTAATGAGTTATCAATTGCATACATGTAGATTGCTTGTTGAAGCCGGCCTAACTTGTATACCAGAGGTCTTCTCGATAAACAGCGGCGAGAAGCATACCAAGTGCTGAATAACGTTCACGGCTTTTCCGAGCAATTCTGTTGCCCCCAAAGAGTAAAAACAACCTCTGGCACCCAGGGTAAAGCTAGCCTTGCACCGACGTCGTTTGAGATGTTGACTCAAAAGTGAAATGTGGGTTCGAAACACCTTGGAGATAAGGACCACCGATAGTTTTTTAAATATCCCAGACAACCGTCATCAATTTTTGTTTTAATTTTTTTATTATTTTTAACTTGAGCTAATCATGATTATTTTTATATAATTTTTATAAGCTTAAGTTTAAGCTTTTTAAGGGGAAAATACTGTATCAAGCTACTCATACGGAAATGGCCATGTCATGTTATTCTCTCCTCCATGTTAAAAACGTTAGTTGAATCAGCATCGTTGGCAAGGGGGGATGTGTTGGAAGTTTGATGGAAGAGGAGCTCCGTGGGTGTGGAAATTTAACAGGAATGGCTTAAATCTGGCCATATTTGAATGTGTAAACAAAATAATCTGCTTGGAGAAATTAACAGTGTATTGATGGAGAATGTTAATATTTTTGCTCTCTCATACAAAAAGGTTTACCATTAAGGTCCATAAAGGTAACCATTGGCATATACTTTCCAAACTAAAGTTAAGGAGATCAACCTATTAGAATTGCTGTGCCTTCTCCAACTCCCTATCATCTACTTAGAAGTTTCCCTGACTGACTTTGAATGAAGTACACACTGTGCACCTGTATTATTCACCTGTCACTAGCAGGGGCGTAGCTAGGATTTTTCAAAGGGGGGGTCACAGAGGTTACTCACCGCTACTCTCCCTCGTGTATCAGCGGGCTCAGTCGTATTATCGCGGCATGAAGTCCCACCTTAACTAAAGACAAGAGCCGTTGACGAAAATACTCTACAAAAAACAAATTTTAAGAAAGTGGGCTTTTCAACAATGACTTTTATGGCCAAGATATTGTCATGGCGTTTTCGCCACCTGAATATTGTATGTTGTTTGCTCAAAAGAAGACCTACCAAGGGGGGGGGGGGGGGGGGGGGGGGCCTTACCAAATGCCTTTCAAAATTCTCTACTTTGTCACTACCTGTGGATGATGTCTTTATAGCAAGGACCCATCAAGTCCCAATTATTGAAGCAATACACTCAACAATACTTGATGCACATCCCTGATTTTTTTGAAAAATTAACAGTTACAGCTATAGCTGGTTGAGCACAGTGTTATGTTGAACGTTTTGATTTGGAAATGCTCCACAATTAGCTGTTCAAATGTACAGCTGTCTGTTATTGGCAATTAGCAATCACAAATCATAGTTAACTCTGATATAAAATGGCAACTTCGTTTCAATGAGGAAAAGTGTGAAGCAATGCGAATAACGCATTCTCGTGACAAATCGACTTCGAATTATAAACTAGGTACGGCCTTAAAAGATGTCAAGAGCTTTAAAGATCTTGGAATTATTATATCAAAAGATCTTACTTGGAGTGAACATATTAGTACCATGGTGAATAAGGCGAACCAAGTCCTAGGGCTAATAAGACGGTCTGTTGGAACAGCTAATACAACAACTTTTTCATTGCTTTACAAAACATTGGTCAGACCACTTCTAGAGTATGCTGCTCCAGTCTGGAACCCATATCTTGTCAAAGATATTCATGCAATAGAGAGCGTGCAAAGACGCGCGTCAAGATTAGCTCTTAGGCAAAAAAGAGGTGATATGTCTTATGAAGAGCGTTGTGACTCGTTACATTGGCCATCTTTGTCCAGTCGTAGGACATATTCCTCTCTTGTTGAATGTTATAAGATCGTGTTTGGCTTATCACACTTGGATTTTGAGGAATTCTTTCAATTCGCAAAAGTCAAATCCACTAGGGTAAATCACTCGTATAAGCTTTATTGTAAATTATCTAGAATCAACTGTTTTAAATATTCTTTTTTTAACAATGTAATTAGTTACTGGAACAATTTACCTAGTAATGTTGTTGAAGCCGGTTCCCTTGAACTTTTTAAATGTAAACTCAAATCCTCTTTAAAGTTGTAATTTTTATTGTTTGTTTGTTGTTTTTAGGAGAGTTTTATTCATAGGGTTAACCTCTAGACTCTCCCTTTCAAATTCATGTGGTCATTATGAGTTTGAATAAACATGTATGTTATGTTATGTTATGTATGATATTAGTCTCAGAACACTGCTGCTTCCAAACACAACATCAGTTCTGTCTTGCTGGTCCCACACCTTTGCTTTTCATTCACATCACTTAACAGTTACAACAGTTTTTAAAAGAGGTTAAATAACAATATGCCAAGATTGTTAAATTTTTTTAAATCAATATCCCTGCTGCAACTTGTCTGATCGATTATCTGCCAGTGAACCTTATAATTATTTTGATAGTGGATCATGCCAGAAATTTTTATTTTTTATTTTTCTTATTATTATTATTATTTTTTTGGCATTTCCATGTTTTTGTAGTGGAAGTGATGCTTTGCACTCCTCAAATACAAATTTGATTGCTCCATCTGAAATATGTTGATTTAATGATCATTAGCCCCAGAATGCAGTCAACTTTTGTGACCCACGCACCTTCCCTTGTGGCAGTTGACAACTATAGTGTCCATCCTTATTGCGTGCCTATTACCTTAGAGGGGTGGCGAATGGTAAAATCCGAGACTCGCCAAGACGCTGAGATCCTAGTTAGAAATCCGAGCCCGAGACTCTTTGGTAAAAAGTTTCGAGACGAGATTTTGACATCCTGACAAAATTTTCCGAGAGCCACATTTTTCGTGGTACCATTCGCTACCCCTCCTTAGCAGTTCTGACTTTTCCCATAATGTGCTATGTCATAAGTATGCAGTGAGGATTTGATGCTTGCTGTTTTCAATGTACAATAATTTATTATTGACGCGATTCTACATGTCTGACACAGGTGTAGGTTCATAAATCCAAATATTATCAGCATCCTCAGTAAGCACTTAATTTACCTTTATACCACTCATTAGCCTTAATAATAATAATAATAATTATTATTATTATTATTATTATTATGTCCATTCCTTGTAGACTCAGGCAGGATGTTCGGCCTGGTTTATAGTCCTTGGGAATGGGTTACAACAGGTCACCACGGGTCCCAGGTCTCTCTTTTTCTTCTTCTTACGGGGACAGTACTTTCCTCAGTATCTTTGCGGTCCCCAACAATGTTGTTTTCTGGATAACTTCCAACCTCACCTTCACTCCGATTCCCTTCATGTACTCCTTAAAGTTGACTGATACTGCTCCAAGGGCCCCAATAACAACAGGCACTACAATGACTTTTCGCATGGGACAGACTTTTGCAATTTCATCTTTCAATAGTTGGTACATTTCTCTAACTTCTCAAGTTTCTTATCTTACACCCTGTCATCACCTAGGATGGCAACATCAGTTATGACAACCTCTCTCTCCTTCTCATTAATAAAAACAACGTGTGGTCTTCTTGCCTCAATTTTCCAATCATACTGGACTGTGAAATCCCTTGGTATCCTGAAGTTTTCACTTTCCATCACTCCCTCCGGCTTCTGTTCATACCAGCTATTAGCTCTTTGCAATCCAAATTTACCACAAAGTTGCCAGTGGATATACCGTGCAACTTTATCATGCCTTCCTTTATATTCTGTCTGCGCCAGCTTACCGCACTCACTCACCACATGGGCCACCGTTTCTCCCTTACTTCTGCACATTGTGCACAAAGGGGATTCTGCTGTGTGATCATGGATATGAAATCTCGTATAATTTGTTCTCAAAGCTTTTTCCTGGGCACTACATGTCAGGGCCTCAGTACATCCTTTCAAATCTCCTTTTGCAATCCACTGCCAAATTCTATTATTGTTATTATTATTATGTTATTATAATTATTATTATTATTATTGTTAGTAGTAGTAGTAGTAGTAGTAGTAGCAGTAGCAGTAGCAGTAGCAGTAGCAGTAGCAGTAGCAGTAGCAGTAGCAGTAGCAGTAGCAGTAGCAGTAGCAGTAGCAGTAGCAGTAGCAGTAGCAGTAGCAGTAGCAGTAGCAGTAGCAGTAGTAGTAGTAGTAGTAGTAGTAGTAGTAGTAGTAGTAGTAGTAGTATTGTAAGACATTAATTTTATAAAGTGCCCTTTCCCAAACTTTTTTACAGTTAAAATTTAAAACTTCAATCAAAGTTAAAATTTAAAAGCCTTAATTAAAAACTACAAAAGCTAAAGATAAGATTATTTAAGATATAAAACACCACAGGCACGTCATCAATTTAAAAAGGCAAGTCTAAAAAGAACAGTTTTCATTGTCTTTCAAAAATGTCCAGTGATCCAGCATCCCTAATATGCTGAGGAAGACTCTCCCAAAGTAGCAGCACAGCAACAAAAAAAGCACGGCAGCCATAACTGTTTTTATTAGAAAAACAGGCATGGCAAGTACATTTTTCTTTGAAGACCTAAGATCCCGTGCTGGGAGGTAACTTTTAAGAAGATCTTTCATATAAGCTGGAGCCAGTCCAGTCCAGTATGTGGCCTTGCAGTCACATACACCATGAATCACAAAATCCTTTTCAGTTAATTCCCCAAGTGGGTGGCTTATCATGAATGTAAGCCCCTGCAGTTCCCCCACAGTAACAAATAACATTTTGCAAAATCCCCAATTTCTCCACCTTCGGCCTAGATACCCTTTTCTGCCCCCCCCCCCCCCCCACCCCCTTCAGTGAGGAGGGGGGGAGGGGAAGCCAGGAACAAGTTCCTTAACTGAGACTACTATAATTGTGTACTAGTAATATTTTGCACCTATCAGTGTTTAGGCGGGCTGGGAATTAAAAGAATTTTCACTGAACAAATACTAACCAAGTATTATTGATGGTCAGAAGAGGGCTAATTCCCTCCCCAGACACCCTCCCATAGGTAAAATTATCTTTAGTTCTTTCTGACTTTTACAAAGCTGAAGAAGGACCTGCACAAAAGTTAACAAATCGTTGTGATTAAGCATGCATAAATGTCGAAACATGATATGCATATTTAATAGAAATTAATGGACTGATGGCCTGTCAACCCTAAAAAAGCCCAAAGATTTCCTACCTTCATAACTGTAACCAGAAAAGTTGTCATCTTAAAAGCTAATTGGTTGCTAGGGTGTCTTCCAAATCCAAGGCAGCAATGATCCGTTAAAGTCTAAAAGTCCTAACACTTGGAACTGGCAACTGAATAAAGGATCATTACTTCCCATGTACCCTCGGCCAACCCCCGCCCTTGCCATCACCCCCCCCCCCCCCCCTTATCCCCCCCCCCTTATGTGTAAGTACTGAGAAATACCAAGATTTCTGCAAAGTTCTGTTTGCAAACCCATTATCATTGTTCTGTAAAATGAGTAAGAACTGTTGTTGAGTGGTTTCATTGCTGTTATCCCTCTTGTAAATATTTTCATTGTTATTGTTTGCTTAATATGCCCTACACTTACTTCCAAATCTTTTTATACCCATTTCAAATGCTAATACACATCTAATCCGCCAAATTTTGCATAACATATACCACCTTTTGCTCTAGCTTACAAGAGGTGTAATATCACTACTAGGAGTATGTATGTGAAACACCATGTGAAAAATGTGTGAAAAATGTCCTATTTTCACACTCTTTTCACACATTTTTCACATGTTTTTCACACACTTTTCACACGCATTTCACACACATATTTCACGTGCATGTGAAATTTTGCATAGTGAAATATATGTGAAAAGGGTGTGAAGCGACGTCATCCCTTTCACACATATTTTCACATTCACTTCACATGGGGTTTCACACAGGCTTTCACATGTAAATCCTCATTTAAATTCACACATATTTTCATACACTTCACATGGGGTTTCACATGGTCTTTCACATGTACTTAATCCTCACTGAATGGCAAAACATCTAGAATTTCACATGCTACTAATTCACACATTATTTTAACATACACTTCACATGGGGTTTCACATGAGCTTTCACATGTAAATCCTCAGAGATCAGAGATCATGAATGGCAATAGAATTTCACTACCCTGCGAGCAGAGGTTTGTTTACATGTAAACAAACCAACTACGCGACAGACAAGCCACCCAAACGACTTTGTAAACACTAAAAGCCATGCAAGAAAGAAAACTCCGCTTGCAGGGTAGAATTTCCCATACCACTTCACACAAATTGGGTATGTTGTTTCACAAGCAGATATTCAGTAAATCAACTAGCGTAGATCAATAAATATTTACACACAAATTTACATTTTCACTTTCCGCTTGCAATAAATTTGTCCGAAGTACTGTCAACTGCATGCATGGTTGTGTTTTCATATAGTCACAAACAACTTCAGGTTTATAGCCTGATCTGTTGGTTTATTTATAATTTTATGGTATTTTCAGAAGAACTTGATTTATATAAAACTGGCAAAATGTGAAAAGCAAACTGGATAGAATTGATTGGCAAAGGAAATTGGTTTCATATTATCAACATGGTGAAACTCAGTTCAACTGACTCACATGTCCCAAAATGAACTTAAATGTAAATTTAAGTTACTCCCAAAAGGCACATAAGGCTAATGGAAACATCAATGTCTAATCCTGTTTATTTGTCAATATTTATTGCCTGGAGGATAATAATAAAACCAAAACTTTCTATCATGCTCAGTTTTTATACCTTTAATTCCTACATCAATAAAATAACTAATAATATACAAATTTTTGGTTAGAAATATTTCTTATAAATTGTAATAATTATGAGAGTAAATGACATAGTGGCCAATTTACAATTTCCACTTATTAAGGAATACCAAGTTACAGAAAAGCAATCTAGCTCTCAATGTCAGTGAAAAGACAAAGTAAATAAACAACTTTGAAAAATACAAGCATGTTTATGGAAAAAAATAATGCTAAATGACTGCTTCTTTCAAAGTGGCTGAACAGCTTTCTGAACTGAAGGTCCACACATCAGACTAGATAGAGCTGCCTTTTATTTTTGACCTTGCTGCAGATGTATGAATATTATGAATCGAAGCTCAAATAAACAAACCTACTCAAATTTTATAGGTTTAGTTCAACTCTCGAGTCATTATGAATTAACTGGAAACTGAATTGCTTCCAACTTGTAGTATACATTGCATGCATAACGGAAACTTATGCTATTTCTTCTCCTATTTTATTTAACATTGGTCTTGACAAGTCTGCCACAGCCTACTAGCGTCAGAACATAAAATTTTCAGAGTATTCCATTGACGATTTGCAACAAAGAGTACAGTTTTTTCTGCAGTAAACAAAAAAGAATCAATCAATGGCATATCTGTGCATGCATCTTAAATTAAGATGTATCTTTGAAGGTTTAAGCTTACGCAAAGTTATTAGAAAACAAAAGTAAGCTCTTGTTAACGAACCACGATATCAAGAAGAACATACCTTTCTGCCATAATCCAGCTGAGTTGCTGACTTGGAAACATGCTTTTTGTGAAGAATTTTGCAATTGATCACTTTCTCTCGAAAATAACATGGGTATTATTGAAAGACAGTCTTTCTATCTATCCGAAAGTAACGAAAATATTCTGTTTGCATCGCTGTGTTGCTTGTGAAGTCCGCGTGAATTTAAACTATTCAACGGAACTTCATTTTACAATTTTCTATTGGTTGAAAAGCCGCACGTGACATTGTAAATCAAATCGCGCATGTGCTAACATCACGGGGAAGCCTGGCAAACAACAAACATGGCGGCTAATCTTGCGACGAAGAAAGTGCACTCGTTTGAGTCGAAGAAGCGGTTATTTTCAGCATTAATTAGAATATTCCAGTGCATTTGAAGTATTAGAAGCAAGAGAAAGACTGAACATTGTTCCTTCAAGTTGGGAAACCTTTGAGAATTTAAGGAAATGCTGGCCTTCACTACATGAATCTAAGTTGCGACTAATTAATACGTGTTGTGGACGTTGTTCATGTTGGATAAGCTCAGGTACGGAAAGCTGATTGAACCAAAGACAACTTGAGCAAACCAAGAGCATGCCAGTCGTTTGCTTCAAGGAATCATTAGTTGAACGAACGGTATCAAAAGAAAACTCAAAAAGCATGCAAAGCAAGGAACTGTTCCCATGTTCAAGTGGACTTTCAATTGCAATGTTACAACGAGGAACGTTACAGTAAGAAACAAAACATTCATAAAGTGTAAGTTACATATGTCGTATATGTTAGCAAAGTAAGTTTTCTGATGGAGTAATAAAATTAAGTCCGTTTTGTCCTCAATGAAGATCTGTTGAAAGAATGGTTTAATTCTCAGGATTTAGCCCTCCCCACTTAACAAAAAATAATCATGGTACACATCTTTCTGGGTGGAAACTCAAGTGGTAAGATACACAACCCACAAATTTAGATGAGACAGTTGATAAAATACATAAATTTATATAGCATGTTCTAGCAAACAATGAAGACAATGATATTTGTAAAGATGCACATGTGGATCGGATACTCGAAAGGTTTTAATCAAGCCAAATATAATGAAGAATGTACACTGTATTCAGGGGTTTCAAAATGTTTTGAAGTAGGCGCCAACTCTGGAAAAGCAGGTGGCTGTGACAATCGAGATTGTTTGTCACAAGCTAATTGTTATGACCAGCGCAGCCAGCGATATACAGTGGAGTAGCCGGCAGAACTCTAGTCTCCGGCTTGTTTTGAAACCCCTGTGTATTTAATAATAATTAATACAGTTATTGACTGAGAGATCTGGTTGCAAGCTAGTTCATGAAAAGAGCTTTGAACGCTAATTCCAGTCCGCTGCTTTACAAGAGGGCCCTTCTGGGGCTTGGCACTTTGGTATATTGGGGTTCACCTTTAATGGTGATGATGATGATGATTTGTAACATGCTCACTCTGACATGCCTAAAAGTGTTCACATGCATGTGAAAAATTTCACATGCATAGCATCTATTATGCATGTGAAATTTGAAGTTCACATGCATGACAGAATTGTTTCACATGTATGAAAAGATTTCACATGTAATAAAATGCTTGGAAAAAAAGTTCACACATATGACAAGAATTTTTCACATGTAATACAAAATTTCACACCCATATCAAAAAGTTCACATGCATGTGAAATGCTGATGTGGTGAACTTGTATTTTTTCCAACATTGATTTCACATGGTTCCTTTTTTTCACACACTTTTCACACCCTTTTCACACGATTTTCACACACATAGCCCTAGTAGTGTATCTTAATTAGCTGTTTAATTTTCCGTAGATTTACTGGAATAAGACAAAAGGGTGAATCGTTTACCTTCAGCTGGAATCCATGTACTAATTTTTCCGGTGGCTCGTGTGACAATGTCTTGGTGAGTGATTGCTACTGCTACGCATTAATTAACAATTAATGAATGAGGCTGAGTATCTTATGAAGAATTATGGAGATCGAGGAGCGGATAACACCCTCCGAGATCTCCATAATTCTTCATATGATACAAAAGCCGAATTCAATTCAAAATAATTCCTAGTTTAAGAACATAGCTAAAACAAGCTTACCTGCATCGATGTTAAGTTTATCTTCGATAGTTTGGGTTTGTCCAGCTCCGCAAACATTCTCCAAATAGCAGATGTCGCCCTCCGGGTTGTCTTCTTGCTGTTTTTGCTATGTTTTTAGCCATTATTTCGCCTAGTTCCAGCTCTAGTTCTTGCTCTTGAAACGAGTGAAAGCTAGTGAAGTGTCTGCCATTTTAGTTTTTACAACGAAAACAACTCAATCCCGTCCCCAGGTCTTCTCGGTTAACGATGCATTAACCTGTAGAAACCTGTAGAAGGCTGCATTCTTGACGTCATTTCCCCGTTAAATGCAAAATTCTTCCAAATTTGGTCATCAGTATGGTTATAGTGAATTATGCGTGTGCTTTTAGCCAATCAGAATTGGGGAAATATTTTGAATGAATAATAAATGTGAATAATTATGGTAACTTTACATGCTGTTACAGTGATATGGGCATCCCCGCGTTTTGGTCATCCCCACTTCCAAAACCCTAGTGATATGGGCATCCCCTTCCTATATTACGTTAACGATTTGAGTTAGGGTTAGGGTTACAGGGGATGCCTATATCACTAGGGTTTTTTGAATGGGATGCCCAAAATGAGGGGATGCCCATATCATTAACCACCACCTGGTTGGGTCGGTTGGGTAAGCGTTGGTCTGCTGAACGGGAGGTCATGGGTTCAAACCCCAGCCGAACCAACACTCAGGGTCTTTAAATAATGAGAAGAAAATGCTGCCTTTGTAATGACATCTGCAAACGGTTAGCCTTTCTAGTCCTCTCGGATAAGGACGAAAAACCGTAGGTCACGTCTCACAGCACTCACACTTATCTGGTTCTTGTGGGACGTAAAAGAACCCACACCATTGTTCGAAAAGAGTAGGGGACGTAGACCCCGGTGGTGTGGCCAACCTTCACACATCATTCACATCATGGGTTGGGAGGGTACAGTAAGCTCATAAATGGACTGACGGAGGCTGCCAGTGGCGCCTTTGTATGCTGACGTCCGAGCAGGGGTCATTTCCGGCATAAGTTGGTACAGGTACACAGTGAAACCAAACAACCCCCTTAGTGGCCTGTAAATATAACAGATGTTAAGCATCACGTTTACGTCAAACGGTCAACGCAAATCTGTACCACGTTACCTAGTTTTCTCTTTAAGCTTAACATCTCTATAGATTCCATCAGGCCAATCAAATTCACATAAAGATGACACCAAATGTGGCGTCTCATTCGCTGACGTTATTCATACGTAAATTTTACACTTTTGAATCCCCCAATCCCCCGTTTTCAAAAGAACTTGGAAGGGAAATTGGACGATGAAAATCTTTATCCAGTATCTCAAATGTTAGCTGAGATATGATGTTTTGAATTAGGTAAAATTCGCAGCACAAAAACTGGGTACCCTCTTGTATAATAAGTCTGAATTTAAGCTTCCATTGTAATTTAAGTTACCAACAAATGTCTTTACGGTTGAAAGCTGAAACCAGGAAAACAGTTCTGTGGCGTCATAAAATGGCACGTGATCATTTTTTATTTTGCTGAAACTAGCGTTTTTGAATCAAAAACATAAAAATCTGTTACGATTGGAAGCAAATATAAATGGTTTATGTTACCAGAGTATAAGCCTATTTTGAAAAACAGAATAGAATACGTATTGCTTGTCTTAAGGTACGGTAAAACGGGCAACAAAAAAGTGCAACCTGCTTTGCAACATCGCTGAAAAGCGAGTTGAATAGCGATGTTGCGCGTTTTACTAGCCACGCGCAAACCTGTATTGCAACAGTTCAGGTTGTTGCAGGTTGCGAAAATTTGTTGCAGAAAAAAAGAGAGAGTAGTTCTACTTTTTGCAGCAAAATCTGTACATCTTGCCCATTTTCCCTGTGAATTACGTGACTCCCGTGTAATTTTATCTATCAGAAGTCACTATTCACGCAACTAGCAAGAACCTGATTTGTTGGAAGACAGGTTGGATTGTGGGTGGTAAAACGCGCAAGTGCAAACACTCTCATTGCTGTCAGTAGTTCATTTAACAATAACTATATATTTCTCTCTAATTACCAGCATTTACTTGTTATTTTCACTGCAGCCTTTTCTCCTACCATTTCATCCACTCTCTACTAATGACACACTTCACAAGTAATTATTACTACACATTAAAGATGGCATGTGTTAGCTGCATATTTGCCTGCAGTTATCCACTATCACACCCATGTCCTTTTCACTATAACTACAGATGAAGGAGGGTCAAATATAGGAGTCATTGTTGAAACCCGCCCTCCCCAGCTGAACAATTTACTCCCATTTTCTCCCCTCTTCCATCCCCGACATTTTTTGGGCCTTTCTTCCCCTCCCCCCTCCCCCCCCCCCCCCCCCACCCACATTCGCGAGGTTCTGCGAATCAGTACTAGCCAACGCGTTTTTTATTACCGTGGTGTGAAAAAATAGAATAATTGAAGTAAAGACTTAAGAGAAATAGTAAAGAGACGTCTAACTAATGAACTGATTTGTAACATGAACTAGGTTAGATGTCAAATTTTTTATAAATGTACTATTTAGTTATTGTTGTACATAGTTTTTTAAGTTAATTAATGAAATTATTTATTTATTCATCCATTTATTAATTTATTTTTAAATTGATGCTGAAAAGCCCCTTTTAGGGATGCTCGATAAAGTGTATGTATGCGTTTCTAGTATAGTTGTTAATTATCTAAGGTCCTTCATACTGATCTATCATGTTTTTCCGCATTAAATCTTACCCAAGCGTTTTACTTTATTCAAACCTTATATGTAATTTCTGATACTTGTATAGCTATGTCAAAAGTCAGATGCAACCCGTGATCCGAGCTATCCCGTGGCAAGGGAAGCAGACTCCTTTTTAATAACCGCTGAGGGTTATATCGTCTTGACCTATAAGGCTGTCTATTACGAAGGAGACCACAAAAAAAGGTGAAAAGTCTATACAAGAAACGTAATGTGATTACACATGTATATGAAGGATATTATATGGCTGCATTAATACGCGCGCTCTGATTGGCTGTTTTCTTGTAATGACCGCGCATTACTAGCGAGGTGTCCAAGGCATAATACAATCTGTATTTAGCTTGACAGTGGACATCCTTATGGACATCCATGTCATGGTCAATTGACAGCTGTTAAAAAGGGTATCCGCTGACCAGTGTCACCTGACTGTATCGCGGGTTGAAGTGTACAACTCATTGAGGTGACTTTTTTTTTTAAGTTACCCGCTGGCTTGTTGGTTTTAATTGATTCCAGGCTCAGGACCATAATGAAAAGGCCATATAATAAATAACTTATTAACCTCATCTCTTTGTTCATTACAGGGAAATCTCAATAAAATAGAGTTCAAAACTAAGGATAGAAGTGAACCTCAATAGCCACAGTATTAAGTGTTCCAAGCATACACTAGACCACTGGACTATGAGTTGTGAAAAGTAATATCATCTATTTCTACCGTCAAGCACCCAGCTTATTAATTCTTTTTTCTCAATAGGTTACGATTTGTCAGCGTGACCTAAGGTACAGTGTAGTTGCATTTCATTGGCTAGAAACATTTGCATAGCCGCTACTTAACTAACTGATTTGACCTATCCGATTACAAGAAGCGTGTAGTTATAATCGGACAGACCAGTGCTGTTAAGAACCATTCAGATTCAGAAATTTCCTTATAGACACAATCAGTCATGATCGACGGTATCAAGATGGGTTTTAACAAAGTGGACGACAGTGGTGAGCTATCAGCGTCAAAATGAACTCTTCAGTCCATCTGCTCCCTGGTTACAATGACGTCAAAGATAATAAAGTACATACTACTTATTACCCTCGTCTGTTCCGGTTTACTACAGGGAAATCTCAGACCGAGGCCTTGATGTATTGACCGAGCGATAGCAGAAATAGATGAAATTACTTTCTACAACTCATAGTATAGTGGCCAAACCTTTTTTTTTTTTTTGGCAAACTAGTTGCACCGCCGGGTTGCATGCTCATATCATGCTCACATCGCTGATCCTAAGCAATATACAGAAAGCCTTGTTACGTAAGAAACATAATAATCTGACTATCCACAATTCTTCAGTTGTTTCGAGTCCAGTCGAAGACGAGGATCACACAGTAACATTATACAACTATCCCCCGATAGGGAGGTGAATAGTGGTGGGTGGATTTGTTTATAATAAGTATTCACTTAATCAGTTGGATGAAAGTGAAAAAGTATTTTTTTCTTTTGGGATATTTAAAAAACGTCACTTAGGAAGAGCATTGCTTACAGTTAAATTGACAGTGTTAACAAATACAAAAGGGGATTTTGTCAAGTGCATTTCCATGATTTTGCTGCAAATTCAGTAAGAAAACATTTTTTTTTTTACGTACCAGTAAACACCGGCAGGCCAAGTTTCGTGAAGCAACAGTTTCATGCATTTATCGCTAAACATTAATCTTCTGATCTGAGACTGTCGCAAACGAGACGCAATGTTGTTTCCGCGCGTCGTTTACTAGTGAATTGCAAATTCAGAATATCACGGGAGCCAATCAAAACGCGCGAAAATTGCTATCCGTTAATTGGTTAAATACCATTCACCCTGACTAATAAACGGCCACCATACTCAACGGTTGGTCTACTCAAAACCAGCCCCGGCTAGCGTTACGTGAAAGCGTCGCCGTTCACTGTGGCCCTACTCACGAGAGACTCGTAAAAGCTAAGAAAAGTACTTACATGCTAAGGTTGTTAGCTTCACTTTTTAAAGTTTGATGTATTAACAATACGCTGTAAATTTGCTAAACTTTTTATAAGTTTATTAAGTCTTGGAAAGCTAAAAATTTTGTTATTGTCGGTGCATTTGCAATATATGATGTTACTCACCGGGAACGAGCACGCGGAAAGGGAAAATGAAAAATGGGAATAAAACTTAACTTAAATCCTAGCTCTGTCACGAGTAACTTTATTTCCAATTCTCTGTGATATTCCTTTTTTTTTTTTTTTTTTTTTGCCTTTTTCGGTTACCCCGTGCTTGCATCCCGCCCCTCGTTTCCTCGTTTACCCGTTTCCCCGTTTTCAGCAAAGACAAGCCCGTCATTTTTAACCCGGAGGAGCAGATGCCTGACCTGTACATTCAAAATAGGCAAAATCAAAGGATGTTAAATACTGAAACGGGGAAACGGGAACCGGGAACCAGGAACGAAGAACGGGGAACGGAAATCTGGAAACGAGTAGTCAGCGGTAACCTACACAAAAATCTAAAATGGCCGATATAGAGGATCAAGAATCGAACCCGATATAATCACAGCGAAGCGTCAAAACAACACTTACTAACGCTGCTATTTTTCTTAAAATATCTGATCGTGAGGAGCTTAAAAGAACGCGGAGGTGATAACTTCACGACCTTTTTTACCTTTTTGAGTTTTGCTAAACGTATCCGTGACGTAGGATATGAAAGAAGGTAGTCCAGACGAAAGCGAGAAGTTTGGGATCTCATTTCAAAGGGGGTTTAAGTGAGAATTTGCAGTGACTGAGAATCTTGCATACACTGCAGACCAATGGTTTTGATGCAGGAAAGGGTCGGCAGGGGTCTTTTGCAGAATGCCGAATGGCCACCGATTCGGAATGACTCTGAGTTTAATGATTGGGGTTAAGAAACTGAGAGAATCAGGTTCCATTTAGGGTCATTATACTGAGCAAACTGACCTGAAGCAAATTGTTTCAAAAAAATAAACTGAAATTATTTCAATGCATGTATCGGTGAAACACATCAATATTGTGAATGCTTTCAGTGTAGTAGATCTAATAATATTGAAAGCAGAACTAGATTCTTAGTTGTCCTGTTTTTGAAAGCGGTCATCAGTAATCTCTATCAATGGTAACCTTTTAACTTTTCCGTGACCAACAAAGGAAATAGGAGACGTTTGCACGCAGGTTCAAGGCTACTTCGATCTGTCATCAATCAAAGAAAAGTGGTTCATTGGTTTGTGGACTAGACTCAGTGTAGACTCGCTTGAGTTCCAAATATGGCTATGCTTTGAGAGTTTTTGTCCTGATAAGTTTCTTTCAACCTCTGTTGTGTTGGAGCACATGTTTTTCCTATGGATATGTTTGGTAAAATATAAAGGTAAAAAATATCATAAAGTTATTAAATCCTTAGTTCAAGAAAATAGCGGTGTTAAGTGTTGTTTTGACACTTCTCTTTCATCATATCAGGTTCGATTCTTGATCCTTATCTGGCATTTTGGATTTTTGTGAAGGTTACCGCTGTTTACTCGTTCCCAGACTTTCGTTCCCCGTTCGTCGTTTTAGTAACATCCGAAATCCAAGACCATCCAACCCCTTCATCTTGTATATTTACTTGTAATTAAAAGGTGTGTATAAGGTGACAAGCAGGGAAGAGTCATGAGTTAGCAAATATTTTCTGAAGTAAACATTAATTTTAGAGCTCCTTCGGGTATTTATTTCTACTTTTCTTGTTTATACCAAGAACAGGAATAATAGTCTTGGAATGCGACAAGAACAAAGATCCTGGAGAACTTTCTGAGTTTACAGAGGATACACCCCTACAGTATGTAAGTAAAACTATTGGCCCGGCTCAGCCGTTCTTCCCGCCTAGCTCGGCCGGGAATTTCGACTTTGGAACGACTTTGAGGCGACTTTGATGATTTAGACGCCGAACTTTTTATCTACCGATCGAACGTAATACAAAAATTCCTATACCGTTTTTTTTGCAAGCAGTTGACCGAAATGAGCATTCTTCTCCTTTTGAATTTAGTTCGGCTGGAATTAAGATCGGCATCTGAATCAATTCAGCCGGTCTAAATAATTTGGGTTGGCCTTAATTCGAATTAGGTTCGGCTCATGAAAAGTTCGACGTCTGAACCGGGCCTATGAAAAACCTAGTTAGCCTATGGGGAAAATAGTACGATGGCATCCTTTTTGTTGGAGCGCGGGGGAAAAATTGGGCGAATTTGTTGTTGTTTTTCTGTTAGTATTATCATTATCATTATCATTATTCTCATTAATGCGTCTGGATGCCATATTATTATTATTATTATTATTATTATTATTATTATTATTATTATTATTGGTTTATTTACTTATTTATGTATGTATTTATTCGCCCGCTCTATTTATAACACTCGCTCCACTATCATAACAGCCTGTTCCACGCAGGCGTTTAGATCATGGGCACAGTGAAAAGAGGTGTGAACATGAAAAATAGCGAGGCAATTGGGTACCGCCTGAACAGGATATTATCTGAACGCCTGACAAGGAGACAATGAGATCGCTGCAGTGCAGTTCAGATTAAGATTCCGAAACAACTTCCTTTGTTAATCCAAAATGCTGGGACCACCACCAAGAAATACTTTGTCTCGCTCGATTGTGTGATGTAAACAGAAGATTACCAGAAGATCACCAGAAGAACTTACCTTACTTTAATTTCTTTTTTTTCTGTATTACGTTATCTGCATTGCGTTGTATTCGCTTAGTATCATACCTGCAATATTGTAATTGATTATTTTTATCACTATATGCATGGCACTCTTTTTATTGCTAAGAAAAGTACTTAAAAGCTAAGGTTTTTAGCTTCAGTTTAAAGTTTGGTGTATTACCAATACGCTGTTAGGCCAAGTAAATAAAAATATTTCTCGTCCCCGCCAGTTTCATTTTTGGAGGCCGCCTCTCTTTTTCATTATTTGTTACTGGAAAAAAGAAACGAATCCCAAAAGTGTACGCCACGAAAGGGGATACTAGCCAAAGAAGAGAATCACGAAAGTTTTCAAGGAGGCTAAATACTAAAAGGAAACATTTATTAAATACTGAGTCGTACTGACGTTTATTTTATGTTGTTTCTTTTTACTTGGCCTTAATATACTTTAAGAGTTCACTAGCAAAGTGTTGGAAAGTGTTGGAAAGCAAAGACTTAGTATTGTCGGTGCAAAACACGTCCGTTGTTTTTTAACCCGGTGGATCAGGTGGATGACCTATCAGAATTCTAAGCTATTAAAGGACTTAGACTTTATTCATTCATTCATTCATTCATTCATTCATTCATTCATTCATTCATTCATTCATTCATTCATTCATTCATTCATTCATTCATCCATTCATTTATTTGTTTATTTTGCCATTAACCATTACCTGTATGTTTATAGTTTGCAAAACACAATAAATTTGAAAATATATATTAAAGGGGACAGACACTATTCCATTTTACAAATCTTCGAAATGGTAATGGCAAGGAAGTCTATATAGAAGCCGGGGCTTATATGAGCTTATTACGATGCGATGATGTAACTTAAGTATACACGGCTTGTCTTTAAAACTTTTTTCTTTTTCAAAGTTGCCATCGTTACTGTTTTACAGAGGGCATCGTTTACTTCCAAATGTGCGTGTGATGATGGCTGCCCTTATGTACCTGGTGGTAATGGATCGCAAAAAAGCGGAGGACTGAGCACGGGTAGCATCTTACTTGTAGTGTACGTCAGTCACATCTTCAATAATTTTTAGATCTTACGTGTAACAATGGGTGCGGTCATACCAGCGATTTCACAAAAACCATTTGCCCGTGGGGAAGAAACTTTTTTGTGTATGGCCGAATTCCCAAGGTGAAATTATATACCTTGGGTAAATTTCCTTGGATACGTAAAAAAGAACGCGGGAGTTACCCATTACAGTTCCCGAGGTAAGTTGGTTAATAAATACCCAAAGCGGCCCCACCAGTTACGAGAAAGCGAAATGTACCAAACATTAGAAATAATGCTTTGTTTATGCGCTGTGCTTGTCTTGGCGCCAAATCCTCCGCGAAACTGGACTCAAAGTTCGAAAACACAGCAGGGTTCTGAGTGAATGATTTTACGTTTATTACATTCAAAAGCGCCTTGAAACACTCTTTACATCATTTATATGAAGTCGTTGGAACCATTTTTGTAAACCCGTATTTTTGACTGTTAAGCGAAAATTTGCCGTTCTTTTAGTGAATAAAGTCGACGTCTTCGTTGTTAGTCTTAAAATTAAGGGCTGAATCGCTCTTGCTAAGCTTAATTGATGTGGAGGTTTTGGCAAACGTGTAAAATAGTCGAAAACGTTTCCGATTTACGCCAGTCTTCAATGACGTTTTCCCGCGAAACCAGGTGCAAGTTTTTTTTTTTTCCCTTGAGCAATTTATCCATGGGGAGCCTTGGGGAAGACGTCGTGTGGCCGCTATTAATAATAATCATAAGTAGGTGGAGCATAATTGTAGCTGTTGTTAATAGTGACTGACATTTCTTTTTCTCCTTTTTTGGCAGGTTTATTCCTTTGATATTCGTCTACTTTATAGCTGGGATGTTATATAATAAATATTACAAGGGGACTAACACTTTCCCTGAAATGATTCCTAATCACTCCTTCTGGGGTGATTTCCCATTTTTGGTCAAGGTGAGAACTGCAATTTTCATGTACGGTTAGATCCATTATTCTAATAAAGCTACAATTTTGGACACGCGCAATGAGGTGCTGAGATTTCCTTGAATATTTTCTCTTTTTCACGAGAATTGTAACTTCCACACTTCATTAAACTTATACTCAGTATCTGACAGACAATTGCTAGTGTCATGGACAGCAAATACTTTGTATTCCATTCAATAGCCTGAACTATATGTTGCAGTTAATTTTTTATCCTAGTTAATTTTTGTTTTTCCTTTGTTTAAAATTCATTAGCATACATTACCATACCCCAAAACAATGGAAGTTAATTTTTTATCCTAGTTAATTTTTGTTTTTCCTTTGTTTAAAATTCATTAGCATACATTACCATACCCCAAAACAATGGAAAAATAAAAATCAACTGGGATAAAAAATTAACTACAACATATACATAGCAACACCACTAGATCTTCATTATTCGTGGCTGAGTGTCTTGGCCTCCCTACCTAACTGAGAAATTGCGTTCTGAATATGCATGACTTTTCTACTCAGTTCACAAAATATCATGGTTTGTTAGCCGTGTCTCGTAGGTCTATTATAGGCGGAGGCAATCTGCAGGACACTGCAAATCACGACATTTTGAGAGCTCTAATTCTACCAGGTTATCCAACCAGTATGTATCACAGTCAAACCCCCGTTAATACGGACACTGAGGGGGCCACGGAAAGTGTCCGTATAAAGCGGGTTGAGTCAAGAGTAAATGTAAGGGCTTTCTTTACCAAGGGACAAAGCAAACTGTCCGTAATAATGAGGTGTCCGTATACGGTAGTTTGTCTTATGATATTTGGGGCGAAAAGGGGGATCTGTTATTGTCCAGCGGATATAGGAACCAAACTGCACATTCTGCAGCAAAACAACTTTTTTCTCAACTGCGCATGAACATTCGTTATCATTGTGCAGTAATCGGCAGGTGACGTAATTCCTATAAGCCATTCGAAACTTCTGAAAAATGTTTAAAATAATTTGACTCATAAAACCACTGATCGCGCCAATCGCACTTGGCTAATCTTTGTTAACCCTTTTCTTGGTGTCTGGATGTCGGACGAAACACCAATTCCCTTGTTTGATGTAATAATGTTAAACATTTGCTGTCTTTTTAAAAAGCTATAAAACGTTTCTTCGCATCAATTGAATTCCAAAAATAACGGTTTAGTTCTGTTATTTAAGACTCAAATCGTTATACGTTGAAACTATTTCCTGTTGTCTGTTGCTACGGATGACAAGGATCGACATAGATTGAAACTTGAAAAAATTGCGCCAGCTTTTTCAAGTTTTAATGCTATGCTCGCAAAAATTACCGAAAAATACTGTGGTTAGTGCTCACCGATGAAATTTGTTTGACATCTTCTTCATATCTCTACAGGTCTTTACTTGGTAAAGGCAGCAAGTAATGACTTGAGCTTAAAATTGACCTAAAACGGTAATATCCTCGTAACACCTTAAAATAGAAGTAAACATTTCCATCATTTAACTTTCAGGATGGATGCGTCTTCACGTTTGCGTGTATTTCAGGATGCTGCTACAGTTTGTGTATGAGACTTAAAGGAGACTCTTATGCCACAATATAATAACTACTTTGCAAGGAACAAATACGATGTTAGGACCAAGAAGTTGGAAGCATTTAATAAAATAGTTACTTGTTCATTTATCTTTGCCTGAATGCAGCGAAGCGTAATGAAACGAAAGATAAATGGTTTCTTGAATTCCCAAGCACAGGTGCATTTGTCGGCAGTGTGTTTTAGGGCCTGTTAACATGGAGGTGGGGGACCCCAGGTAGGTGAGGTAACCCGCTTAGGTGGGGTAACCCGCCTGTCCATATAATCTCTCATTGTACTTGGATCACGTTTACATGATAGGTGGGGTGACCTGCCTAGGCAGGTAGCCCGGTATGCCTGACCGGGTAACCCTCTCAGCCGGGGTCAAATTTTGCCATGTAAACGTTTCAAGGTGGGGTAACTCGCCTAGCCTGGGTCGGATTCGGAATACCTCAAATTCGAGCAAAATTCATTTTGGCAGTGGCTTTGCATCATTATTAAAGGTAGCAAAAGAAAGCCACAGCACTGAGGGTTGCAGCAAGAGCACCATGTGAGTGTAGAAGAGCATTAATCGCCAAAACACGAGGTTTACCAGCATTTTTCTTCTTTACGTGCATAGCTACCATTTAATAATCTTGAAAATGTGCACTCCGGGGTGGCGGGGTTGTAAGATTACATGTAAAGGAGAGTTATTTTTTTACCCCACCTAAGCGGGTCCTTTACATGTAATCTTACAGCCCCGCCACCCCGGAGTGCACATTTTCAAGATTATTGAATGGTAGCTAAGCACGTAAAGAAGAAAAATGCTGGCAAACCTCGTGTTATGGCGATTAATGCTCTTCTACACTCACATGGTGCTCTTGGTGCAACCTTCAGTGCTGTGGCTTTCTATTGCTACCTTTAATAATGATGCAAAGCCACTGCCAAAATGAATTTTGCTCGAATTTGAGGTATTCCGAATCCGACCCCGGCTAGGCGAGTTACCCCACCTTGAAACGTTTACATAGCAAAATTTGACCCCGGCTGAGAGGGTTACCCGGTCAGGCATACCGGGCTACCTGCCTAGGCAGGTCACCCCACCTATCATGTAAACGTGATCCAAGTACAATGAGAGATTATATGGACAGGCGGGTTACCCCACTTAAGCGGGTTACCTCACCTGCCTGGGGGTCCCCCACCTCCATGTAAACAGGCCCTTAGTATATATACTAAAAAACAGTGGATAGTGTTTTTCGCGCGCTCTGATTGGCTACTCAATCAGTGAATATCCTGCACTATTGACTGATTCACCTTCAGTTCCTCCAAGCGAGTGACGCTAAACTCGCGTAAGTTGCGAGCCAAATGCTTTTCCGGTTTGCTGCCGTAACAAACAAATAAATTTCACAACTAATCAAGCAAGCTGTTCCCGAAATACACGAAGAAGGTGACGAAGTTCGGTTTGGAAGTTTTAACAGGTAAAGCTTTGTCTTTTTGACTCGAATTTATTGAAAAAAGTTTTTTGTTTACAAATGCAAATTAAGCTTAAGTCTTTCGTTACTTTATTTAGCTGACTTGTTCATAAAAAAGCTTAAAACTAAATTTAAGAATCTTTTTTACAGAATGATTTTACATTGTAAATACAAAAAGAATTCACAACTCCTTTTGAAGAAATTTCCCCGTAAGAGCTAAACAAATGTCTTCAAAAGTTTTATTTGTTGGCAAGAAAAAGCGACGACCCTGGCCGTTCGGACAGTATTTGAGTTAAAAATCATTTTTGTGCTCAATTATCTCACTGTTTTAGTATATACTAAAGCAATTATTCACCTCAGTGTCGGTGGCTAGTGGTGGTTATTTACCTCGCTGCTTAGCAGTTCGGTAAATATCCATGATTTCCATGATTAGTATATACTAAAACAGTGGATAGTGTTTTTCGCGCGCTCTGATTGGCTACTCAATCAGTGAATATCCTGCACTATTCACTGATTCACCTCCAGTTACTCCGAGCGAGCGACGCCAAACTCGCGTAAGTTGCGAGCAAAATGCCTTCCCGGTTTGCTGCCGTAAACAAACAAAGTAATTTCACAACTAATCAAGCAAGCTGTTTCCGAAAAACACGAAGGTGACGAAGTTCGGATTGGCTGGCTTTGCAACTTTGGGTACAACCGAACCGGATTTTTACCGTGGGAGTGCCACAGGCATCCCACGGAACAATCTCTTTTTATAGAATGATTTTAAATACAAAAAGAATTAACAACAGTTCATTGACGTCAACCGTTTGTCATTAATTCAGCTATTAAAAATCAAGCTTGTAGTACCTCCGACTTTAGTTTACAAATGACTCTTTTTGCCCCTTTTTGTCACATTATTTTTGACCGACAAAAGCACCACACATTGACGTAATTGTGCCCTACTTCGTCTACTCCGAAGACAGGTCGTGGAGAAAACAACGCGTTCACGCTTTACATCATCAAGCTTGCTACATAAATAGATCATCCAAGATTCGGTTCTCCAATTAATGTCGTCGCTTCTCTGGAAACCGATTTTTTTTTTAGTTATGTTTATTTCATTCTATTTTTTTTCCTCAATGTTTTCGGGTACGCACGTGCAAACCGTGCGTACAAGTAGCTACGCCCCTCTTTAGTCTCCTTAGCCCTGAGCGTTCCTCTCTTGCGGGTTTCGCGGGAGTTCAGGATGTGGTCCACCCAGTATTTCACGTCTCTTTTACATGAGAGGCAGCACTTCTTGTTTACCGTTTCGTTATCAGACAGCGCTTAGGCTCTTAGCCTTTCATTTAATTTTGATCAAATTTTTCTCATTTAGTTACTCAGTATACGTTCGATCCTGTCCTTGTAAACTTATACTTTTATACTTTAGGGGAGCTTAATTCCTATATTAATTTTTTTTCTTCGTTTAGTGTCGTCCAAAAGACCCAGTTTTTTGGCATTTTTTAAAAAAGCAAGAAAAAGAAACGACAAGGTTTATTTTTTTTGGACTTAGATTAATTCTTTTAATCTAAAAAATTAGCATTATAACATCATTTCGAGGCATAAAACGTTCGGTGGTGTATCCTCTTTGCGTTTTACCCTTCTTGGGCCTTTTTTTATGAAATTGACCATCAAATTTTCCGCCATATTAAATTTGTGTCGATTTGGTGACCATGTCTTGTTGTTTTCAGTCTCCACGCCAATGATGCTGGTGTTTCAGGCCTCCCGTTCTCAGATTTCTTGTGATTTTTTTTTTCACCCCACCGACCGACCCACCCACGGGGGATAGTAACAGGTCTACCTAATTGCACCGTGCATCAATGACAGTTTAGCTCAATCAGAAGCCCCTTTTCCCTGGCTAGTTCAAGGTGTGTGCACCTCCATAAAGCTGTTGTTTTCGGTTCTTACTGAAATTTTTGATCTTGAGGAAATTCACAACGACAGGAGCAGGTTATGGGCTTTTTTCCTAGCCCTAATCCTACATCACGGGAAATCCCTCAGGTTAGGCAAGAATTCGATAATCCTTCCATGATCATCCATTTTTTCACCGCGTGAATTGGGTATTTTTAGCTTATTTCGAGGAAATACTTTTTGCTTCAAATCCAGGGTGGGCTTTTAAACACATTTTTTTAAGCCAAATGGTTTTTGCGAGAATCTGCTTACCAGAACTTTTCGCATAAAAAACGACAAATATCCGAAAAAAAGCTCATGTTGTTGTTGGTGATGGCATATTTCCGATAAATTCAGCTCAATGTCTCGTGAAGAAGAGTTCAGATCCGTGCCCCGCGCCTCTCGAGGCAAGCGTTCCGTCGAAATGCGAGCCCAAAAACAGGTGGTAAGCGGTCAATCTGTGAAAAGTAACCCAATCTCCGTCGTTTGAGAGCAGCCGAAGATGCTCTTGCCGATGCTGTCCTTGATGTTTTTTTATTTCCAGTATCTAGGAAACCCATGCTAAGGTATGAAACATACACTCGTAGGCATTGTTCTGTCCGCTAGAGTCTAATTCCTGGACGCAGAAACGTTGTGCTTTTTGAAGTTTATTATTGTGCTTTGCCCTTTGAGAACCTTACGTCACTCGTGCGTTTGGTAGCAGAAGAAGGCTAAACTCTGCTTTTCTTGTTGGAAAACGGCTTTAAATTTTATCAGATCGCTCGATAAACACGTGTTGGTTTCTGATAGCTGATAACGTTAAATCACTGTTGCTCAACCTGATTTCTTATTGCATTTTTCTGAGTTTTTAGCATCGACCCGCTGAGTCTGGAAAGCTCAAATTTCAGAAAAGTACTACTAGTATTTTTTGGCCTCAAAAATTTTCTTTTAAGTTGCCCGTAGTTTTGAAAACAGATTTTGAAAGGAGAGATAACGTTCTTTAACGTGGTATAAGACTCGTTACTGAAATCGAGGTACCAGTCGACAATTTTAGGCTTTGAAATTTGCCATTTTTTCATTGACCGAAAACGTTCAAAATATTGAAAATAATGAAAAATCTCCAAAATATTACACTTTCGTTCAAACTGAGTAAATCACCTTTTAGAATGTGTGCAATTAAGTACTCTTCTGAATAAGTTTTTTGTTCTCCGCATTTCAATGGATTTGAATTTTAAACCGATTTTTTTGTGACACATGGTCTCGGGCCTGGAAAACCCGGTCGGAGAGCCGCGAAACCAATAACCCCCCCGTACTTGGAAAATAATTATTGGATCGAAGTAAAAATTACATTTATATATGTTAATAGCTTACCTAGTGCTACTTTGTGAATTTTTTTGAAAATTTTCAATTTTTGAGTTTTGTAGACCTCTGGTCGATATTTACTGACATCCGCTCTTAATTGTCGGCAAGAAAAAGCGATAGGCGCGGCCGCCCGGTCATTACGCGCCAAAATTGTAGTCGTTGGCAACAGTATTTGAGTTAAAAATCATTTTTGTGCTCAATTATCTCACTGTTTTAGTTATTTACTAAAACAATTATTCACCTCAGTGTCGGTGGCTAGTCGTGGATATTTACCTCACTGCTTCGCAGTTCGGTAATATACCCACGACTAGCCACCTCCACTTCGGTGAATAATTGTTATATATATATTTTAAACATATTTACGTTTTTTAGTTAATTTTTAAGATGAAAAAAAATATGTATTGATGAAGGAAATGCCTAGAGCCTAAATGAACTGCGAGGTTTTCGAGTTAGTCTCTAGATAATAATGTATATTTTTGAAATGTACCTTAATTGACAGAAAATACATGAAGGACAAAAAAATAAACAAAAATATAATAGATGAGCATAAGCTAAAGCGTAGCAAGAATGGCTAAGCAAAGAAAAAAAACAAAAACGAACTAAAAGAGCACAACATAAAACAGAGAACATATGGCATACACACACAAGAGTTTAAGAAAGAGGTGCTTGTTGGTGTTAGATGTCAGAAGAAGAATTTTGCTCATTTAACAAGTATTGTTTGACTCTTTTTTTAAAAAGAGGAGTACTTAAACGTTAAAGTTAAGGGTGAGTTCCTGCCAGAGATCTGCTGCCGATGCAGATATCGTTTGTTTGCCAGTGTTCGTCCTATAACAAGTCTTATATAGATTGTCTTTTAAAGTATTTCTTGTGTTGTGAGTGGTTGTTTTTGGCATATCGGAAGCAACTATTAAAGACTGATGGGAGTTCTTGTTTATGCCATTTGTGGATAAATCTTAATGCTTGAAGTTCATATATATGATTAACAGTTAGAATGTCAAGAAGATTTAATGGCAACGGGCTTTCTGTATTTTTCCCATACAAAGTAGAAAAAAATATTATCCTTCCAATGAGGTTTTGTTTAATTTGAAGAACTTGTATATCGGACTTATAAGGCACTGCCCCAAGCAATAATTGCATGGGAGACATGAGGGATAGATTAAGTTGTAGTAGATTTGTCTGACTTGAGATGGAGAAAAGTAATGACGAAGCTGAAAAAATATTCCAGTGTTTCTAAATGTGCGTCAGCAGATAAAATAGATGTGATACTTCCAGCTTCTTTTATCACCTATCATGACATCCAGGTATTTGACATGGTCTTTCAGCTCAAGAGAGGAATTGGTGCCTTTATTATTTGGCAAGACCATGTTTAGTGGTGTATTTAATTTTTTCCTTTTTTTTTTTGGCCGACTTAATTAACATGAAGTTTGTTTTCATAGGGTTAATTGAGAGCTCTTTGAAGTCGCCCCAACTCTTCATTTTTTTTTTTTTTTTTTTCAATTTTTAATTCCTGATTCATATGGTAGCTTCAAGTTCATTCGAATTTGGAGATGAAGCAAAGACGCTAGTATCGTCTGCGAATAATCGAAAAGAAAGTTTGAACTGATGATATCAGTCAAGGAGAAATAGTAAAGGTCCTAGCGTACTAACCGTAGGGGATTCTACAAAAAACTGTTTGCATAGTGGACTGAACACTTTTCGTAGAACGTATTGCTGTCTTTTACTTAAATAACTGGGGAACCATTTAAGTGGCGTTCCACGTATACCATAACTTTCAAGTTTCCTTGGAAGTATCTCATGATTTACAGTGTCGAAAGCCTTCGCAAAATCAATAAAAACCCCACGTGTGTATTGATTATTATCGAATGATTTTCTAAAGATTTCTGTTATTTCTGTAATGGCTTGTTCGGTAGAGTGGCCTGTTCTGAATTCGAATTGACATTCAGTCAAGATGTTGTACTTTTCGATATAGTTAATAAGCTGCTTGTAAACCAATTTTTCAAATATTTTGCTGAATGAAGACAGTGTTGATATTGGGCGATAATCGTGGGTTCAAGAATATTACCACCTTTGTCAACTGGTGTTACCTTTGATTAAGTGTCAGGAACAATTCCTTGTAATGGGGAAGGGTTAAAAACTGAAGCCAGGGCTTCACTAATATTTTCTTTGGCCAGCCTTATGCAGTTCACCGGAATCCCTAGAGAGGCTTTATTAACGTCAAGAACATTTATCAGGTCATCGACCTCTTGGGTACAAATGCCTCTAAACATGAAGCTGTTTGTAAAGGAACGTTTGATTAATTTAGTTGGATCTGTGAGAGTAGGTGGTATCTGACGGGCTTTGAAGAGAGAATTAATTGTTATTCAGTTATTTTGCTTTCGCTGATAAAAATATAAAAAGCCAATGTAGAAATCCTTTATTCTTTAGTCTTAACTTATCTAACTAGCTGTAAACAACCTGTTGATTTATTGAGCGTAAACGTATTTGTCAAGTCATAATTGTATTTAGTGTTCAAGCTGTAATCAACCTGTAAAAAGCCGTTATTCACCTGTGCAGCTTTTGAAAGTAATTAATGTTTCAAAACAAACTTAGGTTTCGTCTTCCACCAATAGTCATTTAGAAATGATTGTTGTGCTCTGCAATTTGACTCGTTGAGTTGTGATGTGCATGATCTGTATCGCTTTGCTAGGTTAGGCTTAAATACGATTGCTTTGTAGGAGCTTCTGCGGTTACGTCCTCGTTGCATCTAGTCTTGGTTATATTTTGGTTGGTTATTTTTTTACTGTACCCGCTGTATATTATAGTCCTGGATTAAACTTCTACATTGGAGCCAATTTCTGTTGTGATCATTGTCTCAAGGGCATTCAACAGGCGTGAGAGATTCCGTGCCTTCCCGCAGCCAGAGAGTGTCCCCAGGAAAAGGCCTTTCCCAGAGAGTTCTAGAGTTTTTCCCCTTCTGTCGATTTACCCTTTTGTGAAGGCAAAACCTGTTTCCACACTGGTGTTTAAGTGAAAAAACGTGTTTTCACAGGGCCAAATTAGGACCTACATTGTGTTTACTCAATGTGTCGCATATGCTTTTTTTGACCGTAAAGTATTGGTTATCGAAGATAAGTTTAGTTTACTTTTCTTTCTTTCTCTATCAATTATCATACCAATCAATTTCCAGGTTACTTTCATATTATTTTTATTCAGAACAAATTGTGAATCAAAGTACTGTTTCTTAGGAGGTGATTTCACTTTATTTCGCATATTGTACATTTTGTATTGTTTGATCTGCTCTGGATCACCACTAAGATAGTGAGATTTAAACATCTTCTTCTCTTCTTCTTTTTATTGATAGAAGAATAGATTTGAAAATCTAGGGTTTTTTAAATTGTTTTTTCCTAGCATTCGAAGCTTTCCTAATAGGAGCATGTTTATCCGTAAGTTGCTGTAATGTTCTTTCAATGGCGTGCATGCTTTCGTTTACATCAGGATTAGCAACAGATCGTAGACTTAAAATCTACTTTTTTTAGATCCTCTATAAATTTCTCACTTTTGAAATTTGAAAAATCTCTATAATATTTTTGTTGGTTATGAGATGGAAGTTTGGAAGCAAAGGAAAAGAAACAAGGTAAATGATCTGATATATCAACTAAGCAGATGCCAGATTTGATAACTTATTCTGGTGCTTTTTCCACGGTGGTTCGGAAAATTGGGATACTAGTATTGATTTAAATTCCTCGTGGTTTTTGTTTTAATATCCGCGCTCGATGATCTCTAAAGAGAAAATAGAGGGTCTATGAACAGGCAATCCTTTTTTAAGACGGTAACCTGTTCCCTTACCTAAGTTTTTAAAACAGGCAAGGGAAAGGGTTTGAAGGCCTCGGCCGCACACACCTACGCAAACTACCCCTGACAGCCCCCCGGAATTGGGCAAGCCAGTAAAGATCATTCTCCCTATATCCGTCCCTGTAAGCTGATTACGCGGATGTGTCGACGTCAAGGGCTGGAATATATATCACCTCGCCTCACGGCTAAAAATCAACCCCATTTGGTGGAAACGGGTTAAAAAATATACGAACGAGCGATCTGATGAGACTTAGTGGTGCACATGTAAACGGTGCCAGTTTGAGTCCTGGTTTGAGAGCAATTGCAAAAACAGCGACAAAAAGCATCATATCATTTCTAGTTATGTTTATTTATTGCTTCAGATAGCATCCCAAACCTTAAAACCTTTAATCCTATTTTGTGCAATACACTATAGTCGCACGTCGTTTAACACTACAAAAGCTATCTGCAACAGAAGCGATGAAGCTATCACCTCTATTCACACAGCACCATGGCATAAGGATGCTGCCATTTATTTTTGCCGACTGTGCTGGTAAATCGGATATCTCTTCCAGGTTGCAGCTCGTTGGTAGCACGAATAACCACCCCATAATTGGGCGCACCGCATCTCCATTGCAGTACTGCACGTGTAATGTCAAACTCCACAAAGCCTCTGGGACGAGCGGGGAAGATTGTGACTGGCTGTGCCTGTGGCAAGGCTTCTGCATCATTGTCGTCCAATCCTAGGTACTGGGTTGACCACTTTTGCAAGTTATCTCTCTTCGTGGAGGTTGCTTGGGCTTGGTTCCAGGACTTTTTCACGCGGTGCACCTAAAACCCACGCATTATTCACAAGAACACAAGGATTTTAATTACCGTATTCAAGATTTACTGCGTCTAATGGTCAATATTGCATTGGTATCCACTACATTCAAGTGTAAATTCAGGGAAAACAAGTCTCATCACTGTGTGGACACAAATGAAATACATCTCATTTTCAAGAACTTGAAAAATGTAATATGCATGTAAACTGCACCCTGCGAGCAGAGTCTCGTTTTGTCTTGTTGATCGAGAAGGAGAAACGACGGGGCTCTGCCTGAATCGCGATAAACCTTTGAAGTCGCCACAGCCCAAACTTCTGGACTGGTCAATCTTGTTTTGTCTCACTAGATTTTCGAGTGCGAGTATCCATTTTTTGATAAACCGCTGGTCATAGCTTAGGCCACTATAACAAACGCACGGTTAATAGGCCTGAGTTCGAAACTGTATCCTAGCAACATGCAACACATGCTCAACAAAGATCTAACTCGATTCATGCCGAGTCTTTCTCAAGTACGCTATAATATAATATAATATAATATCTCGTAATCCTGTCGTGATCGGTCGTTGTACTTCGTGCATGCGCTTTAAACGAATGTATAACAATGAGACTAAGCTGTCCCCCGCGACCTTAAATGCGAGTAGTATCCATTGTCAGTAGAGGCCAGGGTCTTTTATTTTTTTTGCCAAGTGCATGTTTTTTGTTAAAGCCTTCAAAAAACAAAAAAAAAATGATTCTTTTGTAAGTTACGGAATCATTCACTGTGGTTCAATTATAGCTATCCACTCTCGACCATAATGAACGACGCAAATGGGACTATTTTCAATTCATTTTTAATTTTAAGATTTTCCAATTTATTTAGGTGTACTCAAAAATATTATTTTGTGGAAAGCCAAATTGAGAGTAGGTTCAAATTGCCTTAAAGGATTATAGCACACCTGCAGATAGCGTGGGACGAACGGGGATTTGTAGATGGAATGCCAGCTTGCCTTGTGAGCATACTCATAATAGAGATACATCTTGGCAGATATGATCTTTGACGACAAGCAGGATCTCGGAACGTTTTCAAACTGAACAAGCGCGCGCTTGTTTGGCCACCCTGGGTGATTAGACACAAGAAGGTGCTGTAACCATTTGTAGTTACTAGTTGGCCTCTGCAGGGTGACATCTTGAGTCACATCAAGCTTGTAAACGGTTCCTCGGCCGGTTATATATCGAAAACCGCCGCCTGTTTCTGTGGCACTGACTAACGCTCCCAACATAATCCCAGCTACCAAGAAGCCAATCATCTGTTTTATTTTAGGAATAAAAATGGTAAAAAATCAGGCGAGTTAAGTTTTGATACTGCGCAAATTTTAAATTAACATAATTATTTACGTAACAGAAGGTACCTACGATTATTTTCTATAGGAGTAAGTTAGAATATCGCGGCTGAAATTTGCGAAATTTTAAGAATATTTTAACAATCAACTCGAGGCTGAGAGTATGAACAGGACTCAGAATTGTGCGATGAAAATCTGAAAATACAGTACAACTATACATTTTTAATTTAATCATATAAACTAAGACCAAATTATATAGTCCCTTCACTAAACGGAAGAACAGATCTGGACAAAACACTGGTAATGGAAACTTCAATAAAATCTAAAGTGGAAATGCCAAAAGCTGTAATTACATTTAAGAATAATTCAAGAATATTTTCAGCCTAAAATCAACTGAAAAATAAGAATATTCAGCCTGGGCCAGAGAAAACAACAAAGTTATTATAAAAAAAAAAAGTGTAATCAACGATGATGCACATTATAAAGCTAATAAAAAGAATCAAACGACAAGCAAAATCAATCAGCTTTTCCCTCGCGTTGGCCTCTGGTTGGACATTAGACCGGCAGTAGGAATGGTCGAAATTAATGCAAGTCAAAAATTATTGATTCTTTTAAGTTAAAAAGAAGCAAAAAGAAATAAAATAATTAATTTTGCAGCTTGGTTACTCTGAAGGTCGATGAAATACTTTCAATGGGGACTAAAGAGATACTTTATATTAAGAAACTCTGTTGTTTCTCGTCACTTGCCAATTCTAAACCATGATAGAATATTTTGAGGATAATTCGCATAAATATGGCAAAATTAGAGGAACGCTTGCCCAAGATTCAGGAGCACCACCAGTATCATCAAGTGGTGTCGAGAGCCAAGCTCGGCTCAACGGCTCAACGTTGCGAAATAAAGTTCCAAAATCAAAGCACTCACTCTCCGATTGTTTTGGGAAACTAATCGAGGCTAGTATGCGTGTATTCTGGAGCAAAAGAGAAGGCTTTTTAACTTTCCAGCTCCGCTTTCAGACTGCCGGGTATTAAGCCCAGTGTGTGAAATCGTGCCCGTAAGTCACGCGTCGAGATTCACGAAATGAAACAGCGTCGACTCTACTTTATGCCCAAGAAACCACAACCGCTCAGCTGCGAAGCCACTATCCTGTTTTCCTGATCGCTTGGTAATTCCAAATGAGGATAGAATACTTTCAAACGATTAGGAAAAGATTTTAAAGAAAATCCAAAAAAACTTCTGACTGCCGGGCATTTAGTTATTTTTTTGGTTGTGCAGTTTGCTTTTAAGTCCCTTCCCGGCTGAAAGGGCATATAGCCACAGCGATTCCCAAAATCAATCTACCAGTACGATTCATTTTCACGAACAAAATAAAAACCGCCTACGTTTGTACAGAGAAAAATATCTATCGCCTTGTATGGAAGCATGCCGCTTCGGCGGCATACGGTATTCTCTCAAATGAATAAAATCAGTTATTATATAACACGATGAGCCAAAAGTTATAAAAACAAAACAATCGACAAACCATTATAGAATAAATCAGAGTAATTTAAGAAAAGACAACACAATGTTGCTTCACGTGAAATCTCGGTTGCGAATGCATAGGACCCACTCAGGCGGTGTGCCGTCACGACCCACAAATTAAAGGTTCATCGGTAAAAGTGTTACTGTGCCTCATTTCAATCGTGACACGGTCGAGTTCGCATCTCATATAAAGAGAGATGAATCAAACCGAGGGATCAAAACACTGCTTCCATTACGGAAGAGAGCGATTTGGAGAATTTTCAACATCTCATAGTGGCCTTAGATGCCTGCTATTGGCTTCACAAGACAATTTCAATAAGTTTATCGCGATTCGGAGACGATCGTGCGATCTAGCCGACTTTGAGCGGCGACTAATTTCCTGCTTCTCATATTAAGATTTTATTTTCTGTTTGGTTTATATGTATATTTTTATCTCATAGTGAAATAGATCTGTAGTTCATACCTGGCTTTGCTTAACTAAAAAAAACTCGTTCATCAGAAGTGTTTATATATTTGATGGACTTTATTACCGACCAAGGAGGGGGAGCGCGAGCAAACTCGTCTCTCACAACAATTTTATTTTCATCGACAAGTTTATATTATTTTGAAAACAGTGCCCATTTGAAATCCTTATGCGCAAATAAATCTTCTATCAGGCAAGGGGAAAACAGGCCGAAAGAGCCGAACAGCTACAGCACAATCGGAATTTCACCGAAGCTACATCCCGGGGGGGGGGGGGGGGTACTGCCATATATGGGCTACATAGGTATGTGCCGCTGTGAAGGGTATGGTTTTCGAGCAGTTTACTCTGGGATAGGGTATATAAATCAGAGCGTTTGGCTCTAGAATAGGGTATCATTTTTCAGGAAACTGATCAGTTGGTTGAAGAATTTATCTAGACTAGGTACCGGCAGCTACTCTAGGATAGGGGGATTTGGGGAGTTTACTCTAGTATAGGGTAGCAAAATTCAGCTGAACTAGCTCTGGTAAAGGTTAAGGGTTCCAGGCTCCCAGCGGCACATCCCCACCCAGAAATTCCTGAAGTACCCCCCCCCCCCCCCCCCCGAGCTACATCCGCAGAAATAAATCACGATCTTGTCTGTGCGTTCATTGAAGTGAGCGCAGTATATCGATTTTGTTATTAGTGAAGTAAAACCTAACCTAAGTTTTAAAATCTTGTATGATGTTATCTGGATCTTCGATAATAGTTTTCTGTTTTGGTAGCGATTTATAGCAATTTATTCCCTCACATAAGTTTACATAAAGATTTGCATACACATACCACACACCGCATGCAAATTATTTTAAAGTCACGCTTTCAGTTTCCGCACTGGGTTATGAAAAATGTTTTCTTTCCAACGGTTATTACAATATTCAAACTTATTTACCTTTTCTGGTTTAAAATAGAGCAAACTCTTCCTGGATTTGCGTTACTCGCTTCACGTCGGCTTCCGCTTCGGCATGTTTTCTCAGCCCGTTTCCCGGGAGTTGGGCCACTTGGCTGAGACGATGTCTTAATTCCAAGACACTTTCAACGGCTCATAACGGGAAAACTAACAGGGGTAGACCCGGGTAGACCCCGAAATTTGCAAAGAAGAAAGGTTCAAGTAACAAGATGGCCAAAATAATTCGATAAAACTGCTAACAGTAACCAGCAATGAATCCAAGATGAACGGCAAGTGACAACACCCAAATCATCATGGCGGCCTGCACATGACCGAGCAGTTCAAACGTGTCACAAAAGCTCAAGAAAGCAAAATATTTAAAAGTAACGCGACTGCTATCAAGATAAAGTGTTCCACCGCGGTATAGTGTCGAAATTACAAACACAAGCTGGGAATAAAGCGAAAATATCTCCACATATACCTCTGAAAACGACTCTTTCGAAGCGCGAAAATCACTCTACAAATGACGCATTCTGATTGGTCGAATCTCGTGACGCACACAGCCTGGGACCCACTCTTTCGAGTACTTCAAAACGAGGCCATTTATTTGATTTACGCCAGAAAAAAGAACAAAATACTTGGACATCCACAGACTTCGATAAACTGTCTGATATCCTAGGCGGGCTAGCCTGCGAGAGCATCCGGTTTTTTCGGGTTTAGTTTCTAGTTCACCGGCCGAGAAGGAGGGAGGGAGGGAGAGAAGCGGCGACGGGAAATACGTCAGCGGATCGCAGGCTATAAGCAAGCAAAAGTGCTGAAAAAGGTTTCCATTTCCAGGGAAGAGGCCTTTCAAAAAACAAACAAACGAGAGTCAAGGAAAGCAGTAGTAATTAAGCGGGAGGTCTCACGACTAACTTGAGGAAATTAAGACAAACACTATCGATAAAAAAAAAGCGCTTACTGTAATTTACGAAACGAAATGAAAATCTGTGTTTTGCGAAATCTTTATTAAATTGCGAAGTGAAAATCCGTATTTTGCGACATCTGTAATTTGCGAAGTGAGAATCTGTATTTGGCGGAATGAAAATCTGTATGTTGCGAGATGAAAATCTGTATTTTGCGAAATCTGTAATTTGCAAAGTATCCTATTTCACAACACTCAATTGCTCGCGCTCATTGTTATTAAGATATGGGAAAATTGATCTACGCGCAAACCAGCTCCGTTTCCACAACACCTACTACAGAGGTAATATTTAACACAAAAGACCCTAAAACAGCCCTTAAACCTCCCATCCTCATCACCCAACTCTCACCCAAACTTACTTTAGAGAGTTAATTGCAAAGAAGATTGTAGTTTAATGAAAAGATTCACTGTTCCGGAAACGACCTTTTCGCGGTTGTGGGTGAAGGGAAGGCACAGACGAAACGTTTCAAAACATTGACGTCATTCCACTCAGACGTGACAGTAGGGATGTCTACTGTCGATAATCGAGCAGATGCACCCGCCGGGTTAAGAACTTTGGCCAATTGCAAGTAATGTAAAGCAGTATGTCGTCGTGTCCACCCCACATGATCCATGATTTCCGTCAACTCAGCTCCTGACAATGCCAGGGTTATAGCACATCCAGCTCTAAAGCCATGAAGAGTTTCCCCATCGTCTGACCCCATCTCCCTTAGGTATCCCTTTAAACGAGCCTCCGCCGCAGTTGAGCTGAATGGTGCATCGAGTATGCCCCCTTGAGGAGTAGTTGGGCGAAAAAGATAACCCCTCGTTAAATCGATCCTTAGTTGCTGAGCCACTGCCATATAATGTTCTATCCCCTGAACAGGACAGATCTTTGTCTGTGGGTTTCGTTTGATCCCAAAGACATTATTATCACCGTTCCTCAAGGTTTTGCCCCACACATGGTTAAACAGGAAACCATCATCATTTGGGAATCTCAGAATTTCTGGTACCTTCACCAGGCCCATATCTCCAGGCCTATCACCACTAAAAAATACCGCTTTAAAGTACGCCTGGTCCCTCGCGAGAATAAAACGTTGTGTTGGAGTGATATTAGGAGACTGCAGATTTCTATCGATGTAGTCAGATAACTGAGCAAGTTTGTCCACAAAAAATGGGGAAGCTTGTTTGGGCGTTACTCTTGCCTGTAGCTGCTCAGCCGTAACTAAACGGAGATAGTCCTTAACCGATTTATCTGTAGCCGGGTTTCCAAGGCCAAGGCGTCTATCCCATTCCCCCTCACGCCCAATAGCGTGGAAGATTGCCCGTAGTTTACCAATATACGAGTCTACAGTTTTATAGGAAAGTCTTAACGGGCAAGCACAATCAAATGTGCCTCTCTTCCCCAAATGAGGGCATCCGTTACGGTGGACCTGGGTTTTCCCATTCTTGTCTTTATGCACCAAGAAACGGCAAATATCACGTGATGTAACAGTTGAAACTGAAATAGAGCCTGGTAGAGAGGAAAGGAAATTTTCTAATTCTCTCTGAAGCGAAGCTTTTTGTTTAGAGTAACAAGTTGCTTGATCAAACATTGTCGAAGACGATCATCAATAGCGTTCACATCCACATCGAAAGGCATACTACTTTTGTTCTGTAAGATTTTCCTTTTATAGCCGCACCGTTGGCAAAAGCGGAAATCGGAATCATTGGTATAACTACAATTTGGACACCTCGCAGAAGGAGTGAACAGCTTCGCGACCACAGGTAAATCCTAGTAAAAGGGAGAAGAGGAAACGTTTATATAAGAAACATTGGAATTTTATTCTATCAAAATTATACAACAGTAGCAAAAAGTACACTTTCCGCGAGACAAGATGAAATTTATCACACAATTGCAAATGCGTTTATAGTTACTGTTCAAAGTCAGTTACAAGATATACCCTAATAACGTACACCAAAAGCCCAGAGATCCCCAGGGATCCCAGGATGGGGAATCCATCCTTGTTTAGAAGGTAACAGAAGTGCCCCAGCCTCCCCCTTTACTGCCAACCTACACGATTTACTGGCACGACTTTGGAGAAGAGGCCACCAATACCTCTTCGGATAAACATCCAAGGCTATGACCGTGCACGACCGCCCGTGGGATCTCAGAAAACGCAGAACAGGACCCATCAGAGAGAGAGGCGGGAAAACGTAAGGGTACTCCAGAAACGGGGCTCCACTTGATAGATCTTGCGCAAAGAAATTGACACCACAGGATTGCGGCGACGGGTGAGGCGTAAAAGGTGGTAACAGCGAGCCATCCTGGTCTGTCATTGCATTCGAATCAAGTGCCATCAAGTCACACGTGTGTCCCTTTGGACCACCAAACTCTTGTTGTACTCTTTGCCATAATTGCGGATGAAGTTTGCAATCAAGAGTTGTAAGACGGCGAGAGGGTGCGTCCGTGTCATTTTCTTTTGATGTGATATACGTCAGATGGAGGGCAATATTTAACTTTAAAGTTGTGAAAAATAACTTCTTAATCGCCCTGTTCAAGGACATGCTCTTACCTCCTTGCCTTTGCCAGGAATAGACAACTGCCTGATTGTCTACCAGGCCATCTACCCACGCATTCTTTAAACAGTCGGAGAAAGAAAGAAGGACCTTGTCAAGCGCCAGTGTCTCCTTTGCGGAGATATCAAGCTCCTGCTCCTCCTTCGTCCAGTAGTCAGAGGCCTCAACCGTACGATCACCCAAGGTTACCGAACCACCCCAGCCCGAGGCTGAGGCATCTGTTGCTAAGGATATGCGGATATGACGTTCATCTCTCCAGGGGAGGGGGTGGTCCCACGTACGCAGGAAAAGCCAATGTGAGATTTCCTCCCTCTGTGCCTCATGTAACTTGATAGGTCTGGATGTGCGTAAAGCCTTGGAAATAGCACTATTCATCTCCCTGGTAAACAGAAGCGCCCCCGGAACCACCAGTGAAAATGACACACATTTGCCCACCAAACGCTGGAGGCTTTTGACTGAGACTATTGGACATGCCAGGGTTTGTTCAATAAGATCAAGAAACTTCTCCTTCTTTTCAGGAATAAGATGGAATACCTCTCGAGAGGAGTCGGACAGGAAACCCAAATATGGGACAATCTTACGAGGCATCAGAATAGATTTGGGCAAACCAAGAAAGTATCCTAGCTGGATCAGAAAATAAGCTACCAAAAAGATAGCTGATTTCGCAGCTGCTAAATTATGCTCATCGGGATTTGCAAGGTTCGCATAGGCTCCTTGGTTAGGTGGGATCTGAAGCTGGCCATTGTGCCGGTCATCAATGTACAATGAACAAGGTATCCCTATTGATCGGAAGAAATTAGATACTACTAAATCAGTGGAGTGGTATACAAAAGGAGATATCTTCAAGCCAAAAGGCAGGGTATTGTCAACAAAGTACTACCCACCCCATTGCATACCAAAAAAAAAAAAGGTTCTACTTTCCACGGACAAGAGGAGATGGTCATACCCCGACTTGTCATCAAGAATTGTTTGATAGGTATCACGGCCCACATATCTTGGTAAATCCAAAAGGGTATCCAACTTGAAAGGCATGTCCCTCATCCATAGATTTAAAAAACGAGTGTCATGGCATAACCTCGGCTTGGTGGGCTCCACAGTCAGAGGAAGGACCAGATGGGGTGGATCAACTTCCCCCACCTTTCCAATCAAAGAAATTGCCCCCGAGGTTAAGCGATCAAGCAGTATACTTCTCACAAAATCCGCGAAGGGCTTACACGACATATTATTCCTGAAAAAGTTCAGAAGGTGGATAATCCGAACAGTACTGTTTCCCCTTGAAACTACCAGAGAAGGGCTGAAAGTATTCAAAAATGGAGACTTTATCTTTTATCCATTTCAAAACCTGAACCTGTTGAGCGGATGGAGAACCGCCAATTATATCCTGCCATTGATGGTAGTAATTGTGAACTTCTCCAGCGCGAAAAGTAGCAGGGTCTCTAAACCGCAATGTTGCAGGGTCTCCAAGTCTATCTCCATGGCAAATCTGGTCAATTTCTTCTCTCGAAAGCTCTAAGACTGCCACCCCAGTGCCAACCCCAACTGAGTTCCCTGACCAATCAACCCAATTGATTGACTTTGAAGAATACTGAGTATGAGCGTAAAGTTTTTCTTCAAATTCCGAGTCGCACTCCCAATCCCAAGTCAAATGACAAGAATTCTGAGAAGGGAAGGGAAAAATATTCTGATTATAAACACGAATAAATGAAACAGAACGTTAGTGGGGGAACCCACGGGGCCAGCAAGGGGTGACAGTCATGACCCAGCATAACCGGGGGAGTTTGTTTAGATACTCTTTTTCATAACTGTCACTCCAAGCAAACCCTTGAAAACCTATTATCTATACAAAGGAAAAGAATCCAGGAACATTAATAGGCTACTCAATACAGAGAAAATCATTTATTTCCAACATCCTTATCATTATCACCAACAACCCGTCATAAGTAGCACAATGAAATTGCGGTGAGATTATAAGCTGCTCAGACTTTACACAGTTATCTCTCTATTTATTCTGATTTGCGTGAACATTTGGTTGAGGAGCCCCACGGGAAAAACCAGAAGGCCCGCCCAAATCTCTTTTCCGTTTGAAACAATTTATCTGAATATGCCCGGGGCGATTACAATAGTAGCAACGAACTCCCATATAAGGGGCTGCCATGGCTCGTCTACCAGGTCCGGAATTCTGCCTCACTGACTTTCGACGATTATTCTTCTCAACCTTCGCTACCACCTCTAACACCTTCTCCTGGTCCTTATCACCAAGCAACGGAAGGAGAAAATTACGAAACTGGTCATTAGGCTCATCAGCTTTCCCACGTAGAGTCTCAAACGCGAGGCGAAAATAACCCGCCTTCTCGTGCTTTGTATCTTGAGCCGCATTCTTTAAAGCTTCTAAGAGGTCTAGGGCCTCAAACCTATTGAATTCCGGAACAGGGCGTGAGGCCAGGTGACGAATCTTCTCCAGAAGGCTATCCACCGAGGACTTGGTGAGGGCGTCCATGGACTTCTTTAACTCCTCATACTTAAGCTGCAACGCCTATGGAGAGCAATAAACGGAGACAAATTCTTTACAGAACTCATTATAAAAATCACAAAGAAGTTTCCCTTTCAGTTTCAGGCGTTAACAACATCGTTAGCAAACAGGCCTCAAATCTCACTGACGAAAAAACGTTCATTGTGTCAAAGTGTTATGACGTAATTTAAAACAAAGGAATTGCACAATCGGCTCCTGCACAAGTTGATTATCAATTCTAGGCAATATGCAGCGATTACGTCACAACAACAAGCAAATTTCATGCTACACAAGTATAACTGTCACAATCGTTAACCCGCTAATCAGGGTTTGGACATGTTCAAGACAATATCAGACAAATAACAGTAACAATAAAATTACGCGCCTCACTTAGACTGCCAAACAGTCCGAATTTTGCTGATCCAAGTACGCACGAGCAGTGAAACAAAAGGTCTGGAGGGAGGCTGAAAAACAGAGAGCGGGACTGGGGAGAGACGCTAAAAAATGCTCACACGCCCTAAGGGCGTGTGAGGCTCGCGCACCTCGCGCGTGTAAGACTCTTACGCCACAATTTACCGAAATCTGTACCGATTTTGACATTTCACAATCATGATATCAAACAAGACAGCTTGTTGCGAGAATGACGCCACGACATTAGCAAGCCAATCATAATTGCCTCACCGGCCACGACAACTCTATCCAAACAATTCCGTAATAACAATAACAAACAAATTACATTATACAGTGGCCATACAATATTTCACAGTCATGATCATTAAATAGATAATCAGCCGAAAAAAGTCACGCGATGACAATAACAGGCAAATCACAATTGCCTTCCTGGCCACAACAACCTCATCGAAACAATTCCGTCATGACAATAACAAACAAAGTTCATTCTTCACTGGCCGTACAACATTTCACAGTCATGATCATCAAGCAGACAACTTGCTGAAAGAATCACGCCACGACAATAGTAGGCACATCACAATTGCCTCACTGGCCATAACAACTCTATCCAAATAATTCCGTCATGATAATAACAGGCAAATGACATTCTTCACTGACCATACAACATTTCACAGTCATGATCATCGAAAAGAGAACTTGCTGAAAGAATCACGCCATGACAATAGCAGGCAAATCACAATTGCCTCACAGGTCATAATAATTCTATCTTAACAACCCGTCAAGACAATAGCAAGCAAATTTTATTCTTCACCGACCATACAGCATTCCACAGTCATGATCATCAAACAGACACCTTGCTGAGAGAATCACGCCATGACAATAGCCGGCAAATCACAGTTGCCTCACTGGCCATAGTAATTCTATCCAAACAATTCCGTTACGATAATAACAAGTAAATTACATTCTTCACTGGCCATACAACATTTAACAGCCATGATCATCAAACAGACACCTTGCTGAGAGAATCACGCCATGACAATAGCAGGCAAATCACAATTTGCCTCACTGGCCACAACAAACCTATCCAAACAACTACCGTGTATACATAAAAGTCATTTACTCTATTTACAATATCAAGCAAGTCACAAACAGTACAGAATAATTCTAATGTATAACCCAAAAACCTAACTACAAAGGAAGTAACAACAAGAAACCCCAAAGTACATACTGGATAAAACCAGCAACAAACCCCGGACGCCCACAAGGATAAGCGCCGGTACATAATTACATTACATAACCCAGCCACGTGCAAGATAACAAATACATCGAAATCCAAACTGGATCAAGAAAATATGAAAATAAAACAACCCCCCAAAAAAGGAAAAAGAAAAAACACTACAAAAACCATGCGAATAATACGAGTTGAAACGACTAAAACGTTTACCTCAAGTTTCTCTTCCGCCGTCAATTCACGAGCTTGTTGTGCCGCTGGTGGTTCGGGCGCATCATTCCCCGGCGCTGGGTTTGGAACAACAGGTCTTGGGATTTGAACTTCAGCGTCCGGTTGAGGCATTCTAAATATAAATAAAATAAAGTATAAAAACTTATAATACGCATAAACAATAGAAAGGCGAAGTGTTCTTTGCTGAAAATTCGTGGGAAAAAATTGGAAGTTCCACCTTCCTCCTTGGCGCGAGAGGGAGTGTTCAACGGCATTTATTATTGCCCCTTGGGACTCAGGGCCCCGTGCACTTGCATACCCTTGTGCACGAGACTTGTTATTTTAATGTTTTAGCTTCGCGCTTCGACTTTGAGTATTGTGAATAGTGAAAATGTATGTAACATTGCACATGCACTTAGCATATAGTTTATATCAGTTCGTCTAGCCGATGCTCTGCAGGGGCGTGGCCAGGCCATAGACCTATAGGCCCGGGCCTACAAATTTTTGGTTTGATCACTCTTTCGCTTGTTATAAATCGTGCGTTGTTGGGGTGAGCTAAAAAGCTTAAGAGCTCAAAGCGTTGATGAGGTCAGTGCGTACTCAGTTATGCGTCGAGTTTTCAGCGTATATGGGAATGAAAGTCAGCCAGGCCTACAACTAGTCAAAAAGCTGGCTACGCCTCTGCTCTAGATAAGAAGCCGGAGTTTTCGGTTGATTCCCAGACGCATCAAGCAGGAGTTGGACTTCAGAAATGGTTTCAAAATTTTTGCAATGATTGCTGAAAAATTGTACCAAATTTTCAAGATAGTTAATGAATTCAGTGCGCGATCATTTTTTACTGCGTTCAGAGCTAGTAAGCAAATGAGTGTCAAATCTTTTACACTTTCTTCCTTCCTTGATAGCGCTGAATCTACACTTTTCTTCACCGCGCTCTAAAGAAACTGTTAGTCACCCAAAAAAAGAAAATGAAAAAGAGAAAATGAAAGTAAAGGGGATAGACTACGGGCAATTTTTTTTTTCTTGTTTCATTTTAATGGCCGTTCTTTAATTAAGGAACATTGTAAAGACCAGGCGGGTGGGTACTTCCTTAAATGGCCTGTACAGTGATATGTGACGCTGGACGGGGTATGGTTTTCGTCCTCTCTGTCCTAAACAGGGTGTATAATTTAGCCTGGGTCTGTCCTAAACAGGTTTTTTAATTTCGTGCGAGTCTGCCCTAATTAAAAACAGGGTATTGGCTGCAAAATTGACTTGATTTACTGATGAAACTAGTTTGCACTCCAATAAACGAAAACAATGACTATAGCGTGAATTTGCTTTATTGAAATCGTCAGTAAACGGCTTTAAACAAAAAGGCATACATTTTGAACTTTGTCCTAAACAGGGTAATAAAATTGAGGTTGTTGTCCTAAACCGGGCCGGGGTTTCAAACCCTCAACGGCTCACCCATACCGAAATATTGGTCGAGTAACCCCCCCCCCCCCCCCGCCTCCCGGCGAAAAGCCTGGTTTCCATAAGAAAGCGACGATCGCTGCTATCGAAAGTTCTATCTCAGCGATCGTTGACGCTGCGATCGCCACGATCGTTGGAGAGTAGTGTCCATTTGATCGCTACGATCGATGAACTTTTCTTTCAGCGATCGCAGAAATCATACGGAAACCAAGTTTAATTGACAACACCACGAGTGAAACCTACCGCAGCACTAACGTGTTAGGACAAAGCCGACTTTATTTTGTCTTATAATATCCAACATAGCACAGAATGTTAAAAACCTTTGTAAGATTTCAATACGAGAGTGGGCGCAGTAATTCGGCTTGGTCCTTCCAAATGTAAAATTGTTCGTAACAAGAAATGTATGCAGTAAAATCAGTCGCAATTTGAATCCGAGTCATGAAGAGCGACTAAGAATAGAAGAAAAAGTGTCTCATGTTCAACATAAAGCAGAATTTTAAAGAAACATTGGAAGATACAGGGGCGGATCCAGGATTTTTTTTAGGAGAGGGTGCACTCGTCTCTTGCTCTACTTCAACACCAATAAACCACATAGTTTTTTTTGCAGAATACCAGTTGTATTAGAAAACCGTAGGTCATCTCAGGGGGGGTGCGCATCACCTGCACCCTCCCCTTAGATCCGCCCCTGGGATATCAGTACAACAGTGGGAGCAGTAACTAGCACTAACTCGGCAGTCCTTCCAATTGTAACATTTCTCGTAACTAGCAATTCATTCGATGACAACATTAAGAATCTGAATCTAAGTCAGGAGGACCAACTTAAACGTAGTATCATCATGTGACACTAATCCGTTAAAAAAGGAAATTTTCGTTACCCAACAGTGATCGCAACCCAAAGAAACAGTGTCTCATTTTCAACATAACTAGAATGTTAAAATCCTAGTGATATTTCAATGCACGAGTTGACGTATTAACTCGGCATGGTCCTACCAAGTGTAAAATTGTTTATAACAAGTAATACATTCAGTAGCAATAGCCTGAGTCGGAATCCGAGTAACGACTATGTGAGTCATGAGGACCAACTTCAACCCTGACAAATAACGTGTGGTATTCAACGTATCGCCAGGTGAATAAGACCTTATGAGATATCAATCTGCGAACTCCCATGAGTTCGGAATTTTCTTCTCTAGTAGGTCGGCCAGAAAAACGCTAGGGCGTTTGCTCAGTGTTCAAAATTCCCACCCCATTTCTTCTCTTCGACGGGTCATATTGTTGGTCGATCACTGTAAATGTAACCTGCTGTCGAAAGGTCCAAGAAAGAATGGGATCGTAATGGCCTTTCATAATACCAACATGCATATGCCGACAAATATCTATTTTTATGGCTTTGGTCTCCGTCTGGATCTACGCAAACTTTTAACTTGTATCCTCTCTTTCATGTGTAGAATTCATTATATATACTTTGTCTTATTCCCTCCTTATATTAGCCAGCCGTAGAACTTCGTTAAAACCAGTTAACTTCCACACAAATGGTACTTCTTTAGCCTGCAACTCCACATTCGAACCCAGCTCGGTATCGGCAGCTCTCCACTCTCTCTTATGCCCTTCAACTACTGCAGTCAGAGCAGAATTCGCAAATGACCATTCTCTCTTTTGGGAATCTATCTGAGCTCTAAGAGTAGAATTCACCGATAACAATTCTTCTTTTTGTGCGTCTACTTTCGAAAGGACGGCAAAATTGGCGGCCGTCCACACTCTCTTCTGAATATCCAACTTTGCACTGAGAGCTGTGTTAACATTCTTGCTTTTGTGCTTCAACCTTTGCGTTAAGAGAAGAATTGGACGTTTTCAGTTCTTCCACTTGCTTCTGAAGCGCATCAAGCTTCTCTGTCGTCGCTTGAAATGTTGAACAGGTAAAGGCCAGATGAAGTCTCGTCGTGGACTGGAGATAGTCATCAACTTCTTTTCTCTGAATCTGATGATTAACGTACGAGAATAAATTTAATGACTGCGTTCATAAAGACCGTGTAGTGACAAGAATTAAATTTTTATGTTATACAGGGTTTGTACAGTTTTTTGGATCCAAAATTCAAGATCTTTCTCAGACTTTTTTCCGAAACAATAATCTTATCAAATAGGTGATCAAAAAAGACCTTTAAAAAAGCAGGAGCACAGCTTTTTTCACGACGAGCCGCAAACGTACGGCCGAAATTGAATAAGATTTTACCAACACAAAAAAATATCACTTATAAAGCACTTGTTGTGGCTTTGAAAGAATACTCAAGACTTTTTACCATTTTTCCAGACTTTATTCTCCATTTTCCAGCCTTTTTCCGGAGGTCTGGAAAATTGCTGGGCAAATTTCAAGAGTTTTTCCCTGTACGAACCCTGGTCATAACAAAGGTGTAATCAAACGTACATTTTAAGTTCAAAACAAAAACGGAAATGATAATCAGTATCAGAAATAGAGATATCTTAAATAAAAATCCCCTTTTAAGTAAAGAGAGCAAATTAATATGCATATTGATAACTCGACTAGTTCTCCAAAGCTTAAAAAAATATATGAAAATATGTGGGGATGTGTTCGAGCAACTCGCTCGCTACACGACGAGGTACCAGGAATCTGATTACATCTTCGCCTTTATTCCTCTTAATCTTCTTACAACTTCTACTTACTCTACTTCTCCTACTCTTCTCTACTCTAACTAGTTCAAGTATAGTAGCGGTTTTAATAGCCAAAGCTGGGCATGTTTGGGTTAGCTGACCGGGAGAGTTTCTATTGTATTTCTTATGGCTAACACTGCAACAGGTTTGCTATTGTTAGGGAATAGACTAGCCTACGCACAGTCGCAGCTGATAAGTACCAAAGTACGAAGGTCAGCTCTAACACCACAAACACGACCATCTGTAAAAACGCTAACATCTGACAATGCCAAGCGAATAACATTCCTAATATGGCAGCAAGTAAATTCGCGAGCTAAGCATAACTTCAAGTACAAGTAAAATCAAAAAATCAAAACAGGAAAACAGTACGTGGACAAAAACAAGACTTAATGAAACAAAAACTAAACTTAAAAGTTAAGATAGATCCGTCTTAAAAATAACTTTCAAAATACTTCACAACAATATGTAGTTGAGAACAATTGACAGAAAATGTTTATTTTGGTGTTTATACGCTTTATACAGCATTCATGTAGATTAAGCACCGTCCTCCACCCGCCCTGCCATCCCCCACTAACCACCGCATCACGGTGAACTAGTCAAACGGGTCATAACGAATGCTGTCGTCCGCGGGCCTACGGTTTTTTCGTCCTTATCCAAGAAGACCAGAGATTCATTTTGCAGATATAAAAAAAGGTAACACCCTTAACTGTAACCCGAACTGGCTAGTTCCTCTTGCCGGATCTCTAATCAAAGAGATGCTGCAGCCAGACGTAACTTAAAGTGTGAAATAAAAAAAAACCTCAATGCAGGGCTGGCAGTACGGGAAAGGGCTGATTTATTATAGGCCAATATTTCGGCTAACAAAATTAGCCCTCCTCAGGGCTAGATTTATATCGAGAGAAAATATCTTTTAACGGCTCCTAAAATTTGAATTTAAAATTCACATAACTAGCTAATAATTAACTACAATTATAAATACTAGATAGAATAATATACAGGTAAAAGATTATACAATAAAAATAGAAATAGAAACAGTTCAATGTTCATTCCCTCGGTTCAGACCGTCTGGTGACAGGGTTTTGCATCTATCTATAAGGTACACTTCTCTTGCCTTACGGCGTGACATGCTGAGGGTGGGTTGGATGTGCAATATCAGGTTGCACCTGGGTTCCCAAACTAGCTAAAAAGTGTGAGATAAAAAATTGGTTTCTCTGTCGTGCGGACGGTCGGTCGACGGTCACGTGATTACCAAATTTCTTAGGATGGATAGATTTACTTAGCTATGGGGCCACACGCGTGGAGCTCCGCTATAAATCTAAAACCATATATTTAACTAGAAATATGTGTCTCGTAGAACTCTGCGAAGCCCGGGGGGGGGGGGGGTACTCAACAAATGTTTATAAGGGGAGGCTCCGCCCCGAGGTCCAACTCCTTACCGCATTTATATACCATTTTTCACGATAAAGGTACCCCTTTCGTGTACCTTCTATTGACAAATGCTACCCCTTTCACATACCTTGTTTAGAACTTTTGCATCCCTTTTAATTGTTGTAAATGCATTTTCATTTAAATAGTAATCAATCACAAAAACAGAACGTTATTTCTCGACTTTAAAAAGCCATAAGCCACTCTTAGTGTTAGTCCTTCAGGCCCTGTCACAGCTCCAAATGACAGATTTCCCTACCCTTTTACATTAATACTTCAACTAGTGAAATCATATCCTTTCATATACCTGAAGCTTGAAAAAGATACCCCTTTCGGGCGGAGCCTTCCCATATAGGCCATCATGGGGAGTACCTCCCCCCCGGTGCGAAGCTTGGGGAAAAGGGCCAACAGTAGAAAACAAAGGGGAGAATCATTTCAGTTGAACCTCCAATGCCCGACCACCCCTTATGAGCGACCAGACCTCCCATAAAAGACATATCCAAACAGCGGAAGTATCCTTCCCAAATCATTACTATTGGAACCTCTCGTTATTGACCACCGGTCATAAGCGACTGCTGCCACTTTTTTTAGGGTGATAGTTTTATAATTTTCCATTGTTGTTAACCTCTAGAAGGAGACCATTTGACCCATGGTCTGATCTCTTTGTTCGCAGTGACGATTGTCAGGATTCAAATCAAATTGGTGCTTGACATGCTCAAAATATTCAGAAATCATATGAGATCACTCAAAATCCAAAAAGGACGGCAGATTTTTGGGCAAACAAGTAATCTAAAAAGTTTGAACGGAACTATTAGGTTTACAAAGAAACACTTCATTTGTTTATTGAGCTAAAGCGGTTACATAAATTGTGCTGACCGGAGAGACATATTTAAATCAATTTTCAAGTAGACTGAAGAAACTGGATAATCCAGTTCCATCAGTCTACTTCTATTCTGCTCAGTCTAGTTCAACTATTGAGCACTCTCTTAGTCGATGAGGACATCACTCTGGAACTTCATATCTTCGTTAATTCAATTTTCTTTATCACAACAAAACCAACCAAAATCGAAATTGTTTTGGAGACGGGATTATTATTTTACGGTTTTTATAGTAGTCATCACATATTTACGCGAGATAACGTAGTCAGCCAGCGTCTTAAATTCGGGAGCGCATTCCTTTCGTTTTCTTGGGAGTCAAAAATTGCCTTGTTTTTTTACTTGAACTTTCCGTATCCCGTGCCCGTCCGGAAAAATAGTGTGATTTTTATTGGCTGAAACTTAAAATCACGTGCAACTCAGGTTGGATTGCACAAGAAGAAAAAAGATACTGCGTCACCAAAGAAGGGAAACGTAAGCTTAAAGCGTAGAGGAGCACAAAGACTCAACGCTGTGCTCTAGATCTAACGGCACAAGACTTGGCCTCGGGCGACTGAAAATGTTGTCTAGGTGGCCCAGCCAAACGACTTGCTGGTGTTGGTTGCTTGATTTACAGTTAAAAAGCTAGAATGTCTAGAATTTATTACTTGCGAAATCGTAGCTCGCTCAGTCGCTTCGCGGCCTAAAAAAGAACGCTCCACTAGCTAAGAAACTCTTGAGGTCGACTTGTATGTAGCAATATGTGGCATGTCTATCAAAAAGCTTTGAGTAAATCTTGTTAAATCGGGCAGCGGGCACGCGTTGATGTTTAAAGGTCGTTTCACGTGAATTCACATGTAACATAATCCTTGACTAGTAACAGCTTTTCAAAATAACATTGAAATTTTTTCTTCAAATTAGGATGGTTCATTAGTTAGTTTTTCAAAACAAATTGTTACTTTTGCTCTGACAGGCGTAAAGTACGGTCGGCGACGCAAAACAATAGTTTTGTATTTTGAAAAATCGCTGAATAAACACAGGAGTCGCTCTTTTATGTTAATCAAATATTTTTACCTTTTTTTTTTAACTGCTGTGTCTGCGAGACAAAAAAATAACTAAGATTGTTATTCCAGTAAAATACGATGTATAAAAAAGAAAAGAGACGACTATTATTGTGATTGTTTTAGATTCGGATATAAATCTATAAAGTCCCGCATTGTCTTTCGTGTCGTGACAAGGCATTACGTGTCACGTACTAAAAATAAATACGCAAAAGCTAACCGAATCCACGAAAGCTCATTTGTCCTGAACATTTTACCCATAATACTTTCGTTCTGCGCTTAAACGACGACTTTACAACAAGATGATCTATTCAAAAGAGATAATAGTTCTGAGGCGGCCCATAATGAGGGGGGGGGGGGGGGGGGGGGTGGGGGGCCGCACTTCCTTATAAGAGGCTAATGGGAATGTGCCGTGGATGGGAATGCATTTTTCACGACTGGATGGACTATAATGGGGTTGCATTTTCAATAGAGTGTTTTCACATGACGTCATGGCGCCCATATTGGTGTCCCCAAAACAATGAAACGGCGGCCGTGTTGGTGTCCCAAACCAGTCCTGTGGGAGTTGAGATCCTTTCTTATGTAAACGCTTTCTTTTGTTCCAAACAATTTGCATAGATGCTGGCCACGTGAGTGAAAACACTCTATAGAGTTACTAGAATGGGGTCGCACATTTTCGGATTTTTGGGGTAAGAGAGTTGTTCGTATTTAGGGTTAGCAAACGTACCAGGATATTTGTACTGCAGGTGAAAAGTAAAGTGTTCTTCATTCAATTATCAAAAAATGGGTCAATTCATTTTTTGATGACCTATTTAAAGGATTGATAAGGTAGATACATAAATAGAAAGTGAGTAAGTTTGGATCGCAAAAATTACATATTTGCCCAAAAGTGACTAATATGGGGTCTACAATTGGCCACCGAATAGACTATAATGGGGTAGGGGCTATGAGAGGCCAGCGGCACATACCCAGCAAAAATTAACCCAAGCAACCACCGGGGGGCGCCGCAGTTTCCTTGAAATCATAACAGTTTTCCTGGAAAGCTCCACGGGATCTCAGTCAATCTTAATAAGCGACTTTTGTTTTCAACTTAAATCAAAATGATTAGTAAAAAGAATAGTGCCCTTATTTTTGACCCAAAATTTTTTTCTTATAAAAAATGCATAAACAGACCAGAATGTTACTTTTCCATTTAAAAAACATGAAATATTCGGCGGTGTTGCCCATGTTTCTCACATGGTGCAAAAACTTGCTTTTATATGACAACATGCGGTTTTTTTTTTTTTCTCGCACGTTCAGGAGGTCAAAGGGATGTGATTTTTCATGAAAAAAATATTCACAAGATTCTGTTCAGAAGATAATTTGTTTAATTTTTAATAATTAACTAACAGCTTACTGATTTATTAATTGGGAGACCAACTTGGGAGCCCGGGCAGCTCAGCTAAAATGATCTTTTAGGCCTGGGCACCCCAGCTAAAATGTTTGGGGAACCCGAGGGGCTCCCTGAAATGTTCCCTAGAGCACAGCCTTGAAGCCCTGTAGCCCTGTAGTATGATACTGTAACCGAAGTCACGCGTATTAGTGTCCAACCGCTTTATTTTATAAATCACTCCTACGGTACTGTACAACCAAAAATACAAAGAATACGAAATTATGAAAAATGTAGAAATCAGTACAAAATAACAAATACATCAAAGAAAACGGAAAAGCGTACAAATGGCGTATGACTAAAATTTACCTTAACGGTTTCTTGACTTAACGTTAAAAGGAATGAGCTGTTCTTGACCGATAAAAATTGTTAAAAACACTGACCGACAAGACTAAGTTTATACCAAAAAACTTGACAGATTACGTAACATTACGCAACGATGGTGACACCAAAAAGAAAGTAAACAATATAACAAAAGAAAACTATAAACAATTACAACTAATTGCAAGTAGACGCGAACAAAAAAAAACAAAGAAAACCCTAAGTTCTAGAAGTTTCACTTTAACAGATACATTACATGCTATTGTTGAATGTGGAAGTGCATTTTTTGAGGACATTAGTAAAGGAATGCAAATTTTAGTGAACTACCCAATACTCCAGTTTTGTTTTGAGTAGCAAAGGGACCCTTGTGTGTAACTCATCTTCTAGCTGAGTGTATTAGTCCTTAACAGAACATCTCCGTTCAACATACCGGTAATTCTTTCTTATACCAACACATCCCGCGTAAACGCTTTCGGGCGTCTTCTTGTTATAGATAATTTTCAGTTCCATTGTAAAGTAAGTCACGTTTCAGCCGGACGGGGGCTGCAATGATTTTACTTCTTCAAACTATCTATCTAGCTATCTCGATCATGCAATTTTAAAGCAGTAGTTAAGCACACGCCTCCGGTATTTGATTTCTATAGATTCTGCATTAAATGGAGCCCATGAAAATTGGGAAAACATGACAAAAAAATGCCAGTAAATAATTTGTATGTAGCAACAGTAGTTCTGGGTTGAACTCGTAGACTGCTCGTTCCGCTCCCTCATTTTCTTTCTTTACTTTACCGCATTGAGTCTATTTAACTATACATAGGCTAATCGCCCGGAACGAGAGCAACTCAGTCATTTGAATTAATCGGAGATTATAGTGCAACAGAAACCAACTTTTCACTAATCCATATCCAGTAATCAGAAATGAGTCGTTGAAAATTAATTTATTAACGCTGTCTGATACCACATCTAACTACTTTTTTGTATTGTTCATCTACATAACATGCTATCTATTGGTTACATTTTCATTTAATTGTAAACCACTTATGTAAATTTAAATTTAAATTCAAGCACCGTTCAAGCATTTTCTTTAAGTATAGCTCTGGCCCTGATTAAGGCCGCTAATTCTGTTAAACGAAATATCGGGCCTCCAACAAATTGACCCTTTTGCCCTATGATCAGCCTTGCATTCAGTTTCATTTAGTCCATTGGCACGGGTAACACTCGATACCATTACAGTCAACTCTCGCATAGCGACCACTTCTCGTAAGCGACCACCTTCCGTAAGCGATCACTTTTCAAATAACCGTTTTGTTTCTCAGTCAAACACTGTTTCAAAAACTCTCCCTTAAGCGACCACTACGTAAATTTCTTAAAAGACCGCGACCACTTTTTGGGCCAGAAATTTGACATATTCTTTTGTTTTCTGTTTCTGGTAGGCGACCACCGGGCATGATCACGTATGATTGTAAAAAACCGTTGCTCTAATGTCACAAAAGTTCATTTTTGAATAACGCTGACCAAGTTACCTGACAGATTATAGCAGCTGACTTACAAAAAAGACGTCTGTAATACGATCTTTAGGTAAAAAAGTGGATTGTCACCTTCATGCATAATATCATGTTACGTACAAAGTTTCATCAGTTCCAAGCGCTATTCGAGTTCTACTAGCAGTTCTCTATTTGCCTCATTTTTGCTAGTAAGATTATAACTTTCTGTAATTACGTTAGTCAGTTCAGTACGTTTGAGTTTTTTTCTTGATTTTTCCCATAGACGACCACCTCCCGTAAGCGAACACTTTGTCGCGCACCAAGGGTGGTCGCTTACGAGAAAGTTGACTGTATTTTATTTTTCTGGATTTTAAAATTGTGCCATTAAATTTTCTATACTTACGACATCTCTATGCAAGTGTAAATTTGCAAAGTAACGTTTAATTAATAGAATAGAATAGAATAGAATAAATAATGGTAATTGAACTGAGTGGAGTGCAATTTGATCTGAAATCATACGCGTGGTTTCAAAATCGAACGAGCGCGTAGCGCGAGTTCGATTTGAAATCACAAGTATGATTTCAGACCAAAATTGCACGACACGAAGTTCAATTACCACTTTATTACATCCATTTTGAAATCGCAGAATTTAGTCAGTACTAACATTCTATTGATCGAGTAGCCGGTTTCTTAAAAGCCGAAACAAAAAGGCTTTTACATCTCATTTTGTATTCGAAACAGAAATGATGCGATATAGAACAAAAATGGTGCGATTTAAAACAGAAATGATGCAATTTAGAACATGAATGACGCGATTTGGAACAGATGCGATTTAGAGCAAAAAATGGTGCGATTTAGGAATAAATCACCCTGGTGAGAGCCAATCAGATTGCGCGGATAGCCAGTGATTTCAAAGTGGATGTAATAAGATATCAAATCTACTACATATACCTTCAGGACTATTTATCCCTACCTATAGTACCAGTGCACCCATGTATCACTGAATCAGAAAATCACTTTCATAAAATATTCTACATTACATCATCAATTGAAGAGGTCTTGTTATTTTGTGATGGGGGGCGGGGGTGAGGCAAAGAATTAAATTGCATTCGCCGTACAATCTTGGAACGAAAATAACACCAGAATAAGAAGCGAAAAGAAAAGAAAATTTAAAGAGAACAAGGAAAGAAGGAGAGAAAGTGTAAGGAGAAATGTAGTGGTGGCATAATTTTAATTTTTCGAAATGGCTACTTTGAAGATAGTTTTCAGTGTAAAGAATCCAGTAAGGCGATTCTCCAAAACAAGCGGGTTCGGGACCAATGACCTAAAAAGCTGTATGCTAGTCCAAATTTACACACTTGGAAAAACCGAGAAAAAATTCTTTGGGATAATCTAGCTGAATTTTTGAAAACGTAGCTACCGAAAATGGGTTCGTTGCAGCTTTACTGTCAGATGGTAACAAAAAACTCCTTGCTGGGATGCAAATAGCGCAGTGGGATCTTGAAAAGGAAGGAGATTACCATTTTTAATTATGTGCGAAGACTCCTTTGTCTTTCTTGCCCCACTGCGTTTGCGTCGTTTGCGTCGGCCAGCAGAGTGTTATTGTACCACGTGATTGTTTAGCCCCAAAAGAGCCCATTTATAGCCATTCGGCCTGTCTAAAGCCAAATAACGAGTTTTCTGGATCGAGCTAGCCAAAAAATCACATCAAAATTAGTAAAATCTTAGAACGCAGTATCATAAGGATTCATTAACCGACCGTATATGTTTCAAACGACTGGGGATTGTAGTTAACATTTTGTAAGTTTCTGGAAATGGTTCCTACAAGACGTTTGATAAAAAAAATTCTTTCAAAATTCTTTTCTCTTGTTTCCTTTATTTTTCACCTTTATACTACTACATAAGAAATTTCTTCGATTTGATTGGATTAGAGCAGTGGTATTTCAGCTTAATTTGAGATACCCAACATGTGAAAAATACAAAACCTTTGAGGGTAGAAGTATAAACACATAATAGCATGATTTGTACGTGATATTTGGCACAAATACCATTCGTGATATTTCAAACTTAATTATCTCAAATTTTACTCGCCTAACGGTTCGTAAAATTTCGTATAACAATTTCGAAATATCACTCGTGGTCGGTAGTTTATGCCAAATATCACTACAAATCATGCAAATTCGTTTTGAGCTTGTAATTGAAGTATGATGCAAGCTTTACCAATGCCCTGATAGAATTTTTACTGTCATCTACTCGACTATTCTACAAAGCAGCCTTTCAGAAAAATAACATTTCTCTCCATTCATCCTTTTTTAGCCTGCGAACGCAGATGTATTTCCGGTCGTCGCTTCTCTCGGGTGAAGGGTGAAGAGAGGCGACCACCGGAAATACGTCTGCGTTCACAGGCTAGCCTTTTTCAGAACAGTATTAAGAATCAGTGAGATCAATTTTAACATGAATAAACAAGGTATCATCAACAACGCGACGAAACAAACCTAAATTACTGTGCGAAATAAATCTTGCTATCCCCTGTGATTCGTCAACTTCTTCTGTTAAGGGCCTGCCAGTTGAAAAAGTGACATATAAAGACCTCACAACGTTAAACCTACTAGAAAGTTGATCTTTTTGATCTATTAACGTAAATGTGACTTTTTGACGAAAAGGCCAAGGCAGCATACCGTCAAAACCGCCTTTCATAAGAAGAATATATACTGAAAGATACCTGTTTCTCTTTGACTGATTACCATCTGGCTCAATACAAAGTCTTAGCTTATACCCTTGTCTCCCTGCATAGAAAGGCTCACTTTTTATCCTTTTATTACGTTCATTCTTTGCTTGTCTCAAGATCTTCCAAAATTCAGTCACCTTCCATACGAAGGAGAAGGATTCTTCATTCAATCTCGCAATTGTCTTGCTTTGTTCATCCACTTTCATCCTGAGAGTAGAATTGGCAACTGTCAGTTCTTGTACCTGCTTCTGAAGAAAGTCGAGTTTTTCTGTTGCTGCTTTTAGATTTTTAAGCGTTAATTCGATGTGAAGTGTCGTTGATGTCTGAAGGTGATCTTCCACTTCTTTTCGCTGAATCTGCATCAGAAAAAACATAACTTCCAATTATTATTTTTGCTTGTGAATATTGATTTGTGATTTTTTATCCCTTCTAATGAATAGTTTTGAGCAATTTGTCTCAAAGATTTCAAGTTTTATGTAATTACCATGATTCATCATGTTTACGTAAATTCTCTTAAAGTTATGACTATTTGCAGTTTCTATGCAAATTGGGCTTTGGGTTATGCGTTCGGCATGCTTGAACTCTCAATTGTTTAAGTTCCAGTCAAATTCTTTTGTGTCTGTTCTTCGTCAAAGGTTGTTTTTAACCGTTTTCACATGCTAGAATGTTAACATAAAAAAAAACCACGCCACAAATTAATGGACTTACATCGATGCAAAATACTTGGAAACAACAGCGTTTGATTTTCAAGTGGCACGAAATATTTCTGACACCACCCATAAATCGAGTGAATTTATTTTATTTTCTCACGGCTGTATGTTAGATTTCCCAAGTCCACTATCCTAAGAAATCCCTCTCAATGAAAAGGGAACGTTGTACATCTGATTACTCTAATTTTTTATTAAAACTGGGCACTGACTTACACACAGTACTGACAGTTTACCTTTGTATCGCATCCTATCTGAGAATATGGACAGGAGATCAATGTCAGCGGACATTTGTTGTCAATATGAGCAGCAATCTAAAACGACAATGGCCAATAGGCTGTTCTTAGTACTTTCTGAATACGTACAGAATATTAAAATAATAGAGAAAACTACTTTAATCACTCAGTTTACAGCGGTATATTCGCCTTTATGAAAATGAAGCAGGAGTTGTAAACAGGGCGGATCGCAGAAACTCCTGAAAAATGTGGTGCCTGAGTAACCCCTTCTCAAAGATATCTCTTGATATGAAAATATTAAAGAGGGAAAAAAATCCCACAAAATACACTGCATATTCTTTAGACGCATTAGTATGACAATGTGCTGCTTATTTAGTGACTGCCGTAAGCATCCCTAGAACAAAGGTAACGATCTTCTAGCAGTAAAATAGAAAGCCGAGTGGTTTTCTATTCGAAAAACGTGGCGGCAATATTACTTTTCTTTTGTATTTTATACGTGTGGTGTATATAAATCATATTTGCCTCAATAGACAGTATTCGTATTCTCCGACAGTCCTGGGAGGAGTAGACCTAGATCATGAATGCGAGGCTCATGCGGTAAACTTCTCGCCAAGAGGACAAACAAATATGAGAAAACTGTCGCTGAGTTTGCCGAATTTAAGGAAAATTCTTAACATTGTAAAGTTCCGAAGGGCTTACACACTTGAGAGAGACCATTATTTCAAACAACAAAGGAAGATCTGCTCATTATTACTAAGAAAAACAGCGATCCTGATCATAATTATATTGATGAAAAGAGTGCTTGATGAGCGAGTTTATAATTTAATATAAACAGAGATGTTCTCAAAAGCCACGAAGACATTTTAATTGTAATTTTCAGTTTCCTTTAAACTTTTTGAAGAATACCTTTTATTGAAATGGACGTAATTATCGGAAGCCTGCGATAACGTTAACAGTGATGTTATCACACGTACTTTGCAGTTGAAATTTTCTAACAGAGCGGATGCAGAATCTTGAATGTGTATTTGAAGTAAACCAAACGACTCATTCAGTGGATAATTACTTATCAGGACGGGGCTTAACGTTCTGCCCACAATCCATGTGCATTTTAAGGAAGTTAAACCGGTTTGAACAAAGATGACTAGGTAAAATTTATTTTCAAATTGCAGTTACATTACGGATAACAACTGTGTGAGAGTACAAAAACGTGCGCGCAGTTCAACACAGAGTTTGGTACAGACGATAATACTGAGCAGTTTAAGCTCCACACTACAGATACACACAAGAGGAAAAGAATAATAAGAAGAATTTTATACCATTTTCTTGATTACTTCTTGTTTCTTCTTTTGGCTTCGTAGCTTTTTAAATTTTGCTGTTAGTACGACCAGCTCTTTTCACAGTTTTGTTTTTTGAAACATATATCCCTTTAGCTTACTCGTAAGGTTTCAGCTTTTAAATCTTGCAGTTTTTTGCTGATTTCTATCGTTTTGCAGCGATTCAGCCGCGGCTAATCAATGTTTGTTTGTGTTTTTGCCAAAAAGTTCCCCGCTTTAGCCTCGCAATCATGCTGTGAAGTCTCTGGTCCCAGGGCCGTCGGGGATTACGAATATCGTCTATTGCATTTTCAGAAATGAAAAGACCCTTTACCTTGAAACAAGTCAACGCTTGAGGGAAAATTACCACGTAGACAATGGGATAACTAACTAACTTAAAAGGGTACGTTCGACTGTTAATATTCCAGAACAGAATACGAAAAAGTTTTGTTACAAATCTCTTCCACGTTGATTTTAGGACCATGCAAAGGAATTATTTATTTGGAGCAGACTAGAAATATTGCAATACAATGAATGACAAAATTTGACTAAATTTTCTTATTCCGGAATATAGTAAAACGAACACGCCCTAAGTTCGCCAATATTTTGGAACTAAGGCGTATGAACGATGATTGTGAGCAGTAAAAAACTGTGCAAACCCATATACCTCCTCCCTAGCGAGCAATTCACCACAACCGTTTAGGCATTCCTCAGGTTTCCTCTTGCAATTATCAGCATGTTCCTATGGATACAAACCATTTTTTAAATATATTTCCCGAATTTGACTACCTCTCCAATACCTAATAGCAGGACTCCCATACTGGCACCAACCAGGGAAGTTGCTGCCTTTGAGCAAAAATGTGGGTTAAAATGAACTCAAGTAATCGCTCTTTAATAGGGCGTGAAAATGCATCTAAAACACCAATGTCTGTCGCGGTCATGTGCATACATTGGGTGAAATTGGCACTAATTCTACATATATGTATCTGCTTGGTCTTCAAGTAGATACGTCATTGTTAAGGGGTCCCTTTTATTACTTTGATTAGCTGCTAGAATCAATTTAAAACTTAGTAATTAGGAGGGTCTCAGTTCTTCAATAACATACAGTGTACCGTTTTTTATTGTTTGTTTTTGTTTTTCGCTGGGGACAAACTTCAAAGAATAGACCTTTTTAGCTTGTATTTTTTTGTTTTCCCATTTTTAGACCACGTAATGGTACCCCAGAGAACTGATTCTTTCAAATACCTTCTTATGCATGTGCATCCACGTAAATAAGTGTAAAGGCAAATTCCCTGGAGAACATCATGTGGTCTGAATTGGGAAAACAAAACAAACAAGCTAAAAATGTCTATTAACTACCATTTTGAAATATTTCAAGTGGCCAAAGAATTGAAAAACACTCATTATGGTCAGATATTCTACCAAGATGCTGAATATAACAAAAACGCAGCCTTTTTGAAGCAAAAAGGAACCGTGCTTTAATTGTTTATAGGTCAGCGTCAATTTGTCTTTCCACTTAGTCCTCACTCCCCTCTCCTGTCCTTTCAGGAACAGCTGAGTACACCCTTCTCAACTATCATAAAGACCTGCCCATGCTAACAGACCATGTTTACCATGATTATACAGAAAAAAGGAGCTGTTAATGATGTAAATTGTAGCTTTATGTCCATGGGATAGCCATGTTTATTACGACGATTTTTTTTATCTGTATACTTGTTAATACCATGCATTTGCGCAAACTCTTTATCATTAAAACTTACTTGGAGCAAACACTTAGGATGTGGCTCACTACAGTGATCACAGGTCACCATCCTCCACTCACACACGGTGGCCACGTGTTCATCCATTTTTTGTCTAGTTGTTTTTACAGCACAGTTCACATTTGGGCAAGATATAAGTTTGAAAGAGCAAGCTAATAGGTGATCCTAATAAAAACCAAACATAGATATTCGTTTGACTGTAGCAGTAATCATAGGTGCAATCTCGCTAACTTGTTAGGCCAGTTTCGGGTCAATAGACCTTTTTAGGTTGTATCTAAGTCCCTGTTTACATGGAGTGGGGGACCCCGGTTTAGTGGGGTAGGTTTCTTTTGTTTTTTGTCCCCCAGAGCGTGAAAACAAAAGAAACCAACCCCGCTAGACCGGGGTCCCCCACTCCATGTAAACAGGCCCTAATTTTGTTTTCCTATCACATACTATGTGATGTTACCCCAAAAAACTCAGTGTTTCTTTCACAAGTTGTCCCAAACACGTGCATATGTATGCATAACTAATGAAATGACAAAAGGCAAATACCCTTGGAAACATCACATGGTGTGAATTTGAAGATAAAACACACAAGCCTAAATTTTGGTGAAGGTCCAACAATAGAAAGGTGATGGTGAAGAAAGTCAATACACTGATGTTGGTTATGGAGAAACAAGAGAATTTGATAACTGAGGTAGAGCAACAGGAAAATGGTAGCGTTCGTGTTTCTGAAAGTGATGAAAGAGTAAGTGAGAAGCTAGCTGTAGTTGAATATCACCTCTTTTTCCCTCAGTTCTCCAGTCCATTCACATCCACTACTTGAGCATTTTATACAAAGGGAGAGGATCTTCCTTTCAGTGGCTCTGTCAGGGAAAATATCCTGTGTAATGAAAGCAGTGGAAATATTGCATAGTGGCGTTGATATGTAATGTTTTATTTTTTGAGGAACTTCTCACCGCTGTCAAGACAGTGAAAGCTCAACCAACAGTCTTTGCCTTGCTTTTGAATTGAAAAACAATTGTATCAACTACAGGCCCTAGAAGACTTGGTTACTTGAAATCGATTTAAACGTCAAGAAAATGGATGAAAAATAACCTTGGGTATCAGTAGATTTTTCGTTTCATTCGAGGTAACGAAGCCAAGTTTTGAGATAAACAATCCAGTCTTGGATTCCTCCAAATAAACATGTCCTTCTTTTTAATTGTTCTGCAGCGGTCGACACAGTTCTTGCAATTGACTAATTGACTGTTGTGCTCTGTTAGAACAGTTGAAACAAAATTAAGTTCAAGTGTTTTTTTTTTTAACGTTTTCCCTTGTAAAGTATCGGATTTGCAGACAACCACAGAAGGATAAAAAAAATTGAAAAATGCCAATATGTATCTCTGAAAACCATTAGTGTACACTAATTTACCTTATCACAATCGAGCTCCTCTCTATCAACAGGGCAGGGCAGTTGTTGACATTCTTGCCTAATAAAATAAAAGTGACCAAAATATCTTGTCTTGACATCTGTAGTTCTGGATAAGAAAAACTTATATCGCTAAAGCTGCTGAAAACAACTCCACGGAGTGTAAAACTGTTGGGAAGTTTTTACAGCTTTTCAGAAGGAGGATAAGTGCCAGCCAATGGTACAAGATTCACAAATCAGAATAAAGAAAAATCGATCTAGCAGCCTCGTCCCTAGGCTTTCTCGGCTCGGTTAATCTGGACTTCTTACCGTGAGCTGTGACGTCACCGAGACAGACTCGCCGAGAAGCCGAGAACACGTTCTCTCGCCCGCTCTTTCCCAGACTTCGCGCGGACAATGGGTCAAGAGAGAACGCCCAGGGTCTAGGCTGCGAATTTAGATAAAATTAAATTTTGCGACAGATTACTACTTTCTTTACCAGGTTGTTATGTCAGTATTAAAATAACGCGATACATGCCAATCGGTCGCCTCTTTTGTCATGAGTTAAACTTTTTACAGGTCGATATGAAGCTTTGAAACTAATTCCATGATGTGGATTCTGTACCGGGTGGAATTAAGATCAGTTAGTTACGCCATTTTTCTCCTTATGCAGCCGAAATAAGAGAATAATTACTGAGCCGGACCGTTTGATTTCAACTGAACGTACCAATAGCGTGGCCTTTGATTATGTCCGGCGTAACCAATCAAACGTTCGGTAATCGAACCCAATCGAACTCCAATCGTTCGTTTGACTTCGATTTGGTTCGGTAATCGACCTTAATCGAACTCACTCAAAACCTTTGCTGATCGAACATTAAAACAAACATGAGGGCAGGAGACGTAAAATTAACAATTCTGGAAGCGATGGTTAAAGGCTAAAACGAGTGCTCTTTCGCCGTCAGTGTCGGTGAAAAGTTTATTATTATAAAGAAAAGGGGAGTAGGGGTCCAGCTCTGAAAGAAACTGACGACGATCGCGTCCAACTGGGACATTTGCAACAAGAACTGGTACTTGTGCTTGCGTGTTTCCCAGTATCAATTGTGAATTTATCGATTTCAAACACTTTAACAATAAAGATTTTAGTTCGGGTTAATTTAAATATGTTTGTTTTCAAACTTCCTCACATAGACAGAGGGAGATCTTTCCGATTCAGTTGAAACTGGATGTATTCGTATTATTGAGGTGTCCATACCAGAGACGTGTCTGCAAGGAGAGAGTTGGCTGTAGCTGCAGCCAATTTACATTTGTGACTACAAGTTAAGCGAAGCGCAAACATGTATGTAAATCATTTTTTCTAACGTTATATATATGTTCAAAATGAAGGTTTGTACTGTTCCAAACGAGGTTAAACCAGGCTTCGCTTCCTCTCAAAAGATAGCTCGGAAATAATTCATCATGTTATGTGAAAAATGCTCAACATCTCTCTTTTCCGTTTAAATCTAGGAACATTCCTGAAACAGATGAATGATTTAAACGAGTTTGCTATTTCTAGTGCCCGGTCTAACCACCGTCAAAGCCGCGTGTTAATTACGAATGTTTCCATCCTAAGCAGTTTGTTATTTTCTTTTTTTAATTCCCTTAGAAGTTCTGTTAGCTTTAATGTGTTGATAAAGTGGCATTCCTAACAAAGCAGCACCGTGAAACCGGTTATTGTCTCAGTAATTGTAAATAATGAATATATACGGAATCTGGCTCAGCTTCCTGTTTCGGCGAAGATCAGTAAATTATATTGTCTAATAAAAAACAAAACAAAGCTTATCTTTTCCTTATTTCTAAAACACTGACCAATAATGTACAAGCATTCAGTTCATCAAATACATTTACCTATTTGACATATGACGCTCTAGGCACCCTCTGCAAAATCTGTGACCGCATCTAGTAAGAACCGGGATTCGCAACGTTAATTGGCAAATTGAACATTGCAAATCGTCGTCAACAGGATTTACAAAGTCTTCTTCATAGCCACAAGGCAAATCGGCGCGTTTTTCCACTGCCTCGCTTAAAACGTTGGTTCTTATCATGTCCGCTGCAAAACTATGTCGTCTCGCAAACGAGACAGCGCTTTCCTTGTGCACAGCGGGTGTTAACTAAACAACAAGGTCGAGTCCACGGGCGGCATAAATAAGTTTTCTGTACCCAAATGGCGCTTAAAGACTAAATGTGAATCGAATATGAAGGAAACGATGTAAATGATTGTTCCTTGCACGGTAGAAGACAAAAACTTCTCCTTTATTTTCTTCAAAAATCCATAACTGTGAAATGGCCTATTACGTGAAATTAGGCATTTTCACGTCGTATTCGCGGAGTGACGGCAAAGAAATGTACAAAAAAGCGTGATGCACGTGCTAAGCTGTTGTTTTGCCAATCTAAACTTATTGCTTTTTTGCCGTTCTCGTTGACGTCGCCGTCGTCGCTACTTAAGTTCCTAAATATTCAACCAAAGGGGCGGCGAACCCCTTTCCAGTCTGCTCACTGTCACTGATGAGAGTGACATTCCTTCTGAGTAGACTTTAATGTTTTTATGCCTTCTTGTCGACTTGGATATACCTCACTGCTATTTATTCAAGAACTGCATTGATCGAGCTCGTTTACCGGTCTGGTAATAATCAAACAGTCACACACCTCATTGAGTTATTGACTATGGGGTAATCCCCAAAGCCGCATTAAATAGAAAAATTATTTCAGAGGAGAAAAGGCAACTGGACCAGTAAAGGTGATGGCAAGCAATTTTGTTTCAATGTTGTTTACATTGAAGCTATTCAAATTACTTTATACTCTACATAAATGACATATTGAATCTGGCACCAGAAATGGTTAAGTTTACAGATCGAAAATCATCGTAAAGGTACTCCAGACCTATAGCTCTGAAGAATGACCATCTTTTAAGTGTAGCAAATTACCAGAGCTTTCATATGAAAGATTTGCTAACGTTGTAATCAGTTTTTTTTTCGGTTTAGCCAATGAGAGGCTAGAGGACTGTCATCGATGAAGGTTTACCTATTTAAAACAGTCCAACTGTTATTACGTCCGAGCTGACTTATTCATACGCCCACCTCTTCATAAATCTGACACAGAGCAGTCTTATCTGGAAGAAAATGAGAAGCTGTGTGCCCCGCTCAGACGAGAACACTTGCAGCAAGGCAAGACTGATCTATTTAATTTCGTGGGGAAAGTCTGAAATCCAGACACACAAAGACTTCAGAATCGCACACCAACCTTAGGCATGCACACAGCCAAGTCACATGGGCAGTGGTTAGGCCAGGGATAGCCCTTGACACCTGTCCCGTTCTTGTTAGGATTCATCAGCATGGCACAGTCGTCGGATAATAGTGAACCGGAAGGTTTATATGAGCTTAAGTGACAAGGAGAATGCAAAGCACTCCTTTTTAGTGCTCCATATAGCCTAAGAGCAGACGTTTTCTAGTTCATTCGTCTGCGCTCAGGCTAGCTCCACACAGCACATACATGTATGACTATTTTTTTATTCGATTTTGGGGTACCTATCAATCCTTAAGCTTGTAATTGAAGTAATCACGGATGCATAAATGGCTAATTTTCTAGTGTAATTCAGATAGCCAACTTCTCGGGTTACTACAAAAACACAGCTTTTCGTATTTTTTTTTCTCGGTTCATCCGCCATTCAGAATCGATAGGAGCAACCTCTAACATGAACAAAAAGCGTGCCGTTAGCAACGTAGAGATGCTTACTCAAGTTCGGGTAAGAAATAAATCTTGCTATCCCCTGTGATTCATCCACTTCGTCAGCGACGGGCCCAGCTGAAAAAGTGACATTTAAAGACTGACAGCTGTCAGTTCTTGTACCTGCTTCTGAAGAAATTCGAGTTTTTCTGTTGCTTCTTTTAAATTTTTGAGCGTTAACTCGAGGTGAAGAGTCGTTGTGGGGTCTGAAGGTGACCTTCTGCTTCCTTTCACTGAATCTGAGCTATAAAATATAGATTTAATCATTTTTATCAACAGCAATTTGCGGTTTTTTATGGGCTTCAATATCAGCTGTAAAACCTATATGATGCATAAACTGCAGCAAAATCTATAGGTGTCAGGAAAAGAGTTAATCCACTTGACATTAAAAGTAGCACTATTAGATTGTATTGTACTAATTTGGTCAATTTTGATTTTTCTTCTCGTAGAGAGAGAAGAATTTTTGGAGGGTTGTGTCAGTTCTATCAAACGTATGTCGAGATCACAAGATCATCGGTGTTAGTTCTTACAGTGTTTACCAGCGCAAACAGTCGACTACGTGTATAGTGTATATCTTTGAACTTTTCTGTTGTATCGGATTGACTGGTTAGTTGAACTACGGGTGCGATCCATTGGGATGGTAGGGATCTGGATCAGTGATCCAAGATCACTCGGATCATGGTAGATGGTATATCAACCTTGTTTGCTATAATCCGAGCGTTCAAACAGATCACAAATGTCATTTACAAGTACTGACACAAATAAAACTTGGTTTACACTATCGTTTAACATCGCCTCGACTCTCCCTTGATCCTTGATCCCCAAAATGGACCGCAAATGATCCTCGACCGCTAGTGATCCCCAAAGTCGACCGCAAATGATCCCGAAAGAAAAATAGGAATGGCTTAGACTCGAGTTAGCGGATCGTCGTGACACTTTTATTATTAATACAAAAAGTAAGATTAAACGCTAAATTTCAGTTCTTAAATAAATACGTATATTCATGAATAAAAACTAAATGAAAAAAATCATTCAAGTGTAAAACGAAGTCGGTAGGCAACACACGACCTTTAGCTCATGCCAAAATGCTGCTTGTTCTAATGAATTTTTTTCTGTGGCGGGTAGATTATACCTGAAGGAAAACGTTTTGACTGAGCAAATGTGATTTTTGCCGCTTATTTCATGCTGAGAGGTCATGACACGCATTTTCTGCGGTTATTGTTGTTTGTGGTCGGCATGACTGCTGGATTTGTCCTTTAATGCAAGAGCATTTCTTTCACCTCTTTTGAAATGCAGTGCTTCTCATTCCGGCTAAATAAGGGTTTTAGGTTGTTTAATTTTCTTTAAAGTGCCTCATGGATCCGAACAATTATAAGCGACTTTCTTTTAGTCCGTGAATGTGACGATTCCTATGATGTTTTGTCACGCGATAACTACCGCTTGCCTCGCTTTTGCGTTCCTCATTACCTGGTAACTGTCTACAGCAAAGGCAAAAAAATGGATATACATATAAGCGTCAATATAACTATTCACAACATGTTCATGAGCTGTAGGCAAGTTGCTCTTTCAAAATAAACCGAAAACTGTGGACATTGATAAGTTCGGTGGCATTTTGACGTCATGTCAAATCATGTCTTGTTTTTTAACGGGCACTCCCAGGCCTGGGGCACTCATAAGTTACGAACCAATGTCCTGCTGTTTATCACGTGAAATTAACACTTCAGAGAAAAATCAAAACTAAATATCTGAAAATTAATTCGACGCTTCTAAAAGGATCAGTAAAGTCAATAAAGCTCTTGTTATGTAGAGGGTGCCCGGCTTTGTATTCCTCAGTAGACAAGTTGAGCTTGGGCGTTAAAATAATAGAGTTTTTTCTGCGTAACGTCCTGCCTGTCTTAAATTTTCAGCGACGAAACAGTTCTTGAAAGAAAATTGAAGCAATTGACAAAGGAAGAAGTATACGGTTGATACCATATCCTTTTCAGATATATTCTACTTTTTTTTTCGCCTTGTATAAATTGACCTGAGATGTAGCGTCCTCCTTCCCTTTTTCTTTAGAAGGCGAGAGAAAAAGGTTCCTTTCTTTATAATCAGTCCTTTTTTGTAATCAGTCCCATAAAATCCATTCCATTCCTCAAGTTTTCACGGGATCATTTGCGGTCAACTTTGGGGATCACTTGCGGTCGCGGATCATTTGCGGTCCATTTTGGGGATCATTTGCGGTCTCGGGATCATTTGCGGTTGGGGATCATTTGCGGTACTGTACAGAACTCATTTGCATCATGACAGTTTCCAAAATTACCTTTTAAGTAGGTATATTTCATTATGTATGTAAAAATTGGTTTTTAAATAGTTTCTACAGCATGATATTTTACCTTACAGTGTGTAAGCCCCTCTCGATCCTGACAGGAAATATATTGTTACATATATTGTTTGCGCTCCACTATTTAACTGCTTTACCCATCTTGGCCAATGGACCCCTATTAAAAATATACCTCGCGATCAATTTCCTGACCCCCGGAAACTTCTTTATAAAAATGTTTAGCCCCCTCTCCTATAGCCAATCTGAAATAGCCTTGACCCCCACCCCTTCTTTTTTCCCTCCTCTCCCCGCCCCCCCCCCCCCCCCCCCCCCACCACTCTACATGGGGAGGAACATTGCGTGGCAAAACAAAAACGGCTGCGAAGGAGACTAGGTCAGTGAATGATGGTCAAAAAGAGCAAAACAGGTCCTCAGGCCTCATCTGACAAGAATCCGATCATTTTTGAAACCACATTTTATCACTTTTTTTATTTTTACACGAAGTGACCTTGATCACCAAAACCGCACCTTTCTGACGTGGTTTAGGGACCCGTCCACACGAAAGCGAGTAACAAAAAATGGGGTTTCAAAAATGTCCGCATTCTTGTGAGCGAGGCCTTAAACAGTTCATGGCTGTGTGCGAATACAGCTTGTCTCCCCAAGGGAGGGGGTAGTCAACAAAGTTTTTTAGGGGGAGGCTGCGGCCCAAGGTCCAGCCTTTTGCCTTTTACCATTTGTGCCAGAAAAAGTACCCCTTCATGCTTAGTACTGACAAATGGTACCCCTTTGAGATACCTTGATAAGAATTTTGCATCCCTTTTAACTGCTGCACATGCACCGCGTCTCAAGTTTCACATTGTATGAATAAGAAACTAAACCAGAAGTTTTCTTGTCTTTTTCACAGCAATAAAATGCACCCATTGGCACTTTCAGGTCGTCGACGTCCTTTCACAGATTTCGCTGCCCTGTCATATACTTCGACTGTAAAATCCCTAGCCTTTTCATATACCAGAAGCCTGAAAAACTGAATTTCAATTTAAAGGATCAGTTTTCTTCTTTTCTTTTTCAAACGAATGAGACAAACGCTGGTTTTAATTGTGACCACCAAAGTCTTTCACTCTGAACCTTTTTATATCCTCTCTCTGATAACCTCATTATCCACTTTTACTCCGTGAACGGGGGCTAGTACGAACCACTGGTCTAGACGTTTTTACATGTATAATAGAGTAGCGCACAGTTACTATTTATAGAACTGAGACTAAGGATGGATACATTTGCAACATACGCGTATATTTGCCTGTTGGAATTTTTTATTGTAGCCAAAAACAATAAAAAATTCCAACAAATGCGACAGCTATACGCGTATGTTGCAAAATAAACAACCCTAAGAAAAAAAATTGAAATTAGCATTCTACACTTTTGTTTGTTTTATGTCATCAAAATATTATGGGTGGATTCATTTGCAAGATACGCGTATAGCTGTCGCATTGACCCACTGAATTTTTTATTGTTTTTAGGCTTAAAAACAATCAAAATTCCAGCAGGCATGCGCAAATGCGACAGCTATACGCTTAGCTTCTAAATTGTTCCACCCATGCTTGTCTGGCTTTTGTCATTCAAATGACAAAAATGACAAAAGTCTGACAAATATTGCAAATCAGTCACTTTGGCGTCATTTGCGCACTATTCTACCGCTCTTCCTTTAAACGCGGAAGTGTACTGGTTTTAGCTAGTTTAAGACTTCACAGAGTACCCTACTTATTCTTTGAAATTCAGTTATGTCCTCGATTGTAACATCTGTGTTGAATGCCACCATCGGCTGGCTTGTGGCTAAAGGAAGAGATGTGACGGCAGAAAAGCTGAAGGAGGGAGACGTGACGGATCAAAAAATCCACGATTTGATCGTGCGTGAAGTGAAAGATATCAAGACAAAGTTGGATGGGATAACAAGAAACGATCTCTTAACAGCTGTTGACTCCTTTGAAACAGGAATTAGGTTTCTTTATCAAGCATTAGATGCAATTTCCAGTGGGAGGTCTAGTGCTGAACTTGCACAGGTAACAACTACAATCAAGCGAGGGAATGATGACGAATTTTGCTTGTCTTCATCCATGGAAGTTGTGAAGACAGTTTCCGTGGCCGTGGAATCGGGAAATATTGAACTGACTAAAATCGATGACATAACAAAATGTGGTTTTTATCAAGCCAGAAGGAGATTCGAAACGTCTCGGGAAAAAGCGGCAGACGCCTCCAACAATGAAGCTCTCAAGACGTTTGACCTCATAACAGCCATTAGGTATCGTGTCATGGCAGCAGTGGTAGAGTCAGTTGTAGAGAAGGCGGCAGTCACAGACGACTTGTCGTCTCTGTCTATAAATAATGCGTTAGAGAACGCATTACCAGAGTGCGAACAGTGCCTTCAGAAACTCCACTCCCTCCCAGCCGTTCAGGAAAGTTTTAAAGTTGAGCTTGAGAAACGTCTCAGGAATATCAAAGGGCGGTTTGGTAAAGACGAACGAAGGGAGATAATTTCCACCGTTTGCCAGAGAAATCGCACCACCTACACTGCGACACAAGCTGTGGGTAAAGTCTGGGTCTGGCCCTTTATAGACACAGGAGAAGATAAAATTGACCCTCTGCGCGACGAAAGAGACAGAAGAGTCCTCCATAAAATTGACATGGCACACTGCTCTATTACACCATGGTCAATCGGTGGAGCGGGTGAAGTGAAACACGAGTTGAAGGATCCGAGAAGTATTGCTACAAACATCCACGGAGCGATCCTATTAGTCGACAAAGGTGATAAAACCGTGAAGGAATTCGATAAGAAAGGGAACCTCTGTCTCCATTTCACTCCCCAAAGTGATGACGCCTACCCAAGTCTAGATATTCATGACTGTTGCCACTGACAACTTGGAAGACAAGATATATCTGCTGATCAGTGTGAACAAGCCCGGGGCTAAGGATTGGGACTGGAAGTGGGAAGTGCAAGTTTTTAGCAAGTCTGCAGACCTGCAACACAAGTTTCCCGTGAGGAAAGGAGGCTGGAGCAGCAGAATGTGGTAAAGTACTGGTATTGAGGAGGTATGTGGTAAATGTGTACAAAGAGCCTGGTGGGTTTATTCTTAGCTTTGGAGAAGGATTGTTCACATATGCAACAGATATCACATCTGCCAAGGATGGATGCTTTCTGATAAGGGATAGCGAAGATTCTAGTGTTTACTTGTTCACCGTGGAGGGACAACAGCTCCACAAGTTTAACATCAGTATTAAAAAAGATTATTACAGTCGTATTGCATGTCACCCGGCAGGCTCACATTTTGTCCTTGCTGGTCGTGATCGGGAGGCAAACTGTGTAAAGGTGTCGATACATAGTAAAGAAGGAGAGTTTGTGCGAAGAATTCAGCTGGATGAAGAAATGGTTCATTGGCTTGGAGGGGTTACGGTGACAATGGAAGGTCACATTGCCGTGGTTGTAACTCATAAAGATGAATATCATAATGATGGCAAGATGGTTTTCTTTTAAGACTACATGCATATGTGTTTTTGTAGACGTTAGATTACATTTTAACAGCTAAATTCACAAAGAAGACTTTCATTGTTGTATAAAGACTAAGTGATTTATTTTACACTGACGGGTCAGTTAACTTAACAGAATAAGGCGTTGTGGCCTACTAGTTCTGAATCAGTACAGTTTATTGTTTTATCGTAAAGACTACAAAGCAAGAAGTTCTAAATATTTAAAAGCTAATTGGGAGAAAGCCCAAGGGAAACCACCGGGCTTATAATGATGGCCTTCCTCAGGTAATTCGTTATTACAACAAAATATGAACATCGACATACTTGCACTATGGCAGAGCTACAGTAAATATTACTTCCTCATATCTTAGATAAACGTATTAATCATAGTTAGGCTAACAAAGCGAAATGAAAAAAAGTGAGGAAAAAAAAGGAAATGAAAAGCAGAGGTAAAGAGAAAAATTAAATGAATATTTACGATAATAGGAATGCTTTCAGCTGACAGCAAAAGGAAGCGATACTTGTTGCATTATTTTGAATTTCAAAACTAAGAGAGTTAAGGAATTTAGTACCTTGGAAACTTATAGAGAACTTTCTTATATTGGTCCTGCAATGGGGTAAATAAAAGAGCTCCTATCTTCTAGTGCCATATGTAAGAGTGCACCTGGCGTGTCACTAAAAACATCAGTATTGAAGCTATCAGGAAGTAAGCCCAATGTGTATGGATACATATAAATTTCCCCATTTGAAGTTTGTAGGTACTCTCAAGATTAAGATTCCTAAATTTCTTCCAGAATTAAAGAGTAAGTGTGAGCATCGAAAGCACTCCTCGACATTATTCTTTGAATTCTTACAGCCCGTTTTTGAAGTGTAATTAATCTTCTGAGGTTTAATGGGAACGGTCGATGCCTAGACGCTCACTCAGTAGAATATTAAAGTATGGGTAGTTAAGGCTATAATAAAGTGTCCGCAAGGAGAAATTATTAAGGCAAAAACTTGATTTATGAATTACACCTACGGCTTTAGACACTTTGCTTGAAACATTATTTATATGTGATTTCCATGTTAAATGTTCATCCAGAATTACACCAAGAAAAGTAGCTTCCTTAACACGATCAATCGAATAATTACGCCTACTTGACGGAGCTTGTGAAAATACATGACTGACTATACGTGACTTGTAGGTTTGACAAAACTGAATCTTTTCCTTAAAAATTGTTAATTTCCGTCAAGAGCTCTTATTTAACATCCCTGATACAAGCTAACCTCCCAAAAACATCACTATAATCATACAAGGCGAGGTATTAGTTGCATAATTTGCTTATACACAATCATGTTTTTACCCTTCTAGTTAATCCTCAATAGTATATTAATGAGTATTATCGTGGCGTTATATTGCCTCTTGGGCTTACTCAAATATAATGATTTTCAGATGGGACACGTCATCCAAAGCTGAAGTAACTGACGTAAAATTTTCAAAGGAAAATTGAAGCGATTGTTTGGGAAGGGCGAGTTACAATTTAAAATTGGAGAGAAAATCTACCGGGAAATTATTGGTCAGTCGGCATAAAGTTTTCTTACAAAAAGCATTTTATCCAAACTGAGCCTGATCGTGTTTAAAACAATACTAAAGCATAAAGAAGAATGGCCAAAAGATTTAACCGCTAGTTGCTGATATTGATCGCGATCGATCATGGGTGAAGATGTATCACACGCAAATATTTTCTTGCCACCACACTGACGAGATCATTACGTCAGTTTTATTAACGCCTCAGTTGTATGTAAAACGCATTTTCTGGCTTACTCTTTAATCTCTTCGGTTCCTTCCGTTTGCACCTGTCTTAACCGCACTGTTTACGGACCCGTCAATCCTGGCTCATGTAATCCGAGGCCCTTAGTAAGGCAACGACCGCAAAGAAAGGTTCATAATATTGTGGTACACAAGCCAAGTTGTTGTTTTACTAATCTACTAAAACCAACGACGTTTTTCCGTTCTCGTTGTCGCCGTCATCACCTCTTGAGGATCCTTTAGCCCCTGAGACAGGAGTTATCTGTCAGGTTCGGCTTTAGAAGCTGCGCCACAGACGAAACTTAAATTTGAATCTAATTGGTCAACTTTGTCTAAGTCGCCTCTGTTACAGTAGTCTCACATTAAAAAGTGGCATTGAATTACTTTCAAAAATAAAACAAAGAAAATTTTTTTAACAAAATGTCATTGTAGCCTCGTTTCGAATTCCAGAAATTATATCGAGATAAACTTTTTTCGTAACGGTTTGAAGCCGTATAATATTGGTGTGTATATAAATGACCTGTCGAAATGATTTTTTTTATTATTATTATTTTGACAACTTGGTCACAGCTTTTTTTGAAAAGAGAGGAGGCGTTATAAACTTTCTTCCCCTGAAAAGAGGGCGCTTAATAGAGGATTTACAGTATTCTACATTGTACTTTTTGATAGGATTTTGATTGTCAGAAGCTCAGTCACTGAGTACAGTAAAAGAAACAGGTTTTCTGGTAGTTCATAGTTCTAAGAACACACAGTACTAAATATCGGTAGGATCAATTTTCACCTGAAGAAACAACGTATCATCCATGAGGTAGCAACGTGAATTTAACTGTGTGTGAGAAATGAATCTTAATATGCCCTGCGATTCATCGACTTCCTCTGTTTTGGGCTTCCCAGTCAAAAAAGCCACGTGTAAAGAACTTTCCACATTCCACCTCGAAACCGGTGGACTTACTTGATCGATTAACGTCAAAGTGACCTTTTTACGAAAAGGCCAGGGCAACATACCGTCGTAATTGCCTTTCATGAGAAGAACATACACGGAAAGATACTTGTTTCTTTTTGTCTGATCACCATTTGGCTTAATACAAAGTCGTAGTTTGTAGCCTTGTTTTGCCGTGTAAAATGGTACACTTTTTAACATTTTATTATTTTCATGTTTTGATTCATTCAAGATCTCTCTAAATCCTGTCACCTTCCATACAAAGTCCAAGGAATCACTTTTTAACCTCAAGATCGTTTCGTTTTGCTCATCAACCTTTCTACTGAGTGTAGTATTAGCAGCTGCCAGGTCTTGTACCTGCTGCTGAAGCAAGTCAAGTTTCTCTGTTGTGTCTTGAACATTTTTCAATGCTAACCCCAGATGGAATGTCACTGTCGTCTGGAGATGGTCTTCGACTTCCTTTCGTTGAATCTGTGCCACAGAAATAAGTTCATTATTTTGGTAAATCAGGATTTTTTTTTTTTAGTATACCATAACGATCCGCAGTGATTATTAACATTCATAAACCGCGTTCAAAAACAACCAATAAAGTTTTAGAATAAAGCAGGCTAATGCGGTCGGCATAACCATCTAACTATTTAACAACAGAGGAAACCTAATGTCCTTTAAAAGAGACCTATTCCTAAAGAAAGGTTAGATCTTTTAAAAATATCTCATTCTTCCTCATAATCAGAATTAAATTAGTTTTAATGTTTTCCACTTTGGTTGTACAGGTTAATACATAAGTTTACATACGGTTTGTCCTAACCAGTGTTGGACTCCTTTAAAACATATATCTTATTTTAATCTGGGTTCTTTATTTCAATTGATACTGACTTAATCCCTTTAACCGTACCTACATTTCAGATAACTTACCTCTGTATTACAGCCCATCTTAGCGTACGGACAGGGGATGATTGTCAGTGGGCACTCGTCGTTAATATGAAATGCGACCTAAGACAACGAGAAACGAGGAGTAAAACGATTATTGAGCAGAGGTTTATATTCGCAGCTACGGAGTGACGCACCACCGGAGAGCGGTTCGCAGAAAACTCTCAGCTGAAACTTTGAAATTACAGTAGAGGACGATAGACAATTCAGTGGCGGATCGCCCCCCTTATTTTTAGACAAAAAAATTGTTTTGGAGACCGCCCCCCCCTTTATGACCGCCCCCCCCCATCCCCTCACCTTGAGGTCTGGATCCGGCACTGCAATTGGTTACAATGTAAGCACCGAGGTAGGAAGGGGGGCCCCGTGGGATATCCAATGTAATGACAATATTCTTCTCGTATTTTGGGTATTGAGAATGCCATTTGGATAATCTCGTTTTTGCTCACTAAAAACGCACGTGAAAACGTAATTACGCCCCGAAACGAGGTGCTAAAACAAATTAATTACGTCATCATTGGACGTTTTTTTTGGAACCATTAATTGGAGCAGTTCGCATGTTATGTTAGCTGTACTCCTATAAATACTTCCTATCGCGTATTATGTAAGCTGCGGCCAGAGTAATCCGCGGTTTATTTTCTCTGTTATAAACTGCCCTACTGTTTTGAATCGGTACCACCACCTTTTCAAGTTCTCTGGATTGAAATTCAACAAAGTAAGGCTAAGAAAATCATCTGCAGAATATTCTACCGGCAACATAATAATCCAGAAGCTTTTCTTGATTATTCACTTTAGAACAACTTAATAGCAGTAACGAAACTATTTATTTCCTTGGGAACTTTAATATAGATCCGTTAAAAAAAATACGAGTCGTGTTCCTTCAGCCAGAGTCTTAAACTCCAAACTATCCAAAGTTTATCTGTATTGACCACAATAGATAAATCTAACTGGGGTCATAGAAATAGAAAAAGAAGCACTATCACTATTATTTTATTCAAAATTATTTGACATTATAAAAGCAAAGTAACGTGGAACGGAATTAATTTGCTGATCTCTGGTAACAGAAGTAAAGTAAATAATTAAAATAAACAGTCTCAAA
>OZ037777.1:27966209-27986209 GCA_964035525.1 Porites cylindrica | reverse complement strand
CTTTCTTCCAGTTTTCCCAGTAACCAACCGACTAGTATCAAATTCAAATCTACGATCTACAAACTGACAAACGGGTTCAACTTTAGAATAATAAATTCATAAATGGAATCTTGGGGGGGTACGCTTCACCTGGCTTGACTTAAAAAAAAATAACTATCTTTTGTTGGCCCTTCTTTCAAACACGGCTGGCTGTTGTCCGAATTATAACCTGTCTAATAATATACGCGAAAAAAATAATCAATTCTGATCGACTGAAAAAGGGGTGACGTTCTCCTGTAACACAAGTGCAAGTTTGTAACACGAGTGCAAATTTCAAATGGTTTTTGATTGGCCGAAAAAACAGATACCGACATGAGCCAATCAGATCAGAGCTGTTTTATAGCAACAAAATTTAAAATAAGACACGGAAGAAAATTGCCATGGTTTTCACCAAACAGTATCAAACAAAACCGAAGATATAATGACTAAAATCTGGTTCAAACTAAAAAAAAATGGGTCAGGAAGGTACTTCCGTTGCTCATGTTAATCGATTTGTGTGTTCCAAATTACCAATGATTTGTTTCTTTCGCGGTTTGTCATGGAAAACTTGCAAGGCCTCAGCTTATCAATTAATGTAGCTGCCGTTCGTAAACGTTTTCTGATGCTACAAATATTGCGAGTGTGCTATACAATTGCAATTTAGCGATTCTTATCCCCTTCTGACTGCCGTAACGGTACATAATCTATTATTTGTCTCGACCAGTGGTTAGTTAAGTAAAGCATTTTTTTTTTCATTTCATTGTACGTAAAATGAGCCGGACTTGGCCTTCATCTAAATCCATTGAGATCTTAAAGAGGAATGGACAGTCGAGCGAGACAGGCAGACGTCGACACTTGAATAAAGACTGAAACCATACATACATAGTATCGCTATCCTTTGATATCTTTAATCCTGACTTTTCATTTATTCATTTTTAAAATGATAATTTATATTTAGTAGTTGAAGAAGTACCTCTCTCTCCCTACTATTTGGTTTCGAAAGGAGAGGGACAAATACAAAGTAACTGTGATAAATAGAAATCATTTAATCTTGCCCCGCATTCAGCATAAAGTTTTTCTTCTTGTATTACGAACTGTATTCCCCGTAGGTTTCTGATTACTCAGTTTCTTCCAACTGAAGCTTTGGGCGATAATACCCTTGCAAATAGGAGATAGTCTGTCCGCATTTGTCCTCTATTTGTGTGTCAGCTTTCACAAATGTGTTATCGTTGTATCTAAAGGTTAGATTTTACCAGCTACTTGTGCAGCGAGTTCCACGCATACGATTGACTTCAAACTTGCAGATATAAAATTAGAGAGCTCTGAGGCTTATTTGCCGAAGTTAGAGAAAAATCTGTCTTAGGGTTTTGAAATTATTGACATTTTTTGCAAAAATGCGGTTTTGAACATATGCCGATATCTCAAACGATTTTATAACTATAAGAAGATAAATAGCATTTTCTTAAAGTAATCGACCATTCTTTATTAAGGATGCTAAAAATCATAGAAATCGGTTAAATCATCCCTGCCGAAAAACGCGATTTAAAAATATAACCAACGCGCATAAAAATAGGTTCGGGCCACCTTGAGGGACTTTTCATACCTGTTTGGCGCGAAATTTAGCGGTCGAAAATTCTACCGGTGACGTCATGACAATTGACCAATAAGACAGTATACTATCCCCTAAAGGTGACGTGAACAGAGGTGCATATATCTGCCGCTGTTCACCGAGCCTGAGGGGGATAGTTGTTTTAGTATTTACCAAATCAGTTGGATAAAAATGAAAAAAGTAACTTTTTGTAAATTAAAAACGTCACTTAGTAGGAACTTTGTTTACAATTTACAAACATTTCGGGGATTTTTTCAAATGCATTTTTACGATTTTGTTGCAAATTCAGCATGAAAATATTAATTCTCTACCTACCAGTAAACATCGGCAACCCAAAGTTCGTCCCCTTCTTGGTATTTGTTTGTAAGACTACTTTATTTATCGCTAAAATTTCGTCTTCCGAAAATGTCTCGAAACGAGACGCCATCTTGTCTCCGGTCGCAAAACGGTGAATAGCCAAGGATATTCTGAGTTACGGGAGCCGATCAAAACACGCGAAAATTGCTGTTCACTGATTTGGTAAATACTAATGAGTGATATTTCACGCCGCTCCCAACACAGCATATGTCAATAATTTTTCTTTTCCCGCGTGAATTTATAAAATGATTCAAATCCATTCAGAAGAAATAAGTCGACCTCGATACTTTGTCGCTCCCTCGGTCGCTATGCGACCTCATGCATTGAGGCTCACTTCGCTCACTTTTAAGAACTTATGAGACGTCAACTTGTAGCAAGTTTAGATACTTGTAAGTTGCCATCATTGTGAACAGGGCTAGATATCGAGGGCAAAAAATTCTAAAAACTGTGAGGTAGATGAAGATTGACAATAACTTTATTACCTGTACCACATCAAGTGTCAAACTATCCTAACTGAACAAGGAACTGTTATGTTTCATGTTATTTGCCATACAGTCAATGCTTCCTCAAATTTAAAAAAAAATAGTGTTTTATGATTTTTATGGTTCTTTTTGTCAGGAAAATTAGACTTGACAGAGATCAGTCAAAATGTATGTAGATAGAAAAACAATAGTTAAAAGCCTCATGAAGATCTGTAACAAAACTGACAATAAATAATCAATACAGGCTTTAGTTGAATTTCGGAGGGTAGCAGTTTCAGAGTGTCTTCAAAAAATACCCTGGGGCAACTTGAGTCTTTTCGAATTTCAAGGGTTTCAGTACAATTTTCCCGAAAATTTTACTGGTGCTATTTAACGTTTCCCGAAAGTGACAAATCCTCTCTCCATCGCATTTTCGAATCCGAAATTTTTAGGCTTCCTTTGTCTAAGAAAAATAGCTTAACCTGGGGAGCGGTGATGCGAAAAATTAAACTTTACAAAATACCGAACAGATATTTTACAGAAAACAGTTGTTGGGTTCCCCTGAATAAATCCATCACAATGAGCCCAAGGTGCCCCCCGTGACCTTAAAATATGCCACAGAGTCAGTGACTTACCGACTAATGAAATACCCTTGTGTCGAGAAAAGTAATCGCCTTAGTTTACCGAGTCAAAAAAGCGCCCCTTGCTTCCACCAACTTTTTCGAGCCTGGGATCAACTTCCGTAGTTCAATAAAAAGCTCTATGTTCACAGTTGAATCAGGTTTGTGAAAAGCTCGGACTTGGCAAGTGTGCCTCTCCAAAACCACACGCTGTTGTCTCCATTATTAATTTATGAACTATGTCTGTGAAACGCCGGCAATGTAATTTCTATAAACCAAGCTCAATGATCGAGGATAATGACGAACATAAAATAGATCATCTGACCAAATTTCTCAATTTCAGTCTTTTCCCTGCTTGTACATTACTGAATTATTTTTAAAAAAAATTCTCAAAAAATTTAGCGTAATTCTTTCATATTCAGATGAAAATACAAACCTTGAGAGGTACCGCCCTAAGCAATCTTTGCAAAATCTATGACCACATCTAGTGAGAACCGGATCTCGTAAGGTCGATTGGCAAATGGAACATTGCAAATCATCGTCAACAAGAGAAACAAATACTTCGTCATAACCACAAGGCAAGTCAGTGTGTTTTTTCGGTGCTTCTTCAATTGAAACACTTATTTCCGCCATGTCTTAAGGTGTACGACTAATTCGTCGCGCAGAGCATTGTCAGAAAGGGACGGCAGGGGGTGGTACAGTGATCAAATCAAAAAGTCTTTCATTCTTTGGCCGTGAACCACGTCACCGAGGCCTAATTTGTTGCCAAAGCACACCATTTTAATGCATACAAAGAATCAGCGCGATAGAACGATGACCGTTTTCGCCTTCTTTATCTTTTTCTTTATTTCTGAACATTTTCGATAAACGATCCTTGCCTGTCGATGAAAGCTAGAGTGCATTTGGTACCGATTATGCAAATCAACGATGTACACGTTGCTAATAACAGTAAAAACATTGCCAGAAAAATCGAATGAACATGCGCAGCTGAATCGTGACACTTTCAAGCTTTGTTCTGATCTTTTGGTTAACTAAAATATATGCATGGCGAAGAGTTCCAAATTTTCCCGTAAAATGAAATAGTTTAGAACTCAAAAGCCTGTCGGCATGAACACAGATGTCAGGTTTATTCGAGGTCTTTCATTTGCAACAAACGCGTAAAGCCGCAACATTTACTCATTCAATTTTGAGTTATTTCTTTGTTTATACAAATGAAAAATTCTAACGAGCAAATGCGACCACCTTTGGTTTCACAAATCAAACAAAGGGAATCCACATAACATCGCTATGCTCTTTTAGCAAAAGCGGGCTACACGATCGAAGACTTCTTCGTGACGTAGACTGGGTTAAGTACAATGGCTGACAAATAGAAAAGACCATGAAGCTCAACCTCATATCAAAGTTTGATTTTAAAATAAGTTCGCCGTTTTACTCTACTATAAACACAAGATATTTTCCCTCTTGAAAGAAAATTCAGGCAATGACCCTTGCTTACCATGTCGTCGACATTAAAAATACTCCAGGCCCGGTATGAACACTTGTTCGCGAAGAGTGGCACAGAAAGCTATCCCATGATGGAGATGACCATTCACTTTCGAGATCGACGACACTATTACACTTTAAACAAAGAGTCTCAGACGTACGCGGGATATCGCACTCAAAACAAGTGGCTATAATAAAACAAAACCGATTTAAATGAAGTTAAGGATTCTAAACGAAAATCGAGTTCGTCAGCGAGACATCTCCAAATTCTACATGCTCTGAGGAGAAAAGATTTCTGGTAAGTAGTGGTCTTGCGTTTGTTAGGTGTGTATTTATTAATATTGGTAATAGTGGATCTAGCCTCCGTCTGTACTTGCGAACATCATGCGGGTAGGACAGAGTGGTTGACGTTGACCAAGCCATGTGTTATTTTGTTATGCGCTGAGCCTTGCACTTTGCAACATCGTACCAAAGCGGTTGGCCGAAGTTTAGTGCACTAAATCCCAATAGCTCACGTTCGATATATTAAAATTCTAACATGGCTCCATGGCTTTAAAGACAAAAACTGCAAATTTTTAACGACTTCATTGTCTCGTAAATCCCAGAAGAGACTTGAGCACAAAAGAAAGTAAACCAAATATAGAAATATGGCCAGAAAGCCCCGGATTCATGTTTGAATCTTAATGTAACGAATGTCGGCTATTCTCACCTCTGAGTATTTACTTCCGTCTCAATGGAAACTAAGAAATCGAGAAATTATGTAAGAAAGTTACTTTAGCCTGATAGGCGCCCTTAAAATGGCAAGACCCTCTGTCAGCCTGGAGGTAGCTACCCGAATCTATGAAGCCCTAGGTTTAGCTATATTAATGTTATTAATGTTCAAGTCCCTCAATGGGCCTGCCCCTTCGTATTTGCAGAATCCTTTTACACCCTGCCACACTGTACAATTTAGAAAATTGATTTCAACCTTTCTCTTCCAAAACCACGCACTGATACTGCAAGCGAAGTTTCTCTTATAGATGGTTTTCAAAGTGACGTCATCAAATTGTAAAGTCAAAATAGCGAGGTTTTACGAATTCTTATTTGCACTAGGTTGAAGAAAAACAAAAAGTAAATCTTTGTACAAGTTTCCATTCACGAGAACATGTTTTGAGAATACAGTAATTAGAACTTCCGAGTTTTCACAGAGCGTGACACCAAAATAGGAATGCTGTCTCGTTGAAAAAAAGGCTCTTCTCTTGATTTTCAGCAGTATCACCATTTCAAATATTGGAAGATATGTTAATGCGCAAGTATGCTAGTTCTCGAGTGAAAAGAAAGAGCTTTTATGGAAAAAGTGAACTCCAGAGGTTTTTGTTGATTTCCGGCGGCCACACTGGTGCACCAAAACGGTACACCAATATGGCGTCTCCATACAAAGCTCTACAAAGGTGGCGTGAAACGTTTTGGCAAATTACTCAGAAACTGTGGGCCACAAAGACCTGAGACTTGAACAAATTGTTTATATAATTATTAGTCTTTTATAACATTTCATTTTCTTGGCTTCTTCCACTGGACGGCTTCCAATTTATTTTTTTGTTACGTGACAGTGAAAACGATATATAGCGGTGTCAAGATCTTGTCGATTTACCGCAAAAATAGAAGAAGCATTACCTCGTTCAGTCAATTCAATAGGGATACCTTGGTCCCCAACAAACGGCAATCATTTAAATTAGTTAGGTACGCGTGCGCCCTCTTTTTATTCATTTTACTCAAATAAACCATATGTATGTATGTAGGTATGTATGTATGTATGTAATGTAATGTCGTGGATTAGAGGACAACAAGCCCCACCTCCCCCCTCCCTTTTACATATTCACATGTTAAGAGTAAGCTCGGACTTCAGCCTTCAGCATACAAGGCGTCACTGGCACCCGATACCATTATGAGCTTGTTGTAACCCACCGATAGCTCATTATATGAATGACGCGAGATGCGTGAAAGGAAGACCACACCACCAGGGAAAGTTCCCCTACTCTTTTCGAACAGTTGTGTGGGTTCTTTTACGCCCCGGCCCCTTCGATTTTGACTAATGAAAGAAGGATGAATGAGACAAGGCCAACGGCTTTACGTCACCGCCCAATGACGCAATCATCTTAACAGAAACAAGATCTCAAATTACAGCCAGCATAATCTCACCAGTTTTTTAAAGACCCTGGTTGTTGGTCCGGCCGGGGGTTTAAACCCTCGACCTCCCACTCGGCAGGCCGGTGCTCTCTAATTGGCGGCGGCATGTAGGTTTGTATGTATGTAATGGGTTCCAGTCCTCGCTCCTGCACTTTTACTTCCGCGAAGAGCTGCAGAAACCTATCCGATCTGTAAATATCCACTTTCAAGATTGCGGGCGCGGCGCAGCTTCGCTCTGTTTCAGAAATCGAGCCAAAATCACCGACCGAGCTTGTGCGTTAAAGGAGGCCATCCGGTATGGTTTTCGTGCCGGTGCAAGAGATATCCGATATAGTGCGAACATGGCCTTAAGTGTTCGTATACATTTTTTTAAACTCGCATACCTCTGAATACGCACTAGTCAAGAAAACAGGTTTTCATGTGATATGAAGAATTATGGAGATCTCGCCTCGGGCTAATCGGCCTCGGCAGATAACACTCTCCTCGATCTCCACTATTCTGCAGATCACACTCAGCCTCATTGCTCGATGCAAATTGTTCTTCCTTTTCATTGGCCGAGAGCCCGCCACGTGACTTGCAAATAACTGCCTACAAATAATGGTCTACTCATGCGCAATGTCGTCCAACTTTGTTTGGCTGCAAATAACATTCTTCTCATACGTAAGAGAAACCACGCTTTTCTCCTTCTTGCAATCGCACTTGCGTGAAAATGGAAACCTCCTGAAGATATTTATCAAACGGCAAACTCGGTGCATGACTAAATGATAAAACAATTATTGAACTCAGTTATCGCAAAATATCGTGACTTGTCAGTGTCTCGCACATCAATTAATGCGGACAATACATAAATCTATGATTAGTACATTTCAGTGTGAGTATTGTCAATGTTTTACATTCAAAAGATGCGATAAATTCAAACTAAAATTTACTAGTCATGGAGGTATGTTTAATGCGCGTTATTTTTGGAAAAATTAGCATAACGTCAAAACAGTGAATGTTGTAACGCAGATTTTTGACAGGTTCGTAGGATAGGTTTGTCTTGAAATTTTAAGATGTTGCAGTGAATCAATCTTTATGAAAGTTTCAGACCTTATTATAATTATGAAGATTATGTGAAGAGATTTTAAAAAATTCGTTCGAGCGGTTTCAGAGATATATTAAAAAAGCGAGCGCTAAAAGTCCAAATTTGAAGTGAAGTTGCACTTACACAGGTGGTGAGAAAACGGGTTAGCTTTCAAGATCGCATAAACGAAAATGCACCAAAATTTCCTGACGCTACTTAAGAATAATTTGAGTCATTCATAATGTTTTTATTAAATAATCAATCACGGCTATTGAAATAAAACATACATAATTTTTTACTTTTTACGGAGATTGTTTGCTAAACACCAAACTTTAAGTTCCCAGTGTTGGACTTTCAGTAGCTGGTCTAGATCACACAAAATTCGGCTTTTAACAGTTTCAAAGTTTTTTGTTTATTGTTGTCATAGTAATATCGATTTTACTTAAAACTACATTTTCACAAATTTCAATCCATAGCCAATTACTGGTGATGATTTTATAGCGATCGGACAAGGAAAAAAACACTTTTGAGGCCATTGAAAATTATCGCTATGGCCTCTGAAAAACTGTATCGAAACACCTTAAGGTGGTTCTTGTATCTTTTGAACATTTCACAACAAAAGACACCCCTGGTTAATTAAATGAACACAAAATTTCATTTCTTCTAAAACTCAATCCAATCATGTTGACAGTCAACATTAAATATATGTACTTGCCATTGAAGAGTTTAGAAAAACTTAGAATCATCATGTAACACTACCGCATTAAAAAACGAAATTTTCTTGGCCCAACAGTGCTCGTAATAAAGGGTTCCGCTCTGATACCTTCAGTACTAATGACGGCGCTCAGAATCTGAATACAAGTCAAGAGGACCAACCTAAACCCCAAGAAACAGTGACATATGTTCAACAAAGCACAGAATGTTAACAAACTCTGTGACAGATCAATACACGAGTGGGCGCAGTTCCTCGGCGTGGTCCTTCCAAATGTAAGATAGTTCGAAGCATGCAACACATTCAGTACCACTAGTCAGAATCTGAATCTAAGTCATGAGGACCAACTTTAAACCGAAGAAACAGTGTCTCACTTTCAAAATAGCGAAGAATGTGTGTGATACCTTAGGTAACAATAGTCGGCGCAGAAAGTCAAAAACTTTGTGAGATATTAATACACAAATAGGCGCATTATCTAGAAACGTCCTTCCAAGTAGATTCAATACCAATAGTCGGAATCGGAATCCAAGTAAAGACTATGTGAGTCATGAGGACCAACCTCAAACCTGAGAAATAACGTGTCGTATTCAACCTACCGCCTAGTGAATAAGACCTTGTGAAATATCAATCTAGGAACTCCCATGAGTTCGGAATCTTGTTCACTAATACTAAGACTATCAATTGTAGCTGTCAGAAACTGAATCCTAGTCAAGAGGGCCCGCTTAAACCCGAAGAAATAGTGTCTCGTGTTGAACACAGCGCAGGATGTAAAAAAGATTTGTGAGATTTCAATGCACGAGTGCGCATAGTAACTCGGCATGGTCCTACCAAGTGTAAAATTGTTCGTAACAGTTTATACGTTCAATACCAACCGTCGTAATCGGAATCCGAATTATCACTCTGTGAGTCATGAGGACCAACATCGACCTTCAGAACCAAGGTGTCGTTTTCGAGGTACCGCCTGGTAAATAAGACCTTGTGAGATATCAGTCTTTCAATTCCCTCGATATCGGGATTTTCTTCATTAATAGGTCGGCCAGAGAAACGCCAAGGCGTGTGCTCGGTGTTCAAGATCCCCACCTCATTTCTCCTCTTTGACAGGTCATATTGTTGGTCGATCACTGTAAATGTAACTTGCTGTCGAAAGGGCCAAGGAAGAATGGGATCGTACTGGCCTTTCATGATACCAACAAAAACCGACACATACCTGTTTCTTTGCGTTTGGTCGCCATCTGGATATAGGCGAAGAGATAGCTTGTAGCCCCTTTTTTCTGTGTAGAATTCATTATATATCCTCGGTACGATTCCCTCCCGCGCTAGCCGTAAGATTTCGTTAAAACCAGTTATCTTCCACACAAATGGAGATGTCTCATTGGTCAATCTTCTTATCTCTTTGGCCTGGAAATCCACCTTTGAATCCAGCTCTGATTTGGCAGCTGCCCATTCTCTCCTATGAGTTACAACCACTGAATTAAGAGAAGATGAAAGTTCTCTTTTTTGTGCATCTAATTTTGAATCCAGGGAAGAATTGGCAGCTGTCCACTCTCTCTTCTGAGTATCCAACCTTTCACTGAGAGTTGTGATTTCTTGCTTTTGGGCTTCAATCTTTGCGTTCAGGGAATAATTAGACGTTTTCAATTCTTCCACTTGCTTCTGAAGCGCGTCAAGCTTCTCTGTTGTTTCTTTAAATGTTGAACAGGTAAAAGCCAGATGGAGTCTCGTTGTGGACTGAAGATGAGCTTCAATTTCTTTTCTCTGAATCTGATAATTGACGTTGGAGAATAAAATTAATTACTGACTCTGTTAAGTCCGTATAGTGACTTTAAAATGTCAGTATAAATGTTTTTAAATCAAACGTCTATATAATGTTCAAAAACAATACCGGAAATAATGAACCGTGCTAGAAATAAAATGTCTTGTTGTTAAAGAAATTTTCTTTTAAATGAACAAATGTAGACTATTCATATAATTGCTTGCCTGATTTAATCTCCAAAACGCAAAACGAAAAAAAAAACGTGCGCATCGATAAATTTTAGGAAGTAGTTGCACGCTACTTTAAGTCCCTGAGTGTTGATCCAGCCTCCTCAAAGGTTGGTACACAAGTAACTGAGCCAACCACTCTGAAGAAGTTGACTCTTTGCACATTGAACCTCTCTTAACACATCACTCCTGCATGCTGGTTTTCTTATGAAGATCACTCAGGGGGGTCCCCCCCCCCAAAAAAAAAGAAAGAATGTGTGCAGAAAAATTATTTACTACACAGTGTATATGTAAACTGTGAAAGGTTTGAACCCAGGAGTCATTTCAAAAGTAGGCTGAGTTTGATCGTCCAGGTGAACGTAGTACTGAATAGGACTGTTGTTGTTGACAGTGGCTGACGTTTCGACAACCTGTTCGGTAGGTCATCTTCGGAGTCAAAGTGAGTTGTATCACGTCAGTTTATGGTATTATGCTCTGGTTATTGATCTCATTGGTCAATTACGTCGCGATGTTATTGGTCGTCTGTCAGTTAAGCCGTGATGTTATTGGCTATGAAGACTCGTAATCAGTAACTGGTGCGTTTCGATCGGTCTATGGCCACAGTTAAACAGTCATCTATTGTTAGTCAAATTGTCAGTTATCCAGTCGTTCGCTCGTAGTTAGTTTTGCTTGATTTCGTCAATACGTCGTTTGTACGGCGCTGGTAACTGTTGGCTACGATTCAGTGGTGTTTGCTCTAAGTTAATAAACCAACTTTCTAAAGTAAGGCGTTGATAATACAGTGGAACCCCGCTCTACGGACACCCGCTTAATACGGACACCCGCTTTATACGGACACCGGTCAATACGGACAACGAACACTTTTCTGGGTCCCGAGTCACAAACTCTCATATATTGTCAACTCCGCTTTACGGACACTGGTTATCTGCACACTGTCTATTTTCATTGTCACAATTATGCGATAATTGTAGACATTGTACCCTGTTCAAATAACGACAGATTTTTACGGGTGAATAAAATTTTATTACAGTACTAAAAAAAACAGTAACAAAGTAGCGTGGCATATTTGATTTTGAACAGTCTGTCTTTCCTCCGGTGTTTGACTCTTGTACTACGTTTAGTCTTTTGATAAAGTTTTCTGCCTCCTGTTACACACGTTTCACTTCCTTGGCTTTTTGTTGCAGTCATTGCTCTTAATGTAAAGTCACAGACTTTTCCAAATGAATCCGGTGTCGTGCCTGTTTCAATAAGGATACTACGATAAATGATCGTGAGGTTTCTTTAGGATGAACTTGTTACTGTTACAGTTAAGAAATTAAACAAAGTTTTCTCGTAAAACTGTCTGCTTTGGTCTTCATATCGATAAAACATGTGTTCCTGACGTTTTCTCTGAGAGCCCGCTTAATACAGACACCCGGATAATATGGACACTATGGCATGTCCCCTTGGTGTCCGTATTAACCGGGTTCCACTGTAGTCTGTAGAATACGTTATACATGTCGCACAGTCCCAGTCAATTTGATGTTTCGTCTTTAAATGGTGCTCAGCAATGTGATTGTTGACGTCACCATTCCTCGTCGCTTGTTTGTGTTTGGTCAGTCGCGTGCTTAGGTTTCTGCCGGTTTCACCAATGTAAGAAACCTGGAAGTCGCAGCATTTGATCTTGTATACTTCTCCCCGTCTGTCCTCCGGTTTGCTTTTGTCCTTGATATTAGTAAGCAGTCGCCGTAAAGTGCTTATCGGTTTGTGTGCAACACATATATTGTAAGGTTGTAATATACGTGCAATAGTTTCAGAGGTGCCTCTGATGTACGGTATAGTCGCTGTCGTAACAGGGCCAGATAGTTGTATGTCAAATTACACATGTTACGGTGTATATAAGCGTATGTACACATATTATAGCGCAGATTACTCTTACCTTTTTGGTACAGCCCATCGACGCATAAGGACAGGAGATGGCTGTTAACGGACACTCATTGTCAATGTGAGATTCGATCTAAAGACGTGTCAAATAAACAGTTTACGAAATACAGGGGCACAATTTTGATGTACATAAAAGTTGTGTGTCAAATTAAACATGTTACATACCTGTTTGCGAACGACACATGATCCACAACCATTTGGACATTCCACAAGTTTACTTTCACAGTGAACAAGGTGATCCTGAGGGGAGGATAAATTCAGCTCTGTCAACAATCGATCGCAATCCATTGTCTTACGGTGTAACGAACTCAACCAGAGCCAACCAGTATTATACTTGGGGCAACTAATCATGATTGATAGCAGTCAAATACTACGTTTTTTTACATTTCAAATGTCAGTTGTCAAGCTACCGATGATGTATTGTATTGTACTATTCTGAGTTGTTTTTTTACTTGATTTAGTTCATTCATACTGAAAGGGACACAGTCAGATGATGCGCATGCGCTTTAGATACCATTTCTTAGCTGTGCACGCCACAAGACGCGCGTGAAACTCAGAACGTGAGAAGCGTATCCGGAATACTCTAAACAAACCCTGGTAGATTTGAACTAGTTACAAGCCGAAATCGTGATAGACCCTAGGCCATATCAGAGCACTCATTTTTTATAAATCATTGAGAATTCACCGATGGATTTTTTCCCATGGAAAGCCAAACATCGACGAATACTTCCGAACTCGAACGTCAGTAGAGGTGAGAAATAACGACGTCTGAATCATTGTCGAAGGTTCAAGGTCGAGAACGCTTGATTTTCCAAATATATGTAGCCTTTTCCATCAATTTTCCAAAAAAGAAATAACGATTACTTGCTCGCCAATGTTACTAATTCATTTCTTTTGCTACTCTTGGTAAACGAAAGCGATTTCTCCCGCCCGGCGCATTCGCGTTTCTCACCTCTTCTGTTCATGTTCCTTTGAATACTGTTTTTAACCAATTATGAGAAAATAATGTAATAGGATGAGTAACAGTTTGCTCAAAAAGAGGTTTTCAGTAAAAGATCGAGGATCGAATGAAACACTAGGCAGGATTGAAGCGGATTTCTAGATGTATGCGACGTGTAGATTTGATTTTGGGTAGGGGTAAACGGTTTTCAAACTGGCTTAAGTAGTTTCCAGGTCAGCGCGGTCCTATAGCTGACTATGTCCCTTTAACACTTTGGCAAATAAATGTATGGTAGCATTTAAATTTTAATTCCAAATACAACTAAAGCAGACGATGAGGACCATTAAAATAACCAACTCTTATACACTGTAAGATGATTTATGACATTACAGATATAAAATCAAAAGAATTAATATAGACTTACAGTTCATTATATGTAGTGTCTGTCTATTATCCTTCACCTTTTTCTCTCTCAGTTCTCCAGTCCAGTCACAACCGGTACTTGGACATCTTATGAATAAGGACAGAATCTTTCTCCCAGTTGCTTTATCAGGAAAGACATCCTACAAAATGTAAATGGAAAATAATTTAAAAGTTTTATATCCATACATTCAAAACTTCTGAACACTACTGCAGATTCTGAAAATTGTTTGAATGACTTCCAATCGGCTGAAACAAATGGGAACGAAAATGTATAACTTGCGAAATCGACCCCCAGTCGCCATCTGTATTGATAATACGCAATGGACCTCTATAATTCCAATTCGCAAACTACAAATTTTGAGTAGGCTTCGCAAATTACGAATTTCCACTCCACTTTGCTATTTAACGTATAACAGTAAGCCTTAGGTCATTCCTTTGACAATTAGCAAATACACGAGTTATATACTGTATCCTGGTAGATGCAATAACATTTACAGTAGATCCTAACGTATATGTGCATCAGTATAGGTACAATCGAATCCCGCTTTACGGACACCTCATTATTATGAACAGTTTGCTTTGTCCCTGGGGAAAGAAAAACCTTACATTTTCTCTAAATTCAATGCGCTTAATACGGACACCCCTCGACACTTTCTACGGCCCCCTCAGTGTCCGTATGAACGAGGTGTATCTTTTTATGTTTACCTTGCGATCCACAAGCTCCTCTCTGTCTATAGGACAGCTGCATGCTTGTCGCTGACTTTCCTGTCTGTCAATATAAAATGCCAAAGAAATAATCATTATGTTCATAATGAGGTGGAGTACAATTCATGGACGAAAAATTTAGATAACTTCATTACCTTTAAGGTAGACGAAAAGGCTCGGGAAAAACTCTGTTTCTGCACACGTATACCCCCATAAAGTGCACCCTCCAAGAGACTATGGGATGTTAATATACAATAATGTGAATGCTACGAGCGCTGTTATTGGTCACTGCCCATGATCTATTTAATAGAGTACAGATACATGGATGACGTCACGGGAAACTTGTTTTTCTTTGTTTTGTTCAAAACGGAGAGCGTTTTTAAAAATGTTTGTGAGATTACTTCGGATTCAGCAGGTGAAAGCCTCGAAGAAATTTTAGCATGAGCTATTTACAAAGAAGAAATATGAAGAAAACGGAGACAAAAAGAGCTCTTGAAAACATTAGAATGCCTAAAGTGCTAGAAATCTTAACAACAGTTGCTTCGAGAGACTCGCAGTTTCGCAAAATGTTTTCGCGACTATTCTGCCGCTTTGCGCAAGTGAAGGCGTTGAAAAACTTTTCAGAGAAACTGTATACCATTGAGGTAAAGAACAAAAGAAGAAGCAGAGGCGAAAAGTAGCGTTTGGGATTTAGAAATGCCTAAACTAGCACAAATCAGGCCCTCCAACAGGTAAGTATATGCAGTTAGTTTTTTCTTCCCTCCCCATTGTATAAAACGTGGTTATTAAAGTGAAATGGTTATGAAACCCTTTAGACTCTTTTGTTATATGTTTTTGTTAGCTTTTTTAAACCTGATGGTGCACAACGTTCAACAGCATTCCTATCTTTTTGAACTTACCGACCAATAAAAACATCGCATTAATTTATTCAGTCACAAATTTGTGAACAAAAAGCAAAGGATTGTACACGGCCTGGGAGCTTTTAACATAACCTACAGCACCGTTGTTTTCAACTTTGATGATTACCGGCTTTCCTAACCAGTCTCGTTTACTAACTATGTATAAAACAAATAGATTACATGTTGCCGCGGGTCTGTTCAGTGGGGACTTTACGAACCAGAACGCGACGCAGCCTGAAACGTCACCGGAAGTAAATTGCTCAAAAAGTGCTTAATTGCGCATACTTGGCGTTGAACTGCAACGCGTCTTGTTCACGTTCAGAGCAAGAGGTTTGCACTTGCAGCGTTTCCAGAAAACGTGAATAGTTTCTGCTGAATTTGACCTAGAATTAAATTTACGTTCGCTACCTTATAGGCAAAGCTGTTTTTGTAAGTCCATGAAAATGTTATTTATTGTAAAAAATACCAAACAATTTGCCTTTAGGTCGATTGGTTACAGCTATGATGAGTGGACAACACGTAGACCCGCCCAGTTCGTACCAAAGTCGAAAACTGACAAGTTTATTAGAAGATTCAATTCCCGTCCTGCTTAACCAAAGATTAAAGTGAGTTTAAACTTTATATTTATGTTCTTCATTGAGAACAAACTAAAACAGACTGTTCTTTTTTTCACGCAGTAATGTGATGTACTGGACAAGCGAACACGATGTCCTGTTATGCAGAGAGGTTGTTTGCGAAAAATCCGTTCAAAACAAGAAAGGGTTCCTCGCAAAGAAGCGAAATTTGGAAAAGAATAGCCAACACTTTGAAAACCTGTCTCAAGCCTGTCTTTGCTGTGGAAAAGGTCCGTAAGGGATCATGTGGGTATTTTAATTAACAGAATCAAAAAAAATTGAGAGCTAAGGAAAGGAGCCTGGACATCGCGCCGCCCTAGCCCACAGAACTTAAAAACTTGGCGGTAGAAATTACGCCTCTTGAAGAAACAGCTGATGGGGAAATGAAAGAGGACGACGAAAGTGTGAAGGGAAAGGCTGAAAAAGAGAAGGAAAAGGCCACAGATATAAGACTTAAAGCACTTGAGAAAGTGTCAGAGGTGATGAAGAGACATTTAGGCAAAAATGACCAGGAAAAAGTAAAGAAAAGAGAACGAAGAAGTGAGAGCGAGACCATGTTGGTCCTGTCCAAAAAAGCGGAAAAAGACCAGATACTTAAACTTAAGGAACTCTAACTGAAAAAAGAGCAGCACGATTTGGATGCAAAACGTCTACAGGCGAGCATTGATCAGCAACGCTAGGTTCAGCAACAACAAAGTGAAATGATGCGGCTAATGCAAGAACAACAAAAACAGCAGCAACAGCAACTCTTGGCGTCACAACAACTGATGTTAAGGCAGCAACAAGACCAAACTAAAGCACTGATGAGTTTGTTGGATAAACTTGGTAACAAATAGCCACCTAATTCACTTAAAATTCACAATATTGCTGGTATAACTGTCCCTTGATTTTGAAGACCAGTTTGTATAGTTGAATAATTTGTCTGAAAATCTGCATTAGGTTGCGTAAACTGCGATAAAATTCTGTATCTTCAGTCTGCTATGAAAGAAACTAGTGATCCTTGACGTATTCGAAAACAGGTTTTAAAAACTCCCTAGGATAAAAAGGGCTCGGGACTCTAGGGGAGGGAGTATGTTGAGGGCTGATGAGGCAGACCTTTTCCCAAGACGAACTGTAGGCCAAATACTAAGCTCACGTTTCTATTTTTCAAATCTCTTTTTTGGGGTTAACAGTACTCTTCACTAAAATCAATTTAATGATTAAGATACAATCAAGCTGCATTGAAATAATGGTGAGTTATATTTCAGTCCCAAGGCTGTGGTCATTAAAACTAAAAAGCAGGGCAAGAGGTGGGGGCGCGTGGTCAGTAGCTTGGCGTTACAACTTTATGTTATTGCATTACACTTGATATATTTTTCTATTACTTTTCCTCCTTTCCCGTTGTGTTTTAATGACCACAGGTCAAATCTATGGCTGTGTAAACTTTTGAAAATGAGTAATAATTGCAGAATACCACCATTAAGGATCCTGAGTCTTGTGCAGGTGCTCTTTGGTAGTTTGGAAATAGCAATGTACTGTAACAATGAAATGATCTGAAATTGGGGAGATGACATTCTGCAATCTAGTCAAAAGAGAATTACTAACAAGTAAGTAGCTGAACACTGTTATATCCAAAGGTCATGAATTTGGGTCTCTCTGCATTGCATAGGACTTCAGAAACCTAATTGAAATAGTCCTGAATTTGGGGTGGATCTATTTCAAAAACTTTGAAGTACTTGATTGATAAAGACAACTGTGAGAGTTTCTTGAGAGCGCACACACAATGTACATTTTGCCAAGAGGCTTTAAGCCGATTTTTAAGTTTTTCTTGAAATCTAGGAATGCAAAAATAGTTCACAATGTCCACAAATAGCCATTCTACCAAAACTCTGGCTTGGCTCATGGCCTTGTTGAACTGTTGCTCTGCTGGTGTCAATTGAGCGCCTTTGAAGGGCCTCTGTAAATGGACACGCAAAGGGTGTCCCATCCGGTGCAAACGAGTAATGCGATAATTCTTGCAGAAGTCCTGAGTCCACTACATACCACTATCGTGTCTCCTGTGGTCGACGGCACCAGACAGACTTGCGATAAGCCCATTTGGTGCAACTACGGACTGAAACTTTATCCCATGCACCCTTTTATGTCTGTTACAGAGAATTCTCTGGTTTTCATCTGGCTTACATAAGGTCTCACTGTTCCGTCTATCAAACCCCAACAGCTTTCGAGTGGAGCTCTTTTATCACGTATAGGAGGGTCTGGATGGGGGGTACAAATGTCAGTTGTCCGTTAAAATTTTGGCCATTTGTCAGTTGTCAGTTAAATTTAAAGCCATTTGTCAGTTGTCAGTTAATTGGCTGTTAATAATTAATTAAGTGATTTAGTTATTTCTTTTTATCCAAAATTTAGCTCAAAAGGCACCTAAATGTAAATTGCATCACTAATTCGAAAATTGCTACACTAATAACCTTTTTTTTCAAATTTGGAGTTGAATTCATTACAAGCGGCTTTCTATCGTTACTCACCTGCTTGCCCGAGCATAACATTCCTCTCTAACCCTTAGACCCTTAGCTCATCAAAATTCATCTTCAAAATATTTTAAGTATATCGTGAGAAAGACAAACAAATATAGGAAGAGTTCTTTCTTTTTTTGTTCGTTTGATTGATGGGGTATTGTTTGTCAATGGCTCAATTGTGATTGGCTGGGATGAAGTGATCAGGGAATATTACACTCGCCCAAACAGGTGCGTTGGGAAGAGAGTAACAAACAAAATATGTCTTCTCCTGTGAAACATGAAACATATCTACTATAAGCATACCTTACAAATCAAGTCGAAAATGGGCACGTATTGGCCGCCCAGATCTTGAAATGGTAACAGGCGCAAAATCTTGGTTTCTATAATGTTTTGTTTTTAGCTGCTGTACTGCGTATTTTAATGTATGAATTTACATACGATCCACCGACACCACTAAAATCTGACGTGTAACGATCCCTCCGGGAAAGGTGTTGAGAAGCAAGCACACGCGGTGGTTCGCACAAAGCTACAAAATATAGTCATACATTAGGCCACCCTAATTATAACATAAATAATTTCAAGAAAAATAAATGTTACATGGTGCATTACGCAAAACAAGAGCGAAAATATTCTGAAAGCGTAGCAGTACCCAGAAGGTTTGCCGGACTAACTTGCATGCTTATATTTACACCACTACATGAAACAAATACACAAGCACTAAGGATACATACTGTTCATTTCGCTTCCTGAGTCATCCAGCATACTTGGAAGCTCCAGCTTCCACTGGTCGTCCGTTGTGATGGCGAAGTTATCACTTTTCCCGCCCGGTTTCGGTGCCATCCGATATAGCTTTATATCGAAATCTCCAAGGCCGTATTTAATTGTTAGTTCCTTCAGACCAAGGAATTGAATAAGGTGCTTTTTGAGAGCATGCACTGTATTTAAGTCATTTATCGGAATACGGCTTCTATGTCTTTCGAATGCCGTATCCGAATTAACGCGGTAAAAGCTTACAATCGCTTTAATAACGCCAGCATTGGCAGCCATCATGTAAGCTGGCGCGTGCTCGGGACTGCTCAGCGTGAGTTTGTAAGTTCGAGATCAGAGGTAAAAATTATGACCCTGATGTACATGGGTCATACAGTAAATTATTAACGAAATATAACACTCAATTAAAGCGTCCTGCTGCTAAGATTTAATATAAAACGTGCATTTGTTTGACGAAAAGAGTAAAACATTGTTATTTACAACGGGTTTTGAAGGATATTTAGGGCAATAAGATCTTTTGTCAGTTGTCAGTAAAACCCTCTACAAATGTCAGTTGTCAGTTAAATTTTAGCCTATTTGTCAGTTGTCAGTTAACCCCATCCAGACCCTGGTATAGTGGCAGCAAAATGACGGAGACGGTCCCTAGAAAGCCATGGCTGATTTAAATCTGCGAGAAGGTGGCTATATTCATCGAGTAAATAGTCCATCATTCGGTTTGTAATCATGCAAAGTTGTGGAACTGGTCTTTCGAATCGAGCTACCATATCT
>OZ037777.1:27958709-27961209 GCA_964035525.1 Porites cylindrica | reverse complement strand
AGATAACTACACAATTAAAATATACAGACCTGTTAGCAATTGTTGTTCGCGAAAACATGATAGTTGGAGACAACAACTATAAATAATGAGACTTTTTAACACCAAATTCGCGATTAAAAATTCGCACAGTGGAGTTCTTATTCCATTGCCTTGCAAGTTTTCATTGACCTTAACTCTATTTTAAGTCATAGTATAAAACAATGGTTGATGCTCGAGGATACCAACTTGTAGCGGAGCTCCACCCGCGCGCGGAGCACCATAGCTAAGGAAATTTGGTAATCTACCCATCCGAGAAACTTTGGTAATCACGTGACCGTACGCCCGACCGTCCTTCCGCACCACAGGGAAATCAATGTTTACTCTCACACTTTCTAGCTACAACTTAGTTTGGGAGCCCAAAAGAAAACTAATTGCACATCAATGTTGTGATCAATTGACAGCTGTCAAAACAGGGGATCCTCTGACCACTATCACCTGACCGTACCGCGGGCTCAAGTGTCGACCCATCGAGGTCGAGTATTTTTTAAGTTATCCACTGACAAGTTGCCAGTTTCAAATGATCGCAGGCTCAAGTATATTTTTTCCAATGATTCATATGAAATATGTTGTGTTTATGTCACTATGGCCCCGCACTGTTAAGATTTTGATTTCAAACTGACCTTGGACGCGAAAATTCAGCCAGTTTTTTTTAAAAATACAGGCGGGGAAGGCCTTTTCTTACCATGGTCACGTCCAATGTTTATACTCTGATTAGTCAAAATTTGACAGGTGAGTTCATGCGGAAAATTTATGCAGCATCTTGACAGCTGTTTACTTTGACAGCTGAAGCTGACAGAGTTTTGTGTCAACTTGTGATGATTTTAACTGTCTTTTTCCACTGGATTTACAAAATGAAATACAGCTGCTATAATGCATGGCTGGTTTGTTCATTGGGTTTTTGGTTAAGAAATGCGTCGCTTGTCAAAATTCGGTAATCCGATTTCGGATGGTATCGTTTTCGTTTTTTACCTTGCTTAAGGTGGCTGAAAACAGTTTTTGCAGTTTGTGAGTATATATCATTAGCCAAATCATTGCAAGAGAAACGTTGCAGCTCACAAGCTGAAACTTGGCAGGTAAAAAATATACTGATAAAAGATTTTGATTGACAGTTAAAATTCGACGTCTTCGTAGTTTCCATGGCAACATGAACGATTGAATACAACATTAAAATTTCACTTTTGTTCAGTTAACATAAAATTTGCTCATTAGATTTTCCTATAAACTTGCACACAGCGTACTATAACTAATCATTACCATTTGAAACTTATTTGATCAAATGTTAACAGACGGACTTTTAGATAACCAATAATATAATTCTACCTGGAGTTATGAAAACCGGGTTAGCAAACATTTTGCAATTTTTCTCAACTTCCCCTGTCTAATAACTTGACATATATGTGTTTACTGTGTTGCTTGCTTATGTCGTTTTTTTTGCTTGTTGCTTGTTTTGTGGTTACGGATTTGTGTAGAAGTGGATGTAGACGGAATAACTATCTCACCCCCCCCCCCCCCCCCCCTCCCCTCCCGATTTTTTTTCCCTACTCACAATTCTTTCTTTAACACAAGTGAAACTTATTTGAAATCAGCGCGCGCCTAAAGCTGGTTTCGGTGCCGTTTAGCAGTTTAGTTTTATATCAGTTGGTCACCTTAAGAAAAGTTTCCCGGACAGCATCATGTTAAGTTCTGAGATGGGACAAAGTTATTACGATCCGCAGTGTCTGCATCGTCCAATATCGTATTATATTCTCGTTTCATTTGGTTAAACGGATCAATCACCCTGATCCGGGCTGAGACAGAAAAGTACGATAATGTTCGCTTTTCTAAGGTGACCACTAATTCTTTGGCCTCGGGAACAGGCTCTTAGGAGTCAAATGAATTAGGTGAGAGCAAAATTGCCAGTGAACTTTGACCTGGGCCAATTTTTTTTCTGGTGTGAAAACAAGGCTAAGGTGATCCGCCGACCGTGTGACTCTACATCCGCGAACTTGAATAAGACGACTGTAAGAGAAAAGTCCAGAGGTGTTTATCTGGCAATAGGCTGAGTTTTTCCGAGTTATTCGATGATATTTCGCTTATGTTAAACGTGAGAAGATTATGCGTGGTTGTGGATAGTCTTATCAGTGCCGCGAAAGTGTGTGATTGTGTGATTTCTGCATGGTGTTGACAGGTATGTGATCGCGTGGTTGAACTGCGGTTTCGCCAAAATATTCTGTGCCAGCCATTAATATTGTTTCGTCTTTGTTTAGCTTAGCTGATTGTACCTTGGAAAAGCAACTCTCGACTCAGAAAAATTGGATCTAGGTCTAGTTTCAGCGGGCTCTAATGGTATTGCACCATAGGCCGGTTCTTGTAGATATAAGAAGGTGATAATTTGAGCACTGTGTTTCATTCAGTTTGTTGTCTACTCCACGCGGAATCCTGTTGTTTATCGGGCGAAAAAAAGTAGTGTTTTGCTTACTAT
>OZ037777.1:27946209-27953709 GCA_964035525.1 Porites cylindrica | reverse complement strand
GGAATTAGCCGTTTGCATTCTCCGACCTCGAAAAGTTTAAATATTTGATTACTCACTCGTCGATTTCATAGCAACGAACTTAAAAAAATATATAAACAGATCAAAAGGTCGATAACACAATTTTTTTATACCGTAATGTGAGTTGAAGATTCGCTATTTTTGTCAGCCGTGGCTGATGTATTTTCATAGAAGACAATCTCTTCTGTTGTTTACTCCTCCAAAATTTGAGGCGAACTGCCACGCAGGCTAGTGGGTGGCTAAAGACTGAACTAAAGCGCACCGTGAAATTCAACAGCTCGTGACCTCGTTTAAATCATAATTACATCTGGGTCATAGCGCTGATTACACGAAATTAAATTGTTTTGTGTTCAAGCGATTCCTCTCGATGCACAATGATTGACCTTTACACTTATTGAAACCCTGTGGTTCATTCATATAATACTGTACCTCTCCGTCACACTTACAGTGTAGGTATTCGAAAGTAAAAGTGCCCAGATATTGCGTGGACGACCGAACGGAACCGAATTTATAACTGGGCGTGCCCTCCAGCCCGGTAAATAGTACGCTGGACAAAACTGTTCTGGATGAACGTTTTAAAATACAAAAATAAAACAAGTCAAGGAACGAACCTTCATGACATTTGGGTTCTTTAAAAGTTTTTTTGAATTCCACACATAGAAAAATATTTTCATGTTGATCACGCGAAGAGGACTTGCGTTACGGCGTATCGAAACTTGGTAACGAAATCACAAAAAAAAGACAAATCAAATGTTTTTCACTGAAAACGAAGTGTTGTTGTGTTAGTTAAGGATATCGTCTTCACATGAATCTCGCAGCGAAGACAACTTGGAACGAGTCATTGACATGCTGCACTATAATCCTTTGATACATCAGCACTTCAGAGAATCATTACTCAAAGAAACAGTTTGTAATGCTACTACCGAAGCACCACAAGGCAAAGCGAACAGAGTTGTTTCAAGCTGGTGAGAAAATGGCAACCTCCTGGGAGAAGAGCCCTGAAATATGGTCCAGTAACTATTCAAGAGGCTCAAATAGCAGTGTTTGAAGTTCTTGAACGACCACGCTCTAACACAGCAGCATTTCGTGGCTGCGACGAAGCGCAAGCATCAGGCCGCCATCTTCAAAACAGATGAAAGACCGATCCCGTGGAAGACGACAGACGAAAATCTGAAGAAAGTGCTGTATTTCAGTGGTCAAATAAGTTGCAGAGTGCCCGTTAAGTTTTTCTTCCTTTCTCCCGACGAATTCTTTTCAAACATCCACAAACACGTCACGGTACTCTTAACACAACAACACTTCGTTTTCATTTGAGTTGTTTTTCCTAAAAATCATGTGACTTTTTGTCCCTTTGTGATTTTGTCACGAAGTTTGGATACGCCGTAACGCAAGTCCTCCTGGCGTGATACAGTGTTCTCACCAGGATTTTGCCTTGGGGAGTCCCAGGGCCTCCTCTTCTGAGAAATAGGGGCCCTGTAAGAACATTAGGGGGACAAAGTTACAAAAAACACGCGGTACGAAGAACCTGAGCCCGCACTCCAAATTGTCTGTTACATGAAGTACCTACCTGATCCAATATGGCGGAAGAGGTGTTTACGATTCGGAGGAGGAGTTTACGATGTAGTGGGACGTGCGTGGGAGCAATGAAAGTAAAGGCAACAAAATGAAAGACTTTGACTCATTTGATATGTCTTTTATTTATTCAAACAATTGCCCCTGCGCCCTAACGGGCGCATCTTCTTCGTTTTAATGCGCCATTTCAGTTTTTCTTGCGGGAATCCCGCAAGGCCGCGGCCTGGTGAGAACACTGCGTGATAGCATGAAAATATTTTTCCATGTGAGGAATTTAATAAAGTTTAAAAGAGAAAAATATAATTGAGGTTCTTTGGCTTGATTTATTTTTGTATAGTAAAATGTCAATCCAGCCGACTTACTATCCACTTACTATCTGTTCAAATATGCAAATATTGTCTAGAAACTTCTCTTGCTTGAGACGGCTAAAAACTTCTAGATGACCGTCCCATTCAATTCCCTACGATTTTCTGAAGTTTACTTTTTCATGTTTCACTCCCCAGGTTAGGCTATTTTTCGTAGAAACAGGAAACCTAAAATGTTTGGATTTGAAAATGTGATGAAAGAGGAATCAGAAAAATTATCACTTTCGTTAATCCTTTTTGATAATATGCACGCAAAAATGTCTGCAAGCTGATTGGTTAAGAGCTTGTCAACTTATTTCAAACGCAGTGCGAAAATGTGAAATTAGTGCCAAAATGGTGAAATTAAACTTTGCGCTTGGTTTTAACACTTGCTTTTGTTATTGAGATGATACTTTTACCTTGTTTTCCATACGTATGAACATGTATGTCAATCAAGGTTGTCTGTTTTAAACCAAACAGGTCCGCGTAGGCAGGGCGTAAGCTGGCAGACACAAAATAAACAAGGCCCTTGGAAATTTTTGCATGTAAATTATTAAGAAGTAACCTCACGATTTTTCTCATGCAATTTGGAATAAAAGAGCACCTCTACACTCGCCCGTACTTTGAAAATTTTACTCGTGATCATTTATTCCAAATTGCACTCGGAATCATGTGATCACCTCGGGAAAATCATACCGTAGCCCTTCTAATTTCGAACACGCTCAAGTTGCCCTACTATGACCGAACAGATACAAATTATAGTAACGCTTTTTTAATGAATTTCTATAGATCTAAAAGTACTCTGGATAGGCTAAAAGTGTCTTCAATGTATTTAGGAGGAAATCGTCGTTGGGTGCTTCTGAGATTATGATCGAAGGATTGCATGCAGCTTTCGAAACTGCAGGAAGTTATAATGCATAATCCGATGTCCATGTTTACCCCCAAGCCAAAAATGAAAACCTTCGCCTAGTAAGGCCTTCTTTATGTCTTTACTTTCCTGCGATAATTTTTTTTTTTTTACAACCATGCGGCAAAATGAGATAACAAAATGATATGTTCAACGTACCTCGCCATGTGTCGCTCCAGGCATTCTTTACAAAATCTATGGCCACATCTAGTCAAAACCGGGTCTCGTAAAGCCACATAACAAATTGAACATTGCAGATCTTCGTCAATACGGTTCACAAAGTCCTCATCATAACCACAGGGCATCTCACTGTTGCCTTCCGCCATCGTTCGAGGCTTATCAACGCGCTCCTACCGTTCTCTGCCGGCGATCGTTTGCTTTCCAACGAACATGCGCGTCCACGTGACGCCTGCGTCAAAAAGTCAAGTGACATCACTTCCTCCTGTATGCCACTACTTTTCTGGGGTATTTTAATTGAAAATGATAATAATCATAAAAAGCAAATGGCTTTAAAATGAACAAGGATCGCCGGACGGCGACTTTGACTGGGCTGTCAAGGGGCGATTTTTTCTGAGGGGATGGGGCGGTTGTACACACTCAGGCTACCATAAAACCTTGTCGCCGACCATTGCGTGACATAGTAATATATTCTCACCCGGAACACCCGCACACAATTCCAAAAAAAAGAGCCCAACTGCATAAGATATGGGAGAATCGGCCCTCGGCCCCTACTCCCCGATGACTATGATTGACGGCACTGGTCACTTACGAAGGAAGAAAGGGGATTTGTGAGGGAAAATATGGAACCTCCTCCCAAAACTCAGAACTCAAACGCCGACGAAAGGAAAAGAAGAGTACCAAACGGTACGACATAAAAACTGAGCATGTGTACGCGAATATCGAACAAACAAGTAATAGGAATCATTCATTTGCAGTAAGGCTGCGTGAAAACGGACGCAACAACTCCCAACATCGTTGCGCCAACAATGTTGGGAGTTGTTGCGTGCGTATTGGCAGTGGTGTGCAAACGGATGCAACAACTCCCAACAATGTTGGGACCTGCAGTGCATCGTGGGAAGGATACAAGCCATAAGTCTTTGTAAACCGTGCGTAATGAGCGTGCGTGGCCCCAACAATGTTGGAAGAGCTGTGCAAACGGATCCAACATTGTTGCGCTACGCTTCGGCGATCACGGAACAAAAGAAATTTTGGGAGTTGTTGGCTGAAAAGTTTGACCAGTTTCAAACTTTTGCGCAACAACACGCAACAACATCCAACAACACTCAACAGGGTGTGCAAACGGACGCAACATGTAACATCCAACAATGTTGGGAGTTGTTAGCCAACAATGTTGCGTCCGTTTGCACGGGGCTTAACGCCGCAACGCATCAACAATTCATTGGAAAGTTGAAGCTCTCAGAAACACACCAGCCGCATAAATTACCCAAGAGCAAAAAGAACTGCGAAAGATACCGATAGAGCCGAGATCTCGAGTGGCAAAAATACTTATGATCTTGCACGTGCTGTACAGTACCGCAAATGATCCCCAAAATGGACTGTAAATAATCACCAACTTGGACCGCAAATGATCTCAAACGAAAAATTGGAATGGCCTGGACCCAAGTTAGCGGATCATCGTGTAAATTTTAGCGAAGCTCCAAGCGCAAAGCGCGCGCGAGCGGAGCCCCATAGCTAAGTAAATCTACCCATCCCAGAAAATTGGGTAATCACGTGACTGTACACCGCCCATCCGTCCGCACCGCAGGGAAACCAATGTTCAATCTCAAACTGGGAGCACAGGAAAATTGATATTGCAATTGTGATCAATTGACAGCTGTCAAAACAGGGTATCCGCTGACCAGCATCACTTGACCGTATCGCGGGCTTAGGTGTCGGCCCATCAAGCTGGAGTAATTTTTGAAGTTCTCCGCTGACAAGTTACTAGTTTTAAAATGATCGCACTCTCAATTTTATATTTTTTAATTCAAATGAAATATGTTGTGTTTAGGTGCCGCGCAATTAGAATTTTGAATTCAAACTGACCTCGGATGAGAAAACTCAGGCGGCTATTAAAGGCATAGACTTGCCTATAAGTCGAGCTCAAATGTTTTCACGAGCGCGAAGAAAATATACGCTTACAGAACTTTAAAAAGCCTTTAGACATTTTCTCACCGTAAATAGAAAGAAAACGCTCCAAAGAATATTTTGTTATAATTGTGGCTGTAAAATAAAGCTTAGAGCGATTTTCGTGTCTCGAGTTCATCTCTGAAAATAACAAACACCAGGAAGCGGGCTTAAAACATAAACTTGAGCTTTAAGACTCAGGATTTTTAGAGACACTTTAATACTTGTATTATATTGGTGAATGAAAATTGTTTCACCGAAATTGTATTTCTTTTATTGATCGTTAGTAGTCTCTCCGTTGCAATTTTAATCGCTGTGCCGGTTGTTTTCGGTCGTTCATGAACATCGCTTGCAGGAGTACTCAAAATTCCGCGTGTATCAAACGCTTTTTAAGATTAAGCATCGTTATAAAACCATTAAATAAAAGACACTAAAAAAAGAAACATAATAAGTTTTTTATTATGTTGAAGCGTAACTCTATTAATGTTCATTCAAACACTCAGCTCTCACTGCAAATTTGGCGCTAGTCAAAAGTGAGAACCGGCTGGCCCTATAGGTGATTTTGGAAATTTCAACGGTTTCATTAAAAGCCCACGCGTGCTTCGATCGTCCTGAATATTAAATAAGTGCAATTTGTATTGCAAAATTGTGAACTACTGCACTCTGTCCGAGGTCTGTATGATGAAAACAGCGTCTCATAGTACTGTTTCACCTCAGATGTGATGTATATAAGTATAAACGGTTGGTTTACACGCCCCCAGATTTGTTGGCAAGATTTTGTAAAGTTTAAACTTGTCGAACGCCAAAAATTCGGCCTGATTTGTTTTCCAAGAGTTTGTTTTCCAGGCCTAATCTACTGTGATCAAGAGCCATTATGGCTCTTAAATGTGATCGAAGATGATTGCTATTTTTTGGGTGCCTGACATACAAGGCTGTCAACTCGATGTAAGATTTGGTTCACTATTGGACTGTTTGCAAATTAGTTTTCTTTAAAATCACTTAGCCTTTCCCTCAAAAGTCACATGAATGTGCTCTAAAGTTAAATGATTTGTGGAATACAAGTTTATTGTTTGATTTAAATGGTAAATTTATTAATGGGAACTTCGCTTTTAGCCTTGGCTAAATCTATATATTATAAAGTGCAAACTGCCGGTCTCATTTTGAACAATACTGACAGGCAATGTGTATCCACATCTGACGTCAGGTAGTTATAATTTAAACACATGTTTTTTTTAAAACATGTTTTTAGTTCCAATGTGTTGTATATTTAAGTTTAAGACGCGATTGGTTAACGTTAAAAGAATATAAGCAGCTTTTGTAGCCTTCCCCGAAATCCAAAATGGCGGCCAAAAGGAGATTATGAGGGGCAAATTTAAATTGCGAGTTTCAAAGTGAAAGCTACCGTTTTATCCTTGCTATCATGCATTTTTGTGTTGCTTAAATTTTAAGATTAAGATGTGACATATTTCGGCTGTTCCCCTCCAGTAAGCCATAAACGGCCAAATTTTCGGTTCTCAGCTGATGGGCTAACTCTTTAGAATCGAATTGAATCCAGTGATGTAACGTTTGAAGAAGTACTTTCGATCTACGTAAAAAGCGACTTTAAAGAGTGTTTACCGTAACATGTAACAGAAACGAGAAAAATGTCTCTTCTTTCGTTTATAAGCCAAGTCTTCCGGAAACGTTTTGTAAATGGTAAACAACCAGAATGAATGATCGAAAATGAGCTAATACAGACAGTGGTAGCGAAAATGAACTAAAATGAGCTACAACGGTAACTAAAAATAAACGTCGTTACCAGGCAATTTCATAATTTCGACGCTGTCAACTCAGTTTCAATAACAACGTTAAGAGTTTGCGCTGTCAGCTCTGCTCCAATAAAAACTGCGTTGTTGGGCCAGCATAAAATTTTCCGATGTCATGCAGCTCCATGAAAAAGACAACTGCAAAGTCTAAGTAACTTCAAGACATCAATATAAACCATCAGTTACTCCCCAAAATAAGAGAAAAATTAAGACCACTTTTCGTTTTCGAGACTTTCTTTTCAATTAATTTAGTTAGTTGCGTTTGTAACTCTCATTCATTAGCATTTTGAGCTTACTTTCGACTTTTCGGAACTGGCGGGAGAAGCGCGTGATTATTTTTCCAAGCACGCACACACACACAAACAAAATCATTTTTCATTAAAAATCCGGGGAAGCTGGATGAAAATCTTTCTTCCTTAAATGCGCTAATTTTTTAGTTAAGTAAAACTTGCTACATTGTACCGTTAACAACCATCTTTGTATTGAGAACCGAAGATAGAACCAAATCAAAACAAGTCTGACGTTCAGAAAAAATTCCTGCCATTTCATGAAACTTTATCTATAAAATTTTTCTTGGGAAAAATACGGATTCTTTCAAAATCAACAACTTTTTGTCATTTTGACGGACTGCAGGAAAAACAATCTTGTTTAAACGATAATTAAGCAAATTTTTGCTCTGTTAACACTACTTGTTTGAAATGCTGACAATTTAGTTTTACCATTTTCGAGA
>OZ037777.1:27846209-27941209 GCA_964035525.1 Porites cylindrica | reverse complement strand
CACTGAAAGTAACTTGCTCACAAAAGGGCCAGGGAAGAATGGCATCGTAATCGCCTTTCATAATGCCAACATATAATGATAGATATCTGTTCCTTTTTGTTTGATCTCCATCTGGATCGACGCGTAAATTTAACTTGTAGCCTTGTTTTCCGGTGTAGAATTCAGTGAATATACTTTTGGTGCGTCCATTCTTAGCCAACTTTAAGACGTCGCTAAATCCAGTTATCTTCCACACAAATGGAGACGCATTGGTTAATCTCGCGACCTCTTTTGCTTGTGAATGCACCTTAAAAATCAAAGCGACATTGACAGCTTTCCACTCTCTCTTATCAGCATCAATTTGAGCCCTAAGAGCAGAATTAAAAGATGCCAGTTCGCCACTTTGCGCATCCACCTTTGACGCGAGGGCATCTACCTTGGCAGTGACAAACGAATTAGTGGCTTCAAGTGTTTCGCTAAGAGCAACATTAGATTCTTTGAATTCTCCCACTTGCTTCTGGAGTACATCAAGCTTCTCCATCGTTTCCTTAAACGTTGAACACGTTAAGGCCAGATGAATTCTCGCTGTAGACTGCAGATGAGCTTCAACTTTGTTTCGCTGAATCTGATTATAAACGAATAAGAATGAATTAATAAGTTAACGCGTTAATTGAGACCCGTGGCCAGAATCTAGTTTGTTCTTATAATAATGCTTAACTGATAATGCTTAATGCTTTACTAAGAACGTAGATCATCAGAATAAAGAAGATGGTCACAAAAAATGAAGGATCTTTGTTGGTTACTACGGAGGAATTTGTTAAGTTTGCTCTTCTTTTATGTTGTTTTAAGGATGAATATCCCGTTATTGACCATCTTTGGAGTCAGCAATAGTGTTTACTCACGAAAGCAGGAAACTCATAACTTGAGTAGAAGTGCCCTTTCAAACCAGGGGCCCGTTTCCCGATAACTACCGATCCCGGAAAGCAGTTGTGGTTAACATTTGCTGGCTAGGACTCGAGCGTTTATTCCTAAGATCGGTTTGATTTGAATATTTGATTTCGGGCGCGAAAAGCTACCGGGAGTTTCGAGAGACAGGCCTCAGTCCCTTAACACTCAAAAAAACGGAACACAAACTCTGCGCTAAGCCCGTGGGTAGCTTTTCGCTCAAACAACTTCGATTAACCTGTGTCATATTTTGAGTGTGGAGGTGCTGTTTCTTTGGCAGAAATAAACATAAACTAGAAGCAAGTTACATGTTCATCGCAGAAATAAAAAAAAATTGTGCTTGTGACATTCTTATCGTTGTCTAGCACGTGAGCAAGGTCTGCTCGAGTTATACAGGATAAGATACTGAGATACTGTATTGCGCAGTTAACATGATATTGCGCATATCGCAGTTTACAACTTTTTATTTATTAAGTTGCGTTGCGTTGCATAGCTTGTAGCTGTAAGAGATTTCATGTTAAGGTATCAGCCACCCTTCATGACCGTCCGCGCGCGGATCGCTGTAGCGTTAGTTGTTTTTATAAAAACCCCTAGAAACCATATATTTTTTAAAAGCTTAATAATTCCAGATTATGGATTTGAACTAACAAAAACGATTTACTTAAATGTGTTTCGAAATTGAAACGCTTTGTGCAAAAGTACACGTCTATATAAATCATGTTCCACTCCCGCCGGAAATAAACGGAAGAAAACAATTAACACCGCATTCGCTTCTCAACACGTTCCACCAAAAAACCGTGTCTCAGATTTTTGACAAGTGCGTTTGTTTTTCTTTTATTAGCAAATGAAGTTGGGGAAGGCAATTAGTCAACACTCCCTGTGGAAAAAAAGCTCTGGCTTTAAAATGAAAAGGAGTATTAAAATTCGCAGACACGGTTTTGTAAAAGAGATAATTATATGGCATCACTCTGGCCAAATTTTAGCCAAATTGATTGAAAGGCTGCCGACTTGGAGTTCAAAACGTACGAGTCGATCGGCAAAATTTGCGTTCGGAGATAAAATAGAAAATACATTTTTGGCGGCATCCTACCTGGAATGAGATTATAACACCTAAATGTTTATTCTGATTGATATCAGAGAGGGATCAATTTTCTCTAACAATAGGACTTTGACAGGTAAGATGTAACAGGAAAACTTCCACTCTCACACCACGAGAAGCACGGTTTAATTCTTTCTCGAACAAAAGTTTTGCCTCTCCTTCGATCTTTTTTGTATGATCCGCCCAGGCGTTTTTGTTGATCGGCGCCAGGCCAAGGAAACTAAAAAACTTTGAAGCCGCCGAATGTCCACCACCGATTGCTCGAAGGCCAAGAACTGAGGCCCGGTTTATTTCAAACGCTCTGCTCTTCTCGGAAGAATTAAGAACAGAATTTGTCTTGTGCGACGGACAGCTTTCATTCTCGCACTGGATTCTCCAGGTAGAACCAAGTCCATGCTTAGTCGCTAAATTTTCCATGACTTGGACTCTTCCCTGGCAAAATCGACAAGACACAGACTCGTCCAGTTTCTCAAGCAGCTTTTCGGTCGATACGATAGCTCGACCGCTTATTGTTTTCCACGTTCCATCAGCAGATGGGGTCGATGAGCTTAACTGGCTTTCTTTATCTGGCTCTTCGAGCTGGATTTTGGAGCGGCTTGCACTCTCAGCAACTGCAGCATTTTCGCTTTTCTGAATATCCAACTCCTCGAGCCACTTCTCTTGCTGATAAAATGAGCCTTTGTCGCTCTCTGCCAATTTTGCGGCCCATTCTTTGTCAAACTCGCTCTTCGATTTCTTTTTCGCTCTCGGTTTCGATGACGAAAACGGACACGACCTTTTCTTTTTTTTTTGGCGGCATCTTCACCGAAGCAAACGCTAAATATCCACGGAGAATACTAAAGGCTATAAACAACGCGAAGACAATTCGCACGTGTTGTGTCGAAACACGCACTTTTTTACAGGCAAGTTAATTGATATATGACACGGGTATGACAGATCTTGTCAACGATCAATTAAGATAATTAACGAGAAAAAATCTTTTACCCCCGATATCTTTGGACAGAAATAATATTTTCTTCTGATTTTTTTTAAAAGAAAGCTCTCAAGCATATCTATTTGAAAACGTTGAAACCTCAAATATGGAAAAATGGCAATTTTAAGGGTGGCTGATACCTTAAAAGACGATCACCCTTGTTGCTTTGGTAAGAAAATTATTTTTGTACCGGAAGTCCTACCAAATGGTAGCCCCAACCCCCGCCCAAAATTGTGCCCCTCATGTTCACAAAAGGGAAATTTAAAGTTAGCGCCCTCTGCATCCCCCTGGATTTGTTTTTACTCTGGACATTTCTATACTGACAAAGGGCCATGTTATCATACATGGTGAGTCATTGTTAGAACGTCATGTTTTCCTAACAAGCACCTAGATGCTTGAAGTTTTATCGAGTAACTATGGAGTATTATGCAACACTTTGCGCTGATAGATACCTCGTAAAAGGTCAAGTGTTCAAAGTCATTTGTCTATTCAGAGCCCTCATATACAGTTGGTACCCACTCCAACCCAGCTTTGTAATTTAGGGGTTAGTTATACGAGGATTGAGCGAACAGAAAGCCTTACCCCAGTATTAGTTAAACAATGTTCTAATATAAGTTTAAAACACGAGGCGCCAAGTGACTTAGATTTGACAAAACTCTTACTGTGAGTCACTGAGGCTGGAGAGTCAGATAGGTGTTCACATAAATACCGGATAGCTTTTCGCTTCGGCACGAAAAGCTATCCGGTATAATCTGGTATAGCGGGACCATAGTCTGAGTGGCTCAAAAATCTTTTTCTAGATCTATCCATGTTTTCGCTGGTCCTCGAGTTTTTATCTTTCCCAAGACGATTGGCAACAGGTCTTTTGCAATTTTGGCAGTGGAGGAGGGGGGGGGGGGAGGCTTAGAAGTGGAAAGGAAGAGTGTTTGACGGCGGATTGAAAGTAGACAGTCAGCAAAGATTAATCAGTTCTTGACACTCACTGTAAACTTAAATTTCTCTTGTTAATTCTTTATGAATTATGGACGAGGTCTTTTGTTTTAGGTACCTGCATCCATAGAGGTGAAATATATCTTTCCTTTTTTTTTCTACAATAACACAACTGCAATATGCGTAATGTACACACCTTTTCTGTGCAGCCCATCAGAGCATAAGGACAGGAGATAACTGTCAGCGGACACTCGTTTTCAACGTGAGACTCCATCTAAAAAGATTTCAGATGAACAGCTCATGATCATGAATACACAACATTTTTTTACCGGCAACTGAATTGGGCACAAAATCATGAACAAAATCACTCTTTACAAATATACAGATGTGCCTACTTTGTTACGAGCAATAAATGAACCGCAGACATTGGAACATTTTAGGGGCTTCCGTTTACAACGATCAAAGTGGTTCTGTGGAGATTAAAAATATTAAATATGCATATTAATAATTTTATTATCTTATCATGTGATTAGGCCAACAACTTGCTATATAACCTTTTTCTTTTTCTTTACTTTTGTTTTAACCTTCGCCTTGTTTGCCCGCCATATCAATTAATTTAAGCAAATATTGTGTTGTGTTTTTTCAAAATTTCACAAAACTAAATTTTGAAATTTGCTCGAAATTTGCTTTTGCTAAATTTGGCAGTGAAAGGGTTAACATGGCATGATTTCTCTGACAGAGTGAACTGCTGCACTGCACCGATCTCTAAAGGACAGGTGTTCATACTTTACTGGATAGCTTTTGTGTCACCATAAAAAGCTTTCCAGTTCTGCATGCATAGTGTGAACATAGCCTAAATCTAAATAAATTTTTACAAATAATTGAAAAATGTTCTCTGCAAAAAAAAATTAAAGTACAAGCTGTCTTGTCTTGCAGCAAAGGGGATAGATAAAAATCACCAATATCTCACTTTAAAATAATAAATAAAAAATGAAGGGTTTCCTGAAAAAAAGGGCGTAATTTGCTTATCAATGAGAAGCAAATAACCCCCTTTTTTCAGGAAACCCTCATTATTTTTACTGGACTGAACACAAGATGTCATCAGCTAAGTCTTGTTTGTTTACCAAAGTAGCTTGCACTTAAGTTCCAACTTCCCTTACAGCCCCCATCCACCTACTCTTTAACTGATGTACCCACCTATTGAAAATTTAAGTACACTGGTCCTACCACCCTAGTCAACCTAAATAATTCAGATTCAAAACTCTACTCTTCTTTTGTTGGCTTAACAAGAATTCAAAGTATACTGTAGCCTAGTGGTTGCTTGAGGAGCTTATTTCCTATGGAAGCTAGCTCATGAGGCTGTGCAAGTGGAGATCATGCCAATTACACTCACCTTTTTTTCTCTCAGTTCACCAGTCCAATCACATCCAGTATTTGGACATCTTATAAATAAGGACAGAATCTTCCTCCCAGTTGCTTTATCAGGGAAGATATCCTACAAAAATTTAATCAGATTTATATTACCAAAATGACCTGGATCATTTCTTGCATTTTTAATGCCTAAATTATTTTTCTCAGTCATGTAGAGATCGATTTACTTACTGATTTTACATTATCTATTTGAATACTTAAATGTATAAGAGCATCTGCACAATCAGAATGTACACATCATATCCAATAAGTATTATTATTATTTATTCAAAATAACTCTCCATTTCTGCTTGCTTCAAATCCCACAATTAATTATTCATAACCGGCAAGTGTGAAGCAAATTTGGAAGATAATTAATCCAAATTATAATTATCAAGAAAATGTCAACAAATGTTATCATTGAATAGCAGCCAATGCAACTAGCAAAGCGAGAGCATTACAGGCACCCATAAAAAAGAGGAAACTTAGAGCAATAAAGCTCACACATTTCTGTGCCTTTTGATGGGATGTACTATATTAATTCCCACACAATAAAAGACATTGCTTGTAATAATAATTCTGAAAACATGTACTACTTTGTGTGAAAAACATACCGTCTTTGCCTGCAATTGGCTAGAACTCAGTTGCTTTCGAGAGTTTCCGACATGGCTTCTCAGTGGGTATGTAATAAAAATGATCCTAAAATAGTTGTACAAAATCATAATGATATTTTACCTTTCGGTGTGCAAGTCCCTCTCGGTCAATAGGACAGTTGACTACTTGTTGTTGACTTTTCTGCCTGTTGATGAAAATTCTTAATCTGCAGGTGTTCTTGATATTTTAACAGCAAAAAATATTACAAGGACCTGTTGCAAAGTATCGATCCAAAAATAATGCTCATTTGAGTCAAGCGGTGATTATATATCTTGTGACAATACTTTTTCATGATAGCAGCAAAGAACATTAATTTTTTAACTTTTAATGGCTAGAGTTTTTAATATCATTTCTGCTTATCTGGATGTACCATAAATACAGCTAAAATTAAAACTCTCACTGTCTTAAGAACTCGAAAAGTATTATAAATGTGATACAAAGATATGTAGAAATGATTTTGGTGGGGTGACCCCCTGCAACTCCAAATTTAAACCAGGTAGAGGGAATTCATAGCCTAGTGCTTATCAGTGTGTTTTGTGTTCGGTTTTTTGTAAAGTAAGGAGTCGAAATTATGAGAAAATGATTGGGAAGGGAGTAAGAGAAAGAAGTCAAAGAAGGGGGAGAGAGAACATTCTTTTCCTCACCCCCTCTCTCCTTGTTTTCTGATTTGACCTTGTTTCAGCTTTTATGCGGCTGTATCCATTGCCTGCGCCACCAACAGAACCAAACTTCTAGTATTCTATCTGTGAAACAGGACCAAAATTGTTGTTCTGGGCCCCTACCTGTGTATCAGGATAATTTTTTTTTTTTATGAGGTACAGACCATGATTGGCCTGTTCAAAAAGCCATATGTCAATTTGCCAATCAGGTGGGAGGGAAATTCAAAACACATTTCCAGTAATTTGTTGAGTCCACTGGGGTCCCAGAACAAGGATTTAATCGGTGTTGCTTCACAGACGTTACTCATAGCCTAATAGGGGTTAGCTGACATCTACGTAAACAGTGCTGCTACTGGCTACTACTCTCAAACAGAAGTGGAACACACAGTGAAAAACAAAGAAACAAACCACCTACTATGCAGGCTAAGGAAAATCACAATTTAAACGACATCCCTTTCTGAAACAGGACATAATATTGTTCACTAGGTATGAGGTATTCTGCTCTAGATTTTCATTTCACTAACTTAGTAAATTTACTGATCAAGTTTACCAAACTATTATATCCAGGAAGATTTTGGTACAGCCATTATAAATATCCAGTCAACTGAGTGATTGATCGATCAGCCTCATAGCTTCAGTGCACAAAACTAAAGTTTAATTCAGAACTATTTTATGTTTGCAGCCAAAAAAATATATAGAGGATATTACACGGTGGCGAGAAGATATGAATTTTATGTTCGAGTGGCAAGAACAATATCTCACGAGTGAGCGAAGCGAACGAGTGAGATATTGTTTTTGCCACGAGAACATAAAATTCATATCTTCGAGCCAACGTGTAATGTTCTTTTTATTATATGGAGAAACCATTTCAACAAAAGCAAAGCCGGGAATCGAGACGTCATTGAACGATACGACACTCACAAAGGTGACATACGGAAAATACGCCACTCAGGTCCCGGATGAAGTGGCGTATGGAATCTACGAGTGGTTTAGTTCCCAGTAAAACACTCTCCTCCATACAATAAAATTTATTCTTTTACAGAAATTTAACTGGCTGACCCTACACTGTATAAGTTGCACCTGTAAATCACGTTTTTTGGCCCTCCCCGAACGTTGGTGTTATATGGTGTTAAAAATAAGTAAACTAACAACGTCAATTTCTTTTGTCTCCTGGCCTGAATGAATGAAAAAGGTTAACGGAGTCATTGAGGGTTGAAACCATTCAGCTGAAACCATTTTAACCGACATTTCTGCTGCATTTGCCCCTATATAAGTTTAAGCTGACGACACAAGCACAATTTACTACTAATAAGACACTTAAGTGGGAAACTACCTTAGTGAGAAAACGTTATTTTCGAAAATAAAAAGAAGAGACAAACCTCGCCATGTGTCGGTCGAGACATTGCCTACAGAATCTGTGGCCACATCTGGTGAGAACCGGTTGTCGCAAAGCCAGATAACAAATTGAACATTGTAGATCTTCGTCAATAGGACTCACAAAGTCCTCATCATAACCAAAAGACATTTCAGAGCTCAGATCGCGATCAGTCAGCTCTTCCACCAACTTCCCCTGTCAGCTGCCCTGTTCGCCTTTTTGTTAACGTCAGCAGCCCAGAAATCAGCTGATACACTGTATGCCAGAAGAAATTCGTGAGCCACACGAGAATCACGAGAATCGCGAATGATTCAATCCTGTGAATCAGCTGAAATATCAGTAAGGGTTGGTCCATGCGTCGAGTGGCCACAGGAGAATCACGACAATCACGAGCCGAATCGGCAAGCAAGGGTGGCGCAGTGGTGAGAGCACTCGCCTCCCACCAAATGAATCCCGGAGTCGACGCCATATGTGGTTTGAGATTGTTGCTGGTTCTCTCCCTTGCTCCGAGAGGTTTTTCTCTGGGTACCTTAGTTTTCTTCTCGCCTCAAAAACCAACACTTCCAAATTCCAATTCGATCTGGAACGCACGGACACGATTAAAACGAGTTCTCAATAAGTCCTAGTGCTTCGTTGGCAAACTACTACAATTTAGTCTGGTGGAGCCGGAGCTTCAGGGCGGAAAAACGTTCTGCGCAAGCTTCTGCGCATCCCTTATCGCAGGCTCAAGGCGGACTTTTCTGTCTGTTGACTTGGTTTGTTTGCTGGAGTTCTGAATGAAATGCACGAGGTGCGAACGTTTGCTCCCTGTAAAGCATTTTTATTTGACATGTTTGCTTTTTTTTCGTCGCTTGAAAATTACTTTGGATTCAGAACAACCAATGTTAAAGGAAAAACGGATCATTCCCTCAGTCTGAGGTGGAATAAAAGGTTTTGAACATTTCTTAAGAGGCGAGTATTTTTCTGATTGTGCATCCGATTAATTTGTGAGTTGATTTCGCCGGGTTGAATTAAAACCCGCTTGTATTCTGTTATTAGTAGTTATGGTTACTTTTTTTACATGCCCAGATTTATTACCTTTGCAGAACCAGCTTTATCTTTGTCTTTAGTCAAAGAACCATATTGCTGTTTAATAACGCATCAGAGTGAACAGACTTGTGCGCTTATTAAATTTTCTCGGAAAAAGAAGGCCAGCAAGCTTAGTCAAGATCATTTTTCTATTGCTCAAGTAATAGTAGTCAGAGTTTTTTCTTCAGCCAGGTAGGTTGTTTTCGTACAGAAAATTCATTTCTTCATTGTCAGCAAGAAGTTTTTGAAATAATATAACTTTAATTAACTTTGTTTGAAGGAAATCCTACTTACGCGTAGGTTTTTGGCAGATGTTTATATGCGTGTTCAACTTGACAACACAAAGCAAAATTTATATATCTGCGCGAAACGAGCAAGTTTAAAAAACTATAGTTGCTTTGAAACCGATTTTTGGGAAGATTTTACCAGATAAAGATTGACCTTTTTTCTGCCCACATATCAACGCAATAACTTCTACATTGAGGATTTTATTTATATTTTAGTGATCTGCGAAACTACGAGTGTCCGATCGAGCGAGGGTTTTAAAATATCAACTCGAGTGCGACAAAGTTCAGTGACTTCAAACACATTGTGGGCAAGCGTTAATTTTTTTGGGCAAGTCACTGTCGAAAGATATGGTGTTTTTGCCTCCACAGTGGAGCTTCAGACCTTATATATCCCGGAACTTCCTTATATGAACACATTTTGTGAATGCATCTTGAAAAAAATCGGACCTACGCATGCACATTTCCAGTACAACGCAAGGAAATTAATGTCGTTAAAGTCCGTTTTACTATGAGGTATTCTTCGAGAAAATTAAGTAACGACAAGGTTATAACCACAGCTTGCAACTTTTGAAGGCAAATTGCCTGTTCTTTCCAGGTTATGAGTGGAAACATTTTATTTTCAGGCAATAAAATATTTGAAATCCCGCCATTTTTTCTAACCCGGCCAGGGGATCTGGGCAAAAAAGTTCACGCATGCTCATTACGTTTTTCCGCCCTGAAAGCCGGAGCAGCCTTGCGTGACGAGCTTGTGACGGCCCCGGTAGGAAAATTCAGCATCTCCCGCCCCAGGCAAATCCCGGGCATTTGACCATCATTTGAACCCAGACGAGTGGGGAATGTCGCCTTTGCCCACGTAGGGTGGGAATTTGAACCGGAAGTGTCAAGTTAAGCTCGTTTCGTGGCTTTTTTGTACAACGTGGTTTGATAGATGCGACCTTTCTCCTAGTGAAATGGAGGAGTTTAAAGAATTTGTAAGAGAATTGCTTGTTGGACAAATACCTTTTATTTTGAAGCTACATGCTTTTCAAATGGTAATGTCTGAAAACGAGTTCAATACGCCATTTCCGAGTTCCAAAAACTCTCACTTTCAAATTGAGGCTATAACTTAACTGAGTGCAAAACCTTTGTTGGGAACAATGATGAGTTTCATTTCCATGGGAATAAAAAATCAGTTTCATCATCGCAATAGCTTCGTGCTTAGCCTCGTTTTGAAACAAAGGCTTCAGGCAAATCGGAAATGGGGTTGTGTAGGCTACAGCACCACCAATAATTTCGTCGGGGATTTTTTTTCCTTTTTCTGGCATTTACAAATTAAAGGCACTTCTAATCTTTGTGTTAGAAGCAAACACAATTTTCTTTGAATGACCACAATAGTGCCGACTATCAGACAGAAAAAACCTTAGGCGCGTTTCTCAGGGATGAGTGATCGCTTCCGGCATCCACTTTTTCTAGGTTTCAATATCAAAAACCTGTAGCTAAAATCTGAAAAACTCCAAAAATCATGAATGGCACCCAAAACGAAAAATTTGATACTTTGTTGTCGAATTCGCTCGCCTTTATAGATCTTTATAAAACTTGAAATAAGTCACCTTTTTTCAGATAAGGTCGTATTTGTCTCATACGAGTTGCTTAAGTCAATTTTCCGAAAGTTATTATTTAGTTTCATTTGTCGTGGAAAAATCAAGCTTTTCGCTGTTTTCATGCCGTTTTCATCAGAATAGCAAAATGTTCTTCCTAAACAAAATATTGGAATAATTTTGCCCTTGCTTATTCGGCCATTCTCATGAAGCGTTCTATACTATTTTAACCACAGTAAAAGCCCAAAAATCGTGGAACCTACTAAAACCTGTAAGAAACATTCCCAGTTTCCTTGAACTTGTTCCGCTCCGGCTTTTCCAGACGATCGGGTTTTCCCCGGTATAGTGAAACAGACCAGGCTGCGCTACTCAACAAACTCGGGTCACGTATGCAAGATTATATTAAAACTATTTTTCTTTTATAAACTCTTACTCGATGGAGAGGAAACATAACAGTGCAGCAAAACTTTCCCTTTTTGTATCGTTTCTTTTTGTGTTACAATTCGGCTGGATTCTCGCGGAAACATGTGAAAAGATCGACAACTGCTCATGCCGATAAAGCAACGGGAAAGTTATCAGCCTGAGGGAAATCGATGGACCTAGTGGACCTGCGTGAGTACATCTTATAGCAACTAAACGTTTTTTCTTCCACGAGTGAGTAAGCGCAAATTTAAGAAACAAATCACCACATTACTTATGTAGGTCAGTGAACACCCAACAGTACTATCTAATAGTATTCTCAAAGTGGCTCCGTTTCAAATTGGGTTCGCAAGCTCAATGGATTTATGTATTACAAATGGTCAACTTTCCGGAAGTGAACCCGGGGGCTAACATTGTCATTTTGGCCTATGTGCCGCTATAGACATGTTTTGTGGGCCAGTTTAGTCAGGATGATAGGATATAGAAATCAAAGTTCCGAAACCTAAGCTCCTTCAAATCTGCATGGAAACGCAATGCATGTAATCAAGCCCAGACTTGAGTCCTTGCACGTAAGCCGATTCAGCTTAGTTAACCCTGGGCTGCCTGTGGGATAGCCAATCAAGTTTTTATTCAGTAGCAAGTCGTCTCCGACCAAAAAAAGACAAAATGGCGGACGCATAGACCAGAAGGGGTTGTGTCTACATTTTCTCTGCGATTGAGACGATCAATTGACTTTTGAGGGGAGGGGGGGGGGGGGCTGGTTATTTTCAGATGTTATAAACAAGAAAATATGGATAGCATCAATTCCACCAATATGAGTAAAAATGTAAATAAGCAAGTTACCCTTTTGAAACGAGAAAAGATAGGTATTAATTTTAACTGGACTAATGCATGCCCTGATACATGTGGGAATTTTGAATTTTGTGAGGGCGTGTGTGTGAATACGACCTATTGCATACCGCAGAAAATTCAATGGGTTTCTACCTTTTTGATTGACAGTATTTTTTAGGGAAAAGGGTAATGAATGTATACCCAATCAAATAGAGAACTTTTCATTTCAGTCTTAAATGAGAACTATACCTCGGCAAAGCACCCGGTACCAAAGGTATCAACGATGTGGTGGTAGCCATGGACAGCTGTTTCATTCTCATAAGCATTGCATAGCCCCAGGCGAAAGATCTCATTTGCGATCACTGACATCGCCGGTTATTACCAAGGCGAGTGCTAAAGAACTTCTTTGAGCGCCAGCCCCACCGTAGACAAGTGGTGTAGTAGAACTGGACATTATTTATAGGGGTGAAACTTTTGTTGTGGGATTGATTGCTTTTATTTCTTTTTAAAGTTTCAAAGGAATTCCAACTAAGGCGCCCTATCTACAACACTTGTGTTTGACTGGAATCCTTGCACAAGGTTTAGCGAAGGTAGTAGCTGCATTGACCTTTTGGTAAGTGTTTTAAAGGCTATATAGCAATAAATGGCACAATTAAGCAGATACAAAAGTCATTAGGCAGCTGGCCCAAATCTTACGATTTATAAAAGGAGTGAGGACTGTTGGTGAGGCAGCACTAACGTACCCAAGTGCAGTAGATGTTCTCCGTCCGAAGAATTGAACTCGGAACGACTGAGAGAAAAAATTAAGCTTGCTGTTGGTCAGAGCAGTTCTCGAACTCAGGATCTGCAGACAGCGATTCGATACGCTGATAGCCTGCGTAGCTGGTGGAACCTTCAAGCGGAAAGCACCAATGGAACGAGTTTTGCTATAGGCCGCGAGAAGAATGGGAAACGTCAACCCTGATCCCGCCAGCTACGCAAGTTAATGCTGACTGTGGCGTTTTTTTTTTATTATTATTATTTTATTTTTTTTATTATTTTTTTTTTTAAACGCTCAAAATCCATTCGCCGTTCGGGCTAAAGCAATGTTGATATTTTTAAAAAATCACTCTCTTGCAAATAAACTTCCAATTTAACTCGAAGTAGTTAAAACACTTTTTCTGCATACTTAAGAAGGTATTAAGCAAAACTGTACCTGCTTGCGGTGAAAGCATGTTTCATTTACATGTATCACAAGATTATTTATTGGTCAAAATTTGAAGGGCAGAAATACAGTTGAGCGACACGGTCCCCTAATAGCTTCCCTTTATTTGCTTTTAAGATCTGCCAAAAGTTTGCTTCGTCTCCGGAGAAAACCATTCCATGCGGTGCCACTGTTGGTAGTTTTGAAGTAAACAGCGAAGGAAATACAGTCATGAATTACGAGCCTGTCGTTGACGCAACCGGATACAAAAGGTAGGTTAGAGTTCTTGTAAATCGGCCTGCGTTTAATAACATATACTTTTAAAAACCACTGAAGACGTGATTTGGTTAATTGATGGTAAGCGACTGATTTTGGTTATTTATGGCTCAATGGTTTGGTTATTTATGGCTGTTCCAAGCTTTCCCATCCCCAGGTCCTACTCATCAAAAGTCCTCCCGGGGGTGGCGAATTTGTCATATAATAAATTTGGTTAGTCTTCTGCCTCTTTAAAACGGAAATCCTATAGAATAAAAAGTATATAAGCACAACCTTTATTCAAGAAATTATTTCAAACTCTGCTTATTGTTAAGGTTGCATGAAAACGTTGTTTGTTCATTTGAAGCGCTAAAATTTTGTTTGGTCCTCATAAAACTTGCCTCCCCCTCTCCTGTTACATCATTTCTGTGGTATATTTACCTCACAACCTACTCCCCGCGTTGTTTTCTTAGACAAGGAACTTTACTCCCTTTTGTCTCTCTTACCACTGACTACAAAGTTTCTCAACCATGTTTCTCTTTTCTCTCGCGCGCGACCTTCTGAGAAACTTCAACGGGCCAGGGGAAACGTGAAATTGAACATGTTTGCATTTGGAACCCCATGGCTACCGATTTATTATTAAACATTGATTTACGTCATCAGTATGAAATGTCTGTCGCTGAGTCGCAGACGTACCTCCTCGCGAAACTTCCCAAGCGGCGAGGAGTGACGAGAAACGGCTGTTCTCGCAGGCTAGTATTGAAATGATTTCGATTTTTTTACGTGGTTTTGAATCTTAAACATGCGAGTAAACTCAAAAAGTATTTTGATATTATACGATATATTACCACTGACTACAAAGTTTCTCGACCATTACGTTGAAAACGAAAAAGTAATGACGAAAAGTTAGTCATAGATCAATGCACCTGCTTTAATATCGGAGCCACCTTAAACAATTAAAAATTCTATAAAAGGAGCGAAATTAACCCAAAATTGCAACCCAAAGTTTGATGGTTTTATTAAAAAAATCACCTTTACCACACCTTAACCAGAGGGAGGGGGCGATTTTGAAGAGAAGACCACTATATTGAGAGAAAACGTAATTGAGGGCTTTGAGGAGCCGTGCAAAGAATATGATAGCCTGTGAGCGAGCTCTCCGGGGCGCTCTGGCGGCGGGGCTGGAAAAGGAATGAGACCTTGCAACTACGTCTCTACGTCTCTCTCTCTCTCTTCTCTACAAGCCGGAAGGCCGCAGTTGATGTGAACACTTTCCACATGAGAAATTGGTGCTGAAAACCGTTCAGTGAATTATTTTTATAATTATTGTTATTATTGTTATTATCATTATTATTACTATTATTATTATTTTGTTATTATTGTTGTTGTTGTTGTTGTTGTTGTTGTCGATGATGATACTTATTGGTTTACTTGTCCATCGACCATCCATTTCAAGTTTCTAACAAAATGCGACAAGTGTCATTACAAAGTGCGACAGCTTCTTTTTTTGCAAAGTGTGATTTCCTGTTATTACAAAGTGCGACAGCTTTTTATTACAAGTGCGGCAGGTATTACAAAGTGCGACAGAACATGGAGTCATCAGAGCTAACCGATGCTTATATATCCCCACCAATTTGCACCAACTGACTAATTTTTAGCTAGTGAACATTTTTCATCTTGTTTTTTCTGGATATCCCAACCTATCCCATAATTTCACGAATTTAGTTTTTGTGCCTTCGTCACTTCTCTTCTCTATTAAAGCTGAAAGAAGACGTTGCACACAAAGGGATTTACCAAAACGCTAGCGCTCGAAACACTCACTTTAATGACGACAATCACTTACAAAATGATGCCTATCCTTTCTAATTTTTTTTTTCAGGACCTTCAAAATTACTCTAAAATGTGATCCTGGCAAATTTCCAGGCTACACAGACGGTGTTACAGAAGTTTACACTCCCTTAACATCAGAATACGTAAGAACTATGGTTCTACAGCTTTATTTGCCTTACTTTTTTTTCAATCAAAAGAAAATGACTCCTTCTCTTTTCACATTCTCTCTTGTTTCCGACTGTGTTTTGGGCAAATGTTTTTCCAACATAACGACACTAGGATTTGCTCATGGCTATTCGAGTACTGCCTATGATTAAAACGACCTTTTAAAAGGCGAAATACCTTCACTCCCAAAGTTTTCTCTAAGTTAAAATCTGAGAAAAATCTCAAATTTCATTTTGTTAAGCACTGAAAATAAATAGGACAGGCGAGATAGAGATTACTGTATTTGAATGGTCACACCATCAAAAGTTAAAACAACAAAAGTCAAAAGTTAGAACAACAAATGATTTGCGTCTTATCTTTAAGGTAGGTTACAGACCACCCAGATTGGTCAGAATATCTCACAAAAAAGTACAGATAACGTGTGGTATTCCTCAAGAGCCTGTTTTAGGTCCAATATTATTTCTTCTTTAAAATAATGATAATAACTGTCAACGAAAAACTTTGTAATTTATACGATTGGCTCTGCTGAAATATGAGTTTTAATGTTGAATCAAACTTTTTAATCTTTCATTCATACCTCAGTTAGCTGTAAAGAAGATATAAAGTATTTGGGTGGTTGAACATGTCTTAGATAAAATAAGGAAAGCAGACTTGTTCCTTATGCTGGCTGGCTTCAACGGTAGTTGAATTTGTTTACAGACAACAATTTACTCTTTTAAACTGTACTTTAATTTTCGGAAATTTAAACATTGTGCATTCAACATGTGTCGAAACTTTACCTAATTGATCTGTTTGTTCGCAGAGTATGACATTTTCGTCAAAATGCGTGTGTGATGATGGCTGTTTCAAAGAATCCAGCTGAAGGGTGTACAGGTCTTGACATTGGAATCGTTTATAAATAATGTGTAAGTATTTCTATTTTGCAGCCAAGGGTGATGCTCGAAAAACCAAGTAGACATATCCACTATTTTGTCGTCCTATTGTGTGAAGTTTAGTTAATAATGTCATTGTGTGAGGGCCAGGGATCATTGTTTGTGTTCTTTGTGATGTCACTTGAGACTTGCTACTCACTTGGCATAGGTGCACCAGCCTCATCCAAGCAGCCTAATAAAATAGTATACTCTGATGGAGTATTTTTACAATAACTGAGTGATTCCTCGCGCGCTGACTGGTTGGCTAATTTTTACCATTAACAAGGGGACAGATGGATAAATAACTGGCGCCAATTTTTTTAACGTTATATTAGCACCTTAGTTATTCCAGCTCTTTCATAACGAAAGTCAAAAATTTCGCCCAGCAATCATTTGAAATTTATGGATATTCCGATTAGCTATTTTTACACCATCCTTTCCATTACTTTTGTTCTTCTAGTGTTTTCCTGTATCCTCATTAGTTTAAAGTTTATGTAAGAAAACTTATTCTTATTTATCTTTTTCGGGAACAGAATGTTTGCTAATTATAAGTTAACTGAGAAGTTTAAGCTTTACACGTCTTTTACTGTTTCATGGCACCAGCACAACAATGAGTAGCTTTATGTGCCTTTTATAAGAATTATTTACTCATTTTCTAAATCGACAAAATGTCGAAATGGATCTGCGGACGATTGCTGTACTCGTGGTTCCAAAAACCGTATATTCATAGTCATTATCACGGCTACCACAAGTTTGTTAATACGGCTAGATGTCGGAAGAGAGACATAGGGTAGGCGAGAACCAAAATGACCAAAACGTTCGGATATTGTTGTCCAAAAATGGAAATAACCAAGTATTTAATTCTTAAGGGGAGGTTAGGAAATTATGGGCGCTTTCCACTAGAAAGCTCAGAAGAAAGATACATTCCGGCTACACAGACCTGACGTTAGGACGCGCGTTTGATTCGCACCCAATACAACGAAACCAAAATAAAACAGAAATCATGGGAGAAATGGTCGACTCCCTTAACACATCATTATAAAATCATTTACCTGTGATTGTTGAGCACTGATGCTTTAACAAAGCAGAAGTCCGCTGCTGTTTACTCACAGAAGGAGGATTCGAACAGAGATCCACCAATATCCGTTATATTGTACTTGTAAGCAGGACTGGGAAGAGGTTTTGGGGACAACAACTTTGTCAAATGGAAAGACGCATTTCGGTTCTACCGGTAGGACCGGTCAAAGTGCACCTTTAAAGGTGGTTCCAAATATTCCGCTGGGACTGAACCGAAATGGTCCGTTCCATTTGAATTCTTGATAATTTTTTACATGTATCTATTTTTTATGCAGAATGGAGTTTCGTGCCAAAGTCTGAAGTCTGGGTGCAGCTCCCTCGAAATTTAATGCCAAGCAAGATATAAAATAGTACTTACATCGCACTTTTATAAAGTGAACAATACTTCTATCGTGGTTTAAAATGGTTGATTTTCGCAGTATCTAAACCAGCTGAAAGCTTTTAAATAAGTCCGCTTAAATGCTCTAACACGATGTGGTCTTGAGTTTGAAATAGCAATGCAGAGCATTTTCTCAAAGCGTTCTAAGCAGACTATAAGTAATTGATGGAATGATTGTATAAACTTAAATATCTTTTGTGGGTACCTTTTTGCATGATTTTTCCTGACCAGACCGCAGTTGTTGAAAATTTGGATAGCGCTAGCCACTGGGTAAATCACTATCCAGTTGATAAGTGTCAGGTAAACCAACTGCGTTATCCAATGGATAGAGATTTACACGGCGGATTTTGATCAACTGTGACCTGGTCTATATGGGGATTCTAGTTAAGGTGGTCACTTTAAGTGTTCATTCAGTGTACTCTAGACAACAAAGCAATTAATGAATCGAACTTAAGGTATATCCCTGACGAAAGGGCACAGGAGAAAGAGACCAATAAAATAAGTTTTAGAGAAAACCGTGTCTTCCTTTTTGTGTAATAAGATAAGAGGCCCCGGTTGTTCAAACTATGGATAGCACTATCCAGTGGATAAATTCCTATCCAGCAGATAGATATTAGGAAAAAAGATTTCTTTTCTCAAATCCTACTTCCCAGTTCCAAGTTCCATTCTACTTAAGCAATAGAAAACGTTTGCCGTGTTTGCATAGCCTGATATAAACACGAGAGGGGTTGGGAGAATTCGAGATAGTTATGCAAACCCGAGACGAAGTCGAAGGTTTGCATAACCGTCGAGAATTCTCCGAACGCCTCGAGTGTTTATATCAGGCTATGCAAACACAGGAAAAAAGTTTCCTATTGCTTTTATAAAATAACTTTCCCGAGAAAAAAACGCAAAACTCTTTGTATGGCACTGATTAAAAGAGAAATTCTTACCAGTCGCAAAATCTTGTCCACGAAGTCTTGCACGCGTAATCAGTTCTTGTTTTGCAAAAAGACGCTTTGCAAAATACGGATTTTTCTCGCTTAAAATGTCAGCTTAAGCGAAGAAAAAATGACTCACCTTCTTTGTAACGATTTTCCATGTTTCAGCCGACGAAGGAATGGGTAAATAAAGTAAACTTGTCGAGTTTTGAACTCGAAAACGTTTTCAAATTCGTGTTTGCGTGATTAGCGCGCGAAAAGCCAAACAACTTGACGCCACGACCATGTTTACATACTGTCATGCAAACACTCCTCTCGGCCAATCAGAGCACGCGTACTATCTTAGTTATTTTATAACATTCGTTGAAACACTAGACTGAAACTAAGGATGTGTTCCTTTCGGTGAATCCAAAAACGGATTTTAGATCTAAGAACGGATTTCGTGTTCCTTTCGGCAAATCCAAATCCGGATTTTTGATCTGGTGAATCCTTTTTGAAAAAGGATTCATTAGATTTGAAATCCGAAGAATCCAAATCCAGATTAACGGATTAGTGATCTACGCTGTTCCATTCACAGTGGATCCGAAATTAGTCAGATGATCCAGCGGTATTTCCAGTTGAAGTATTCCCATAGAGGCCGTAGAGTTTCCTCGTTGCTGTCATTTGTCGCAAAACATCTGAAAACACTAGAAGATTGTCCCTGGTACGTTAAAATATCCATATACTAACCATTTGTCTCTAAAAATTGCTTGAAATAAGAAATAAGTACAAGTAACAAATGAACTGCTATCTAACTACAAACTCGCTTGTAGACGCGACAGGCACTCGATCGTGTTACATAAAAATATCCGAGCTATGGAACTGGATCAAACTGGCCGACATTCTTTAGATAATTTTCAATTTTAATGCGCTTCTTTCTTTGTCTGTTTTATATGTTCCATCGTCGCTATTCGAACTGCCGACCACTATATTCTGCACGGTATAATTGCATAATTTGTCAAACAGTAGAAAACACGTCATTTCTTGAGAGGCTGTCGTGCATATTGCACGCGTTGGCGAAAGGTTACCAAGGTTACAAATCCAATTTCGGATTTCACGTTCCTTTCGACCGCGAAATCTGGCAAATCTAGGATCCAAAATCCGTTTTTGGATTCGCCGAAAGGAACACACCCTAAAGATTTCTCATGTCACGCCTACTCAACTAGCCTGCGCCACAGACGGAACCAAATTCCTATAGTAAGTCCGTCTGTGAAACAGCGCCGAAATAATCCTTGTTCTGGGCTCCCCGAGTACCAGGATTTAAGAACGCGCCATAAGTCAGTGTTAATTTACCAATCAGCTTGAGGGGATATTGGAAACGCACGTTGAGCCTGTTGGGAGTCCAGAACATGGATATCGGCGCTAATTCGCAGGCATTTTTATACTAAACTGACGGGATGAGATTACCTTTGCGACGCGGGTAACCTCTAAACCAACTTATCCATCTTTTCCCGAAGTATACTTCTCCTCTCGTTTCGTAATGTTGCGTTTATTTGCAAATGGGTGATACGTGAAACAACGTTGGAGAGGGCGTAACGTGACAATTTTCAACAAACTTGACGAGAATTGTCTTTGGAAGCCCTGTAAAAGGGTCTTTATATTTGATTTAAAGTACAGAGTAGAGGCGGTGGAGTGGCAGATTTCAAAGAAGCACTAAACACCGGCCCCATAAAAAAGCACTTCAGAATATTAGTAAAAAGAAAGGGAAGTTTGTCTTAAAATACTTTTGTAAGCAACAGAACGGTAATTTGACGCTACTTGACGTTTTAAGTTGCCTTCAAGTAGCATGTAACTATGCGAATGATAATTACATTCCTAAGCTTGTGTCGTTCATGAAGTACCGTAAATGTACCTAACGTACACTCGCTCAATAAAGGCTAAAAACTTTTATATCATCAACTCACGTCCATATTTTCTTTTTCTTTTCTATCTTTTTTTTTTTTTTCTTTAAAAAAATTAATCTAAATTTTCATTCAGTACCCTTAACTTGTATGGTTTACCCTATACTCCCAGGAAGCCTATAGTTTACAAGCCCCCGGCTTCTATATAGGCTTCCTTGCCTTTACCATATTTAATCTTGTAAATAACTTAATCGGAATAAAAATTGTAGATTATCTTTAATGTATTTCTGTATACTGTCGTTGTATTTCTGGTAAATGGCAAAATAAATGAATGAATGAGTGAATTTTTAACCAGCAAAGAGAAAGTTAAAGTTAACACAGTTCGGGTAAAAAGAGTGTCCTACTGAAGTTTAAAAATATTCGGGCCTTTACAGTTTTTTTTTTTAATGTTAAAACATTACAAAGAACTTCTAAACCATATCAGCTAAAGGTTGGAACAGAAAGCCAGCGATTTTAGGTTACAAGTTTGCAATATGAATTTGGGTGAGCATTGAAAGCTGCTGCCACTAGATCAGAATTAACCCTTGACTACGTCTTCAATTGATGAGCTTAAAATAATTGCTTCCTAAAATGAATTAACTCTTGACTGCTTCTTAAATTCATGAGCTTAAATAATAGATTCCAAAACCGTAAACACGAGGGGTGACAGCTCTAACAAAGGCTGTTTCGGGAGAAAAACAAATTTATTCCGGGAATCTGGAGATTTTGCCGGGAATAGGGACACCTGGGAAGTTTTTTGGGAAATATGAGATATTCTCGGGACATTGACATTGAGCAAAGATTTGATATTGCATGTTATCAAACAATATAATATGCACAGTGATATGCACCCTTTGTATGCGCTGGTGTATTTTATGTATTTTGACCCTTGAAAACAGTTTAACTCCCCATGATATGAAAAGACCAATCAGCAACGTTTCCAACTAAAATAGCAGGAACTTGGAGTGCGATTGACCACGTGCAATCCCCAGAGGATTGACACAAGAACTGTGCCGGTGCAAGGCACATACTATCAGAATACTTAGCTGAAAGTGATGTCCAGAACAATTTCAAAAACCGCACAAAATATAAAATAAAATCGACTACCTCTACGCGAAGTCACGCCACTAAAAATAAGCATAAAAATGACAATTGATTTAAAGAACATTTTGGAGAGAATTTGTCCTCTCAGAACACTAGAAACGGCGTTTCAGAGATGATGATGATGATGATGATGAAACCTTTATTTAAGTGTCTTAAAATTCTAGTACATTACAGTACTAATTGGGGACACTAAAACAAAGCTAATTGAAATAAAGTAAAATTATCATAATTAAGACTTAAGAATCTAAAATTCCTAAAAAATATATACAATTTATATCAAATTAATCATATAAAATTTAAAAACATTTATCATGAAAATTTACATATCATATTAGGTATGACATAAATAGCAAGAGGCACAGCTAGTGTTGTCAAGTGCGGAGATATCTCTACAGTTTATCATTCGTTTGAAGTCTTTCAGAGTTGGTGCATTTCTCTCAGAGCTGGACAACTTGGACCATAACAATGGGCCCAAGTATCTGATGGAATGCCTTCCATACTTTACAGTATTGTATCTTGGAAGGATAAAGTCTGAGTTTCGGAGGCTGTATGGCTTTAAATCATTTCTTTTGACAATGTTTTCAAAGTAACCTGGCGCCATTTGGTGCTTAACCTTGTACATCAGAAATAGTATGTCCTTCAACCTTCTTTCATTTAATGTATCTAGATTAGCCCTTTTTAAAAGGTCTTCATAAGATGAGGTTTTGTCCAGATAGATTACGCGTAAAGCCCTTTCCTGTATCCTTTCTAATTTACGTTTATCCGAAGCCCTGGCAAAGTGCCAGACTTTTTGACAATACGTGAGGTGTGGGAGGATGGCCGATTTGAATAGTGTGAGTTTTGCTGGGACGGGTACTAAATTTTTCAGACGAGATAGTACTCCTATTTGTTGACTAGCCTTCCTACATACTTGAGCAATATGTTTACTAAAATTTAAATCACTGTCTATCAATACTCCAAGTAATTTCATTTCATCTTTTTGCTCAATGTCCTCAAGTCCAATCTTTATATTTATAGCTTTGTCAGGGTACTTTATGTCTGATCCAAAAGTGATGGTTTGATACTTCTTAAAGTTGCCTTGCAGTAGATTTTGATCGTACCATACGGTGATCTCGTCTCCTACTTCTTGACGTTGGTTTTGCACATTTTGAAGTGTAATGCCAGATACATATGCCTGGTGGTCATCGGCATACATTGAGATATTCCTGTCTGTAAAGTAGTAATTCAAGTCATTTTGGTAGATATTCCACAGCAAAGGGCCAAAACAAGATCCTTGTGGGCATCCTCTTTTTAGAACTCTCCACTGACTTAGCACTGATAGGAGTTTGACTCTATTTTGCCTATTATGAAAATAGGAGCGACCTAGGTCTAGAGCTTTATCCGAGAAGCGATATGATTCTAGTTTTTTTTTATAAGAAGAGGAGAGTAAAGTGAATCAAATGCCTTACTCATATCAGTAGATAACATGCCAACCAGTTTCCCACAATCTAGCTCCATTTTCCATTCTTCTACAAGTCGGATTAGGGTTTTCTCGCAGCTGTGTGATTTCCTATATGCTGTTAAGTTATCACTGAGGATGGGGTCCATGAAATTTGTAATTTGTTTGCTCAATAACTTTTCATAAATTTTACCCACAACAGGTAAAACAGTGATTGGTCTATAATTGCTTGTGTCATGTCTATCATCCTTTTTAAATACAGGAGTCCATGTACCCCTTTTCCAAGTTTCCGGCCATGCTGCCGTCTCTATGGAAGTGTTGAAAATCGTACATAATGATGGAGCAATTTCCTTTGAGATCATTTTTAAGAGCCTGGGAGGCAAGCCATCATGACCCGAAGCCTTGTTGGCGTTCAGACTTTCCATTTCTTTGATTAACTCTGCTGGCTGTACGCTGGAGAAAGTGAAAGGTGGTAAAGAGAACCAAGATTTCAACATTTTCTGGGGGAGCATGCCCCCAGATCCCCCTAGTGGCTGGCCCCTTCAACACTCGCCTGATTCGTCGGTGATTTAAAAAAAAAAACACGATTTTATATACTTAAAAGTTGGACAGTCTTTCTGTGTTAACATGATACCCTCAGCGTTCTACTCCTCTAAACAAAAAAATAACTAAGGTTAGATGATTAACAAGTTACATAATTAAAAGAAGCTACAAAAAATATTTAATCAAAATTTTTATTTTTATTGTTAAAACAATTTTGGAAAGTTAAAAATTAAACATGGGGAATGCCACCGAAAAATTTGGGAGGGTCGTCCAAATTTCCGGGAGGACATAAAGTTTTTCATAGGACTGCCCAAACAGCCTTTGTTAGAGTTGTCACCCCCGTGTAAACGTTCCGTCTTCCTCGTGAAACAGTAGGTCGATTTTAAACTCCGTCGACAAACCCTGAACCTAATCAACCTCTTCCACTCTATCTCTAAACTTCCTATCATTAACGACACCTGATTTTGAATATGAACGTTTGGTAGTAAGAAGTGACAAGTCCTTTTGGGGGCGAACGATTCCTTAAAAAATCGAACTCATGATAAAAGTCAACTCAAGCAAAATTTTCCCCTATCGTCTGGTTTCTTTTCATGTTTAAATTTGTCGGAATTTTTGCGGAAACATGTGAAAAGATCGACGTCTGTTCGCGCAGAAAAAGCAACGAGAAAGTTACAAGTTTGAGAGACGTCGCTGGGGGTGCAAAGGGACCTGTGTGAGTTAACTATAGTAACGTTTAAACCATTTCCTTTTTTCAAGGTTCAAACAGCTAAAATTGATAGAGAAATGCCAGTTTCAATAGTTGAAAATAAGCAAACACTTAAGGCTATTCGAATGCACTGTCGATTCCGAAGCAGCTCCCTTCGAACGTTCACGTTTTGTTCAATCTCTATATAATAATTACGATGGGGTTACTTAGGCCTTGCGTTAACTTACTTTTTTGTCGCACGAACCGACAATCGTATAAACAGATGCCTGCCAGCCGCTTTTAAGCTTATATGGTTATTGAGGAAAATTTTTGAACCATTTCCATTGGGAAGAAAGACAAGTTCAGTTTAGCAGGCCGGTGCTCTCTAACGGGCAGCAGCATGTAGGTTTGTATGTATGTAATGGGTTCCAGTCCTCGCTCCTGCACTTTTACTTCCGCGAGGAGTTGCAGAAACCTATCCGATCTGTGAAGATCCACTTTCAAGATTGCGGGCGCGGCGCAGCTTCCCTCTGTTTCAGAAATCGAGCCAAAATCACCGCTCTTGTGGGTCAAAGGAGGCCATCCGGTATGGTTTTCGTGCCGGCGCAAGAGCTATCCTATATAGTGCGAACATGGCCTGAGGTATCCGTATACATTTTTTTCAACTCGCATAAATATCACTGAATACGCACTAGTCACAACAGGTGACTTACTGAAGTATATTATTTTAAATTCAAAATAATTTCTTCGTTTCTGATTGCCTCAAATCCCATGGTTATTTCTTCGTAACCAGCTAGCGTTGACCAAATTTGGAAGACATCTGCATTATTGGATTCGGTTTTCATATGATATGAAGAATTATGGAGATCTCGCCTCGGGCTAATCGGCCTCGGCCAATAACAATCTCCTCGATCTCCACTATTCTCCAGATCATACTTAAATGTTAATTATAATTCGATGCAAATTGTTCTCCCTTTTCATTGGCCGAGAGCCCGCCACGTGACCTGCAAATAACCGCCTACAAAATATGGTCTGCTACTGCGCAATGTCGTCTAACTTTATTGGGCTGTAAATAACATTCCGCTCGTGCGTAAGAGAAACCACGCTTTTCTCCATCTTGCGATCACTCTTGCGTGAATATGGTAGCCTCCCGAAGATATTTATCAAAAAAAAAAAACTCGGTGACCGAATGATAAAACAATTATTGAACTCAGTTATCGCAAAATATCGTGACTTGTCAGTGTCTCGCAGATCAATTATTCGCCTCAGCCTTCGGCTTCGGCACTGTCAAATCACGATATTTTGCTCAACCTTGTCCAATAATTGTTAAATATTCCACTGTGTGCCAGAAGGAACCACCAACTTCATCACCCTTCTCCACAAAAACTACTCAATTAAGACTAAACAATAACGCGTAGATTCAAATAGTGACATTCGGAATAGATATTCAAGTCAAAATTTGAATCAGAGAGACGTAATTTCTTAACAAAGCCGAGAAGAGACGAAGTGATTTCTTGAAACAGCAATGTTTGATGGGAAGGAACAATGGAGTATCAACAAATACGCAACGGCTTGCGTGAGTTGAACTTTTCCAAGATACTTGCGCCACTTTCTCGACCAATTAAGAAGAAAAGCAAACTAGTCAGATCTCGCTGGTAGGTGCACGCAGTGGTCAGCTCGTGACTGCGTGACGCTTACATGTCAAAATAGATTTTGAAGAGATCTGACGACTATTACATGTTTGAGATTGCATTGTAATTTTGTCCATTTTTTTTAGTTCTAGCGGAGAGAGAAGCAAGGACTTAGGTAATGACTGACAGAATTATTAGAGGCTTGTGTCTGTTTAATCAAACTTACGTCGCGTCAAGATTGTTGGCGTTATTCCTCAGTGTTTATTGGCGCATAGAGTCGGAAATAAACGCATATAGTATTTATCTTTAAATTCTGATTGGTTTATCGGACTGACTGGTTTTGGTAAACTAAAGGCTTTAATAGCAAATCATGTTGAGACCGTCTGGACTGATCACCCAACACTGTTAACTTATTGACAAGTGCTGACATAACCTTGGTTCACATGTAGGCTTTCGTTTAACGTTGTCTCGTCTCTCCTTTGTTCTCGAAAACAATTGATCGTGTTTACCCTGTTTGAATAGTTTGTTTAATACTTTTGGAACAAGGATATGAGCACATAAAGTTACAGTATTGATTTGCCGATGGCAGCCATAGGGTCTGGTTTTTGTTCTAAGATAATCGCAATTTAATTCTTAAAACGTTGAGGCTGTTCGAAACACCTCGCACATAAGTGTTTAATTGCTTCTAACATTTGCCAAATTTTTTTAATTATGCCAGAAACTATAGCAGTTGCTTGGTGTTCAAAACGTTGTGAGATGTTTAACCCGCGATCACATGGAGTAACTCGTCATAGCTCTTTAAAGTGGAAATTACTCAAAGAAAGTTAGTCAGAATGTGAACCTGAATCGCTACTCTCAGAGTCATGGCGACCTACATCAACCTGAAGAAACAATGTGTCGTGTTCAACATAGCGCCGGGTTTTTAACATCTTGTGAGATATCAACCTGCGGAACCCTCGAAGCATGGGGTTTTCTTCCACCGTAGGCCGACCCGAAAAACAGGGCGTTTGATCGGGCTCCAATACTGCTACAACATTTTTCCTTTGCGAGGCATCAGGTTGTTGGTCGATAACCCTAAAAGTAACTACATCACGAAAGGGCCAAGGAAGAATGGCGTCGTAATCGCCTTTCATAATACCAACAAATACTGACAGGTATCGGTTCTTGTTTGTTTGATCTCCATCTGGATCGACGCGTACATTTAACTTGTAGCCTTGTTTTCCTGTGTAGAATTCAGCGAATATACTTTTAGTGTTTCCATTCTTAGCCAGCTTTAAGACGTCGCTAAAACCAGTTATCTTCCACACAAATGGAGACGCACTGGTTAATCTCGCGACCACTTTGGCTTGCGAATCCACCTTAGAATTCAGAGCGATATTGGCAGCTTTCCACTCTCTCTTATCAGCATCGATCTGAGCACTAAGAGCAGAATTAAAAGTCGCCAGTTCGCTGCTTTGCGCATCCACCTTGGACACGAGGGCTTCTACCTTGGAAGTGACAAATGAATTAGTTGCTTCAACTTTTTCGTTGAGAGCAGCATTAGATTCTTTCAATTCTCCCACTTGCTTCTGCAGTTCATCAAGCTTCGTCATCGTTTCTTTAAATGTTGAACACGTTAAGGCCAGATGAAGTCTCGCTGTAGACTGGAGATGAGCTTCAACTTTGTTTCGCTTAATCTGATTATTAACCATCAAAAACAAATTAATAACTTAACGCTTTAATTGCGCCTCATGGCCAGAGTCAAGTTTGTTCTAAGAAAAATGCTTGAGTAGAAATGTTCCTTCCAGCCCCCAAACACTGGTAAAAACGGAATACGGGTATTTACACGTACTCAACGTCTTATCGAGTACATGCAACTTAATATTAAAGTTCAGAATATAACGCGCACACAAATTGGTTTAAAAAGTATGGTTTATTTAAGCAATAGATCACACTTTCTATGGGTTTACCGGTGTGATAACCCACGCGGGATGGTGGGAGAACACGAAAATAGCTTCTAAATCACGAGCCGAAGGCAACATCCCAAGTGGGTTATCAAGTCGGTAAACCCATAGAAAGTGTGATCTATTGCTTTTATAAAATAAAAGTTTTCTATGAGTTTACCGGCACAATAAACCATAGGTTTTTAACCAATCAGAACGCGCGTACTATCTTACTTATTTTATAAAAGAGTATAAAACACGGAGCTAAAGATGTCACGCCATTCGTGAATCTCACCATGCCGCGGTTTTGAAACAAGAACAAAGTTTCGCAATTCAGGGTAAAAAATACACCGGAAAAAAACACAAATGAAAAGGGAAAGTTCAAATGAATGCTCGGTTTTCTTTTTTGTGAACAAAGGAAAGCTTTTGGTTACGAAATTGTCCTTCGAGGAATTTTCTTCACGGCGAAGCACCAAATAGCCTGTTTTGAAATTCAACCAAGGCAACGAAGTTTTCGAGGACTTTCAGCGTTACATTTTTTTAACTCTGTGGTCAAGAAAATTACGTTTTTAAAAGGGAATTTATGTATGTATTAATGTTTCACAAACGTGTAGAATTTTGCCATGTGCTCATTCGAATTTTCTTGCTTTTAAGGATTAACTTCTTAGTTTTTGAATACAAATTTTAAAGAAATAACTTCTCTGTATATTGTTTTGAGTATGTTCATTCATAAAATTAGCTCAAACCCGATCGCAAAGGCGTCAACGAATCTTCAGTTATACATTTTTACTCTCAGGTTCTGTTTTTTGGGCACTTTTTGATACGAAGCTAAAGCAATTTGTTTTCAAATTGTCATGATGTTAATGACGTCCACGTTTTCATGGGCCGTAATACGTGCCAGATTGAAAGCACTATTTTACTTTCATAAACTTATTTTTGGACGTCAAAGGTACATTCTTTTGCATTGAAATTCACAGAAAATCCTCCTAGTTTCTCCTTATGATACATGTAGCTTTGGTGCTCTGACAGCTTTGAACGATTTTGTCTTATTCAACCAATCAAATCATTTGGCCCATTCTTAAAAGGATTGTGATTGGCTGATTTAATATTTAACGGATTCTTTATCTTAAAACAAATAAAGAATCGAACCCTTGACTGTGCTCTGTTCTGTCCTAAAACACTCAAGAAGTAGGGACAAACAGTCGACTACGTGTCGTGTTTCCTCCTACACTTCTAGCCGCTTCATGCGCGCTCAAACACAGCACAGTCAGGGCTTCTCTAGCTTCTCTATTTGTTAAATAGAATATAATAATGCAACATTTTGCGCTGATAGATACTGCTACAAGTTCACGTGTTCAAAGTCATTTGTCTTTTGTGTTCTTCATGACTTATCAGGGGCACCCGACGAGAATATAGTTCAAAACTACACAAACATAGCCTTGTTGAACGTATTTTAGTATTTAAACGGTAGATATAGGCATATTTTTATCCCCTAAAAATTTTTCATCTGTTCCGGTTTCCTAGCTGAAAGTCTAGTGATCCGAAAATTACAGGGATCAAAACTTACCTTTTTGAAATTTCAGCCAGAAAAAAAGCTCCCGAAAATTCTTTTTAGGGTAAAAATCCGTTAAAAATGGGCAATTATACCATTTTTTAGATGTTCGAAAATCCTAGGAGAGGTAGGTAAGCAAGAAATTTTACAGCAAATATCCCGAAAATTCTAGATCTCTAATCGTCTTCCGAACAGATATTTTCCAAAAATTGACGTTGGGTGCCCTTGACTTATATGAACGAGTTCTTTTGTTTTAGGTACCTGCATCCATAAAGGTAACATTTAACTAAAGTAACACAGACACAATATGCGTAAACAATGCACATACCATTTCTTTACAGCCCATCAGAGCATAAGGACAGGGGACCACTGTCAGCGGACATTTGTTTTCAACGTGAGACTTGATCTAAAAAGATTTTAGACGGACAAGTCATGTGTAAATGAACCTTCTTGATCTACAAAATTACGCACAAAATCATGTACAAAATCGCCCTCGGCTTTACACGTCGAATGTACTTACTTTGTTACGAGCAAGAAATGATCCACAGACATTGGGACATTTTAGCAGTTTCCTTTTACAATGATCAAAGTGGTTCTGCATAGATGAAAATATAAACATGACGCATGTTTTCTTATTATATAAACACCAATGAAATACCAAGTGAGCTTTCGCACGAAAACTTGATATCTTCACATGTGAAAATAACATGTTATCTTCACATGTGAAAATATCACCGTTGCTATGACTTCACAATAAACCGCACCTTTCAGACCAAAAAACTATTTAAGTAAAGTGGTTTGGTATTTCATTGGTGTTTATATAATAAATAGAACATTACATGGTCGCTTGGAGATACGAAATTTCTCTTCTCGTGTTGAAAAAATTATTTCAATCGTTCGCTGCGCTCACTCATGAAATATTTTTCAACACTCGAAGAGAAATTTCGTATCTCCGCGCGGCCATGTAATATCCTCTATATATCAATAGAAGGTTTTCACAGTGACGTTATCAAATTGTTGAGTTAAAACAACCAGGTTTTACGAATTCTTATTTACACTAGGTTGAAGATAAAGTTTCCATTCCCTTAGCATGTTTCATTTCGAAAATACAGCAATTTGAACTTCCGAGTTTTTCACAGTGCGTGACACCGAAACAGGAATGCTGTCTCGTTGAAAAAAAGTCTCTCCTCTTGATTTCAGCAGTATAACCATTTAAAGTATTAGAAGATATGTTTATGCGCACGTAGGCTGGTTTTCGAGTGAAAAGAAAGAGCTTTTATAGAAAAAGTGAACTCCAGATGTTTTTGTTGATTTCCGGCGGCCATATTGGTGGACCAAAACGGTACACCAATATGGCGTCTCCATACAAAGCTCTACAAAGGTGCGTGGAACGTTTCGGCAAATAACTCAGAAACTGTGGGCCACAAAGACCTGAGATTTGGACAAATTGTTTATATATTAGTCTTCTGTAACATTTCATTTTCTCGGCGTCTTCCACTGGACGGTTTCTAATTTATTTTTTTGTTGCATGACAGTGAAAACGATCTATATATTTTATTACCCTTTAACTAACCTTCGCCTTGTTTAAATTTGCCCACCCACGTGCACGGTCACATGTTGCCATTTGTATGTTGAGGAACAAGTTATAATTTATTATAATTTATTCATGGCCTGTCTGTTTTATTACAGGTTCCCTTGTCAATTAATATAGTTGTCCTATGAATGCCAATTCATGATTAGAATAAGTAAGGTGTTCGTTTATCAACATATTTGAAAAATAAAAATCCAAGTTGTTATTTTGTCTTGATGTAAAGGGAATAAGATAAAAAACTGTCCACATCTTGCTTTATAGAATAAATACTTGTACTGGACTGAACACCAGATGTCATCATGGGAAGTATGGCCCAAGCAACTTTGGTAAACAAACAAAAACCTGGTTCCCAGGATTCTCTCTCTTGCTTCGAGAAAGAACCCTGGTTGCGGCTGGTCACGTGGCTCCCAAAATCTGGCAGCCAAAAATAAGGGAGGGGAAGAAGAGTAGATCATTGTCACTGTGACAAAAGTTATTCAGTCCGGGCCCGAGAGGAGTTTGCCACCACGTTTATTATTTGAAAATGTTGACACACCCAAAAAAATAGTATAGGTAATGTATAATGCAAAAGAGAGAACCCTGGGAACGAAGTTGGCTATTTACTTGGTATATCGTGCACCGGCCGATAAATTGACCAAAGCCGCCTGGGTGGTGATTTATGTACACCTGAAGTTTGCATTTTCTTTCTCAAATAACCTGTTTTTCTTTCAAAATAATTTTACGGAACTAGCCGAAAGCAACGTGGTTTACAAACAACGCAGAAACTCAAGCGCCATTTTGAAACAAAAGTTTTCTCCCTGCCCCAGATAGTATTAAATCGTCCAGTCGACAATATTTAGTGAAGGATCGACATACCCCTACTACGCCATTTATTGACACACATCTCCACATGACCAGCTGCAACCAGGGTTCTTTCTCGAAGCAAGAGAGAGAACCCTGGGAACGAGGTTGAACAAACAAGCCTCATCCACCTATTCTTTTATGTACCCAGCTAGTTCAAATTTTTTAATGATCATGGAAGACTAGTACACCGGTCCTGCCATAGCCTGTGTGGCAGGCGCAAAAAGGGGAGGGGGCGGGGAAAAGAGAAAAAAGTGAAAGTGGAGGAAAGGGAAGGGAGCCTCCCTTACCCTCTCTCCCCAATCCTCCTCCCTTTTTCCCTTCCTCCCTATCCCCTACCCCTTTCAATGCCTGCTACGCAGGCTAATCCTGCCACAGTATAGTCAATCTAAATTATTCACATTCAAAATTTTACTCTTCATTTGTTCACTCAACATCCTGGGGGAGGGGAAACACCCCCTATGATGGCCTTTAAGGGGTGGTTCTGCCCAAAAGGGGTACCTTTCACTGGCTTCAAGAATATGAAAGGGTAGCTAGGGAAACAGATGCATGCATATATGATACATTTTATGGCTGTGAAAAAGTCTAGAAAATGTTCTGGTTTTGTGATTTATTCCTATTTTAAAGATACTGCTTTTACAGCAGTTAAAAGGGACGCAAAGTTCTAAACTACGTATGTGAAACGGTTAACATTTGTTAGCATACTTGTCCAATACCCCAACAAATATATGCATGGCATTGTTAACTTTCTCTTTGTTTTGCTTTGTTCTTTATTGTTATACCTTTGTACAATATTGTATTGTGAATACAATACAATACAATGCCATGCATAAATTTGTCGGAGTATTGGACTTTAACCCTCTACGAAAGGGGAACCTTTTCTGTCAAAACTGGTATGTAAAAGGGTAAAGGGTTGGGCATCGGGACAGAGGCTATGCATATAAAACTTTCTTGAGTACACCTCCTCCTCCCCCGCCCCCCTCCCAGGACTTAACAAAAATTCAAAGTAGCCTGGTTGCTTAGCTCATTTTAATGTGAAAGCTGGCTATGGCTAATAAATTCACAATGTATAAATGGAGATTCTCACCTTTTTCTCTCTCAGTTCACCAGTCCAGTCACATCCAGTATTTGGACATCTTATGAATAAGGACAGAATCTTCCTCCCAGTTGCTTTATCAGGGAAGATATCCTACAAAAATTTATTTAGATTTATATCATCTGATCATTTTTTGCATTTTAAATAATTTCCTGAATTATTTTTGTCCTGAATTATTTTCCTCACATTAAGATAACGATCGTCTGCACAATCAGAATGTACATGTTACAGGTTAAAATTAAATTCAGGTTGAAATTTTGTAACCTAGGTTGATTCTGAATTTCCTTTGTGTCGTGGCCGTAAGTCTTGAATAATTAGGGCTAGCTGGAAACAAAGGAGATCGAGAACTGAGGTTTGAATCTAATTTTGACCTGTAATTAACATACACATCATATCCAAGAAGTATTATTACTATATAAATTCAAAACATTTGTGATTGGCTCGGATCCCTGACCATTTAATTTTCATTACCAACAAGGGATGACCATTTTTGGAAGACAAAGTCATATACGATATCTGGAAAATGACATTAATAGTAAAGGGTACCATTTATGGCATTTTGTAGTGTAAATATATATTCTCATTCAATGACAGCTGAAGCAACTCACAAAGCACGGCACTTGGCGCAAAACGCACACACACCTCTGTGCGTTTTCATTGAGTGTACTATTTCAATTCTCACTTGTTAAAAAACATTGCTCACAATAATTACTCTGATTGCACCTGCAACTCTTCTTATGTGTAAAACACATAGTTCTCTTTTCTGAGTGGCCAGAACTCATTTGTGTCATGAGAGTTTCAGAAATAGGTTTTAAGTAGCTATATCTCATTATGTATATAGCAATCGCTTCATAAATAGTTTGTACAATGTGATATTTTACCTTACAGTGTGTAAGCCCCTCTCGATCAACAGGACAGTTGACTACTTGCTGTTGACTTTTCTGCCTGTCGATAAAAATTTTTGATCTACATGATGTATCCTGGACACTTAAAGAGACAAAAAATATTGAAGATTTTCTAGGAAAGTATTGATCCTGAAATAATGCTAATTTGAGCCAAGAAGTGATCATTCCTGCGAAAACACAGGTGACTCCCGATAACTCAAACCCTCTAGGGAAATCAAACAAAGTTTGAGTTAATCGGGAGTTCGAAGCAAATAACCAGAAGTAGGCAAATAAGCAAATAGATGAGGAGGGAATGCAAGTATCATGCACACTTCACAGGGATGGAGGCTGAATTTGAACTGGACGAGAACAAAAAAAGTAATGACAAAGAATTGACACAGTTGTTTTGAAATAAATTTGGTACTTTTACTTCTGTACACTAGTACACCATTTTTTTCTTCCGACTTGTCAGATGCTTAAAACATGGTTCGAGTTATCGAGGGTAAAATTGTATAAATAATCTGAAGGGAAACAAAAATTTCTTCGAGTTAGTGGGGGTTTGAGTTATCGAGGATTTGAGTTACCAAGGGTAAAATTACATTGTATGAAGGAAATCCAGGGGAAATTGAATTTGGTTCGAGTTAGCGCAAGTTTTGAGTTAGTGAGGGTTCGAGTTATTGGAAGAGAACAGTTCTTTTTCACATGGGAAAAATTAGGAATACCGTAGCGATATCTGCTTATCTGAGCTAGTTGACCATAAATACAGTTTAAAAACTCTCACTTTCTACAGCTTGAAAAGTACAGTAATACCTGTAAAAAAAAACATGATCCAAATCAATGAGGGCATACAAATTTCGCTAAGCAACATGATAAGACTGGTAGGTGGTCAAACGTTAAATAAAAAATGTAAATAAACAATAAAAAAAGTAAAAGCAGCAATAAACTAATGTGCAATGAAACCCAGTCATTGGATAGCAAGAAGTAAAAAATTAAGGGAAAATTAAGGTTATGAATAAGTCAAGTATTAAGACATCAATTCAGATTATTCACAATCCTATGTCACTGATAAGGTTAAAGGAGACATTTAAAACAAAAACAGAGAATAAACCCCAGGGGGGGCACTACCTTATTTGGCCGATACGGGTATGTGCTGCAAAACAGGGTATGGATTTCAAGGTTTTTGGTCTTCAGGGTATAAAATTACACTATTAAGGGTCACAGAGTGTCTTTTTGGACTAAAAGCCTTCCAAAGAGTGTGAAGACTTGCGATGAGCATGAGCGGTCGACATTTACAATACCAATATTTCTTTTTCCTAAATAACTCTTTCCACGATTTTAGTGCGAAAAATTGCTTAATTCTGTATGCAAAGCGAAACTAGACAAATCAGGGTTAGAAAGTAGCGTCCCCTGTCATTTTTTGTCTTAAACAGAGTCGAGAGCTGAAGGCCTCGGCGGCACAGCTCTACCCAGACTTCAAACGAGTGCCCCCCGGGGGTAAACATAAACCGCAATATTTTCATCTCGAGCTGCTGCATTTGCCCCTAACAGAACCACTGACCCGAAGGAAACATTAATTCTCGATCCATAGAGCACCAATTTAATGGGGGTTTGTTATTACTTTTTTTTTTTTTAAGCGAAAAAAAAAAGAAGAGTAACAAACCTCGCAATGTGTCGGTCGAGACATTCCCTGCAGAATCTGTGACCACATCTGGTGAGAACCGGTTCTCGTAAAGCCAAATAACAAATTGAACATTGCAGATCTTCGTCAATAGGACTCACAAAGTCCTCATCATAGCCACAAGGCATTTCAGAGTTATCACGATCAGTCAGCTCTTCCACCATCTTGCCCTGTTCGCCCTGTTGTTTTATACCTTCATCCAGTGAATCAGCCCGGAAATGATCAGCTGATATGACAATAGAAGTTCATGGGCCATACGAAAATCACGAGAATCGCCAGAATCACGACCCGAATGATTCAATCCTGTGAATCAGCTGAAATATCAGTAATTTTTCGACTGGCCATACGAGAGTCACGAGAGTAACGAGGATCACGGGCCAAATGCAAACTTAAACACCCCTACGCTGGCTACTAATTCATGGTAGTCCCCATATAGACTCCCTATTATCATATCTCTTAAAGAAATATACTAAGTCACATACCAGTCACATACCCTTTAATATACATCCTGTATGTTCATCCTGTATAGAGTGTTTTCACTCACGTGGCTAGCATCTATGCAAATTTTTTGGAACAAAAGAAAGCGTTTGCATAAGAAAGGAGTTCAACTCCCACAGGACTGGTTTGGGACACCAACATGGCCGCCGTTTTATTGTTTTGGGACACCAATATGGCCACCGTGACGTCATGTGAAAACACTCTATACCATGTATACCCCTGTATGTGCCCATAGGAGTGGGGAATTTTATCTTCGCCTGGGAGTGGTGGCGAATTTAAACCGGAAGCGTCAAGTTTTTTGTGGCTTTTTTGTACGATCCGGGTGACCGGGTCTACGTGGGTCTGACAACGTGGGCGCTTTCCATTTACGAAAAAAACCCGGAAATTTCGGTGGTAGCAAAAGTGGAATTTCCGATCGGTAAAAAGTTGTTCCATTTGGTCGTAAACCCCGGTACGTGGCCGGGTGCCCGACCGTGGACCTGGAACTGGTACAAACTACAAGAAAAGTCAATGGAACACGACATTCCGTTCGGAAATTCCAACCGGGAAAACGGGACCACCTTTTTAGATTTTCCACTTTTTCTGGGAATTTTCCAGTGGGACGAACCGACGAAACGTGTTCCATTTACCACCGAACCGGAAATTCCGGAAATTTTGACTAAATGGAAAGCGCCCCGTGGTTCGATATAGATGCGATCTTTCTCATAGTTTATATAGAGAGAGGAGTTAAACGGTAAAACCACAGCATTTTTAAGAGAATTACTTGACCAAAGAGTTTAGCTTCGGACAAGAATATTTAGGAGATAAGCGTTGGCGTCTTGTATATTTCTTTTTGTAAAGGGTGGATAAGATGTCATTTGCTCATTAAGTTGTTCTGTGGGTGAGGCAACGGCGGGGTTGTACGTTGTAACTGAACAAAAGGCAGAATTTTTTTTCGCACTTTATTACTTTGTAGTGGCCGACTTCCGTTCAGCAAATTAAACCTGCGAAGTAATTTCTTCAATGAGATCGTGAGGGCTGTCTCTACTACGAAGGCGTGTGAGTTAACTGAGTAGTTTAAACTATAAGGTCTTCACCTTGCAAGAGCTTTCTGATCTTTTTTGGAGCTGAGTCTTGCGAGAAATTTCTAGTCAAGGTCCAAAGTGCACTTCCCATGGCGGATCTGGAAGTCTGCTGTGATTGGTCTACGTTTCTTACCGCTCGAGGCAGCAGACGTTTGTGAGGCAGGAACGCATGACGATCCCCTAAGAAAGTCTGGGTGGGAGGCTGGTTCCGATCCGGCTATTCCATACGATCGGGTTTTTCCCGGTATGTGAAACTGACAAGGTTGCGCTACCCAAACAAACCCGGGAAGAGGAGGTCACGCATGCAAGACCATGGATTAAAACGTGATTTTTCTTTAGCTGCTTGACCGGTTTATAAATTCTTACTCGATGGATAGGGAACAGCGCAGGGCAGCAAAATTTTCCCTTTTCTGTAAAATTTCTTTTGTGAACCCTCGGCTCGACTCTTGCGGAAACATGTGAAAGGATCGACAACTGTTCGTGCCAAAACTGAGCAACTGGAAAGTTACTGGCTTTAGGCTAAATAAGTATCCACTAACAATGAACAGAAACTAGTCAGGTTTTTCGAAGACAGATTAGAGCCTTTTGAATAGTACTTAAACGGTATACTTAGGGACTGTGGATAATTATCTAAAGGGGAGGTTATAAAAATGGGAAGAGGAGAAAGAATGTCAAGTGGTAGCGGAGCTCTCGCGCGCGAAGCGGGCGCAGCGAGCACCATGGGTAAGAAAATGAAGTAATCCACCCCTCCGATAAAATTTGGTAATCACGTGACCGTACGCCCGCCCGACCGTCCGTCCGTCCGCACCACAGGCATACCATTGTAAGACAACTCAATCAACAGGTATGGCGACCCAAATGCAACTCGCGGTTATTTTGGCGGGAAATCGCGTACTGAAGAGTAAATAAAGACGAAAACGGAAAGGGGAAATTGTTTCTGTGTCCGTGTTGTCTAAAGTATTAAGCTTCGATTAATTTTCATGTCCACAAATTTGGAATATAGACCAAGAGAAAGACAGAGAAAAGTGAAAGTAAGCGGCGGCCAGGGAAGCTCAACGAGAAAAAGGGCGACAGAGATCTAGAGCAAGAGATAAAAAACAAAAGAGACATTTTTTTGTTGGAAGAATAACATGAAAATTTTGTAGCGGCGGTGACAAAATGAAAACTGCTAGCGGCCACCAATGCGAGCTGAAAATGATCGGCAGTGGAAAAAAAGTAAACGAGATAGCCTGCGTACTGGAAAGCGTTTCGATTTGGTTTCGGAGCAAAGAAAGACCGGTTTTGGCCGCGCGAGAAATGAAATGAGAGCCAAAAAATGAAAGAGGGGGGAGGGGGAGGGGAAGGAAGGAAAGGCTTACAGACAAACCCCTCGATTTTGAAAACCTGCGTTCGCCAGCGAACGCAGCGACTGATTGGCGCGGCTAGTCGAACAATAGCCTGCGCAGCAAGCGTTTCCGGGCCAGTTCGTCGAGAAAGTTGGGAAGAGAGCAAAAAAAAGGAATGACGGGGGAGGGGGAGGAGAAAGAAGGAACCGCTTGCCCGCAAACCCCACGATTTTGAAAAACTGCGTTCGCCCCCGAACGCAGCCTTCTGATTGGTGCGGTGCTAGTAGTGTTGATTGCTTAGCACTCGAAACATCAATCAAACCAGGTATGCTTTGTTTACGAGCGTCACAGATCTGGTCTCATCTGATTTGTGGTCGTAGATTACAAATGCTTTGGACTGATATTTATTTGAATCGTGTTTGTGTAAAAGTTTATGAGATCAGAGTCTTCAAAGTATATTTGGAGATTAAGCAGTGGAGACTAGGAAAGGCCAATTTATTGGGAATGACGGCCTGCGGCCTGCAATGTTTTGTCATGCTGGGCCCAGATCGTAAGTGTTTTTTTTTTCTCTCAGATAGTGATTTACAGATTCCAATTTCGAAGAATGGATTGCAACTATGGAGAACTGCGTTGTGACTCCGTCAAGATTGCTTATTAAGCAATGATCGTTCGGATTCATTGAGAGTTCCAAAATACATGAAAAATTATTTTGGTTTCGCACACGCGTCCTCTTTTCCGCTCTACGAAGGTCAATTATTTTATTGGTCAATTATGACAGCTGTTGACAGCATCAAATGTAGGTGCGCGCACTCAGGCATGACAGGCCAAGTGGACAGGTTTCAAAATCCCGGGGTTTCAGTGTCTCCAAGCGCTTCCTTCCTTTCTTCCCCACCCCCTCTCCGCTCTTTTACTTGTGCCATTTTCGCGCGGTCTTTGACTCTCGTTCCTCGTTCTTTGCTCCTAAACCGCACGGAAACGCTTGCTACGCAGGCTATGAACGAGGACACGTACGAAATTTCCTCCATAAAACGTGTGTCACGTTGTAGTCGCGCAAAACCACGGCAAAGAAATGTACAAAGAAGGTGTGCTGCACATGCAAAGTTGCTTTTTTGCTAATTAGACCTATTGTTATTTTTCAACGTTCTCCTGCATTGCCTTCACCGCTTAGCATTACGCGATTTTATATTTTGTTTGAGCAAACTATAACTATTATCCAGAGCTTGGCTTTTAACCCTGCCTAAATCTATTTAGTATATACTAAAACAGTGGATAGTGTTTTTCGCGGGCTCTGATTGGCTACTCAACCAGTGAATATCCTGCACTTCTTGTGCTCAATTATCTCACTGCTTTAGTATATACTAAAACAATTATTCACCTCAGTGTCAGTGGCTAAATATCCAATTACCCGCTCGGTAAATATCCAATTACCCGCCTCCCCTTAGGTGAATAATTGTTATATATTACGCCAAGAGGGGGAGCAGTGTGTCTAAATTATTTGATGGAAAGAGGAGGTGATATCTCATTTTTAACAACAATGTATCGTACATGTAGGTTTAAATATTGGAAAATGCTTATTCACGCAGCAAAGTTGTTAAAACCATAAACATAGAAAGTGCGAAGTGCAACAGAGGGAGTTACAGCTGATTATCGTACATGTTAAACCACGTTCCCTTTTGTCGGCCCGCATTCTCGTCAAGCTCGTTTGCATAAAAACTCCTTAACAGCTGTCTCAGCTGCTGTATGAAAGCAGTTGCATATTAGCAACTCTCCAAACTGAGTATAAGCTTTATCAGTTAGGGAAGTAATAACTCATTGAAAAGTTGTTACAAATCAACGTTCTCAATTTTGTGAGCACCTTACAGTTCAGGGTCATATTTACCATCTATATTGCCATATCATCCAGTTACACAAGCTCATTTTTCTGTTTTTCACGTCTTCCTCCTTTCTTCTTTTGGCTTTTCTTTCTTATTCTTTTAGCTTCAGATCTATTTTGTTTTATTCAGTGGGATGTCTTTCTTTGTTCTTTTCCATTCAAGGCAGCATCTGGTCTCTAATCTGCCTGACAACACTTTCTGTAATATCTGTCAGTTGTTATAGGGTCTTATAGCACACATCACATAGAGTAAGAGTTATGTTTGTGCCACCAGACCTTGAACCTTGTCTGTGATTTGCCTTTTCTGTCACAGAAGAGACTAACATCAGGTTACGCTGCATTGTCTTTAACAGTGTTGTGAAGTATTTTGAAAGTTATTTTTAAGACGGATCTATCTTATCTTTTAAGTTTAGTTTTTGTTTTGTTTTTGTTTTTGTTTTAAGTCTTGTTTTTGTCCACGTACTGTTTTCCTGTTTTGATCTTTTTTTTTACTTGTACTTGAATTTATGCTTAGCTCTTGAATTTGCTAATTGCCATATTAAGGATGTTATTCGCTTGGTATTGTCCGTTAGTTTTTACAGGTGGTCGTGTTTGTGGTGTTAGAGCTGCTGGCCTTGGTTCTTTGGCACTTGTCAGTTGCGACTGTGCGAAGGCTAATCTATTCCCTAACAATAGCAAACCTGTTGCAATGTTAACGATAAGATATTCAATGCTGAAGGTCTCGCGGTCAGCTAACCCAAACATGTCCAGCTTTGGCTATAAAAACCGCTACTATACTTGAACTAGTAAGTAGAGAAGAGTAGAAAAGAAAAAAAGAGTTAGAAGAGTAGGAAGATTAAGATTGTTAGCAGAAGTCAAAGAAGAATAAAGGCCAAGATGTAAATCACTGGTACCTCATCGTGTAGCGAGCGAGTTGCTCGAACACACCCCCACAATAATTTCAATTTTGCCTTCAAACGTGGGTGGAACGATTCCTCCGCCCCCCCACAATCTTAGTCCAAGTGACCCAAATCCCAGTTCTCATTTTACCCTTTAGGACCCCCTTAAAATCATGACATACGGGAACGCCAGAGAACACATTTTTTTTCATATGTCATGTCAGTTGTCCTGTCCCCAATATCCCTATCCTGCTAGAGGTCACGCGACGAGGATTCAAACTTCCCTTGTTGTTTGATGTTTTAGAGCTTCGAAGAATTTTACCACATGGAGACGAAACATAACAGTCAAGCAAAATTTTCCGTTATCGTCTGGTTTCTTTTCCTGTTCAATTTTGTCGGGATTTTTGCGGAAACATGTGAAAAGATCGACGTCTGTTCGTGTAGAAAAAGCAACGGGAAAGTTATAAGTCTGAGAGACGTCGCTGGAGGTGCAAAGGGACCTGCGTGAGTCAACTATAGTAACGTTTAAACCATTTAAAAATAAGCAAACACTCAAAGCTATTGAAATGTACTAGCTTGTACTGTCGATTCCGAAGTAGCTCCCTTTGAATGCTCAAGTTTTGTTCAATCTCCATAAAATAAGTGGGATGGGGTTACTTAAGTCTTGCGTTAACTTACTTATCTGTCGCACGAACAGACAATCGTATAAACAGATGCCGCTTTTAAGCTTATATGGTAATTGAAGAAAACTTTTGAACCATTTCAATTGGGAAGAAAGACAAGTTCAGTTTTTCTTTATTATGCTCCGTCCTAGATTACTTTTTCCTGTGTGTTTGTGTTACGTTTTCTTGTTCTGATTTACTGATACGTGATATGGTGGCATCGACTGTTGACCCACGTTATTGACCCCTTTTATGACTGAAAGTTTGGCTTCCTCAGGTAGTGTGCAGGTCCTGTGTGTACCAGACGTAGTTAATCGATAAAACGATACACGATATTAATCGATAGTAATCGATATCAATGATCGGTGAACATCGATTTCCTATATCGATCGATAGAAATCGATAAAGAAAAAGTTGTGACTTCATTAATATCGATGATTTTCCGATAGAAATCGATGATGATTTATTTATCGATAGTTATAGATTACTATCGATTTCTATCAATCTTAATCGATTTTGTTAATCGATAATAATCGATAAATTATTTTTTCTGTGACGTCGATTTCTATCTTTTTTCGATATCAATCGATATTAATCGGCGGATTAAATCGATTAATGTCCATAATATCGATTGATTTCAGATATCGATTTTTATCGATTAATTCTCCTGGAATGTTAGGGCTCTTTTAATTGGTATATAATTAACAAACCAAGCGCCTTCTTTGCTATGTACAGCTGACCTGGCTAAGTGGCCGATATGTTTTAACCGTCTACTGACTGTACGGGTATAAATCAGTTTGTTTTAGGTGAGTGTGAGGTCTAAAGTGTTTATCGGAGTGAATTACTCTTTTTATTACATCCACTTTGAAATCACTGGCTATCCGTGCAATCTGATTGGCTCTCAGCGGTGTGATTTATTCCTAAATCGTACCATTTTTTGCTCTAAATCTCATTTGTTCCAAATTGCGTCATTCATGTTCTAAATCGCATCATTTCTGTTTTAAATCGCACCATTTTTGTTTTATATCGCATCATTTCTGTTTGGAATACAAAATGAGATGTAAAAGCCTTGTTGTTTCGACTTTTTAAGAGACCAGCTACTAGATCAATAAAATATTAGTACTGACTAAATTCTGCGATTTCAAAATGGAAGTAATAAAGTGGTAATTGAACTGAGTGGAGTGCAATTTTCGTCTGAAATCATACTTGTGATTTCAAATCGAACTCGCGCTGCGCGCTCGTTCGATTTTGAAATCACGCGTATGATTTCAGACCAAATTGCACTCCACTCAGTTCAATTACCATTATCAATTGCTTACCTGCTAAACTTCTCGCTAGACTGGCACAATATTTGGCCTTTAAAAACGTCCAGTCTAATAATCCATGCGTATCGAAATTAAAAAAGCGTGTCGTTGACGTAACGTTCGATACTGAACGCGGAAATTTCCCGGTGACACGCGGAATAGAAAGCTTTGCTTTTATCAACTGCTGACCGTCCATGCAGTCAGATATCAGACTTGATTTCTGCAGAAATAAAGAAGCGGGTGTTGGGTAATCTCAACCTGGTCAACAGAAATGACAGATTTCCCTACCCTTTCATTTAATAGCCTGCGAACGGCAGACGTTTCTCCTCGCTCATCGCCGCTGAGGGACGTTTCTCGAGGAGGAACGTCTGCGACTCAGCGACAGAAATTCCATACTGATGACGCAAAATCTGCCTGGAATCCGGTCAGGAGCACTAATTGGTCGACGGATTATTGTTTTAGCTACCGGATTTATTATGTAAACCACACCCTGATGTAGACTGATTGATTTACGTCATCAGTATGGAATTCATGTCGCTGAGTCGCAGACGAACGTCCCTCAGCGACGATGAGCGAGGAGAAACGTCTGCCGTTTGCAGGCTATTCATTTAAGGGAAGCCTGAAAAAGTTCCTCTTTCGGGAGGAGCCTCCCCGCATAGGCCGTTAAAGGAAGTACCCCCCCCCCCCCCGGGAGCATGTGATACAAAGATTTAATTATACAAATTGGGAACTGCTAAAGAATGTTATAGTATGTGGATTTGAAAGAGAAGGAAAACGCTTTCTTTGCCCCAAATGAAATTAACCAATACACTATCCTGAAACATACTGAATTTACAACTTGTTTTATGTGGGTGCTTCTTATATGGACCGCGTAAGATGGAGTTTATACTCCCAGCTTTTTGTTGATTCTGTTTTTTTTTTTTTTTATGTTGAAGCGTTAAAGGAATTAAAACTATCTCTCCGCCTGGTACAATATTTGAGTTCGACTGGAATCCTTGCACGACGTTTACTGAAGGCAGTAGCTGCACAGACATGTTGGTAGGTGTGTGTTTCGCATTTCTGTAAATTAGTCTCTCAATTTATTATTTCTTATAATTAAGATAGAGGGTCAAAGTGATAATCTTAGCTTCATGTAACAAGTTCTTAAAAAATTCAGTGATGAAATCAAATTTAAGATGAATAGAGATTGAGTCTAAACACAGCAAAATCAGAATTTTTGTCTGTAGGATCAAGACAGAGTTCTTCTCGTATGTCTTGACCATCACTGGAGGCGCCAATGTACCTAAAGTAACATCTACCAAAACCCTGGGTGTACATTCGATCAGGCGCTTACATGGGCAACACATATAGAAGAGACATTTAAAAATTAATCAGCGCAGTTGGAGCTCTTACACTTGTGAGACAGTTTGTTCACCTGTCGACCCTCCAGACAATGGACAACCGTCTTTTATCCAGCCGTTATTGCAACGTTGTTTGGGAGGGTCTGGGCTCAGAACTATAATCATGGACACAAGTCTTGGGACACTTTTGCATTTCTTGGGCGTTTTCCAATTCACACAGGCCCAACCACTCCTCTCATCCCACAAAACAATGTTGGACGAGTTTATCCAGATTTCTTTCCGAGTTTCAACTTTAAAGTTCTTTATATGCAAAAATTGCGCTGCAATTACAACATAAATATATGTAATCCCTCTAATTTCAAGAAATTTTTTTGCGCGCTCCCCACTATTACGGACACTAAACCGCGGTCCCGAGGGTGTCCGCAATAACGGGAGCTGTTGACTATATGACGAAAAAAAGCAATTGGGTTTTATAAGGGTGCATTTATTTGCAATCAATTAGCCGAGGATCTGCGTAAATGCCGAAGTCGAAGAATTCAATTAAATCTAATTTGGACGGCTTGTTTCCCAGCTTCTTTGATTCTTTATTATGATATTTAGTTTAAGGAGGATTTCTTATCACAAATTGTTTACTTATAACTTTTCACTTCACTTATAGACACTCATAACTCTGAGGATATAAGACGTCAGCTCACGGTCTAGAGTGTGTGGACCCGCAATAATTCGAGTTGACTGGAAAACTATCACCTAACAACTTCCTTCATGTTCCCACTTAGATTTGTCAGACGCTTCCGAATGCACAGGAAACCCATCCATGCGCTAACTCTGTTGCTAGTTTTGAATCAGACACCGATGGAAATACCGTGATAAATTATGAGCCAACCATTGAGAAGGCCTCTTCCTACAAAAGGTACTTTAGCACCAAGTTTGAAGTTAGCAAGTTTAAAGTAATTTCGCGCCATCATGGCTGCAACGTTGTTTTATTAGCGGAGCTCCCGCGCGCGCAAGGCGCGCGCGCAGCGGAGCACCATGGGTAAGAAAATTTGGTAAACTATCCATCCCAGAAAATTTGGTTATGACGTAGCGTACGTCCGTCCGTACGGACTTCCTGGGTAGTGGAAAGTAGTCCGCATGGACTCTTGGGGTAGGGGAAAGTAGAGATTTTTTGGCGGGAAATCGCATGGCGCAGCGTCGCGCAATTATATCGCGCAACTGGTTTTGAAAAAAAGAAAGCAAGTCGGAAAGAGCGAGAAGAAGGAGAGAAAATTATAGTGAAAAACGCCGGCAAGCAGAACGAGACAGAGCTAGAATGAACAGACAAAGGCAACGCGAAAGAGAAATACAAAGGCAAAGAGAACGGCAGCAAAACAATGACATGATGAAAGAAAGTGTTGTGTTAATGTCACTATGGCCCCGCGCTATTAACATTTTGATTTCAAACTAATCTCGGACTCGAAAATTCAGCCAGTAATTTAAAAATACAAGCAGGGAAGACAGAGGCTTTTCACTTTTCTCACCATAGTCACGCGTTGATCACGCTCTTCAACCGTCCAATTTTTATGCTCTGATTGGTCAAAATTTGACAGGTGAGTTCATGCAGAAACTGATTTATACAGCATCTTGAACCTTGTTTACTTTCAGTTTGACAGCTGAAGCTGACAGAGTATTTTGTCAACTTGTCATGTTTTTTACTGTCTTTTTCCACTGGATGCTTAAAATGAAATACAGCTGCTATCAAGAGTCTTCTTTGATTCATGGCTGGTTTGTTTATTGAATTTTTGGTCGGGAAATGCGCCGGTTGCCAAAGTTGGAAATCCGATTTAGGATGCATCGCTTTCGTTTTTACCTTGCTGGATGCGGGTTGAAAAGTCCCTCAAGCGATTCTGGCCTTACTTTATAGCTTTCAAGAGCTGCATCCTGAATGGTAAGCGTAAGTAATTATTGTATACAGTGTATGTTTGTTTTTTTATATCTAATTTCATGAAGTCGAGCGCAGTTTATGAGGCTAATTTATGCACGTTTGTATTAAGATCTGAGACAATGACCTGATCTAGTATATATAAGCTTACAGAACTTTAAAAAGCCTTTAGTCTTAGTCAATATTTTCTCTTCGCATATAGAACGAAAAAACGTTCCGAAGAGTATTTAGTTATAATTTTGGCTGTAGAAAGAAAGCTTTGAGCGATTTTCTTGTCTCGAGTTCATCTTTGAAAACAGTAAACACCAGGAAGCCGGCTAAAAGCTTTAAGCTTAAGCTTAAAGACTCAGGATTTTTAGAGACGCTTTAATACTTGTCTTCGTGAATGAAAATTGTTGTCTCTGTAAATGTTTCACCGAATTACATTTCTTTTATTGATTGTTAGTAGTCTCTTACAATTTTAATCGCTTTGCCGTTTGTTTTCAGTTGTTCATAAACAACGCTTGCAGGAGTACTCAAAATGCTGCTCGTATCAAACGCTTTTTAAGATTACACATCGTTATAAAACCATTTAATAAAAAAATAAACACAATAAATTCTTTATTATGTTGAAGCGTAACTCTTTTAATGTTCACTGAAAATTTGGCGCTTGTCAAAAGTGAGAACCGACTGGCCGTATAGGTGATTTTGGAAATTTTTTGAACGGTTTTGCTAAAGGCCCACGCGTGCTTCGTACGGTTCTGAATATTGAATGAGTGCAATTTGTCTTGAAGAATTGTGAAATACTGCATTTTGTCTGAGGTCTATATGATAAAAACAACGCCTCATATTACTGTTTCAGATGTGATGTATAAAAAGTATGAAATGTTGGTTTACACGCTCCCAGAGTTGTTGGCAAGATTTTGTTAAGTAAACTTGTCGAACGCAAAAAATTCGGCCTGATTTGTTTTCCAAAAATTCGTTTTCCAGGCCTAATCTTCTGTGATCAAGAGCCATTATGGCTCTAAAATGTGATCGAAGATAATTGCTATTTTTTGGGTGTATAAATATAAAATGTATAAAATGTGATCGAAGATAATTGCTATTTTTTGGGTGTATATATAGATTTAGCCAGGGCTAAAAGCGAAGCTCCCATTAATAAATTTATAATTTAAATCAAACAATAAACTTGTAATCCACAGATCAGTTAACTTTAAGGGAAAGCTAAGGCTAAGTGATTTTAGAGTGAAAAAAAAAATCTTACATCGAATTGATAGCCGTATATATACACCCAAAAAATAGCAATTATCTTCGATCCCATTTTAGAGCCATAATGGCTCTTGATCACAGTAGATTAGGCCTGGAAATGTGATGTACATTTTAAACCTGTGCTAAAACTACTACACAGGCTACCTGTTGCGGTTCAGGATCCAAAATAAAATCCTACTGATGCTGATGACTTTTAAATGTCTAAATGACACTGTTCCTGCTTATCTTAAAGATTTAATTCACTCTTATACACCAAACCGCAGTCTGCGATCAACCTCAAAACACTACTTAGCACATGAGCAATTCCACCCGAAAAGTTATGGTATCAGAGTATTTTCAGTTGCAGCACCCATTTTCTGGAATTCTCTCCCACGTAGGCTTAGAGACCATTCAAAATTTTCTATAACCTCTTTTGAGAAAAAACTTAAAACACATTTATTTAAAATAGTTTTTTAACATGTGAATTTTCTATTGCTGATTTACTTACCCATTTACTATTTTAACTAGTAATAGTTCACACTACAGCTGCCCCCGTTTTGTATGTTGTCGGTCAATAGTATTCTTGCTTGTTGCGTAGCTCTTTGAAATATACCGATTCATAATGAAGATTTTCACACATATTCCATACAATAGGTGAGATAAATACAGGAAACGCAAGGTTCCATGCACAGTTTCAGCTCGATTTACACAGCTTTGATCAAAACATTCTCAGTTTCGAGAATAGTTTATTCTAAACCATAAGAAAAGATTTAATTAGAAGTTGAATTTTTCGCTATTTCTCTTTCCCTTTTTACATTCAGTTCATATTATTTGCTGGAAAGTAAGCCTTAGAAATTAAAAGACGTTTGATCGATTCACGCTAGCGTATTCTAGTCTTATTTGAAACTTTATAACGGAAGGACATCTGTGAGCAGGGAATAAGTCAACACAGAATTTGATTGTCGGCGAGTTTCTGTAAATGTCAATCAATCTGCTAGTGATAGCCGTTGTTCACTCGTCTTGCTTGTTTGGGGCTGAGTCTTATTCCGGTCAAAGAGAGAGAAAGAGTGTCTGGCAAGGTTTCCAATATAAATGAAAGATTTGTGAACTCGTTTCTGGCATACTCTCCAAGTGTTTATATATCTACACAGTTAAACGCACCTTATAACCTCCCCTGCGCTTAACGAGTGTCTTTTGGTCCATAACTTTCAAAGCAACTGCTCCACAGAATGTCACTGCGTAACGCAAAAGAGTATTGAAGTATGACTGCATAATAAATGTCACAAAATCAACCTGAGCGGTCCCTTCGGGATTTTCTGTCGTTACGTCATCCTAACCATTCGTACTTGCGGGCGCAAACAATAGAAACGTCATCATTACCTACCGATTCCTCGTGGCCCCAGTTCGAGCAAATCGAGATTTTTTCTAGTATACTGACTGTATATTTGAACTGTAAGTACTGTCCTTAATATACGCGCGAGTTACTAGGGTGCCTCCTCGGGATTTCGCCTCTGGGGGAAATCTCTGCGGGGGCAATAATTCTACATAACTATAATTTAACTCGAAGTTGTCGTAACCTCAGTGCTTTAATAAAATGAGAAATTTCGCCGGTCTATTGAAACCGGTCGTTTGTACAATAAAGCAAGTGGGACGCCAAGTGTTATTTTTGTTGAATAATAAAAGACTAATAAAATTAAAAATAAATATCAAACCAGAAATTGCTCTCTTCAAACTGTAAATTATAAATGATCTTGAGAGATTATTTCAGCGTGTTAAGGATTTCCCAGCTGTACTGTAAGCTCTATACAAGAGAGGAAGGGCGATTCTTTTTAATTTCGATTTCGCTGACACCGCTTTAGCAGAAATCTCTCTTTAGTCGTTTTCGTCGACAAAACGAATAGAAATATATCGCTCTCCGAGTCTTCCGCCATTTTTTCTGCGTCAATTCGTGAAGAACGCCTAGCTCTGAGCGTGGGTCATCCACGCGAAACACATTCGCGCTATGTGATTGGCTGTTGTCTAATCCCCCTTGGGATCTGTGTGTCTTAAAAATAACTGGAGACGAATTACCTATGGAATAGGGTGTGTATGGGGGATGCCTTCTCTGTCCCCTTTATCCTCTCTTGTTATGTATAACATAATTATCACCAATTATGGTGCTCAATTTTGCCGGAGAGGAGATTCTTGCTGTGCAATTCATGATGAAATCTTGGTATAAATTAATTCATAAACAAAATAAAAAGCATGTGCATGTTAATACTGTGGAACACGTCATCACACAAATACCAAGATGTTCATATGAATATCGGCGTGAATTTATAATGAAACTGTAGTGTCTGATTTGAGTTGCTGAGTTTCGTTTCACCCGAAACACTGACTTGATGTGAAGATTAGAGTAGACAATTTACCCAGTGATGTTTAAAATTATCTATTTCATTTCAGGACCTTCAAAATTACTCTAAAATGTGATCCTAACAAGTTTCCAGGCTACACAGACGGTGTTACAGAAGATTACAAAGTGAAGGATTCAAAATATGTATGAATTATGGTTTGCTTTATTTTATAGTAAAAAACCATTTACTTTGAGGCGGTCATCTTTGAACTAGCTATGTGGAGTATAGTGGCTATGAAAAGCTGGCTACATATTAAACATATAGTATCATGTTAAAATGCTGCTGATGAGGTCTCATCAGTGAATGCTCACACCATATTATTTTAAGGCAACTCAAAACAAAGAAAATTGTCAACTAGGTATACGAAATGTATGCAGTATCCTGGAAACTGTACAACATCGTGTGAAACGGTTTGTTTGAACAGCGGTTGACCTACCGAAAACATATACTGCGCATGCCCACGTGAAGGTCAAATCAACGTACCTTGACTTCACTGTGTCCCATTTTTGTTTACTAATTGTCCTGTCTCCCCAGAAACACGTGATAGTCAGGCTAAGTTCTTGGAAAAGCAGGGTGTTTGGAGTTTTTTCATATCCTGTTCATTTACCTGTAGAAAGAAAAAATAGTTATTTGTATGCGACAAAATTCACCCGAGACAATATATGCTGTAATTAAAACACCCTTTCATTTTTTTCTGAATTTGGCAGTTGACTGCAGAATTCACTCCCTTGGTCTTTTCAAAACCATTTTAAAATTGTACTGTCTAGACAGCCCACATTTCTTCTAACATGATTTATCACACACACGATCGAATCAGCACATGTTTATCTTGGCTTTAGTATTTTCTTTCGTAAATGTATGCGGGATATAATACAGTAAAGCATTTCACAGTTATAAACTTAACTGACTTTTGTTTTCAATTACAGAGTATGGTGTTTTCTACAAAATGCGCGTGTGATGACGCTTGTGCCTCTAATAACGATAATCCTGCTGAAAACAGCAATGGACTCAGTACTGGAAGTGTTATATTAATAGTGTAAGTAACCGATAATGCTCATCCTTTCAAAAGTGATTGCCGCAACTAAGTAGTGAAGAAAGATGTGCTATAATGACGTGATTTTGCTTTGTAACGCATGGTCTCTTATTCAGGCAGAGATAAATCTGCTCATTGAGAGTAGCTTTCTATAAAAAATGTAGGTTCAACCTGTATTCCCATCAATAAAATGCCAGTCCAGGATAGCGAGATATCATACTTACATTTACGTAAAACTGCTAAATTTACTTCGCATTAGGTGGGTATGAGTATCGATTTATTGTTCGGACCCAGGCCATGGATAATATTTGCATAAAAACAGATTTCAACGGATTCGGTGGGGTTTTTTGAACGAACCAATTAAATATCGTCCAACATGTTAGCAGCATGGGAAACCCCACTTAGCTTATTGTTCATGCAAAGTGGAAATCTAGTGGAACGTCAGTGAAAAGCCCAACCCTCTTTCACAGTATGCAAGAGGTGTTATGACACTTTCAGAACGGCGGGGTTTTTCTAACGACATGACAGATGAATGATTGACCCAAACAATGCTATTAGCCCTTAAATCAACAACATTGAGGTGTGTTGTCAAGGACAATGAAGATAGCTCCTTCCTGTATATCTTCTGTTGTTGCGCAAATTTTCCTGGTATTATCATCATCATAATTATCATTATCGTCATCATCATCATCATCATTAATTAAAGTGATTAGGCATACACTTATCCAGTTTATTATTGGTTGAGCTGTTCAAACGTTTGCAAACAAGTTTTCACGTAACGAATCCCAGCTAAGAACAGACAAAATGTTTCATGGTGCTGGTTAAAACACGTTTGAACACACTGAAACTTGATACTACACCGTCAAACCTAGTCTCCTTTGCAGCCGTTATTAGGGTCGTCACGCAACGCTCCTCCCCATTAACGCCGTTGGTGGGGAGGAGCGTTGCGTGATGACCCTTATAACGGCTGCAAAGGAGACTACGTCAAACCAAGATTTCGAACGTATTCCTCCCTTAAGGAGGTATATTTTGGGCCCGTTCCATTTGTAACATAAAATTTGTTTATTAACTGTATCAGTCTTACATGTACGATTTTTTTTTTCAGATTTTTCGTGTTACTCTTTGTTTATTTGGTGGCTGGAATTCTCATTAAAAGGTACAAAATGGGAGTTGAGAGCGTACCAGAGGTGATACCTAATTACGAGTTCTGGGCTGGAATTCCATCACTTGTTAAGGTGAGACGTGTCTTATCGTGATGTCTTTTGTAAAGCCACGGTAAACAATCCAACATTGTAGAAATTTAGAATCACGTTTACGGCAGGCGAAAAACGTCGGACTCAAACTGACACTTTTAAAAAGTTAAAATTGGGTAATGAGAGGACAGAAACGGTCTTAAACAATTCTTATGGATGAAAGCTACTGTAACTGACATGCAACAGTTTGCTTTTAGTGTACAAATAGACTGTGAAAACAGCCGACATTTCGCAATTCCACTTCTGGTTTCCCTGAAAATGACGTCTGAGAAACGAGCGCATACTGATGACGCGTCACGACCCAGATCTGGGTACGTATAGGGCCTCTGATTGGTCGTGCACATAGAGAATTCGCTCCAGCCAATCAGAGGAACTACTCATATCTGGGTAATGACGCGTCTTCAGTATGGAATTTCTGCACTCGTCTCCAGGCACTCGTTTCTCCAGACGAAATGTCGGCTCTTTACTCAGGCTAGTGTAGAAATAATAGAGAGATTAAGATTCACGTTTACAGCATACGGCAAACGGCAAACGTCAGTGGAGAATTTCTCAGAATAGAAAATAAGCAGTTAAAAAAGGTCCAGAACGATTCTTGTGGACAAAACTACCATAAAACTACATATTTTTGTGTAGAAGCAATAAACGGTAAGCGAAAAATAGGGGGAAAACTTGGTCACGTGGTGCAAATTCACGTTTGCCGTTTGGCGTAAACGTGAATCTTAATCTCTCTAATGACAGTAAACGATCAGTGAAGGGAAAAAAACTTGGTCAAGAGGTACAAACTGCCATTTGCCTTTTGCCGTATAAACGGATTCTAAATCTCTCTAATGTCACACGGTAGAATGCTTAACTAATTTGAGAACTACTTAACAAGACCTACAAGTAGAATGCGAGCACAGCCGCTTCTTATCGCTCCCCGTCGTTGCCGGAGACGTTGCACGTGCCCACCTTCCAGGGACCATGATAATGAGAGGCGGTTCTACTCGCAAGCTTAGTCAAAACGGAATATACACATTAAATCCACCATTGTAAGCTCTTAGGTGTTACGTGTATGGATAAACTACTTACTTATCGAATTTACAAATGAAGTTGATCATCACGTTGATGCAGGATACTAAGGTACTAAGTGTTAAAGAGAACCCAAAACGTCTAACATGTCACTAGTAACTTGAATTCCCAAATTACTTCGGATGTCAGATCTCAAGGATTCGCTTTCGAGTTACAGTCAACTGTCTTATAGCGACCACTTCTAGTAAGCGACCACTTTATAAATAACCGTAAGGGTTTTGTTTCTCAGTCAAATACTGTTTATAAGACTCTCAAGTAAGCGACCAATACTTAAATTTCTTAAACGGGTCACGCGACCACTTTTTAGGCCAGAAATTTGACATATTCTTTTGTTTTCTGTTTTCCATAAGCGACTAACCAGCATGATCACGTATGATTGTCAGAAAACCACTGCTCGAATGTCACAAAAGTTCAGTATTTCTATGATTATAGCAGCTGACTTGCCACAAAGATGGCTGTCATGCGATCTGTAGGTAAAAAGTGGATCACGTGTTACATTCATGCAAGATGTAATTAATGTCTCAACAGTTCCCAGCGCTATTCGATGCGAAACTGTAAGGTATATAATAGCTTTATATAATAACGTTAACGTGATCAGTTCAGATTGAGCTTATTTTCTTGATTTTTCCCGAAGACGACCGGCCACCTCCCGAAAGCGACCACTTTCTCGTGCACCAAGGGTGGTGAGAGAGTTGACGGTATAATTTGCCTGGGTGGTCCATATATACCGTAAAGCCGGTATTTTGATTTGATATATGATAAAATAACGTTTTCCCTCGGCAAGCGAAGTCTGTACGACAATTTTCTTATTTTATTATTATTATTATTATTATTATCACCATTATCATTATCATTATCATTATCATTATCATTATCATTATCATTAACATAAAATAACATAATATTAACATAAAATTTCTTGTCCTGATGCTCTCATGGAATCCTCTTTTAAACGAGAAAACAGCCCAATGAAAACACCGGAATTTCAGGGAAACAAAACTGAAATAAGTTGTTTCTGACGTCATCGATTTTTCAGTGTTACCCTCTCAGAGATTGGTCATTGTTAGGTGTCTTGTGACGTCGAAGTACCCAAGGAGAGTGTGCCGCCTGTTGAAAAAAATCCTTAAGATATAACACCATGTTAACATTTGTTATTGCGAGGGACTGTTATAGCTGACTTCTGTTATCTTTTCACTTAATTACTAAGACAAAAACAAGCTATTCATTATGGCGCGCCGTTTGTTTCAAAATTAATTTTTTCATTGGTTATAAATTTTTAATCTTTTTCTGTTCTGAATCATGGATTTAAGCGCTTAAAATCAGAAAGAAGGACTCCTGGATCTTTCCATCACTGCTTTTTCGTCGTCATTATTAGGGAAACTTTCTTAGTAGTTTACTATGAACTCCAATCAATCAGTTGTGCGGATCGGATTTACCGACCAGTTATCGATCAATTGAAATACTATTATATTGTGCTAATTTTCTACCAGATACACGTAAAATCGCTCAGCCAGCATATCATCAATCGGTAATCTGTCGTGTAAAATCGATCATATATCCGTAATCAATGATAAGCTGTCTCAAATTTCGATCAGTTTTGCTGATAAGAGATCAGTTCATTATCAATCAGTTGTCGAGTACTATACTATTGATACATTGATCAGCGTAAACCCGGCTTGTACATTAATCCACCAGTTTTACGTATTTTATTCAGTTGTGCTTAAAATGGATCAGTCGAATGATCCATCAGTTGCGCGTATTTTCATTCAGTTGTGACTAAAATACATCAGTTGTTATATGATCGATCAGTTGTGCGTATTTTCATTCAGTTGTGACTAAAATCGATCAGTTCTTATATGATCGATCAGTTGTGCGTATTTTCATTCAGTTGTGACTAAAATCGATCAGTTGTTATATCATCAATCAGTAGTGCGTATTTTCTTCCAGTAGTGACTAAAATCGATCAGTTGTTATATGATCGATCAGTGTGCGTATTTAGCCTGCGTAGCAAGCGTTTCCAATCGAGTTATTGCGCGAAAGTTAGAGCGGAAGCAAAAAAAAGGTTGAAGGGGGAGGGGGAGGGGAGAAGAGGAAACGCTTGCCCGCAAACCCCACGATTCTGGAAAACGCCCCTTGATATTTCACGGTTCGGTAAATTTGTAAATTGACAGCTCGTCAAAATAGAAACATAACGAACAGATTACCCCTGGATTACCAGATTTGTAAAATTACTTTGTTGTCTGATAGAACACGTTGCAGGCGATTGCAAGAACTGTAATAAAAAAGATTTACGATAAAAGAAAGTTAAAACTCTGAGCAATTGCTGCGGAATTTCTTGTTTTTTATTGTGTGGCTTTATCTCGTCTGAAACCTTGTCGACACGTCAAAAATGATTTGTCCGGAACAATTCACTCCGCCGGATATAAGTTTTGCAGAGCGACTGCTAGCCTGTGTCGAAATGTTCTACAATAGATTCCGCTAAATTTCCAATAAACAAAAAGAATCTTTTCATTTCAAAAAGCTGACAAATCGCTTGTCCATGGCAGCTTTAGCTAGTGTCGAGTACCGATGTTCTGATATGTTGATGTTATCTCCAACAAACAGTCCATTTTTGCCAGTCAGATCTGCACGCCACCATTGTCAATAAATTGGCCTTCCCTAGTCTCCACTGCTCGATCTCCAATTATACTTTGACGACTCTGATCTCATAAACCTTCGCACAAACACGATTCCAATAAATATCAGTCCCAAGCATTTGTAATCTGCGACCACAAATCAGATGAGACCAGATCTGTGATGCACGAAAACAAAGCATACGTGTTTGATTGATGTTTCGAATGCTAGTAATCAACACTACTCGCACCGCGCCAATCAGAAGCTGCGTTCGTGGGCGAACGCAGTTTTTCAAAATCGTGGGGTTTGCGGGCAACCGGTTCCTTCGTTCCCCTCCCCCTCCCCCGTCATTCATGTTTTTTTGCTCTTGTCCCAGCTTTCTAGACGAACCTCGCGAGGAAACGCTTGCTACGCAGGGTTCCTTCGTTCCCCTCCCCCTCCCCCGTCATTCATGTTTTTTTGCTCTTGTCCCAGCTTTCTAGACGAACCTCGCGAGGAAACGCTTGCTACGCAGGGTTCCTTCGTTCCCCTCCCCCTCCCCCGTCATTCATGTTTTTTTGCTCTTGTCCCAGCTTTCTAGACGAACCTCGCGAGGAAACGCTTGCTACGCAGGCTAGTGCGTATTTTCATCCAGTTGTGACTTAAATCGATCAGTTGTTATATGATCGATCAGTTGTGCGTATTTTCATCCAGTTGTGTCTAAAATCGATCAGTTGTTATATGATCGATCAGTAGTGCGCATTTTCATCCAGTTGTGACTAAAATCGATCAGTTATTATATGATCGATCAGTAGTGCGTATTAATTTTCATCCAGTTGTGACTAAAATCGATCAGTTGTTATATGATCGATCAGTAGTGCGCATTTTCATCCAGTTGTGACTGAAATCGATCAGTTGTTATATGATCGATCAGTAGTGCGTATTTTCATTCAGTCAGTGTGACTAAAATCGATCAGTTGTTATATGATCGATCAGTTGTGCGTATTTTCATCCAGTTGTGACTTAAATCGATCAGTTGTCATATGATCGATCAGTTGTGCGTATTTTCATCCAGTTGTGTCTAACATCGATCAGTTGTTATATGATCGATCAGTAGTGCGTATTAATTTTCATCCAGTTGTGACTAAAATCGATCAGTTGTTATATGATCCATCAGTAGTGCGTATTTTCATTCAGTTGTGACTTACAGATCGATCAGTTGTTATATGATCGATCAGTTGTGCGTATTTACATTCAGTTGTGACTAAAATCGATCAGTTGTTATATGATCGATCAGTAGTGCGTAGTTTCATCCAGTTGTGACTAAAATCGATCAGTTCTTATATGATCGATCAGTTGTGCGTATTTTCATTCAGTTGTGAATAAAATTAACGCGACGTACAAAAAGAAACGAAAGTTGATTAAACAACAGGAACCAATTTATTTCAAGTTAAGCGAAATCCAGAAAGCAGATGTTGCGACTTATTCTTCTCACAGCGACAATGAAGATGAAATGTTGTTACAGTAATCAATTTGTGAAAGATTGATGGGTAATTTTAAAAGCGCACCAAACTAAAGCTATTCCGTGATGGGTGATGGTTTTAAAAAAGTCAGAGTCATGTGTGATAGAAACCCCCCTTTTTGCCACCCTGATCAATCGCATTCCGTTATTTCCATCGCCAATGAAGAAAAAAAGAAAAACCGACACAGATACAGGCGGCATTTTCGATTAATATAGCTGGGACAGCAAAAGCACATTATTTCTATCACGAACTCTTTTTTTAGAACCGAAAAGAAAATTACTTCTCGGCTCTGCATGTACACGTGGTCATAGACGTGACAATCTGGTCAGTTACCAGAGTGTGACAAAGTATGACCTTCGCTTCCAAATATTCGAGCTCAACCGTGAAGAAAGATCCGGATACGTGTAACATTGTAAAAAAACAGAAAATGATAATCTCGGGAAGTGTCGGCGAGCATCAAAACACTGTTATAGACCGCAACAGTCGCCAGATTCCTTCCAATGGAAGACCATCATTCAAGCACCACTGAAACCGGCAACTTCATATCAACAAGCGAAGTCTTACAAATAGAGTGTAAGCGAATGCAAAATAATATATATTATCTTCATTCAAATTTGTCGCCCCGCATTACTGGCCGCCGCGCTCAAGAAAAGCAGCATCCCAGATCATAAATGATCGATCATATAACAACTGATCGATTTTAGTTACAACTGAATGAAAATACGCGCTACTGGTCGATCATATAACAACTGATTGATTTAAGTCGACACAACTGGATGAAAATACGCACAACTGATCGATCATATAACAACTGATCGATCTGTAAGTCACAACTGGATGAAAATACGCACAACTGATCGATCATATAACAACTGATCGATTTTAGTAACAACTGAATGAAAATACGCACTACTGGTCGATAATATAACAACTGATCGATTTTAGTGACAACTGAGTGAAAATACGCACTACTGATCGATCATATAACAACTGATCGATCTGTAAGTCACAACTGAATGAAAATACGCATTACTGATCGATCATATAACAACTGATCGATTTTAGTCACAACTGAATGAGATCGATCATTCAACTTATCCATTTTAGGCTCAACTGAATGAAAATACGCACAATGGTAGATTATACAAGCCGAGTTTACGCTGATCTACAATGAACTGATCGATTATCAGCAAAACTGATCAAAATTTGAGATAGCTTCTCATGGTTGATCACGGACAACTGATCGATCTGACCGATTGATAACATGCTGGCTGATCGATTTTACGTCTCTGGTAGAAAATTAGCACAATATAACAATATTTTAATTGATCGATAACTGGTCGGTAAATCCGATCCGCAAAACTGATTAAAAATTTATAACCAATGAAAAAATTAATTTTGAAACAAACGGCGCGCCATAATTCATGATACGGAGTTCGTAATATAGTGGTTTTTACATATATATTTTTTGACGTTATTGATCACAATAGTTAGTGATAGGGATCTATTTACATAGGAAAAAAGAGATAAAGTAAGTAGTTCTACTGTCAACCTAGCGGAAGCTGATCGTGGCTGGTACGGGTATTGCGTCAGATACGTATACATTACGCTCAGGTGGATAGAGAGAAATTTTGTACCACAACCTTTTGTCAAGAAAATAGTGATTAAAAATTAATCTTATTTTTTATTCAATTTACGCAGGATGGAGTTTTGTTCACGTGCAAAGGACTGAGGTCTGGATGCAATTCTCTCTGCCAGAAATGTAGTAAAAATGGCTATGGCGAGATATAAACAATTAGAAGAAGTCCTTTAAAGTTAACCAACCCCGCAATCTCAAATTGCCCAGTATTGAGGACTCTGGGAATGAGGATGGCAACCATGACTAACTGGTGTTTACATTGAGCGGTAATTTTTAAAATGAAGAGAGAAAATGGGGTAATCACGGATAGACAACAAAGAGTTTTAGTTTCGAAAAGGAAGTCATAACCTGATAAAACCTGAATGCTGAGTAGCAATCAAGATCAAGAGATTTACAACATCTATATGTAAAGAAAAAAATTGTAGCGGAAAAGAGTTTCATTTTGAGGGGTTGGCATAATTAGGTACATACCAAAGGTTTGTTGGAGTACCCCTGGGGGGGAGGCAAAGGTACTTCCGGTATTTTATAGCATGGGCGATTGCATGACTTACTGCGGATGTGTTTTTAAAACACTTTTCATTTTTTAACATTACTTCTTATGTAAATATCTTAGAGATTTCCGCCATGAATAAATGTTTAAAAAATGCTGTATCAAGTTTCTTCCTTTAGATGCTAATTATATATGACTCTTAGCCACTGATTTACAAGGATAAGTTGAACTTTAACTATTGAGGGTCGAAAGGCCATGTTCACGCTCACGTACTTATTCTCTGGTGGGTGATTGAAGTTGTGTATAATGCTAGGAAAGCAAATCAATACAATAAAAGTTCTCATTATTATTTGGATATTTTCTTCGGGGGAGTTCACGGGAATTTCCCAAGAGACCTGTGAAGAGATCGATGAATGTTCATGCAAAAAAAGCAATGGGAAAATCATCAACTTACGAGAAATCGATGGAGGCTCGAAGGCAGCGTAAGTATTTTTATTCGCTCTTCACGCGGGTAGTGTGAGATGACATGAATCTGTGACGTTCTGATGATTATCACATATCAGAGCGATCAAAATGTGTCAATAATTTTGCAATCGGCGTAGCAAGGGTCGAAACTGGTAGGGGATAACAGGGTATATTTCTCTCTCCTCTGACTTAAACAGGACTAACCTCTCAAAGGCCTGTGGGACCCGTCCTTTAATTACTTCGAAAAAAAATATCTAGGTAATCAGCACATTAACAGCAAAAAGTTTCTCTCGAACCCCAGGGTCTCGAACCAAGCTCGAAATATGAGCATCGGCATGGCTGCGTAACCTCCGAAATAAAAGTTTGTATGGGGAGCGATTTATAGGAATTGTATGGGTTTTAGTGTAAACAGGTTGGTTTGCTCTCTCTATAATCCGTCCATACAGGGACGAAACCGGTTGAAAAAAAATCATAAAATGGCCATAAATCGGCTCGGGAACCGCAGGAAGAATCACGCAACTTTTAAAGGTGAGGTTAGCTGATTCTTATTTAAATTCTTTCACGTCCGTAAATAAAAGAAAAAATGGTTTTTTCCTCATACAAATTCTTATAGTCAAACGTCACGGTAAAATGCCGATGATAATTCTTTTTTGGGTTAGGCTACCTCTTGTGTTTGCATAGGCCGGCGTGACAGAGCAACGTTTGAAGGTGAACGGATAGGGGGATAAATGGCATAAATGCGCGCGAGAACCGGATGGAAGGGCATCTTTCATGGAGTGGTGAAAGGCGAGAAATTTGCAAATGTACCTCGAAGCTAAATATAAGGGTATTTTTCTTTCACCATTTAAAGGTTTACAATGTCCTTTTTATTAAAAAAAAAAAATTTTTAGAAACCTCTTCTCCTCTTCTTTCTTCGTACTGACTCGTCCTTGAAATTCTTTTCTTCGCTCCGAAAAAAACTGACTGGCCCCTCCAACACATGCCAGAAAAAAATAGTTTCCCTCAGAGCCGTTTTAGTGTCGTCACGCAGTAATGTACTACCCAGATTTCCCATGTAAAGACAGAGTGAGATAAGTCACGCAACACCACTTCTCGCCACTTTAGAAAAGTAAGGAAACTGAGCCGAGTTAACTTTCGCAAAGACCTGGGAACAGGACAACGCTATTGGCCAATAGCTAAACTGTGCGTCCTCAGTAACGATCCCAGACGTCTTTGCGAAATCTGATTCTCTCCAGTTTCCCTCTCGTTTTTAAAGTGGCAAATTGCACCAGCTTTTCCTTCTTACACACCCTTCCCCCCTCCCCCGCCTCCTCCCCCCCCCAACAGATCTTTTTCCCGATACCTGCCATCCTGCCAGGATTGATGAGATAAAAGCAATGTCACGTGGTACTGTATTTGAGAGGTAAACAAGAAGTAAAATTTGCCAATAGGAGAAATCGCGGCCGAGATATTATCTTCTCTCAAAACTAGAGGACGGTTTAAGTTCCGCAAAATGCACAGTTCTAGTTTCGAAAAGTTCTACGTCATTGTTGCTTGATGTGAGAACATCTACGGTCGCTACTGCGTCTCAAAACGTGAAAATGATCACTTCTACCCATAATTTGTCATTATCGTTTTTAAGATAACAAGTTCTTCATTTTCTGTTGTGTAGAATAAACAAACTCAACAGCGACTTTTTGTATTGGGAGATTTTAGTACTTGTTAGCCCCCTGAGAAGCCACGTGACATCGCTTTTATCCCATCAGTCTTTAAGCGCGTGCAAAGATGGCAGGTGTCAAGAATAAGGGCCCCTGGAAAAGGCTACTATTTCTGGAATATCTAACTTTTAGGTTGCATCCCACAAGCGAGGGAGGCTGCAGAGCATTAATTGTTAATTAATGTATTGATTGTTACAGTTTCAACATGGCTTTTTCAAAACAGTCCCTGGGTCAATTAACTAGTACGTTAATTTTTTATAGTTTTAAAAACATTCCAACTGTTCGCAGTAAGCAATATACATTTGACTGGAATCCTTGTACGAGCTTCAGCGAAAACTCTGAATGTCTCAATATGCTGGTAAGTTATAAACATTTTCAATTTTAATTATAATGAAGTTCGGATATAACACGCACTCTGATTGGCTGAGAGTAGAGGTTATGTGAGTATAAAACACGGAGGTCAAGCTGTCACATCACCTGCCAATAGTCATATTTAAGCAGTTTGTTTTCAAATTTTCGTGTTAATAACGTCCAGGTTTTCATGGGCCACAATTCGGCCGGATTTAAGTGAACCTTTTTACCTTTAGAAACTGATTTTTGGGCGTAAAATTTCCTCTGCATTCGAATTCGGAGAGCGTTTAGCTCGTTTCACTTAGTGATAGCTGGAAAGTGGAAGCAAAAACAAACAGCGCCATGTTTCATAGCCAACGATATCAATTTGCTTTTAAATAAAAGCCCAAGTGTCAGAGGTTTCTTTTTAGTTTAATACCCTTAAAAACTCAAGCGGCAAAACGGTGAAAATGAGGCGTAACGCGTTTAGGGGAAATTCTTGAGCCGTTCTTAAACCACGGACTGGCACAATATTTTAGCTTCATCAGGTGTATTATTTTTTGAACGAACCTTTTGATGCCCGGATAAACGACACCCATATATCAAAACCCTTTCAATCAACTAAAGCGGAAACACATCGTTTATAGATAGTTGACTAAAACTGTGTGCTTCCAAACAAGGGTATAAAAAAGACTGCCAAAATGGAAAGGCGGTTTTTATACGATCTCAGGAAAAATAACTCTCTTATTTTGTGCCATTATTAGATTGATACAAGTTTAACATAACAAGACTACAATCACAATTTGACAACCCAATTGATAAAAAAAAGCAAATAAAATCATCTGAAAACGACGTCGGAGAACTGAGGTTATGGTGTACTCGGAAAAGACGTGCGTACCTCTAGAAAAAGCCTAGCTACTGACACTTTCTTTCCTTTAGTATGCAGCCTATTTTCTTGCAGGCGGTTTTACTGTGATTCGCTCTCTTCTAAGTCTAGAATTTATGTCAGAAACATCAGAACTGCAATTAAGCCCATGTTTCGCAATAATTTCTTTTTCTTGTTTTGTTTTTTGTTGTTGTTGTTGTTTTTTTTTTTGTTTTTTTTTTTCTATTCAAGATGTGCCAGAAAAATTTGCATTCTACAGATGAAAACAACCCATGTGCGCAGAAGACCTCCAAATTTAAAGTTAACAAGGATGGTACAACCACTATTATCTACCAGTCATTTACTGACAGCAAGGACTACAAACGGTATGTAACTAAATTTCAGGTGTTTATTTGGGAAACTCTGTGATTCGGTTTAATCTGATCAGCGGAAAATGCATTGACAATGTAATGAGTCAGTCAACATTTCGAGTGAATTCATTAAATCCTGAATCTGTCAGGTCGATGAAATCTTATTGTGCGATCATTGAAAACACAAAACCTGTGATTCATTTTGTTAAAATGTTCAACTTCAGAGTCATTAAAACCAATCTTTTACTCAACATAATCAATGACTAAAGTTCAGTTAAGTTTTGTTCATGTTACTTTGCCCGGTTCTAAAGTTACCATGCAGGAAGATCATGAAGTCACTTTCGCGTGTGAGAAAGATATTAAGTAAAGTGGTTTGGCAATTTAAGGGGAAAAACAGCGAGAGCTTTGTGTTTTTTTTTCCTCCTCAGCCTCAAACCAGCTCATTTGATTTTTCAAGCCTTTATTGAGTGTCATTTTTTCCTTTTTTTCAGATCAGTGGAGATCACACTTAAATGTGACGAATCCCAGTATCCAGGAAATACAGGGAGCGGAGTAACAGAACTTTACAAACCAAAAAATTCAGCCTATGTAAGGTTCTGACGAATAACCGTTTTTGGCTCTTTTTTTCGGCAAGTTATCGAAGTCCAATCAAGATGTTGTTCTGTTTCAAACTTGTCGAGGCCAGGTTCAAATACCGAATGTTTCATGAGCACAACTTAATTCAAATTAGGAGGACCTCTTTTAATAAATAAAAGTACTCCTGCTTGATCGGACGCTGATCTAATAGCGGGGCTCCCGCGCGCGCGAAGCGCGCGTGGGACAGAGCCCCGTACCCATGGAATATGGTCAACCTCTTTTCGTTTGGTTGTCACGTGATTGACCGAGCGTACGTACGTACGTACGTACGCGTCTACAGATTGCACGGGTGGGGTAGGGGAGACTATCAAAAGGAAGGGAGGGGTGTCTCAGGCGTGTCTTGGCAAGTCCACATCTTTAATATAGGATTTTAGTATAGGACATTCCCAATACAATATGGTCAATTGACAGCTGTCAAAACAGGATAGCCACTGACCAGTATCCCATGACCATATCACGGGCTCATATGTCAACTCATCGAGGTGACGTGATTTATTTGGAAGCTGTCCGCTGACCAGTTAATTGTTTTACTAGATCGCGAACAATGTTCAATCTCATACTTTTACTAGTTAAACTGATAATGCACACATATTGGACATCAATGTTTTGATCAATTGACAGCTGTCAAAACAGGGTACCCGCTGACCAGTGTCACTTGACCGTATCGCGGGCTCAGGTGTCGACCCATCGAGGTCAAGTATTTTTTTGAAGTTATCCGCTGACAAGTTACTAGTTTTCAATTGATCGCAGGCTCAAGATCAATTTTTTTCTAAATTCATATGAAATATGTTGTGTTTATGTGCTACACAATTAAAATTTTGATTGCAAACTGACCTTGGACGCGAAAATTCAGCCAGCTGTTACAGGCAGGGAAGACAGTTGCTTATGACTTTTCTCACCATGGTCACGCGTTGGTCACGCTCTACGTCCAATTTTTATGCTCTGATTGGTCAAAATTTGACAGGAAATTATGCAGCATCTTGAATCTTGTTTACTTTGACAGCTGAAGCTGACAAAGTTTTGTGTCAACTTGTGATGTTTTTAACTGTCTTTTTCCACTGGATGTGCAAAATGAAATTCAGCTGCTATCAGGAGTCTTTTGTTATTCATGGCTAGTTTGTTTATTGGGTTTTTGGTTGAGGAATACGTCGCTTGTCAAAGTCGGAAATCCGATTTCGGATGGCATCGTTTTGGTTTTCACCTTGCTTGATGCGTAAGAGGATTGCAAAGTCTGAAGCGATACTGGCTTTTCTTGATACCTTTCAGGAGCTGCATCTCGAATGGTAAGCCAGAGAAATTATTGTATTTGATGTTTGTTTTGCTGTATCTAATTTAATGAATTCAGGCAGAGTTTATGCGGGCATTTAGTTTATGCACGTTTGTAAGATTTGTGACAATGATCTGACCGAGTATCAGGTTTGATATAAGCTTACAGAACTTTAAAAAGCCTTTAGACAGTTTCTCACCGCAAATAGAAAGAAAACGTTCCAAAGAATATTTAGTTATAATTCTTGCCGGAAAAGAGAGCTTTGAGCGATTTTCTTGCCTCGAGTTCGTCTTTGAAAAAAGCAACCACCGGGAAGCCGGCTTAAAACATAAACTTAAGCTTGAAGCTTGAAGACTCAGGGTTTTTAGGGACACTTTAATACTTGTATTCATGAATGAAAATTGTTGTCTCTGTATATGTTTCACCGAATTATATTTCTTTTATTGATTGTTAGTAGTCTCTCTTGTAATTTTATTCGCTGTGCCGATTGCTTTCAGTCGTTCAGTGAACATCGTTTGCAGGAGTACTCAAAATGCCGCGCGTTAAACCATTAAATAAAAAATAAACATAATAAATTCTTTATAATGTTGGAGCGTAACTCTGTTAATGTTCATTCAAACACTCGCCACAGCTCGCACTGCAAAAGTGAGAACCGGATGGCCGTATAGGTGATTTTGGAAATTTTTTTAACAGTTTATGAATGCCGGTATGATAAAAACAGTTGGTTTACACGCACCCAGATTTGTTGACAAGATTTTGCAAAGTAAACTTGTCGAACGCAAAAAAGTTGGCCTGATTTTTTTTCCACTAATTAATCTACGGTGATCAAGAGCCATTATGGCTCTTAAATGTGATCGAAGATGATTACCAGTTTTTGAGTGTACATATGAGGCTATCAACTCGATGTAAGATTTGGTTCACTCTTGGGCTGTTTGCAAATTATTTTTCTCTAAAATCAGGTAGCCTTTCCCTCAAAAGTGACATAAATGTGCTCTAAAGTTAACTGAATTGTGGAATTCGAATACAAGTTTATTGTTTAATTTAAATTATAAATTTATTAATGGGAGCCTCGCTTTTAGCCCTGGCTAAATCTATATATTAATTCGCATCTAATACGTTTTAGAATAAATGTTAAAATTCCTGAACATGCTATCACCTTAAATTTATGCATTAAAATCGGCACGTGAAAAGATGGGCATCCCAAGATTCCCTGCCCACCCATAGGCGACAATAGTGGATGAGTAATTCTAACAAGAAATATATGAAGCTTTTGATATTTTTAATTCAACACATTAGGTTCAGCTCATGAAACAGATTACTTCTTTTGAGCACTTCCAAGATATGGAAAGCCGCATTTTTAGAGTGCTAAGATGGCTAAATCTCGCAATTGATAGTGTTGTTGGACTGCACCCTGCACCCTGCTATTAGTGTATAATCTGGGAGAGTTTTGCAGCTTCGCAGCTCCGACTTGGAAGATTTCTTTCCGTAACATACACGAGTTGATTTATTCGATTCAATTTTTTGTTTCTGTTACAATCTGTTTCCTCGTAGACTATGGTTTTTACATCCAGATGCGCATGTGACAATGGCTGTAACAGTCCATCAGAATCAGGAAGTAGCGGACTCAGTATTGGAAGTACTTTATTAATAGTGTAAGTTCAAATAGATTTTAGGTATTGTTTTGAGTTATGGATCCGCATATTTCAATACTTTGTACGACCTCATTTAGTGATGGAACATTCCAAAACATTAACAAACTACACACACAGCTTGCTGATTAATCTAGGTAAGACTAAGTTAGTGCTTCTTGGAACCCCGCAGATGTTAGCTCGTGTGCCGGAGGGTTTTGGAGTTACGCTACTCGGTAAAGAGATTCTGCCGTCTCGTTCTGCAAAAGATTTGGGGGTCATCGTGGACTCGCGCCTTAGTTTTGACGAACATGTGACCTAGGTTGTATCTAAGTGTACAGGTAGCCTGTGCCAAATCAATCGTGTGAAACATTTGTTTGATAGGTCTACGCTCATAACCATCATAAATTCATTAGTGTTCAGCAAGCTTTTCTATTGTTCGTCCATGTGGTCTAGTACAACAAAAAAGAACATTGCTAGGCTTCAAAAAGTTCAGAATTTTGCGGCATGGATTGTGATTGGCGCAAGAAAGTATCAGCACATCACGCCGATGTTAAAGGAACTCCACTGGTTGCCGGTTGCTAAGCAACTGGAGATTAGAGACATTTTAATGGCTTTCAAATGTATAAAGGGATTAGCCCCACCATCCTTGTGTAATAAGTTTTCGACAAGAAGCCAGGTGCATACTAGAAATACTAGGAATACACCATCTTTTAGATCAGCAATAGGTCAGCGATCTTTCTCATATAGGGCTGTTCAGCTCTGGAATGACCTTCCAGAAAGTTTAGCAAACATAGAGTCATTTAATGTTTTTAAGAATGCGATTAAAGGACGTGCACTTGACGAGTTTTTAAGCCATTGACACTCAATAGGTGTAATTGTGCATATTTTATCCATTTTTTAAAATAATATCGTAATGTTTTATCACTTTCAAATGTTTATTTTAGATTTCTATTGTTCATTTTAGATTTTATTGTAATTGGTAAGTGAAAACCTATTTTAATTGGATGTACCAATGAAGTTGATTGATTGATTTTGTACTGTCCGTGAATGCAGCACGTACCTAAATCGGATCAATGTAGGTTTATGGGACACTGCCCAGCTAACCCTCCCCTAAATCAACATTTTGCCCTAAACGAGAAGTAAGTGTTAACGTTGGCTTAGGGGAGGGGTAGGTGGGCAGTTTCCCAGAAACCTCAATTAATCCCATAAATCCCGGTTTCAGTAACGTCTGCGAAGCAGTGCCGAGACTCAACGATCCGGAAATGCGTTTTGGATTTCCTTTTATTCTGATTGACAAATCGACATTTAACAGACCAATCATGGCACGTACTCAAATCCTGGTACACAGCAGATGGGGGCGATCGAAGAGCAAGGATTTCGCAGCTGTTTTGCCTTAACCAGAGCTTAGTTTCGTCTGTGGCGCACGCTACGAAAGCAGCCGCTACTCATCTTTTCAGCAACGTCTTCATCCTCCAGGGACTAGGAAAGATTAGAAACGGCAGTATTTCCAGGCTACCATTTTGTTCTACTTGCGTAATGTTTTCACATCTTTTTTTTTTCAGGTTTTTCGCATTGCTTCTTGTTTATTTAATTGCTGGAATTCTTATTAAAAGATACAAAATGGGAGTAGAAAGTGTGCCAGAGGTGATACCTAACTTCTAGTTCTGGACTGGAATTCCATCTCTTGTTAAGGCAAATAGAAGCCGACTTTACCAAGGTGTTGCTAAACGGTTAACCCATAAAACATGGAACCCGGGATCCAGAAACGTTTTAGCTGTGGAACCCGGATTCCTGGGCTTTGAAAACTGGAATACAGCTCACGGAATCCGGAATCCCACTAGCGATTGGATTCCGGAATCCAGTACTTAAAATCAGGAATCCAAGGCGTGGAATCCAGAATCCAAGACTGTCTTGATTTTCCGTACATGGGGCGAGATCTAGCCACAAGTTACTTTTGTACTTTGCAGTAGTACTGCTCTTCTAAGGATTCGTCCTTACACCCACTCTTACAGTCTCTGAAATATCCTCTCTTTTCAGGATGGAGTTATATTTACATGTCGAGGCGTGAGATCTGGATGTTCTTCATTGTACCAGAGGTCCAGTAAAGGTGGCTATGCGAAGATTTAACCTTAGGCACACTTACACGATCAGTAAGGGTTATGAAACGGCGTTTGCAAGCGACCTTTGACAGAGCATTGGAAGAGAGTTCAATTTTTATCATCACTCAATAATTCGCCATGTTCTAAACGAGCGAAATAACTTGATGTAATATGCGACCACAAAACCCCTTGGGATAGTTTGGAAGGACAGCATGAAGGTCAACAAACCTGGTTCATTACAAGACAGTAGTGATTTGGTCCAAACTGCAATATTATGTTCGGAAGTGCAGCTGATTTTTACAGAACTAATAAAAACCTTTAAGTACAGTACAGTGACGCATGAACCAATTAACGTTCGCCCAATAACACGATCGGAAACGGTTTCCACGCATGCTAACCGACAAGCGTCTTGACTTATTTGGTCAACGGTATTGACATGATTATAAGCTAATCAGAACCGAAGAACTATTTTGAATGGATAACAAAGTGAGATCCATGCAATTTTTTGCCTTCTATATTGCACGTTTAATTTTAGATCACCTCCCAGTATACAGTCACCCTAGGCCTCTGTTAAGCGGTCGACTAGCAAATTCTTGAAGTTCACCACCAGAACGTAATTTTTTTGTGACACTTAAAAGTATTGGGGGAAGCGGAACGGGATGGGATGTGGGATCTCGAACTTTGGGTTGTCTAAAGCTACCAAATATTCCAAATATTTTATGGAATTGATGCCAATTCTGCCAAGGGATTTGGTCGTACTGGCTACCTTGCACTTTGCACTATTAGAGCTGGTTTGTACATTATAAACCGCTTATAACTTTCCCACAGGATGTCTTGTCATATGAAGCATAGGACATCTACGTTTTGTGGGGAAAAAAATAAATAAATATACTTTCAGTCATCTATTAAACATTGAACCACTTAACGCCATTTCCTTTCTTCATATTCCGAGCTCCCCACGGCCTTAAAATATTAATCTATTTCAAACGAAACAAAATTATTCAAAACAATGGATGGAAAAATGTGCAGTAATTAGAGAGGCTAAATCGATTAGGAAAGGAAGAATTACGAGATCCTGCCTACCCAACGTGCACGTGCTGGTCTGCTCAATCATGAAGTAGGTCTTGACAACCTTTTTAGAGCTTCCGGTATGATTATAGTTTTCTAGCCGGGAAGGATGAAACAAATGTATAAATACACGTACATACAGTAATTTCGTTGTCAAAGCTGACCTTATGATCTCTTATGAGATTTTTGTAGCATTTTAAGTTTTAAGACACTTCCGACCGTTTTCAGTCTAATACTTTCTGTAACACAAGGACCTCTTGGTGAGTTGACGTACAACTTCGAACAGGAATTTCTGACAAACTATTTTTGCGATAACTCATTCAATAATTTTTTTTGGAAGGTCAAAGCGATAGTGGAAAAAGAACTTAAATGGTACGACATTTTCGTGGTTCTCTTTGGAACCATTTTGAGCTTCGCTGACCCCATCACTGATATTCTCACACTGGTCGAATTTACCGCGCAGACCACAAGACATGGTTCGGTGTTGGGCTCACATTTGTTATTTTTCCATGTGTGGCTTTTTCAGTAAATTACTATGCACCGAAAGAATCTGAACTGAAAAGGTTCAGCCGCGCTAGGAGGTATACACAAGTTTTCCTTTGCTGCTTGAATCCATTTTCTCCAGCCTTGGTGAAACTGTATCTTCTAATTGAAAACTTTTAAGAAACTTTGGCGGGGCGAAAAGATCAAACCGCCTGATATTGGAACGGCTGTTGATGAAGAAGCTTAAGCAATACTGGCTAGCAAAAACATCGCCGCTCTGTATGAGGCCACACTCGAATCAGCTCCTCAGTTTATTATACAGTTATGCGCCATGGTTGCTCAACAGAAATCTGTGAAGATAGTGCAAATGGTTTCTCTGCCTGTGTCTTTTCTTTGCTTAATTTGGGCGTCTACATTCGTGGATGACGTCATTCACGGCAAGGACGAAGATGGCACTGTAAACTATATGGCGCATGAGACGAATAAACTTGAACTTTTTCTGACTCATTTTTTCGTGTTGAGCAGTCGGCTCATTGCCATCGCCTTGTTCACCGTCAGCTTTAAGTGGTGGATTACCACTGTTTTAATTATTCATTCTATCGCGATAGTCATCTGTGATGTCAGTTTGTTTTATCCCAGAGTAGAATGTAATGTAACATTTGCACGTTTGTCTGCTTTCTATTCCTGCTTCCATTGGTTGCGAGATGACCTCAAATGAGAATAGACAATGAGTCATCAGCAGAAAGAAAACGAGGGAGTTAAGAAAAATGCACATGTTCTCCGACGCATTGTTTGTGACAGAAAACGTCATCATGGTCTTGTTTTATTTCAGTCAGTCCAATCATACTTGGTACACTCTACCCGTCACGGTCTGCGTCGGTTCTTTTGCTCTTCTTGGAGCCACAATGAGAGTGACCCATTTTTGTTTCTTAACGAAAGAATCTAATACAGTCGAGACTCCCGCGGGCTACCAACCTAAACGGCACGAATTGGTGGAAGCGTACGGGAGGTCCGTACTGAATACAAGACTCGGACCACAGCGGCTGTCGACCGGGATAAATCCTCTACCTCACAGCCCTCCTCACTGGCCTCACAGCTGCCCCCTCGGAGAGAATTGTTGCTTAAAATTTCCTAGTTACGATACAAGAAGTGCTATGTTGTCAAGAAAGTTCCTTGAACTACGGCACAGCATGTAAGAACTCGATGCCACAGATTTAAATTTAGCGATTCTGCGGCGTGGTATTCGCTTTATCTCCCCTGTTCTGGTGGGGCATACCTTCAGTTATCAAGTGTGTCGGTTGTTCTTTTGATTTCATGACTGATCCCGACATCATATTACCCCTTATGAATTAGGGATAATCCTTCAGAGGAGATTATTTTGTTGCAAGAATCAGTTTAAAATTAAGTAGAATTGAAAAATCAATATTAACTATTGATCTAATTACCATGTATATGAGGTACTCCAGAAGAAAATCATAAGTAAATGACATGCCCAGTTTTAATAATAGAGAAAAAACCCTCGGCTGTTTATTATTATCGATTGTACAGGTTTATATCTTTATTATATTATTTTAAAAAAACGCTGTAAAATACAAATCTTAAATCTCAAAATCTCTTAGTATCAACTTTTGCTCTATCTTGTACTTGAAAGACTTTCAAACGAAAAGCATGGACTATTACTTTGTTCAGTTCCTTATGTTTACCGTTCACACAGGTTGATACCTGTATAATTGATAAAATATTTAACAATTATTGGACGAAGCTGAGCAAAATATCGTGATTTGTCAGTGGCGAGCAGATCTGCGAGAAGCTGACAACTCACGATACTCTACAGGGCCGTACCTAGGATTTTTTGTCTGCGGGGGCAAACTCGGTTTTCGTGAGATTTCGGACCAATATAGCTACAAGAAACAGCCCAGCAAAATCAGACACTATGTTAGAAAAAAAAAACATTTAGTTTTCCTGGCGGGGGCAACTGCCCCCTTCGCCCCCCCGCTATGTACGGCCCTGCTCTACGATAACTAAGTTCAATAATTTTATCATTCGATCACTGAGTTTGTTTTTTAATGAACATCTTCGGGAAGCGGTTAGTTCGCGTTGCCTTCCAGGAGTAAAGATAGAGATCAAATGGTTTGCTTCCCATTTTAATTTTTTTTTAACTTGTAAATACTGTTGCCCGTTCCATAACAAAATGTATCCATCAATGAAGAATTTTAAGAACAGTCTTCAAGAAATTGAAATCCAAAAAAAGGTAAAAGATATTCATTTAATAATAAGTAGCATTAACACGCTAGTTGAAAATTTAGTTTAAGACTAAAAGTTAAAAGTACAGTTGTAAAAATTGTTAACTGTCCGCTGTGTGTTAGATTGTTCGATACTGAGATCGTTTAGAATATGCTGTGAAGTGTATCCCGACTAGTGAAGCTTTGGTGTAAAGCTTGCCTTTCCTTTTCCTCGCTTCAGCGTAGAATTTTCTCATAACAGATGCCAACTTTTCTTTTGATGAAATGAGTGACTAGGCCACACATTTCTGTAAGACAGATATGTATAACTAACTACTGAACTGAACTAAACTGGTCTTATTTGCAGTCGAATAATCTAATATGTTCGTAACTCTTAGTTACGAAGGCGTTGTTAACCCAGCTCTTCAAATTGAAGGTGACGCGCCAAACACCAACATGGTATCGGTGCTCTTAAGCGGGTCAGGCCATTTGTTTCAATGCACACTGCAATTAAAGTATACAAAGGTCTTATCGAGCCACACTGCGATCATTGCAGCGCTGTATGGGATGGCTTGACCCAACAGCGTAGAGAGAAACTTCAAAAACTTCAAAATCGCGCTATCAGAGTTATCACCAAATCTAGCTATGATACTAGTTCTAGATTTCTTCTTAACACGATTGTTTGGGATAATTTGTAGGTTAGAAGGGATAAACAAAAGGCTAATTTAATGTACTAGTGCATTAATAATCTCGCCCCAGCTTATCTCTGTAATTTGTTTGCCCCAAGGACACCGAATTATTATTTTCGAAAGGCAAAGAAAAAATTAATGCTCCCAAAACCAAGAAGTGATTACCCGAAGCGTAGCTTTAATTACAGTGGCGCTCTTCTATGGAACAATCTTCCTGAGGAAACACGTACTTCAAATTCCTTAGGTCTCTTTAAGAGAAGTTCCCATAGATGGTTTTCTGATCAGTACTCCCACACAGCAAATACGTAAAAGAGTTTTTGAGAATTTTTAATCAATTTTCTATGTTAGACTGATGTTTTTAACCGTGTATAAGTAGCAATTATTCACAGAAGTGGAGGTAGCTAGTGGATATTTACCGAGGCCGCGAACCGGCGAGATAAATATCCACCATTAGTATATACTAAAACGGTGGATAGTGTTTTTTGCGTGTTCTGATTGGCTACTCAATCAGTTACTATCCTGCACTATTCACTGATTCACCTCCAGTTCCTCCGAGCGAGCGACGCCTGCAAAAAAAGATTATTAAATTTAGTTTTAAGCTTATTTATGAACAAGTCAACTAAATAAAGTAACGCAAGACTTAAGCTTAATTTGCATTTGTAAACAAAAAACTTCTTCACCAGTTTTATCGATAAATTCAAGTCAAAAAGACAGAGCTTTACCTGTTAGAACTTCCAAACCGAACTTCGTCACCTTCTTCGTGTATTTCGGGAACAGTCTGCTTGATTAGTTGTGAAATTTCTTTGTTTGTTATAGCAGCAAACCGGGAAGGCATTTTGCTCACAACTTACACAAGTTTGATGTCCCTCGCTCGGAGGAACTGGACGTAAATCAGTGAATAAATAGTGCAGGATATTCACTGATTGAGTGGTCAATCAGAGCGCGCGAAAAACACTGTCCACTGTTTTAGTATATACTTAATAAAGTTATCATTCATTCATTCAGTCTACACGGGATTTTTTTCGTCCAGGCTTTCCCGCCTCTGATGACAGTTAATATTACTGCGATCTGAGTTGCAATAAATAACAATTATTCACCGAAGTGGAGGTGGCTAGTCCCGTGGATATATTACCGAACTGCGAAGCAGTGAGGTAAATATCCACGACTAGCCACTTCCACTTTGGTGAATCATTGTTTTAGTATATACTAAAACAGTGAGATAATTGAGCACAAAAATGATGATTTTAAACTCAACTACTGTTGCCAATGATTACAGTTTTGGCGCGTAATGACCGGGCGGCCGCGGCCGTCGCTTTTTCTTGCAGACAATTAAAACTTTTGAAGGCATTTGTTTAGCTCTTGTGGGGAAATTTCTACAAAAGGAGTTGTGAATTCTTTTTGTATTTAAAATCATTCTATAAAAACATATTATTAAATTTGGTTTTAAGCTTATTTATGAACAACTCAACTAAATAAAGTAACGCAAGACTTAAACTTAACTTGCATTTGTAAACAAAAAACTTTTTCATCGGTTTTATCGATAAATTCGTGTCAAAAAGACAAAGCTTTACCTGTTAAAGCTTCCAATCCGAACTTCGTCATCTTCTTCGTGTATTTCGGAAACCGCTTACTTGATTAGTTGCGAAATTTCTTTGTTTGTTTACGGCAGCAAACCGGGAAGGCATTTTGCTCGCAACTTACGCGAGTTTGCCGTCGCTCGCTCGGAAGAACTGGAGGTGAATCAGTGAATAGTGCAGGATATTCACTGATTGAGTAGCCAATCAGAGTGCGCGAAAAACACTATCCACTGTTTTAGTATATACTAATTATGATTAAAAACTTGTGCGAAGCCTTCAAGACTCCACGCTTTCGAACATTTTTCAAATAAAGGGTGGAAAGAAAGGCGGGGACAAACCCTAAGTCTCCGTTTAACCGTGGAGGCGCCAGTTAAAGAGACTGGTTCGCGATAATGCGCACGTGTGAGTTCTGACAGTAGCTGATTGTTTTTCAACCAATCGGAAGCGAGTTAGATGCACGCAAGTAAATTTACAAAATTGAAATTAATTGTTCGCGACGCGAGAGTATTTCCGGGCATTTGGTTTGAAATTATTTATCCCCATAATTCAAGTTTATTCTTTGCTACTCCTCAGATATATGTTGCAGCCGATAAGAATAAGATTTACAGCCCTGTCCTGCTTTGAAACAAACATTTACCAACGTGTATTTTTACGAGGTCGTACCCACGCTAACAAAGCAGTCACCGATCGGCAAACAAAATTTGTAAACAAACATCTTCTTACTGTTCTCTCAGGTCGCCTTATATAAACCCAGAAATACCTACAAATAGCGCCTGACCGGTTACAAAACACGCAACGAATGAGTATAAAGATTATCCTTAATTGAGCATAAATTTCAATTGTTTATCAGCAAATGAACAAATTCATTCGCGTTGCATCGGGTCAGTGTTCCGCAAAACAAATGTTATCGAGTAGCACACATAAAGAAACTAGATTATAAACAGAATATTCAGGCAATAATTTATTTTAAAAACATCAATTCTTAAACAGATAAGATCGTAAAGCAAAGATACAAGGAACATTTCAAGTGTACCAGCGTCGGTGAAGATCGCGCGGCCGGTTCAGGTCGGAGTCAAAAATCAAATCAAAGTTGAACGAACTCATGCCTTTAACCACGTTCCAAGTGTCCTGTATTCTTTTTGTATACCACACACTACTCCTAGAACCATACCAGATCGATAGACTAAACTTCTCTATCTCCAGAGACTCTTGAGAACGTCCTGTTGCCGGACGGCCACGATGCTCTTCTGAACCTCCATGATCAAAACATTATTTTTTGCGTCTGCTTAAAACGTAACCAGTCAGACGACACAACCACACGTTAATCACCACTACCGAAGTATAACTGGACCAGCCAAAGCGACGGATGTCGGAATAAAACGGAGGATTTTCAATGATTGTACCGGTAATGGCGATTTCGAATTTAGTGTTGACCCGACAAATTTATTCTGAAGAGACAAACGGCGCGCATGCGCAATATCGTGAACCAGTCCCTTTAAGAGAGAGTTGACTGTACTACGTTGGTTTCTTTGAATAAAATAAAATAAAGCTTTTTGGGATCTTCTTCTCATTTTTCAAAATTATGGACCAGACTCGAGGATTATTAGCGATATTTTTATACAGTAAAGCTGAACGCGTCTTCATCATTTTTTTTTTTTTTTTTTTCGAGCACCTAAATTCAAGCCGCAAAAATTTTGAATACCTCTTAATTAATTAACGGGCTTTCTGGCTTTTTAGTAACCAATCACAGCCAGGAGTTTCTCTAAACTTCCGCGGGGGTTACCCCTCTTAATCTCTCTACTCAACTTCTTGAAATTCATAAGGGGCTTTACCCTCATTAGCAAGCAATGCTGAGTCACAGTGGATCTCACAATACCTTAATAACAAGCAATGCTGAGTCACATACAAAACGGATTTTTTTTCTCGTTTCATTTGTATATTGATCAGGGGTTTTACCCGTGACGGCTACTCAGTATTCTTCTAAGCTAATTGGGGTCTTACCAGGTTTCACTTTAATGCACATGGCCCGGTATACAAAATAATAATTCATTTCAATTGAAATCATTTTACTCTGCTAGCGGTGGTGTTAACGGTGAACAGAGAATGAAGATGCTAGAGTCTAATTCCTTTGCAAGTTCAAGGTAGCTACGTTGTATGCTTTCTATAATTGTTTTTATAAAAGTGCTTTTAAGTACGATAAGTAATGGTAATTTGAATGAGAGGAGTGCAGTTTGGTCTGAAATCATAGGCGTGATTTCAAAATCAGACGAGCGCGCAGCTCACGAAACAGAAACAGAAATGATGCGACATAGAGCAAAAATAGTGCGATTTAAAACTAAAATGATGCGATTTAGAACATGACTGACGCGATTTGAAACACTATGTGATTTAGAAAAAAAATAGTGTGATTCGCCAAGATTGCAGGGAACACCAGTGATTTCAAAATGGATATTATAACTGATAAAGGCACTTTCGGCACGAGTTGATAAAACTGCTGTTTGTACTAAGTTTTCAGAGTTAAAGAGATTCCGTGTCTACAGAAAAATTTTGCTGAGTCTTGGAAATTAGTTTCTGTCTCGAGTTGTCGCATCAGTTCATTCGAGCCAGTGAGCAGTACTGGCTCATGAATTTTATGTATACACTCTAAACTTCAGTTTCGATTTACGAAAGGTTTCTTTTTTCGCCCGTTCACTGACGTTTTAAGATGGACACTGAAAGATGACTCAAGAATGCATTAAGAACTGCCGGAATGCTACAGTGTTGGTTTAAACCGAACGAGCCAACATTATACATTTCTGACTTATCAAAACTTCTGGTAGTTGTCAATTTGGGATCAATATACCCCCCTTTTCTCCGAAATTGAATAAAAATTTTAAGAATTCTTAGTAAAAATCTGTCTTTAGCCAGAGCATTTGGACACAGAAGCTGAGGACCATCTAAGAAATGAGATTAAAGCTAACGATAGTATTTCCATTCCAATCAAGTTTTACAACGTTTTCTGGAGGCACGACTGAGCTTTTTTCCAATTTGTCCCGTTATTCAACAACGTCAATGGTGACTAGTGACTCTAGAGGGTAACATTCTAAGTACCCCTTCGCCCGAAAAACTATTATTTTCACCACATTGCACTGTCTTTCACCCACGCTTGAAATCCCACTCCCCTTGCGAATTCCACAGCTCACCGAGCGCCCATCCCCCTCCCCCCACGAAAAGAAATCCACATGCATTGTACTCAGTAGACACTGATGGTTGACTTTTTCTTTTTTTTCAGTCGGTAGATTCACCTATCCTCGTCGTAGAGGGGCGGAGATTCAACCTCGTTCCGAGAGAATTCTGGGAACGAGGTTGGCAAAGATGGTTGTTATCAAGACGTACACAGACGAGCAGTTGAACTTCTTAAAGTTTACAACCCTTGTCGTCGATGAATTCTCTAAAGCCCTACGTCAGACGTTCAAACACATGTGGGACAACGTTGGACCGGGACCGATCTGGGATGACTCCGAAGGTGTGAGAAACTTGTTTTCGGGACTAGAGGGAAGCAACTCCAAAGTGCCCACAAATGAGTCGTATAAGAGGTGGGATTGCACCGCGCTGTTTCAAGCGACTATCTACGCGAAAGTCTTCTCTTTACCGGACAGCAAAGGTAACCTTAAAACACTCAGTGAGTTGTATCTAAAGCCCCGTGGGTTTATGCCTAATGGAAGTTTCCACACCTCTGTATTAAGTACGGGTGGGAACGATGCGGAAACGTTCGCCCTTGCGATTGATCAGCTGCGACTCCTCCGGAATTCAATTGGTCATACCGCCAGTTCAGAAATGGATAAAACAACGTTTGATCGGTACATTGAACTGGCTAAAGACGCGTTCAATGCTCTTGGAGTGGCGACAGGCTCGATTGATGAGGTTGGAAGTTGGAACGAGTCCCACTTTCCTACTGGAGAAGTTGCTCGGTTGAAGCGCAATATCTGCCTTATGGCAGTTAGTACCGGAGTTTTATTTGATTAGGCCGATTTAGATGGCACGACTGCTTAACAGGGCGGGTCTTCCACAGTATTAATTGCATTCATGTGACGCGTAGTGTAATGCAACTTTTCGACAAAGTTATCAAAATTTCATTTGGCGAAACCACATTTCCCATTCTTTTTTTAAAGAAATCATTAATTGTAGACATTTGAAGAGACCTATTCCGCTTCTAACCCGTTTTTATAAGGTTTGCTATAGTTATCATTGGAAACTGTTTTTAACTATAATTTTTATCCTAGCTTTCTACTAAGTTATCATGATTGACGATTTGTGATGTACTATTAATGTTGTGGAAGGTACGCTCTGCCTTTTGACATCAACGGACTCACTGTTAGCACCGTGAGCTGACTCGTCCAAATGATGCCAAACTGTTAATTTAGGCGCCACTGAAAATCGCGTTTGCGAGAGGGCTCCCCGTATGATAATAAATAATACTAATATATATTAAAATATTATATTCTAAGTATAATAATAGTTTTATGGTCTTGGTCGATATATTTTTCATAGTATATATTTGATATAGTTTATAAAATGAGCAGTCAAGCCACTAAGTCGGCCCTTAATCAACTTTTTACGTTGAACAAGTCAGGCGCCCAGGCTCCTGATGCGGACAACTGTCGAATTATATGTCTTTATTTATATGAGAGTCCCAACCAATTAATTTTCATCAGTTCTGAGATGTTTGTAGATATTGATTACTTGCTAATTACAAATTAGCTTGATGATGATGCCCCGGATGAAATTTTAAAAATCATCAAAAATATAGTTGTTACAGAACAATTCAATGACTAACAAACTAGGTTTTAAATTTGCTTCCAGGCAAGTAGAAAAAAAAAACTCTTAGAATAGTTAACAAATAGATTCCATGTTGCCGTGCGTCTGTTCAGTAATGATCACAGATGACGTCAAAATGTCGTAAAAACAAAGAAGTGGCACACTTGCCGCAGGCGAGTGTGTCACTGTTGTTTTTACCACATTTTGCCGTCCTCTGTGATCTATTACTGAACTGACCCACGGCAACATGGAATCTATTTGTTTTATACAATGATCAGAAAAGAAAAAGGCCGATACACATACCTGCCTCGAACCGCTGGACCTTTTGAGGAATTGTGCTAGTTTAGGCATTTTTTAAGTCCCAAACCCAACTTTTCATCTTAGCTTCTTCTTTATCTTACTTGTGTACAGTTTCTTCGAAAAGTTTTTCACCGTCTTTTCTTGCTCAAAGAAGAATAATAGCGAAAACATTTTGCAAAACAGCGAGTCTTTCGTAGCGAAGACACACGATGGCAACTGTTGGCAACTCTTGTAGTTTAGGCATTGTCAAGTAGTCAATAGCTTTTTTGGTCTCCGTTTCTCCATTTTTCTTCTCTGTAAATAGCTCCTGCTAAACTTTTTCCGTGCTTTCACTTGCCTCAATCCGAAATAATCTCACAAAGATTTTCAAAACCGTTGCCATGCCATGTTGAACAAAACAAAGAAAACAAGTTTCCCGTGACGTCATCCACGTATCTGTACTCTAATAGATCATGGGCAACGACCAATCACAGCGCGCGTAGCATTCACATCATTGTATAAAATAGAATAGAACTGGAGGTTTACTAGCTATAGGGCCTTTAAGCACGCAGATGCAGCTCTGTTAGTTAATCAATTTTTATTTAAAAACAAACAGATCATGTTTCAAATTTATGAGTCAGCAACTGTTCATATTCAAAATCGCCTTGAGTAGTGTCTTTAGACAATTAATTTTACAGAAGTATAAACTGATAAGTCATCATTATATAAGCGAATATTAGTTAGGTAATAACTTGGCTGCTAAGAAGGGATTTAAGTTTTGACTTAGCCAGGAGCCCTTATGGGCTCCTGCTGAGCTAAGAACGTTTCATTGTTCTTTGCATTCTTGAGAACTTTCCCTTACAACCAACCACCCGTAAGCTTTTCTATGGCGGCTCATTACTTACTTTGTTGCTTACTGAACATAATTCCTAAATTACAAACGTTTTTGCAATTGTTTGCAGCCGAGGTAAAGCGTGTATATTCGTACTGGTGGCGGTGGCAGCCTGACAGCTAGGTGTGTTAACATTGTAGTATAAAACGATATTTTTTGCCCAATTTTAAACGTGAATTAAGACGCGATTTTTATGAATGTCACAACCATTAGCCGTTGTTATTTACAATGTTATTTCATTTAGATAATCATCACAGCTTGTGCCTTGTTATATATAGTTTTACAGATTTCATCTTGATTTATAATATTTTAAGGATGTTTGATTAATTATACACTCATGTATACTCTGGTTGAGAAACTCCTTTTGGACGTCGAGTTTTCAAACGCGCACGTGCCTAAGTATGATTAGTAAGTTCTATGTTTTGCTAAAATTAAATCTGCATGAATTAGTACTCGGTTGATTTCAGTGTCCAAACAAAGAAAACCTTTGCTTTCTATTGATGCGTTTTTCCTAGGAGTTGTCCAGAAAAGTGTTATCCAAGGAAATACTGTTTTTACCAGTATATTGCGTTTTTGGGACGGTTGTCGAGCTGTTCCGTGTTTCGTAATTCAGTAATTCATGATTGTTTGAGATTAGGTGCTAGATAAACGTCTATTGCTCAGTGGGCAATGCAATATTTTTCAGTCTTAGCTACTGACACCGGTTTTTTCCTTGCAGACTCGTAAACAAACCTGTGAGTTAATGAATATATGGGAAAAGGCGGGACTAATTAGTATATTCTAACAATAAGGTTCTAAACGACAACCGTGGTATTGTACGCAAAATCAGGAAGAATTGTATTTTTGGTAGTAACGGTATGGTACAAAGTGATTTTATTCATAAGAACATTGTTTGAAAGTTTCTGACTATTTTGTTTTGACTGGGCATTTTCTGATGTGAATTTTGGACTCAAAGCCATTTTTCTTATTACGCCATAACCTCGAGGTAAATATACTAATAATTCTTGTAGCCAGTCAGATTTCTACTGGTCCTACTGATATAACAATAAATTTATTATGAGTAACACTGACAGCCCTCAAGTCCAGTCAAGATAAGTTATAGGAGCTGCAACAAGTTTTTATGTCCTTGTAAAGTGCCAAAATAAGAAGTCAATAAAACAGAGTTAACGTAAAGTCAAGTTGTCACATATCATTGTAGAAAGGTTGCCTTACTTCCCTTTTCAAGAGCACTAACTAGTATAGGAGGGTGTGAATGGGGTTAACCGACTAGCGACAAAGCGCGAAAAATATTACCGACTACCGACAAAATGAGTAATAAATTACCGACTACCGACAGGAAAAATATTAACCGACTACCGGTATGGGCTGATATTATCAATATTTATTTCCAGAAAAAAGAGCATTTTGCATTTTTTTTTTCTAACCGTTGGCTCGAGGAAGTAACCTCTTTAAATTTATGACTCATCAGATGGCCTAGGGGAAATAATTTCCTTTTTTGTTGTTGATACAGGTACATTGCTACAGCCAATATCAAAATCACAAAGTCACACCTTAAAGATGCTACCGACTTTATAAATTTTATTGAAAAGTCAAAGGTGAAAAAACCGAACGTTTCTTGCTTAGATTAATCCTCAAAGAAAATTCTTTCCCGTTTAATGTAAAACACTATCAGTGCAAACCCACGGTACCGCGATGAGCACAAAGACAGCAGTTTCCTTTCCAACATTTTCATGGCACATATTGAAACACAAAGTTTAAGCAAAACCGTTTTTAAACCAATTGTTTGAAAACGCTACATACATGACATTTTTTCCCTATGGGACATAAGTAAACCAGACATTGTAGCTTTCTTCGCGGAACAAGTAAACTTACATGCCCGGATGAAATTCACGGCCGAAATATCTGAAAATGAGACTGTCTTTTTAGAAAAGGTTGTATACCAAGGTACAACATTCAGCGAAAAAATGAGGAAAAGCTATCCTTGACGTAAAGACGCATTTGAAACGGAAACCTTACAGTATGTACATTTTCACCTCTTATCACTCAACAATTGTTAAAGCGCCTGTTTGACAAACGAGAAGCCTTGAGAATCCTAAGAACAAACTCCTCTGAGGAAGTATTTCAGATTTCAAAAGCGCTTGATGGACAGAGGCTAGCCACACAAGTTTGAAAGAAAAATTGCTATTAGAAGTAAAACTCACAGAAAGGAAGGCAGCGCTCCTGAAACAAAACAACCAGGAAGAAAAAGACTGAAATATTGCCTTTCGTGACAGAATACCAGCCCTTAGTGTCTATAAAAAAGTCTCATCAGAAGCTTTAATGAAGAAGTGGAATCTCATAAAAAAAAACAACCACTACCTTGCCAAAAGTTTAAAGAACCACCTTAAGTTCTCTTTCTTTGAGAAAGGAAAATTATGGCAAAGGACGTGCTTGTTAGAACCAAAACATAAGAGGGATAGATGTGCAGCCTGTCACCCCTTGCTGTTTTTCACTAAAAATAATTTAAGTATCCAAAAGGCTAGAGTCCATTAATCAATCAATTAATTAATTAATTACTTTTTATTCGGTGACCTGTAGTCGACAGGAAAACCAAGTTCGCATTTACAATAAAAGCTTGTGTGATTTTATCAGTACTATATCCTTTTAATGGCATGCAAACAATGATGAAATAAACGATCATGTTGCATTAAAAAACAAGAGTTAATGAACGGTTTAGGCGCAATCAAATGATACATTCTTGCAAGTTTTCCTCTATCCTTAGGGATCAAAGTCTTAAGAAGTGGGTGAAATACATAAAAGATATTAATAATTAACAAGCATTTTTACTTATTAACTGAGATTTTCTGACAAGTTTAACCGACTAGCGACAAAGATAGAAAATTTTAACCGACTACCGACAAAATTACTCAATTTTAACCGACAACCGACAAGTGGACCCCCCCATTCAGACCCTCGTATAGAGCTGTCAAGTCTTATTCTTTACATGTTTAAGTTTTGTAGTTCCCGCTTATATAATTGTGAATAAAGTTAAACCGAAAAGCTCCGGTTTGAAGCTGTGTTTTAGCATATGAACAAGAAACTAGGAGAAATCGAAGCTTAGGAAAGTGCGTTCGATTTGTTTGTTAGACAAACTGGTAGCAGCTGAGGGGGAAGGGTAGAAGGTTCTTGCACAAATTTGGAAGAATTTTGCGATTAATCAACCGATTACGTCAAAAGTGCAGCTTCCTTGCAGGTTAATAATAACCGAGAAGACCTGGAGACGAGGTAGAGTTGTTTTGGTTGTGAAAACAAAAATGGCGGAAATGGCGGACATTGCACTCGTTTCAAGAGTAAAAACTACGCGAAATGATAGCTAAAAGCACGGCAAGAACAGCAAGAAGACAACTCGAAGGGCGACATCTGCTATTTGGAGAATATTTGCGGAGCTGATAAACCCTAAACGTGCACTATCGAAGATAACTTAGCATCGAATGGAGGAAAGCATGTTTTAGCTATGTTTTTAAACCAGGAATTATTTTAAATGAATAATAAAACAATTATTGAATTCGGCTTTTGTCGTATCATATGAAGAATTATGGAGATCTCGGAGGGTGTTATCCTTCTCGATCTCCATAATTCTTCATAAGATACTCAGCTTCATTCATTGATTGTTGATAGCGGGGCTCAGAGCCCCATACTCATAGAATATGGTCAACCTCTTTTGGTTTGGTTATCACGTGACTGACCGAGCGTACGTACGTACTCGTCTACAGATTGTACGGGTCGGGTAGTGGAGACTATCAAAAACAAGAGAGGAGTGTCTAAGGCGTGTCTTGGCAAATCCACATCTTTTACATTGGACATTCACAATACGAGCAATTGACAGCTGTCAAAAGAGGATAGCCACAGACCAGTATCCCATGACGATATCGCGGGCTCGTGTGACAACTCATCGAGGTGACGTGATTTATTTGGAAGCTGTCCGCTGACCAGTTAATTGTTTTTCTTGATCGCGATCAACAGGCTGATTTAGCAAAAGGACGGGAACGTCAGTTGACGACGGGAAAGCGCGCGGAAAGGACTAAACACGACTTCCGGTGCCCAATTTGCCGCTCTGCCATTGGTCAAGCCAGTTGTTTGATCTGCGCCCGCCGTCGTCAACTGACGTTTCCGTTCTGTTGCTAAATCAGCCTAATATTCAATCTCATACTTTCTAGCTAGTTTGGGAGCACAGGAAAACTGATAATGCACACATATTCGACATCAATGTTGTGATCAATTGACGGCTGTCAAAACAGGGTATCCACTGACCATTATCACTTAACCGTATCGCGGGCTCAGGTGTTGACCCATCGAGGTCAAGTATTTTTGAAGTTATCCGCTGACAAGTTACTAGTTTTCAAAAGATCGCAGGCTCAAGTTTAATTTTTTTTAATTTCATATGAAATATGTTGTGTTTTTGTGCCGCACAATTAAAATTTTGATTTCAAACTGACTTCGGGCGCGAAAATTCAGCCAGCTACTATAGGCAGGGAAGACAGTTGCTTTTGACTTTGCTCACCATGGTCACGCTCTACGTCCAATTTTTATGCTCTGATTGGTCAAAATTTGACAGGTGAGTTCATGCGGAAAATTTATACAGCATCTTGAATCTTGTTTACTTTGACTGTTGAAGCTGACAGAGTTTTGAGTCAACTTGTGATGTTTTTAACTGTCTTTTTCCACCGGATGTACAAAATGAAATTCAGCTGCTATCAGGAGTCTTCTGTTATTCATGGCTAGTTTGTTTATTGGGTTTTTGGTTGAGAAATACGTCGCTTGTCAAAGTCGGAAATCCGATTTCGTATGGCATCGTGTTTGTTTTTCACCTTGCTTGATGCGTAAGAGGTTGCAAAGTCTGAAGCGATACTGGCCTTACTTGATACCTTTTACGGCTGCATCTCGAATGGTAAGCCTGAGTAATTATTGTATTTGATGTTTGTTTTTTATGTCTAATTTAATGAAGTCGAGCGTAGTTTATGCGGCTGTTTAGTTTATGCACGTTTGTAAGATTTGAGACAATGATCTGACCGACTATCAGGTTTGATATAAGCTTACAGAACTTTTAACAGCCTTTAGACATTTTCTCACCACAAATAGAAAGAAAACGTTCCAAAGAATATTTAGTTATAATTCTGGCTGTAAAATTAAAAGAAAGCATTGAGCGACTTTCTTGCCTCGAGTTCGTCTTTGAAAAAAAGCGAACACCGGGAACCCGGTTTAACTTTAATACTTGTCTTCGTGAATGAAAGTTGTTGTCTCTGTATATGTTTCACCGAATTATATTTCTTTTACTGATTGTTAGTAGTCTTTGTAATTTTAATCGCTGTGCCGTTTGTTTTCAGTCGTTCGGTGAACGACGCTTCCCGGATCGAGTACTCCAAATGCCGCGCATTAAACCATTAAATAAAAAACGAACATAACAACTTCTTTATTATGTTAAAGCTTAACTCTATTAATGTTCATTATTATTCATTCAAAATATTTTCCCGATTCTGATTGGCTAAAAGCACACGTTTAATTCACCATAACCAGTTACTGATGACCAAATTGGAAGTATTTTGTGTTTGACGAGGAAATGACGTCAAAAATGCAGCGTTTTCGCAGGTTAAGGCACCGTTAACCGAGAAGACCTGGGGGCGAGGTTACGTTGTTTTGCTTGTGAACTTGAAAAATGGCGGACATTTCTCTCGTTTCAAGAGTAAGAACTAGGCGAAAAAATAGCTAAAAACATGGCAAGAACAGCAAGAAGACAACTCGAAGGGCGACATCTTCTATTTAGAGAATATTTGCGGACCTGGACAAACCTAAACGTGCACTATCGAAGATGAACTTAACATCGATGGATCGATGGAGGTAAGCATGTTTGAGCCATGTTTTTAAACTAGGAATTACTTTGAATGAATAACAAAACAATTATTGAATTCGGCTTTCGTATCATATGAAGAATTATGGAGATCTCGGAGGGTGTGTGATAACATCCTCCTCGATCTCCATAATTCTTCATAAGATACTCAGCCTCAGTCATTAATTGTTAATTCAAACACTCGCCACAGCTCGCACTGCAAAAGTGAAAACCGGCTGACCGTATAGGTGATTTTGAACTTTTTTAACTGGTTAGCTAAAAGCCCAAGCGTGCTTCGATCGTCCTGAATATCGAATGAGTGCAATTTGTGTTGAAAAATTGTCAAATACTGCATTCTGTTGTCCGAGGTCTGTATGATAAAAACAGTGCCTCAAAGTACTGTTTCACCTCAGATGCGATGTATAAATGGTATAAAAGGTTGGTTTACACGCACCCAGATTTGTTGGCAAGATTTCAAGTAAACTTGTCGAACGCAAAAAAATTCGGCCTGATTAAATTTTTTTTTCAGGCTTAATTAATCTACGGTGATCAAGAGCCATTATGGCTCTTAAATGTGATCGAAGATGATTGCCAGCTTTTTGGTGAACATAGCGGGCTGTCAACTCGAAGTAAGATTTGGTTCAGTCTTGGGCTGTTCGCAAATCATTTTTCTCTAAAATCACTTAGCGTTTCGCATGAATTGTGAACTGAATTGTGGAATACACGTTTATTGTTTGATTTAAATTATTAATTTATTAATGGGAGTCTCGCGTTTAGCCCTGGCTAAATCTAATTTATATTTATGGCATATTTTGAACGTAAGGGTTGCGTACAGCGAAACCTCTATTTAAACTGTGTATCATTGTGAAAAGGTTTTGAAGATCGTATGGTTCGTCTCAAGTGGTTGTAATCTGAGGAGACACTGGCCAGAGTGCGTCGGGTGTGTAAATAGGACTGTCAGAACTTTTTGTTTTACTGGTGCAATAGTAGCCTGTGTACCGGCCACAGGCTAGTGCTATAGAGTGTTTTCACATGACGTCACGGCGGCCATATTGGTGTCTCAAAACAATGAAACGGCGGCCATGTTGGTGTCCTAAACCAATCCTGTGGGAGTTGAACTCTTTTCTTATGCAAACACTTTCTTTTATTCCAATAAATTTGCAAGACGCTGGCCACGTGAGTGAAAACACTCTATAGATGTTCTACAGGGCGCAGTTGTTCAAAGGCCGATTAGCGCTTAACCCGGGTTTCTTTTTCTTTTATTCAGAACCCTTTCGTCGGATAATTTTCTCTGTTACTTTTAAGAGCATCCAATCATCAACTTGTTGACAAAATGAATTAAACTCAATCTACTTTCTAAGCTTTCACATCTGAACTCAAATTTCGCACTATCCCTGGGTTATCTTGACCCACCTTTGAACTACCCCGCCCAGGTATTGTTAAAAAGCAAACAGTTGACAACGTGTTAGATGTGTATAGGTAATAGCATGATTTGTAGTGATATTTGACATAAATACCACGAGAGATATTTCGAAATTGTTATACGTAATTTCACGAGCCGTTAGGCGAGTGAAATTTGAGACAATTTCGAAATATCACGAGTGGTATTTATGCCAAATATCACGTACAAATCATGCTATTATTTGTTTATACTACTACCCGCAAAAGGTTTGTAATTTTCACATGTAGGTATTTCAAATTAAGCTGAAATACCACTGCTCTAAGCCAATGAAATTGCAGAAATTTCTCATGTAGTAGTATAAAATCATTAATACTATTTATTGGGAATTCCACATGTAGACAATTACTGAAATTAGTATAAAATGAAACCGTTACTGGCAAGTCTTCTTCACTTCTGTTGATATTAAAGACCCAGGACCGCAAATGAATATGCCGTAGAACGTTGGATCTATATAAGATTTGATCACCAAAAATATACCGATGTGTTTATAATAATAAGTACAGAAATATATACTCGCAAACTCTCGCGAAGACTCGAGATGTTTGCCATTTACAAAAAGTTTCGCGAAAAATTTAGAGTCGTTTTCGGGAAAAAAATTGACGGGAGCAACAGAAGTGCGAGCCCATCACGAGGAGCCGCAAGCAGTACAATTTCTGTCCTGTAATTTAATTAGTTAAATAAAGTTGACAGGTCGTTCTGATGATCAAAGATACCGCTCGGTTAACCACTTACACCTTCAGTGCGAAGACTGTCACAAGAACAGGGACAGTGTCCTGATTATGCGCACGCGCGAGCGTCATCTGTTTTTTCTTTAAAAGAAAATAGAACTGTCATATTGACGCAACAAGATTTCCTTCCAAACCCCACCGCAGACGAAGATTTATTTACATCGGCCGTTTTTATACTAAGGACTGATTATCCGACTGGACGATCTTGAGTAAACATCTGTAGTTCGTCTGGTTATGCGTCTCAAATATAAAGACGGGCAGAAGACACATTATGCGTCTGGACGAACTTTCCTTCGAAATACGTTTTAAACGACGCACTACGAAAGGTAGTTCGTCTGGACTCACAATGCGTCTCGTGCCCGTCTTTATACTAGAGACGCATAACCAGACGAACTACAAACAGTTTGCCCAAGTTCGTCCAGATGGATAACGCGTCCTTAGTATAAAAACGACCATTCTCAAGTAATACAGTAATAGCCCGCGTATAAGAACCTGGGTTTTAAGAACCTGTTAGGCTAAAATTTTCATTTTAAGCCCCCTCCACATAAGAACCTATTTAGGCTAAAATTTTAAGTTAGGTTCTAGGTGTATAGGTAGAAACTTTCTTTGTTATGTTTTGTTAAGGACATATGCTGTACCTGCATTGAACTGCCTATGGGCATTGCTCTATAGTACAAATAAATGATTTATACTGTATTATAAGATGATTTTTATAATATATATAGTATATTCAGATGAAATTTATATGAAAATATAAGAACCTATTTTAAGAACCTCGGTAGCCTAACTTTGCTTTAAGTACCATTTATATAAGAACCTATTTAGGCTAAATTGAAAAATTCAGGTTCTTATATGCGGGCTATTACTGTATTTTAGACAGTTGAAGAAATCTCTCGTCCAATTCAAAATTGGACTAGCGGCACGAAGACTTATCGCGATTTTGTCCCTAGCTTGGCCGCCTCGCGACCCGAAAAGCTCGTTCCGCTCGCTTTAAAACACCTTTTCTGCTGTGAAACTCTTGTCAGAGGTCAATTATTTGTGGCAAGTCTAAGTCCAACAATCTCGACCCGATGAAGCATCGCAAAGGTCAGTCAGATATTATATTGTGATTTTTTTGGCACTCTTTTTTCTAATCATGTAGTGCCTGTTTGTTTGATTTTGTCGGCCGTAGGGAGGTTTAATTATTTAAAAGTTTACCAACACGTCGTTGCAAAACATTCTGCTTCACGAAGCTTAATTCCACAAGATCTCCTCAGTCACATCCATGTCGCAATGGTTTCTTTCTTACATAGTCTTTATTGGTGCTGTTCAATTTCTACGTATTCCTTTCACGATTATCTGAGCTTCATGGAAGCTGGCGGGAGAAATAAACCTTCAACTGGCATTAAAGGTCGATAAAGAGCTTTCCTTCCCTTGGTCCTCAGGCCAACGGCAATAAAGGTAACACTAAAAAAATCCCGATTTCGCCCAAATCGAAACGTAACGGAAACAATATAACATTGATCTGTAATTCTGAGAAGTTTTAGTGTAGCATCGAACTGAGCCAAGCGCGATGCAAACGGATTTTTCTAGGTTCTCTTACTCTCCTCGCATATACATCTTTAAAAAACGCTACATCCTGTCAGAAAATCAACGTTTGGTACATGCGCAGTCACGGAATACTGTTCCTTTAGTTCTGAATGCTTTCATAATCTTTTGACTGTTTTAGAAATAATTCTGTATTCCGCGGTAAAGCTAAGTAAGCCAATGTTTCATTATCATGGTAAGTACGTACAAAGGATCGGTCTAGCACTTTAGTTCAAAGCCCCGTAGGACGCCTACACGATTAGCGGTCAATTTTCTTTTCAGAGGGTGAATTTAGTAGAACTGTCTTCCTCAAACGTCAATTTTTAGGGGTCCTTTCGGATAACAGCTCCTAAATCTGGAGAGTAGGCAGGGGCGGATCTAGGGGTTGATGACCTGCGGTTTTCTAATACAACTGGTATTCTGCAAAAAAAAAAAAACTTCTTGGCTTATTGGTGTTGAAGTAGAGCAAAGAACAACAAAGAAAAGGCAAAAAATTGACTTCGTATGCATGCATGAGAGCCAAACAAACTTCACTAGCTACCACTCTAACACTGAAATTTTTTTTCGTAACAGTATACGTCAAGTGCGTCTAAATCCGCTTTTTCACTAAAACTTGAGCTTCCAGCTTGTTATTTGGATAGCGAGAAATTTATCTGACCTTGAAATTGTTTTTTTCGTGAGTCCCCTTTAATTTGTTTTATCAGCCAGCCAATATCCCAAAAGATCAATTGACGTGGGTTCGTCATTTTGTCCAATATATTCGATTCTCCTATGGACAGCCCAGCTTTTTTAAGGCAATCTTTTTTCACTTGAGAATACGTTGTGTGCACGCTTAACCAAGCAAAACCACGTGCATTTAAAGCCACATACACATGAGTCTGAATATTTTTTAAACTGTATACTTTTTTACAAGAATCGGCCTTCCTTCCTCACGAAACAGGGAATCCGGTCACCGAAACTGCATTGTTTTGAAATCTCTCTCCAGAGAGATATAAGGCCCCGTCGCGTCCACACTAATCCTGATGAAATTATATGCGGGTTTCAAATGTTCGGATTCGTGTGGGCATGGCCTAAGTCTTTTCGCTAATCAGTCATATTCTTACAGTATATTCTTCATTCTCTGATGTTTTGAGTCCGTCTTAATGTCAAGCGAATTTAATAGGTCATCGTTAAAAACGCCGTTTTTATCTATACACACGATTGACATTAACGACGTTTTAATACAAACAAGGAGACCATTTTTATCAGATACGCGTAGAAGGAAAGCCAATGCGGAGAAAAATTTTTATTTTCATAAATGAAGAAGGATACAAATAGACGGGTCACATGCTCAAAATCTACTTCCACCAGCTGTTCTTGTAATTGCTACCTTAATGTCACAAGATATTTAATGTACAGGTCACGCACAATTCACACGCTTAATGTTTTCTCGTGCGGTATTAGTCTTCGTCTCTTGCGTGATGGAAACGAAACGGTTGAGTTTCGCAGCCAAAATTTTTATTATCGTATGGATAATTTTTGTTTCCGAATTCAGGGGAGTTCCTGCTGAAAAGTGCGACAAAATTGACGACTGCTCATGTAGAAAAAGCAATGGGAAAGTTATAAGTTTAAGAAAAATTGATGGAGGTAGCGAAGGTCCTGCGTAAGTAACGTTTTATTACTCAGTATTATTATAGTTGTTGAAGAGTCAATAGATATTTTATAGTTTCGCCAGCTTTATTTAAGAACCGTTTTGGTATGTTCTCTAAAATTAATGCGATCAGCGCAATGTGACTCATCTCTGAAGTATTATAATCCTATGGCCTTATTAGTTGTGCGACAGGTAAGAATATTATAGTTCACCCTTACCGATTAATTATTCCTGATAAAGAAGAAGAAATATCACGACTTTGGTCTTTCATAATAAATAACTGTTTTATTATTATTATTATTATTACTATTATTATTTTTATTTTTTTTTTATTTTTTCATTAACTTTTTGATGCTTTTTATAATTGTTATTAGTAGTCTTTAGATAGTCATTTTACGACAATTCTTTTTCGTACACAAGAAGAATGTACATAGGGTATATATTTTAATATTTCATATTCTTGAATCTGTAAATAGTCTATTTTTTTTTTTAATCTATGAATAAAGTTTTGTATTATTATTATTATTATTATTATACCTTGCTACTCTTTGGCTTTACTTTTTTTCACTTTTATTCCTTTTTTGATAATTGAGTCGAGGCACATCAAGTTTCAGGCATCTCGTGAGTCCCTCAAATACACTTTGTTCAGAGTAGTTTAGAGTGAGTGTTGTCAAAAGTCCATTACGGGGATGATTTTGCAATCTCAACTATCGTGACCGTTTTGCCTCTAGCAATTCGTTAAATACATCACGTACTTTAAATTCGTCTTTCGTGATAGTCAATAATGATAATACAGACTCAATTAACGAAGCCTAATATAAAATAGTAAAGATACTCTAATTTGGTTTGGTTAAGTCATATTTGAAGCCACTCGTATCACATGAGAGTAATATGCATATTCTGCAATCTACAAGTATTTTTGGATATCGTTCGGTCCTTTGATTCAAATATCAAATAGACACGTAGATTTCGAATCTAATTTCAAAGAATCGTAGATGTTAATTTCCATAGAAAAATTTAGTTCCCGTTAAATACAAAATATTTCAATCCGCCTATCCGCAAAATTTAACTCACATAGTTTTACAGTATCACAGGGCTGTTCCAGGCGCCCCGCGTTCACATAGTGGGGACGGCACAAAGAGACGAGAGTAGAAAAAAACGGCGATGGGGTGGAACAGGCTGATAGTAATCAGGTTTGCAACCGTTGGGTTCGGCAGTCCTTATCTCTGACACTGGCACAAAGGCTTGTCAGTCGATTCATTTAACCCATGATGGGATTCCCTTTTTTTTTGTTTTGCATTCTGGTCAATAGAGTCTTATATGACTAGGACTTATAATAGGGCCTGTTTACATGGAGTGGGGGACCCCGGTCTAGTGGGGTTGGTATCTTTTGTTTTCACGCTCTGGGGAACACAAAACAAAAGAAACCTACCCCACTAAACCGGGGTCCCCCACTCCATGTAAACAGGGTCATAGTATTGACCACTCCCGAAAATACCATAACATACCATAACGCTCTTTGTTTGTCACCCCAAATTTTGCATAAGCATTGTTTCAGTTTCTCTAGGGGCCATTTCAACTCCCAAGAGAAACTGGAGACAATGCTTACGAAAAAATTTTGGAGTGACAAACAAAGAGCATTATGGTATGTTAGACCGTCTATGTTATGGTATTTATGGAGTGGTCAATAACGTTTCCAGACTAAGAATGTTTAATAAAAATGCAAAGACAAAGAAAGCTTGAAAAAAGTCATATACACCGGGATTCGAACCCTGATCTCTGCGATACCGTTGATCTTATTTGCATTTATTTCTTCATTTGCGGTTGAATATATTAAACTAATACATTCATCAACTTTATACATTTCTCAAAACTTTTAACTTCAGCGATAACAACAACAATGTTTAACTCCACGTTTTTTCTTTTTTTTCGAGCAATCCGGTCTGGTGTATAGGCCAGATATAAATCTTAATTGGAAATTGTGAGAAAAATATACAGCACCAGCTTATCGCCTTATAATGGACCCCTGACTAATACTGGGATGTTCCCGCCCGGGGCCGAGGTATAAAAATGGAAGAGATATTTTAGCTTCAAGTTAGGGTGTAGAAAGTACACATTAATGAACACACTACTAAAAGAAACACTGCGAAAGTAAAACAAATTTAATTAGAACAAAACGTGTTTTTCTAACTTTTTTTATTAAAAAAAAAGCGTTCAAGTTTGTCGCCATTTTGGCCCTTCTCTTAGTCTTCTCTTGGAAGCCTCTCTGGAAAAAAGCATCTGGAACACGTGACTTTAGTTACAAATAAACAAGTGTGAAGTTCGAGAAATATTTCTTCTCTTTAAAAAACTAAAACAAAAGGCAACAACTCAGACCCTGACCCTGGGAAAGAGAGGAAAGCATGCACAAAATTCCGTTTTACAGCTCACAAATTTGTCTCATGACGCCACATTTGAGATTTTAGCCTGTCAATTTCGTGATCAGCAGAACAGATG
>OZ037777.1:27786209-27841209 GCA_964035525.1 Porites cylindrica | reverse complement strand
AACATAGGCATTTGAAGATTTTCTTTTTTGACAAAATGAGTTTTTTTGGCTTTTTGGCTTCCCGAGTGGGATGGCATCCTTCAACCCCAAACCCCCGGCTCCGTCCCCCAAATGAGTAAGAGCAAAACCCGCTGTATAACCGCCCCGTCGACACGACCACTTCGTAATCACAAACAAGTGATTTGAAGCAGCTTTTCTTTGTATACCTTGATTCGCAAAAACCATCAAGACATTAAGACAGGTGAGTGAGAAATTATTCCCGTGGTGCACTAAAATAACTGTATCAGAGTACTCTTAGGTTACAGAGAGGGAATGAATGTTTACATTGGGCAAAATAAGTGAAACCGAAATTTTTTTTAAGTGAAATTTTTACCCAAGGAATTGTGTTCCTGCTACAAATATTGAATTTAATTCTGATTTTTAAAGGTTTTTCTGGTTTTTTGCAGAGAATGACGTTTACATCTAAGTGTGCATGTGATGATGGCTGTGTTACTCTTACTACCTCCCCGGTTGATCCAACAAACCCCGCTGATCCAACCGCGAAGCCCAAACATAAAAGACTTAGTAAAGGCAGTATAATATTGATAATGTATGTAACGAAATCTTCAAATGCATCCGCGTGTGTTGCTCTGGGGATTGTGTACAAGTTAATTTAATAGCTCAATTTTTAGCAATAATTTGATGAGGCTAAGCATGATATGGAGAACTCAGCATTTTTCATTTAAAACATCTAAAAAGTTGTTTTATGTAAACCTTTAAATCATAAGGGGTTAATAAGCTTAGAGAAACATCTTTCAATATAATGAGTCACGTGCCATTTTTGTTCGTTTATGGTCTATTTTCAATTTGAAGACACGAAGTTTTACTCGTGCATTTGACATCACGATACCATGCAGCATCCATTTTTTCAAACGTTACTATTCAGCAAGCAAGAATGGTTATCTTCCAATACCCCATAAAGCCGCTATTTGTATGTGCAATACAGTGATTCTCATTGAATTATATTTACTAAATCAACAGAGAACAAAATTCTCTCTCGGCCAGAAGTAAAATGCTTTTCTTTAGCAAGGCGCATATATTTTTGCCTTCAAACTCCTTCCTTTCGTCTGTTGTAAGGGATGACAAGGATGGAAATGGATTGAAACTTTTTAAAGTTAGCCCAGCTTTCTCAAGTCTTAATGCTATACCTGAAAATATCATCAAAATAATAATGGTTCGTGCTCCCTGATGATATTTGTTTATATCTTTTTCATAAATCTACAGTAACATTTTTTTTTAACGTAAAAGCACTAATTAATGACTTGCGCACAGAGTTGACCTCAAACAGTAATATCCTCGTGACATACTCCCTGTCAAGGTTAGTTGTAATCATTCTAAATACTTATATGTTCATAATATTTAAGTTATGTTCTCATCTGCTTTCAGATTTTTTGTTTTGGCTTTCGTTTACCTTATTTCTGGAATTCTCATTAAAAAGTTCAAAATGGGAGCAGAGGGCTTAACAGAGATGGTACCCAATTATGAGTTTTGGGCGGATATTCCATCTTTAATTAAGGTGAGAAGCGAAGTGAAGTCTAAGAAATTTCTTAAAGTTCCGCGTCTAAAAAAGGTATCCGATATAGTGAAGACAAAGCCTTAAGGCTGGTCACGACTAGCAACGGAGTCTAGTGAAAACTCTGTTGGTTACGATCTATCTAGTGAAAACTAGGTTGTCGGAGTCGCAAGGAGAAGCGGAAGAACTAAACCAATCACAAAACGTGGAACTAACCCAGTGATTGGTTGATCCTTTCGCTTCTGCTTCCGAAAATCTGGTTTTCACTAGATCGTAAACGATGGAGTCGTAAAATGGGAACGTTCTGATTCTTCCAACCCTTCGCGCTCCCATTGTCTACTACCACAAGGTCATAAGTGCCACACCGCTTACGATTCCAACTCCGATTCCGTTGCTAGTGAAAACCACCCTAGCAGATAGCTCTTGCGCAGCCAGGAAAATCACAAAGGAAAGGGTTTTTGTTCAAATCGGCATATTAACGGTGATTTTGAAAGGAGTGAGACTGTGCCAAACCATAGTTAATAAAGTTGAATGGTTATGAAGCCCGACAGACTCCTGTGTTATATGTTTTTGTAAGCTACTTTAGACTTAACCGATAGCATTCCTATCATTTTGAACTTACTGACCAATAGAAACATCGCATTAATTTATTCAGTCACAATTGGTGAACAAAAAAAAACAGGATTGTGCACGGTGAGGGGACTTCCAACATAAACTGAAGCGCCATTGTTTTCATCTTTGATGTTTGCAAGCTTTCATAACCAGTGTCCTCCACTAACTATGGCCACACCGGTCTTCTAAGTGGATTGTCCCATTTTGGACAGGTCTCCTTGCCACTATATGCGGCAGTCATACCAGACCGGAGTATTTTTTCTGTCCACATTAAGGAGCTTAAGCAATGACGACGGCGACGGCAACGAGAGCGGCAACAGATTAGCAAAACAACAACTTGGCACGTCCATTACGCTTTTTTTGTACATTTCTTAGCCGTCGTTGCATGGCTTACAACGTGAGAGTGTCTAATTTCACGTTTTGTCGAGGACGGGAATTCAAGACACCAACTTTATTTTTCTTTTCTTGAACTTTGATACAGTTTATTAGGGTTTAAATCCAACCGACTCGGTTTAAAAATATATATATTAAGGGCTTGTTTACATGGAGGTGGGGGACCCCAGATAAATGAGGTAACATATGTGGCGGGTCACTCCACCTATCATGTAAACGTGATCATGAGAGATTATATGGACAGGTGGGTTACCTCACCTACCTGGGGTTCCCTACCGCCATGTAAACAGACCCTAAAAGGAGGCAGTCTGGTCTTTTATCAAATGTTTTCTTTTGTTGCAATTAATTTGCAAAGCTGCTTGCGATGTGGGTGAAATCGTACTGTTATCACCCTTTCACTCCTGCTTATTATACGAGAGGTGGTGAAAGGGGATATAAATGTTCAGAAGGCAATAAATGTGGAGGTTACCCCTACCCTGGCAACTGCCTTAGTTGCAACTGGTAAATATCTTTTTGTAGATTAATGTGGGAGAAAAGCAGGCGCACACACAGTTCTCATTTTTAACACTGTTTTTCAAGTTTTCTGCATGCTGTGAGAATGAAATATTTAAAACGTTAGGTAAAAAAACGATTTAGTGCAAAAATCTTCAGGCTATAACAGCATCCTTATACCACAATCAGGGGCATATTTAATTAGATGATAATCGTCACGTGGGCAGTAGGTACAATTATTTTTCTTATTTTCCTTTTCAGGATGGAGTTGTATTTACGTGTGGTGGCCTCAAGTTTGGCTGTATGTCTATTTACAACAAATGTTGTAATCGAAAGTATTATAGTCAAATTTAAAACAAGAATGGCTAGGATTATACAATGAATTTCCAGAAATGAAAAGGTTTGAGATATCACGACGGCGATTGATAGTCAATTTGTTTTTCCCCAACTTCATGCGATAATTATTTACAACACTTTCCATTTGTTCACGAGTTCTTCAGGAATTGAATTCTCGTGGACTACACTGTACATGTCATCGAGTGTTACTTTTGTGCAGTGACAACAGCCACCTAGTTTTTAGGATCTCAATCAATTTGTCTCCCTTGTCATCGAGTGGAGACCCTGTTCGAGCCTGATCAAGTGACCACCCCAATTCCAGGTCTTAAAAAAACTGTTTGAAGGGTGGGGTAGAAAAGTGTCTTCTTTGCCAGTGTTACAAATCTACTATGTGAAGGTGGGAGGGCTATTTATTGTTGTCACTTGCCACAGGGTGTCAGAGCTAATCAGGAAACTTTAGCAACGATGATGGCGACCACAGCGAAAACATCTTTATGAAAATGAACTCGTATTTTTTCAAAATCGTTGCGTCTATTCTAACTCGTTTAATATGTCAAATGCAGGTGCATTTTCTTGGCCCCAGTTGCTCAAACAACAATGCAATTGACTTCAAAATACTTACCCACTGAATAGTGTTTTATCCGGTGGATAGCCCTATTCATCTCTTGAAGAACTGGAAGCTTGGGAAAAGAGAAAGAAACATTTATTTTCTTCTTTCTGTGTTTACATGCTCCTGCAGGGACGGCAAGCTGATGTACTAATAGCGTGAAACACGTAACAAAATGGTGTTCTTGGTACCTATTGCTTATTTGACGTTCTCGTTGCCGTTGCTGTCGCCGTCGTCTTTGTTATAAAGCTCTCTAAAGTTTCAAAATACCAAAAAAATCTTTATTGTGCTGACTCATTTTTATATAGGATTTGTGCTACAGCGTGTCACAAAAATCAAAGTTGTTAAATGAAAAGAGCTGCCCTCGTCTCGCCTTCGGCTAAGTCGCTGCACGGTCTCTACCTCGGAGAGATTTTCCAAACTTGGTCTGTAGGCCATGCTCCGAGAAACTAAACAGCGCTAGGTTCTCTAAGACAAGACCCAGAGCAGTCAATCCTGTTGTGAAAATAAGATGAGCCGAGGATTTAAAAGATGTATTGAGACATCGCCCTCGGTTCCCGGTACGATTAAAAGTCTAGGTGAGATATGCCACAACAGCCGCAAAGAGCCAAATGCAGCATCTTCTGAACACAGCTAGAAAGTGCAAGCGCAGTTTATACATACTTCAAAATACCACCGTTTAATTTCACGCCCCCCAAATTTGGACCTACCCCCCTACCGTTTTGAATTGGAAAGGTGGTCACATGATCATTGTCTATCTGCACGACGACAAGGGAGGAAAGGGAGAAATAGCCAAACGCAGTCCCTTCGGAACAAAGCTAAGAGATGAAACTATCACGTTCAATCTCACACTTCCCTAGTAACTATAAAATCATCTCTTCGAACATTGGTCGAGGGCCGACGCCTTCAGCGGTTTTTATTTAGAAAGGTGGTCACATGATCAGGTCAGAGTCACTGACAGACTAGGGTCTACTCGACGAAAAGGAAGGAAAAGGAGAAAGAGCTTAGGGAAGAGGATGTGACAACAAACAAATAAGATAAAAAGGGCGATACGTGCAAAGAGGAGTATTGTTATATTTATTACTCTTTAAACGTTCACGTTGCTGTTATGACATCTCAAACTTTTTCATATTTGGGGAATTACAATTATATTGCACAGTAATAGACTATAATACCCTGATTAGAAACTAAGGCCACGGATTGAAGGCCTCGCAGACGGTTATTACTTTCAACGTTTTTGCAGAGGCAAAGATATTTCATAGTAAAATTTAATATCATTGCCATCTAACGGTTCTTTTGACTGGTCCTTTTTGTTTACATTAATTAGTTCTGACAAGGGTTACACATAGAAGTCCCGGTGGATAATAATATATTTTAAGGATTTAAGTTTACCATGTTTTTAAGAACGAAGACGAAAGATAAAGTTGGAAAATTAAAATCGAAGAAACCAACAACAGAAATGTATCAAGTCTTTCCTTGTACTTGGGAGTTTCTTTAACTGCTGCCGGATTAGCTCAGTTGGAAAATGTTTTGGCCTTGCTGGTCGGGAAATGACAGGTTTGAGCCGCAGCGTAGGGTCTTAACACCTTCATGTTAACATCATAATGGCTATGATTAAACTCATTAGCCTCATCATCCTTACCCTTCCTGATCAATTGGAAAGAACTTCTGTTCGATAAGAAAAGTAATATCATTGGGGGAGGGGACTGTTAATACAATAACACCCCATGAAGGGATAAAGCTACGTTCACACAGTCACCGAACCAGTTTATGACCGGTGGAAAAATTCGTGTATTAACCAAAATCTAGGTCAAATTTTTAGCCGGTATATTCAAAACTTTGATCTGCGTGATGTGAACGTCGTAACTTTCCACATTTTCGTACGGCAAAGGCGTGGCTGGGAAACGCCATTTTTGATGTGCTAAAGTAACGCTGTTCCCATAGCAAACGCAGAGACTTATACACGTCCATCATCGAAAGTGATCGTTAAGCGCCGCTTTGAGTGGGAAACAGTGTTTGAATTTGAATACTTTTTTAAGCTATTCTTACGTAAAGAAGAAATTTCACTCCTTTGTCAAAAGCTTAGGCGTAGTTCCGGGAAGCTGTTTTAAGTTTGTCGTGTTTACACCCATATTCAACACTTAACTGGTTTTGAATGCAATGCAATAAAACTATCAGCCAATGAGACATAATCTATTGGTTTGTGAGGGATAGGTCCGAAAACGTTACCAGCCTTTTTGAAAAATTTAGTTTGGAAACATTACATTTAAAGATGAAAGTTTTACTGTCAAACTCAGAAAACCGTGAACACCTGAAAATGTCTTGAATGTTGATTGTGTACTGGCCAATCACAATGAAGTTCAGGATACGCAAGCAGACATCAAAACCACAAACTTATTACCGTTGCTGTTTGCGGTTTAGTTATCTCTCAACTTATTGGCTTATTTCTTGCAACACAATAACATTCGATAAATATTTCTGGTGTTCACGGTGAGTTTCACAGTAATGTGCTAGAGAATAATAAGACAAAGTTGGGCAAGTAACCGCATAAAGATTCTTTGCATTTTAAATTTACAATACGGTAACGAGACCAAACGTCGACAGGCATTTTAGGAAACGAACCCGGGTTCCGTACTGCAGGTTATTGAATATGTTTATTTATTATTCATTCCAAAATATTTCGCCGTCTCTGACTGGTTCCAATTCCTCGGCTAATTCTTCATAACCAACCAGCCCTGACCAAATTTGGAAGATGCGAGCAATATACCATCGATTCGATGGTATGTTTGATTTTAAACGAGACTGTATGGCGCGGCCAAGAGTGAACTAATAAAACAGGCGTTCACGGCTATCTAGAAACAGAACAAATAGAAGAAATAGCTAAATTTCTGACTAAAACTGAACGGAAGAAATGCAAGAATACACAACAATATTGCTCGATGGATGTTATCTACTTTTCGAGGAGTATCTCTAATAAAAAAAATCTGCTCATATCCTGAAACCGTGCCGAAAAGAAGCCAAAGTTCCACTGAAACTCTAGGAGGAAGTTAGCACGTTAAGAACTTAAACATATATTGTGAATCAGTCAATAATAAAACCATCGGCGGATAAACATTTTAGACAACAGTCTCCTCAATCTGCATAATTCTTCATAACATACGAAAGCCGAATTCAATAATTGCTAAATATGGTGAAAGTTATAGTAATTTCATTATGCTACGATACTCGATTGACTCGAGCCCATAGAGACCACACACGATGCCTTTTCAATGCTCTGAAGAATCTTCAGAGCACGTTCTTGTCATAGGCTTTGTATGTCTCCAGGGAATCCATCTGTTGTGCACCTGGCGATTGATGCTTAAAAATAGGAGTGGTCAATGTGGTCCAACGCTGGTGAGAAAAAAACAAAGCAAGAAATCCAAATGAAGAAAGAAGCAAGATCTAATTCAACTCCGTAAAAGCAACATCAATTCATAGCTCTTTTTAGTGATCCTGTACAACCTTCTCTAGCGAGAACCGACTGAGCCTGGACAAGAAGGTCGTTATTCTGCTCATCAAAATTTCGTTAAGGGAGTCACTAGGATACTGCTGTTTCAGCTGAGGTTATGAATTAGTACCTTTTTCACAGACAAAATTCCTCTGTAGAATTATGAAAAAGGTATCAAACAAACTTCGAGTGAGCGCATTTTTATTGATTTTTGCAGGCAAAGCATTAATTTTTAAAGCTGACCGAAATTTTCTACGTTTTGTAGCATTAAAATTCTATATGGCCACTGGTCAGAAATTACCCACCTACCCCTCCCCTTAGTGAACATTAACACTTACTTCTAACTTTGGGGAAAATGTTGGCTTAGGGGAGAGGTGATGGGCAGTTTCCCAGAGACGTATAATGATCCGTTGTATGCATAATTTTCAAAATATTTGATTATAATTACCTCCTTAAAAGAACCCGGTGTAGTGACAAACTTGTACAGCATCACAAATGGTATACAGGCGATTGATGAAAGGGCCATGATCCAACCAATGGCTTGTCCCCAGTCTGGATAATCATAGTCGTCATATTTGAGCGGCGAATATGTCACGAGACTAAAAATGAAGACCGCCTGTTGGGGAAAAATGAACTCACTTCAACGTACGGAATAGTATATTCCGCGACGCAGTAACAAAAACAAACAAGTGAGGCATTCTACACAGGCCTTGAAAAACTTCGCGTCCAGTAGTCCGGGACAAGTAGATTTTCTCTGGGCAAGTAACTTTTTAAGCTCATTTGCACAATAGGCAAAGGTCCAGCAAGTAATCTTCTAAGAAAATCGTTAACTAATACGAGCAAGAAAATGCGAGAGCTGCTTACCAAAAGACAAACAAAACTTCAAGTTTTTTTTTCGAGGCCCGATTACACACTTCCTTTGTGGTGAGTGGAATGGCAATATCAAAAAAGGCCCCGGAATTACAAAAGGGAAAAATCTAGACGTGATTCTGAAGTAATTTCATAATTTCACTGAGGTCATTCCTGTCAAATTTTTGTCAAACGTTACCAACTGGTTGGTTATGTTAAAGAAACTTCAAATTTGAAATATTATTGGGGGGGTCCCCATACTCTTTAAGGAGCAGCAGCAACTTGTGTATATGCAATAATTCATTACATGTGATTATATTTACGAGTACATGCTTTGAACACACTAATTTCCCCACGATTCCTCTTTTTCTACACTAGGAATAAGTCTACAGTGTGTATTAGAAATTTAATGCCATTGTTAAAAAGACAAAAAATGATCTGTCACCATGCTCGTTTAAAAGAAGATGACGATTTACCGTGCACACCTCTGGGAGTTCCACCCTTGAGGCAAAAGCCGCCATGTTTTAATGTGCGCACGCTATTACACGTGAAAATTGTGCGCGGTAAGGGTGCGCAATACAGTGCTATGGAATAACCTTAAATTCGTTTCCTCACCAAGCAAAAGGCAGGTGTCATCAACATCCAACACCAGCGGCACCAGGGATTGATACGAAATCCAATCATTCTTTCCATGTCGTCATAGAAGCGCTTGCCACCTGAATGATGATATATATAAAAAGAGTCACAACGTAACAAATCAAAGTTATTATCCTTTCCTTTTATGGTTCAACAGTAATGACACTCTGAGGGCGTGGGGCATAATAAGATTATGTAACCGACCCAGCATAAAAAGGAAAGGTATAGTGGGCGAAGCTTGATCAGGTCTCTCACGAGCGCGTTTTAAATCCATAAAACAATGCTGAAGAAACTATCTCTTTTTAAATTTTTTTTGAATCAAATTGAATTCTTAACCATGTTCGAAGATGTGCAAACGATCCAAAATGGAGCAGATGTAGTGTTGTTTATTATGGGTACGTGAGTAGGCAAGATGGAGCTATCTTGGCTTGTTTGTGTCCATAAGAAAAAAATCCTGTTGCAAACAAATACACAGACTGACCAGTCTTATTTCGGGTCATGTTTGATCGACATCAGACTCTATTATATTTTTTTCTATGGATGGACGATGTGAACCTCATCACTTGACAATAACACAAACAAAACCCAGGTTATTTTATTTCATATGGCATTTTTCTCACCGTATATCCAGCCAATGGCGATACTTTGGAAGAGAGCCACCCAGAGGAGAGCAGAACCACTGGCGGAGTAAGCATCAAATAGTTGAAAGACATACATGCCACCCTAAACAGACCAAACACAAGTAGAAAACCGCCATTAGTCTCGGCGAACTTGTTTAGCGTCCGATCCTTATTAATGTAATAATTTCTTGACAGAAATGTCCCGTCAGAGCCGTTTAATGATGACAAAGTTTTGTCCACACTTTGTAGGCGTTTGCATTTCTCTGGATACCCCAATGCTGCTTATCCTAAAAAAGGAAGACCTTTTCCTTGAGACCACTCGTCTACTATCAACGTCGCATGGGTTGAATTCCCGAAATCGCCTGTACGTTGGTCGCATTTGTTGTTAGCTATAGTCCTTTTTCCGCAAAAACAAACCTTTTAACGCATAAAAATTTCCAAAATTTTTTTAAGTACCTGAGTTTTAACTGAGTAAACAAATACAGAACAATTTCAAATTTAAACCGTAAAATTTGCAATTCTATTATATGTTTACGAACCGAAATGTTATGAAGCAGGAATCCGTTTCTGCGGGTATGTCAAGCTCATACTTATAGGTTCTATTTAATGGACTTAGCTCCAATTAACTGAACACTTTCTCCGGAAGATTTATCAGCATCAACTTTCGTAATCTGATGTCCTCGCTCGGTAAAAATGGTGTAACCTAACTCGATGGATACCTAATCGTGCGTTGTTGCCGGTTAAGAAAATACACCGTTGCAATGACCGTCGCTTGACTTTTGGTTTCCTTTGCAATTTGAGTGCCAAAGGACACATAGGGAATGAGAGAAAAATAAAGAGGCATCAGTGGCGGATCCAGGGGAGAGGCCCAGGGGGCCCGCCCCCTCCCCCCCCCTTCTTTTTAGACCAAACTGAGGCCCGAAGGGTGGAGAAAATTTTTTTTTGAGACCGGGCCCCCATTATCTCAGGGTCTAGATGACCGTCCCCCACCCTCCCCACTCCCCCTCCCTCTTATCTGAAGGTCTGGATCCGCCAATGGGCATGATATTATTACTAGATCATTTTCCATTGTCGGTTCGCCTCTCGCTTCTAAAATATTTACTTTCGAAAAGATACTGCAGTAACCACCGACCAACAAGCACGGTGAACGCTTCACAAGTTGTGAAAACTTCGTTTTACCTGTTCAACACTTTACCTCCCCACACCCCTGGCATTACCTCTTTTCTTTATAATCTGTGGTGATGTATGTAAAGTGAATAGCAAAAGTATCTGGAAATTTAACCCAAAGCGGAAGCCTTGAGTTTATATTACAGAGATCTTGAGACTTTTAGATTCCAAGAGGAGGAGAACGAAATTACTGGAGGGCGCGTGAACCAGCGTCATTTTGGCGGGAAAACGTGATAGCCGAAGTTTTAGTGGCGGAAAAAAGTTATTGGTTGTTAGATGTTCAACTTTTCTTGTGCAAAAAGTAAAATGAAGCTTTCCTCGATACCTATCTCTTGAGAATACCTTAGGTCAAATTTCGCTCTCGTAGTCGACGTCGCCATGCAATCTAAAGGTCTCTAATAATAATGCTTTACACCACTACATGAGAAATTTCAGCAATTTGATTGGCTTAGAGCAGTGGTATTTCAGCTTAATTTGAAATACCTACATGTGAAAATTACAAACTTTCTTCGGGTAGTAGTATAAGCAAATAATAGCATGATTTGTACGTGATATTTGGCATAAATACCACTTGTGATATTTCAAAATTGTCTGAAACTTCACTCACCTAACGGCTCGTACGTATAACAGTTTTCAAATATCACTCGTCGTATTTCTGCGAAATATCACTACTAATCATGCTATTACCTATACTAACAACGATATTTATCAGACAACTTTAGAGGAATTACGTAATTAGGTAGAGGGGACGAGTAATTGGGGATCGCGAGAACTTAGTTTTGTACATGTAAGTATCTTTCAGAAGTTCAGAAAGAAGAAATTAGACTTCTCAAAAATCTCAAGTAATCTACTTAAAATATAAAGATAGTATTAGCCTCCACTTGAAAACGCCAAGAATAAAAAAATACTACTTTAAAAAAGCTTACAAAGAACGTCATCTAAAAAATATGATGACCGATTAAATCTTCGTAGAACTAAATAGTGCAAGAGCTACTCACTTACAAGGCCGATTCAGCCATTATTATAAGAGCTTTAAAAGTTGCCATTTGGGCGTTGTAAGACGTTCAAAAGTTCCCTTACTTTGTTCAACTTTCAGTTTTGCGCGTACGTCAAGAAAATGTCACGAACTTAAAAGATTAACATGTAGAAACAAAAGACCCGTTTGGACTTGTTAAACTGAAGGTGAACCAACTCTTAAAAACATTCGAGTATTTAGCAAGAAGCTTTAAAGGTTACTAGCATGCAAAAAGAACAAGGAAACAACATAAATTACTACAGTATGCATTACTTACAAGTCAATCTCGTTATTCAAGGTTTGGCTAGCAAGCGACCACTAAACCTCTGCAAAGAGTAAGGGCTATAAATTTCGTTGGAAACAAAATTTAAATACACGCTGCTTGACGGTCACCTACTTCAGTTTCTAAGTATGCATGTACGTGTATTGAAGATAACATACCATGAAGGCTACCCAAAGAAAACATACAAGTCTAGGCTTGCCGTGCTAATGTTAGATCAAAATTATACTTTTGTACTTTAAAAAGACAAATGTGTAGAGCGATCTTTATAACGACACGCACTTAAAACGTTATTTATAACAACTTGGTTAGAGAGAAAAAAACAAAACAGAACACCTACAAAAAAAAACAATCAAAAGTAAGAAAATGAAAAAGTACGTATTATAAAACAGGTAATATCTCTCTTGTTCGCCTAATTTCAACACTCTGCTCCCGGGTACACGAGCACAAAATAAGAGGCTGAAAAGATTAATGACGCAAGAACAAAAGAAAGGATATAAACAAACAAACAAACGCTAAAAAGATTAACTTGAAACATTCCCTATTTAACTGACGCGCACGTAGCGTTGATCTCATTAATGGCAGTGTTTTTGTTCAGCTCTCATCATGGTTCAGTGTTTCGCTGTTTTACTGATTATCTGTTTTTCTGGGGGTTCACTGGGAACAACTACCTCACCTCAGCAACAAAACACCGCAAAGTTAAAAGATTTATGCGAGGTAAGAAGAGAAAACTATTTTACCCTTTAAAAGAAAGTTCACAATAACGTTGCACGGGAACCGCCTGCCACTTGACTCATTGCTACCATTCAAGTAATATATCAAACATGAGATGCAGTGTTTCATCACCAGATGAAACACCGAGAAGAGAGTTGAAAATACGACGCGCAGCGGAGTATTTTTGACGAACTTCGAGGTGTTTCATCTGGTGATGAAACACTGTGTCGAATGTTTGATATTTCTTCTCAAACAAAATCATTTTTGAAGGAGAAATTAAGGATGCAAATACTAAGCAGTGTTTCATCCGATTTCCAAACACTCATTAAACATTAATTTCCTTTGTATTTTCTTAATGAATTATTAATGAGTTTGAGAAATACATGTACAGGCTTTTGCACAGTTATTCGTGTGCCATCTTTAACTTGCACAAGTTAATATCCTATCGCATAAACCGCAAAGATACACACATAACAACACGTAATACAGTTAACATCTTTCAACTGTCGACCTTTTTGTCCCTGCTTCACAGACTAAGAATTCAAACGACAGTTTTTCGATATCACACTTTCTTCATCACCGGCTATTGTGCTCTTACAAAAGAATTGAAACGGCGGGTGGGTGACTATTAGCTTTTAGCGTAAAGAGGAATGAATTAGTTCATGGTCACCAATGTTTGATCAAAACTTGCAGAAAACTGAGGGCCAATCGTGGGGAAATATTCTGTAATCCTTTCAGATTATTATAATTATATACCACAACCGTTTTTTTTTTAAATTTCATCAAGGTGTAAAAACAAGGTATAGTGCGTTTTCACTCACAAAAGAAAGTATTTACATAAGAACAAAATCTAACTCCTACATTATTATTGCGGAGCACCAACATGGCCGCCGTCCCGCGATTTGGAAAACTAATGTGGTTGCCGTGACGTCACATGTGAAAACACTCTATTTAGAAAAACAAATAGACCAAAAAGGCCCAGCTTGCACCACCCTCCCCCGACGTCTTTTAATCTAGGACACCTATATTTTCAGAAATCTATACTGGGTCATGGTTTTCCCGGCATACCAGGATCAAATGGCATGCCGGGAATGCCCGGTGTTCCGGGACCGCAAGGACCCCAGGGAAGGGAAGGTGCAAAAGGACAAAACGGTGATAAAGGATCACAAGGAATACCGGGTCCAAGAGGAGACAGAGGGCGCCAAGGGCCTCTCGGGAAGAGTGGACCACAAGGAATCAAAGGAATAAAAGGAGAACAAGGACTTGTAGGAATAAAAGGAGAGCCAGGCGTTGTGGGAAATCAAGGAAGAAAAGGAGACAAAGGAGAGAAAGGAGAAAGCGCCAAAGCAAGTCAAGCAAGTGTAGTAGCACAAACCAACTGGAAACAATGTGTGTGGAAATCATACAGCAATACTGATAACGGAAAGATTAAGGTAAACAAGGGACGGGCTGAATGAGAACAACAACTCAGATTATTTTCAAAGATATATTAACGAACTTTTACAGCTATAGGACGATAAATTTTCCTACTACTTTCAACTTTTAATTCCGCTCCCTGCCAAAGCCGTATTGAAAAATAATAATAGAGAGCAGTTCATTCCTTTTGGTTTTATTTCAGGATTGCAGCTTCAACAAATTGAAGGCCGATACAGCTCTTAAAGTTTCGTACCAGGGAAATGTGAAAATGTATGGTGATCAGAAGTGTATTCGATTGTACTTCAAATTCAATGGAAATGAATGTAGTGGACCGATGACGATCGAGGCTGGTATATACAGTGACTGGCCTAGTGTCCCAAACCTTCATCATCACCGGTCATTTGAGGGCTACTGCGAAAACATTCCCAAAGGGACGGTTCGGGTGGAGTTATGGGTAGGCCAGTGTCGAGGCTATAGTTTGGGCAATGCTTACACCGGTTGGATTTTCGTGTCCCGTATAATGATTGAAGAAGTATCCAGGCCGCAGTCCTAGAAATTACCAGTGAATAAGAAGACTATTTTGCTTATATAAGAAAAACTTTCAGTCGCAAATACAATATAGCAAACTTAATGAATCTAGAACAGTCAGATCGTTAATTCGCTAAGCGTTGAAAAATAACTTTGAATTGGTAAGTATCGTCCTTTTTTGTTTTATTCAGTTATGATTTTATTCCAAAAAATGTAGTTTACCGGTTCAGTAGAAAACAGAAAAACTACAAACAAAATTCGTACTTAGAAATATATCTAATATGTAGACTTAATAAAGCGTCCATAAGAAAACAATTATCATTATAATGAAATTCCAAGTCAAAGAGCAAGTTTGGCCCTAGTTTTTCAAAAGGCGGACAACGATATACACCAAATATTCTTATTCAATGAATAGCGCAATTGGTTTTCTAAATAATTAATCACTGAATATTGATTTATCCAGCGAATTGCGCTGTCCAACTGTTGGACAATAGGCCACTTGCACTAAGAGGTCACGTGGCCAATGCTTCCTTTAAACAATGAGTTGGAATCTTGCTGATGCCAAAATTTGTTAGAGCACACAAAAATTATCTTACACCCGAAATTTGAGAGGAAACGCATTTAAGGGAGATATTTTGTGGCACTTTGATTTTTCAGCAAAGTAGTATGACTTGTATTGGCCGCCATGTTGGAGGGCATGCTCTTGCCCTCCAACATGGCGGCCAAGACTACTTCTTGCTTCTATCTTGTTCAACGTTTCATAGTTACGCTCAAATGTGCTGTAAACATTATCATATCATCTTTTCAACATTTTCCTTGAAGTTTAAGTGCAAAATTTGGGTTCAGAGAGAGGTAATTCATAATTTTAAAAATCACATTTTGGTCACGTGACCATTTCCGAAGGCAAAATCATACAACTTTCATTTTCATAAAAACGGTGTCACATGCCTCTTAGTGCAAATGGCCTATTGGGGCTTGGTGGTGGCTTTCAGTTTCTTTGTAACAGGTAGAAGCAGGACTCAAATTTAGTTCCCTGGCGGGGGAATGTTTTTCTGTGCATGAATGGTTCTGGTCAACAACATTGACTTGTTACTTGCTTGCACCTTACAATCGGTCACTTATCTCATTTTATAACCATGGACCAAATTTCAAAGTTTTTAAGTGCGTTCGACGCCTAGCCTGTGATCATGCCTTTAGTCCCTATGTACATAAAGGTCATTCGACGCCAGCAACACGCAACCTAAACTCAATGCGCGAGAAGATGTATTAAACATTACATTTAAATCATCCAACCACTCACTAAGAAAATTAGATTTCAACGCAGTCAAATTGAGAAAAAGTTACTAATTATAAACAGCCATGGTTCAATGCAATTCCTGTTACAATGTAATATTGGATTCTTTATACTAGTTACAGACAAAAATTACCAAAGCTTAATTTTCTAAACCCATAAAATATAACCCTACGCCAGAATAATTGTGGGGAAAAGGGGTAATGGATGACGTATTCCAACGACAAACAGTGCGCCACTTTTCTCGTCAAATTATGAGTATCTACTATGCACGTGATTGGCGGAGCCAAATCAGTTGGCGTGGGAAGATCTCGTGAAGGAAGTTACCTGTGATAGGAAACGAACTGTTTTGTCTCTCTTTAAGGATTTAAAGCAAATCTACGGTTAATATTGACTTTAATTTACATTAGATTGGCCGTCGCTTATGGAAGGTGGTCACTTACGAGAAGTCATAGAGGTTCGACTGTATAAAGGAAAACATACCTTTGTCACCATGGATAATCCAATAAGGTACCAAACCATGCATACACAGGCAATGAAGATTTCTTTACGATAACCACGCCTTAACTGCTTAGGAAACAGGTCCACAATTGCGGTCACGAAACCCTCAATGCCTACGAACTTGAATCAGAAAATATAAAGTAATTTTTGGAAGCAGGTATGAGATGCGTCTGACTGATACCTAACTTATAAAAAGCCGTTTTCTGACGTATTGGTTGGGGAATGCACAGGTGTACGTGTAAGGCAATCCAACTATATAAGACAATTTTTTTATGGACATGTTATTCTTAATTGACAAAACCAGAAAACAAAAACTTAAATTTCCCAACAAATCAATTTCTTTGCCCCATTAAAAATAACCGTTGGAGCCGCTACATGGCTGACGGAGGCGCGAACTCACTGAAAGCCAACGTCTGTTTTGTCGCCTAAACGCGAAGGCCATAAAAAAAGGAACGAATGAAAAAAAAAAACAATAATAATAATATTATTATATTGGCTCTTTATTATAAATAAAAGCAGACAAAGAAGCAAAAATTATTTAATGATATACAAATAATCGACTTCATTAACAATCACTATTTTCCTTGCTTCGGCTTTAATGGACTATTTTTTAATTGCTTAATGGTATTGAGTGAACCTCGCAGCCAATAATCTTTCCACACAAAAAAAATATTATACTACATGGTTTGGAAATGTTCAATACCTCGCTGTCAAGCCCTAACAGGAAGACCATAAAGAAGAATAGAACCGACCAGAGAGGAGCCAACGGCATCTGAGCAACTGCTTCTGGATAGGCGACAAAAGCAAGGCCTGGACCTGGAACATACCGGAAATAAATATTGAATAAAGGTCCTATGGCATTGTTCTAACAGCCAATCAGCGTTGAGGCCAGAATCTGGCTGCAGTGAACACAAGCCTGTGAGGCTTTGTATCAGGCCCAATTTTACCGGGAGACCGTAAGAGAGAATGTACGAGAACGGCTAAAATTGGGCCTGATCTCAGGTTCTAAAATGACGCCAAAGTGCAAATGGCTTATGGAAGCAGTCACCTTGTCGAAGTGAAAGGAGGCAGCGTGACCGAGTTATCCGAGGGTCCCGATGTAATTTTCCCCGTCTAAAAAAATCTGCAACATGCATCTAATCTAATCATCAACCTACAAACCTCTTCCCCATTAAAATAGTACTTCTTCTCTCATAACGGTATCCGAGTATCGGAAGTGAATTTATTAATAGTGATACATACATTTATCAAGACCTCCTTAAGGTGTCTGGATAAAATTTGTTTTGATCAGGTTAACAATGACATCGGAGTTGATATGGCAACGAAATAGTGTCATTACTTATTTTACTTGCAGCCATATTTTTTGGCATTGGGAAATCTTCTTCCAAAGGGAACTTTTTCCTCCAATACCAACCCCGAAGTTCGTGAAGTTTAGGCGAAATCTATCAACGCGTTATCGAGACATTTTGGGATGAAGATTTTATGGAAATAAATACGGTAGTGGCTTTGTAAACATTTTGGTCGACTGAAAAAAAATAAGCAAATAATTTTGAAACTGCTCGATCGATTTTTTTATGAAAAATTCAGATTCTTGAGATTAACCGTCGTTTTATAAGACCTTTGAGTTTCAAGATTACTGATAAATTGTAACGCAGTAAAATAAAGTCTGCAATTCGGTAATTTTTTTGTCGGAAATTTCTTTACACTGAGAGTCTCATTATTCAGGTGTTAAGGTCGGTACACACTAGGCGACAAGTTGCAGCAACATGTCGCGGCGACACGTTGCAGCGACAAATCGCTTCCTGTGTACTGGAGAATTTTTGTGAAAATCTTTGTCGCTGCAACAGAATTTGTCGCCGCAAAAAGTCGCACAGATTCAGCCTGATTTGATTTTTTGCGACTTGTTGCAGCGACAAAATTCTGTTGCGGAGACAAAGATTTTCACAAAAATTCTCCGGTACACACGAAGCGATTTGTCGCTGCGACGTGTCGCCTCACCTTGTTGCTGCCTCTAGTCGCCCGACCTGTACACATGGAGTGATCTGTCGCCGCGACGTGTTGCAGCAACTTGTCGCCTAGAGTGTACCGACCTTTATCTCCAAGTTTCATCTTTTCGTGGACAACAATAACTAACATTTCTGCATATTTCAAATTCATTGTTAGTTAATGCTGTTCACTCAAGAATGAAATTTGGAGACAATACCCCTGAATAATAAGAGTAAAATAAAAGTAAAATAAGTCATGGCGTCATGTCGTCGCTATGACAACTCCGATGTTATTGTAACCCTGATCAAAACAAATTTCATCTTTATCTAAGACAGTTGCGGTGGTAATTTTTCCAAATCTTAATTAATGGAGACGTAGTCTATGCTCAAACTTGGAAGGTATTGACCCTGAAAAACCCCATCGAGCCACCTTAAAACATGGAACAAGACTACACTTTTTTATAATTAGGCCTGTGTACATTATGCTAGCATTTTTTTTAGCATTTTAGTGAGGCAAAAGCATCAAGCATTATTCAAGCATTTTAGCGGCATTTTTGCGGAAAATTATTATTTTTTCTCACCAAAACTAAAAATTGTAAGAGAAACGACTTAAACTCCAAATTCTAAGGAAGGATTCAAATTTCACCTTAATATAGCCGTGTAGATGAACATATTTTTGCTGTATTAAAACTATTTTACCTGTATATATTGTTGTCATACCAATTATACATTTTTACTTAGCCTTACCCCATTAAAACGTTCAGCACTAATAAAATTGATGATGAACACTATCGAGCATTAGTGAAATTTTTTTTTGAGGAGGGGGGGCCAATCTTTTTCGTGGGAAAAATGGAGCACTAAGGTGGAGCATTTTAGTGGGGAAACAAAATTATAATGTACAGAGACCTTTTTACAATGACCTTGGTCAAGAGCTTTATCCTCTCTTGCCTTGGTGAATTCAAAAAAGCAAAGTGCTAAAATGCATGGATACAAAACAACTGGCATAAATAGTCCAAGAACTTTTTCCTAGAAGTTATTATGCGTTAAGATTTCCGTATAATTAGGGCGATATCCCATTGATTCTTGGGTAGTCTCCGTGTTCATTCTTACCTCCTTTGGCGACATCCTCTACTTTTACGCCTTGCTTTTGCGCCATAAAGCCCAGCACGGAGAAAATTACAAACCCACCATAGAAACTCGTGCCACTGTTTACACAGGCGAATATTATGCTATCCCTGAACCAGAACGAAAAATACGTTAGAAGGGCACAAGAAAGTGCAAAGGTACTAAGCTCTGACGTCAGCATACAAAGGCACCACTGGCAGCCGCTTTCAGTCCATTTATGAGCTTACTGTACCCACCCAACCCATGATGTGAATGATGTGATGTGTAAAGGTTGACCACAACACCGGGGTCTACGTCCGCCACTCTTTTCGAACAGTGGTGTGGGTTCTTTTACGTCCCACAAGAACCAGATGAATGTAAGTGCTGTGAGGCGGGACCTACGGTTTATCGTCCTTATCCGAGAAGACTAGAAAGTCTAACCATTTACAGATGTCATTACAAAGGCAGCACTTTCTTCTCATATATCTAAAAACCCCAAGTGTTGGTCCGGCGGGGGTTCAAATCCGTGACCTCCCGCTCAACAGACCGGCGCTCTCCCAACTGAGCCAACCAGGCGGCACATAAACACCATAAAATGACTGCCAGCTACGCAGGCTAGTATTTCGACTGCAATAAGAGAGAGCACGTCTAAGGGTTCTATGGCAAGTTCCAGTGCAAGTTCTAAATGATTACTGCAGTCATGTTGTCACTGGCGAAACAGAGCCTTAAAGCATAGAGAGATAGAAGCCTAATCTGCTGGTACCGATGATGATCTTGAAGTGTCCTTTCTTACCGGTAGCAATTGTGATTGAATTTGTTATAACTTCCAAGCGCAATAAGTGTTCCAAGGCCAATAGAATACGAGAAAAACACTTGCGTTCCAGCGTCTAACCACACCTGTGCAATTAAAAAAATAAAAAAAAATCAGCTTCCGTCAAAAAGTATGTTCCTTTCGTATGCGCACAGCTATACTAGAGAAAATTAGAGTCACGATTACGTCAAACGTGAATTTGTACCACGTGACCACTTTCCCCCGTAAATTGTAGTTTATTACTGTAAATTACCTCTACACAAAGAAACGTAGTTTCTCTTTATGTTTATCCAGAAGAATTGTCTGGACCTTTTTTATCTGGTTATTTTCTATTTTGAGAAATTCTCAACTTTGCATCTGACGTTTGCGGTTAACTTGACTCTAAAATAATAATAATAATAATAATAATAACTTTATTTGAGTCTCAAATCATTCTAGCCGAGCACGAGTGCTGTACTAATTGGGGAGACTGTAAATCAAATAAATCAAATCAAATCAAATGTTGGTTTTTGAGGAGAGGGGAAAACCGGAGTTCCCGGAGAAAAACCTCTCGGAGCAGAGTAGAGAACCAACAAACTCAGCCCACATATGACGCCGGGTCCGGGAATCGAACCCGGGACACATTGGTGGAAGGCGAGCGCTCTCACCACTACACCAACCCTGCTCCCCCAAAAATAAACAAAGGCATAAACAAAGGCAGCATTCACGTGCACCAATCTCCCTCAAAAACTCTGTTGTGTTGAATTAATGCTTAAGGGATTGGTTTATCACTCGCTTAAGGGCTTTCGGATCTCGTTCTTTACAGACGATTCAAATATGCGTGAACAAAGCAACTTATGTGAAACCGTGTGTGCATGCTTACGGTACTGGCAGATAAGTTCCTGTGGACTTAAGCTTTTATTTGTGTGTTCTCACCTGGCCATCCTTAAGTCGGGTCACATTTGGAGTAAGATAAAACTTGATACCTTCAGAGGCACCAGGGAGGGTGACGGCTCGTATTAGAAGAATTGTCAGCAGGATATATGGAAAAGTTGCAGTGAAATATACAACCTGTAACAGACCGAGACATGATGTTAGAAAATGGAACCAATGGCAAATATGTGCATTGGTCAAATGATTACTAGTTTACAGGCCTCAGAACATATATTTAACAAATCGACCACAATTTTCCTTGGTCTACACTCTTACAGACCATAAAAATGACTTCATAAGATGTTCAAAGCTCACGTGGAACCACGAGCCGCAGGCGAATGGTTTCACTGCAAAGTTTTGAGCATTTCATCGCGTCATTTCTATGGTCTATGGTATGGACCATGGAAAATTGTGGTCGATTTGTTGTTTTCAATAACAATTTTTTTTTTACGAAAACAACCGGCGCTGCGTGACATGTTACGTCATTTTTATGGTCTATTCAAGCAATAGACCACACTTTCTATAGGTTTACCGGCAAGATAACCCACGCGGGATGTTGGGAGAACACGAGAAAACCTTGTAAATCACGAGCCCAATATAAAATAACTTTAAGTTTTCTATGAGTTTACTGGCACAATAAACCATAGGTTTTTAACCAATCAGAACGCGCGTACTATCTTAGTTATTTTATAAACTCTCATAGACCATAGCTCTCGACCAATCAGCGTGCGAGGACTCGCTCAGTTTATTGTAAAAAACTGCAAACAACTGGTTATTTTGTTCCCCTTCAAGAAATCACTTGATGTTTTTCTGTGAATTTAAAGAAATATGGGTCCTACAAGAAAAGGCATTTAGTGTTATTTTATAGCCAAAAAACTCTTTAAAGAAGCTCGTAATGGATGCAGAGCTATATACCCTAAACAGTATATCACCTTTGCCAAAACCCCTCACCTTGCCCGTAGACTTTACCCCTTTGAAAACGCAGAGGTAACAAATAATCCAAGCCAACAGCAGACACAAAGCCAGGTCCCAATTCACAGTTCCTGGTTCGTCCAGAGCGTTACCAATCTTTAATACTCTGAGCCTGAAATCCAGATAACGCAGCAAATGATTTTTAGTACAAGGTTTTTGTCACACTTAGCGGGAAAATTTTAAATCGAATAGGAGTACAAAACAGTTCGAGCACATACATCTAAGACTTGTCTCACTAATCGTTTTGTGTAGTGCCTATATCTCCAGCCATGTGTACTATTAAGGTAGCTCGAAGGAGGTTTTTAATAAAGGGTCAATATCTCCCTTGTTTGTGAATTATCTACGTCACCATTAACAAAGACCTGGAAAAATCAATACCACAACTGTATTAGAAACAGATTAAAATTTATGTCAGCGTTACAATAACATTGGAGTTGACATGCCAACGAAATAACGCCACTACTTACTAGAAATTAAGCAATAAACTGGACTTTTTTGATGTTCGGTCGTTATGTTTAGAAAACGAAGCGCTTTTGAAATGCAATTTTACCTCACAGTAGTTTTATTAATTTCTAAAACGTGGTTGAAAAGATCATGGGGATAGCAATAGCCGCTCGCAAGAAAAAAAGATATGATTATTATACCCTGAGGTGCTATTTTTGGTGTTTTTTTGTAAATGTTTTGGTCAACTTTAACAAATGAGCGAATAATTTTGGAACCGCTAGAATTTTTTTTTTCAATTTGAGATTCTCAAGATCAACCACTGTTTTAAACGACCTTTGAGTGTCAAGATTATTGATAACTTATCAAACAATAAAATAAGGGCTACAATTCGTCAGAAGTTTCGTGTTTACAAGAATAAGCCTCTCATTATTCCGGTGTATTGTCTCCAAGTTTCTTATTTTCATGGAAAACAATACCTGACATGTCTGCGTATTTCAAATGCATAGATTTCGCTCAAACATCGCGAACATCCAGGCAGCTATATGGGAAAAAATGCTCCCCCTAAACTATTTTGGAAAAAAAGTCCCCAGTGCCGAGAAAAACATCTGCAAGTAAAATACGTAATGGTGTCATTTCGTTGCTATGAAAAATCCGATGACATTGCCACCCGGATAATGACAAATTTTAATCTTAGCTAATACAGCTGTGCGTGTAATTTTTCCAATCTTCGTTAACGGCGCCCTAGTTACTGCTCCTTACGCCTTCCACCCACTCAGTCATTCAGTTAACCCTACATGTAGGTTCTCAATATAAATCCATACAATAAAACATGTATGAAACTACAAACGAAGCAAGTAAAGAATGCAGTAGATGTTTTCTTTGTACGATTATTGTTGGTTCCAAAGTTTAGCTTTACGAGTACGTACGAGAATGAGATAACTTACTCCCAATATTCCACACTTGCAGAAACCTTTGCAGCTTTGGCTAAAGCAGTTGGCGTTGTTGAGACGTTGGACATGTTTGCCATGATCGTTGGTAAAACAGTGGCATTACCCAAGGTTGCGTTTACACCTGTGCTGTTTGCTATGGTTCTGTTCACACTCTCTCCAGTGCTATTGGTCGCTGTAGTGAATTCAACGCAGTTTGCGGTGTTCCACTCATTTCCACACGTTGACCAGGGAAGAACAGAAGTGAAAGACGCAAACATGTAAAACAGAGCCCAGCCCAGAATAACAATGTAGTAAATGTTCAAAAACTGGACTATAATTACACTAGCACAACCAATGCCTAAGGAATGAAAAAGAAAAAACAAACCTTTGTATAAAAAAAAACTATGTATAGAGTGTTTTCACATGACGTCACGGCGGCCATATTGGTGTCCAAAAACAATAAAACGGCGGCCATGTTGGTGTCCCAAACCAGTCCTGTGGGAGTTAAACTCTTTTCTTATGCAAACCATTTCTTTTGTTCCAATAAATTTGCATAGATGCTGACCAGGTGAGTGAAAACACTCTATAATGAGTCCGCTGTAATTTGAAAATGCATATAAGCTGATGTGCTGAATTCGTCCAAACAAAAACAAGTTTTAGTATTTGTGATCCCAATCAGAGTTCCCATTAACGCAGAGGTGTGCATCATATACGCAACAAAAAATGTAAAGGATGCATAGTTTTTTTTGTCATAGTGGCATACCCAAAAAATCTTTGCGATCATCATGGCATGTCTTTCGAGCCGCCATTTTGTCACTCGTCGGGTCATGTCTATACAAAAGTTAATTCTATATTGTTTAGCCTTCAACATTGAGGAAAACTTAATGAAATAAAGATCAGGGGGATGATACCCAGGTGACGAAACGCAAATTTTGTCCTAAATAGCTTGAGGAGTTTTAATTGTTAAAATTTGATTCCACTGAAAAACAAATGAAGTGCAAAGTTTGGGCTCATCCTCGGTGTAAGAACCTGTTTAACTCACCGGTGACGTAAAATAAATAAAACAAAGAAGTCAACACAATAAAACCAAGAAAAACAAAAGGTACAAAACAATGAAAAAGTTCACAAGTTCTTACACCGAGGTAAACCCAAAATTTGTCTCGATGCGTATGGCTGTAAACCTAAACCTTCACAAAATTTTGTGCTTGGAGTAAATAATTTCCAGCGCTCAAGTTTAACACGACATCAATGTGGTAATGATCACACTGTGGCTATGAGTTTCATCAAACAAAGAAGATCTCACGAGACTGTTGTGCACCATATTTAAGAGAAGGAAAGCACGGCAGTTGAAGGCTCATGTAAGGAAGGCTTTTGTCATGGGGAATTTGTTTTAAGTCTATTGATTTTTATTATTTAAGAGACAGGTCGTCCACTCACGAATTTTTTTTCCTTATTGTTTTTCTGTGGCGTTAATTTTTAATTTACAGATTGCCAATAGTAGCTCAGATCTGAAGAATGACACTTGACTGTGACTTATTGTAAATGGTTTTCGAATCACTATATTAATAAGGTCTACTTGAGACTCTAGTAAACTAATGTAAGATCTCTGTTATTGGTATTAGGAAACACGAGGGGCACACTTTATTCCAAAAAAAAAGTATTGTTAATAATATTATTGTGTTACTGCCCGGTCTTGGTTTTTACTTCTCTGTTGAACAAGTTAAAATTATATTTTAGTAATAAGCAGGGGACCCCAGAAAAGCAAACAGGACCCCAACGTTTTGGAACGGGGGGTCTCAAGGATCCCTAACTATCCCTAACTAATGAAAACTTAAAAAACTAGTTAGGAGATGCAACAGTCTTATTCTTCTTATCCGTTAATAGAGCAACTGCGAGTCTCCTTTGCGGCAAGCGTTAACTTGTGCCACGTGACAAGTTTCCCTTTTAATTGTCCGACTCCTTCTCGTTTTTTGGTCAATAAGGATCGTTCAGGGCAGCCTTAAACTGCTTACTTTCAATTTTGCGAAATTCTCAACTTGAATCAGACGTTTCATCTAACCAGACCCGCGCCGCCTGGTGTCATGTGGAGCTTTTAAACTAATTCGATTACGTTCTCTCGACACTATTTTCATTTGTTTTGGACAAAACAAGTTCCCCCCCTCCCCCGCCAAAAAAAAACGTTTTCATATTACTGTGTTACCACGAAAACTAACTCTGATAGTGCATCACGCTTTTTGGTACATTATTTTATCAACTTCCACTACTCTACTTCGACGTAAAACGTGAACACACGACGACAAATTCTCCTTTCTCTGTTTCAACTTGGATACAATCCTCAAGAATTCAACTTCAGAAAATTCCCCTAAATTCGAAAAATTGAACGACGCTAAAGAACCGCGATTAAGTTTTAAAAAAAAGCGAAGCCTTTCTTGTTTTTTGGGGGGAGAGGGTGGTCTTTTTCACTGCCGTCGTCGTCTCAATCCTTAATACCCAACAAGATTTAAACAGCGTCACGTGCAAATGCGGCGCTCTTTAAGTAAAATAGGGTAACACATAAGGGCAACAGCTCAGAAAACTCTACGAAAAAAGTTATCCGATGAGCATTAATTTATCACTCTTCAAAACTATTTTTAAATTGCTGGAATATGTTTGATATTTCGTTAAAGATGTCATTGACAACGTTTAAGCATCATGTGTTAACGTTCTCTACTTGAATTAAATCATTTGACATTCTTGTCCTGACGAGAACGCTGGAGAAATTTACAAAAATGTGAAAAACACTTGCACAGGCATCGTTTAGCAAATCTATCCTACTGGTTAGTACCATTTTGTTTCACCGTTGCTGTAATAATGGCAATGACCTTAATACGGTTTAATAATTGTTGATCAACAAATGCTGCATCTCTTGAAGTTCCATCTTGTTAGAGCTTGTTTCACCTCTGTACTGTCTATCAGCATTTTGAATAACCCACTCTTGTCTGGGAACTACTTGGCAAGGCGATCATTATGATTAACAAACATTCCAATTTTTTTTGCCTCAGAATTTGCACTAAACAAGAGTTCAGTCTCCTTTTAGGCAACGCTTTTTGGTCCTGACGACCAACATAGCAGCTAACAAAGCAGCTAAGAGGTTAGCTGCAAGCCAGATTTTAAGACGGTTTTCAACATGGTACGATGTACTGACTTTTTCGACTAAAATCGCGCAATCTAGTTAATAAAAAAATGGTGAACCGTGTTTCAATGGCTGTAAGTTCTACTAATACTTTAATCAGACAACTGTATACAAACCTTGGAAAAGCGGACATATCAGCCACGCTGTTATTCCTCCTTGACTAGTTAACTGTCCCAGCGCCACTTCCAAGATAAGGATGGGCACTCCAGCAAAAATTAGACAAATAAAATACGGGATGAGAAAACAACCTTGGAAAAAAAACAAAAACAAAAGGGTTAGGAGGCACTCCGAGAAAGTGAGAAAAACCAAAACTCCCTCGTTTCTTACTCTACTTTTCATCTTCCATCTACAGGGGTATATCCCTCTGTTTTCGTCAAGCCCCGTCGACCATGGATGTTTACTGTCTAAAGCCTTTTTAAAAGCATCTTCATTATAAATTTATGGATTTCATTGCTGTCATCGACTCATGTTAAAAGACACGCGTCAGTAGCTTTTTAGCCCAGTTGGAAGAAGATCTTCTTCACAATTACAAAATTGATTTAATGACAAAAAGGTCTTTCTTGAATATCAACGACTCCCTGATTGACAAACAAAAAGGCAGATAACGAGCGCGATATTTTGTAAGTAAATGTAAATTGCAAGTGTTTGGGCGGCTTTGCCCCAGGTAATGATAACGATCTTTTGTAGCGCCACCAAATATATGGAAGAGTCGAGCCGCAAGTAAGACTTCGTGTTGGTTGTAAGAAATTTTAAACAAATTAAACGTAAAACGCTCCCGCAAATAATCGGGTCGTGAACAAAATTAGTTTAAATTACTACTATATAGTCCTTTTCACAGTGTGTATTCAGTGCAGCCCTATTCATGCAGGGTACGTATAATGAATGCTGAAGGCGCTGACGGAGAGACAGAACACACTGACCGGACCAGTCCCTATTGAAAATGAAATGGGCTTTTTGAAGAAAGTTTGCTAAAATCCATCACTAGAGCGTACACCATTAAATAAACCGATTTAGCTGGACAGTTTTGATTAGTAGTGAAATAGGCTCTTGGCATGACTTGATCACGTAATCAACTTTCGGTAAACACGAAAACAGTTTACTTTTGAAAAATTTTGTCAGCACAAGCTGAAAGAGCATATTAAAATTAGGTAACCTGAGTAAATTTTCAGCCGTATATCTCAAAAGTAGCGATTCCAACGGCCGCCGAAAGTTGGAAGCATTTGTATGAGAAAAACAACTTTTGCCATACAGTCACGCTTGCATGGTTTTCCATACAAATCCTTGTAATTTCCAAATTTTCAAAACTGTAATGAAATATTTCCTTAAGCATTACAGGGCTCAAATCTCCTTTTAATTCAAAAACGCAATTTGAGCGCTTAAATTCGTACTGGAAAGATTTAACGACAGTTTAAAAATTTTAGAATTTACAAGGATTTGTATGGAAACCATGCAAACGTGACTGGGTGGCAAAAGTTGTTTTTCTCATACAAATGCTTCTAACTTTCGGCGGCCGTTACAATCGCTACTTTTGAGATACACGGCTGAAAATGCTCAAGTTAGTTAATTTTAATATGCTCTTTCAGCTTGTGCTAACAAAATTTTTCAAAAGTAAACTGTTTTCGTGTTTACCGACAGTTGGTCACTTGATCAAGTCATGCAAAGAGCCTATTGTCCTTACTACAGAACTGGTCTGAACGGTCCCTTCTGACTAACGGTGAGCGCCTTGAAACACTGTGTGGATAAAAGTAGCTGAAAGCTTAGTTTTCTGGGGCCCGTTTCTCGAAAGTCCCGATAATTAACGGGCCCGGTAAGCTTTCTCCGTTTACGTTAAAGATCGAGGTTTCAATAGTTTTGCACCTAACACGATAAAACTGTCAGTTAATGAAACAAAATGGAGTAGTCTGCTAGCCAGGACCCGCGCTCTTATTCTTTATATTTCCATTTGAATATTTGATTTCGGGCCCGTAAAGTTACCGGGACTTTCGAGAAACGGGCCCCTGATTACTAATATTTTTTCCTATGTAAAGTTGAACTGTAATCATCAATGACATCAATTAACTTGAATGGATAAATGTTCACCGCACAATACTAGAAGTTACCTTAATGACCACATTGTGTCGCACTTTGTACCGTGCGTTTTTCTCTCAGTCTTAAATAATAAGATTTTAAGAGATCCCCCGCAAGTAAGAACCTAATTCTTAAGAACCGGTTAGACTAACATTTACCATTCAGACCCCCTCTATACAAAAAAACGTTTAGCCTTAAGTTTGAAACAGGTTCTTATTTCCTAAAATCTACGTAAAATGGGTTTTCTGAAGGAGGAAATTTTTTCTTATCATGGTCGTTTTTACTGGTAAGCAAAGTGTTTGTGAGGAGTACGCTGAATGGCACTACTTTCCTTTCACTTCCCAAAAAAATAAGAACCTATTTAAAAACCCTAATAGTCAAAATTTGTGCTAATTACCATTTTTGGAAGACCCTGTTTAGTCTAACTTGAGAAACTGTTGGTTTACTTCTTACTCGCGGCAGGAAAAACCTCGAACTTGAGATGTCAAAAGGAGAAACCAGAAAGACTGGGGCACAGAAGGGAGAGCTAAATTGGTTTCCAATTTATGCCTTATTAGCATTAGATCAAGCCACAAAAATAGAAATTTAAATATAGAAACAGAAAAATTAAGAAATTGAAAATTTACATTCGGGCTACCTTTAAAAAAAAACTTGACAAAAAATCTGTTTTAAAAATTTGAAAGTATCCTGCTTCTCATACAGTTAGAGAGTAACGAAGATGCAACGAAAACATGTTTCCGCTGTGCAAGGGTTAAAAAGAGAGAGAGACAAAAAAAAGCCCTTGAAATGTTCAGTGTAAAATGTAAACAACCCTTTCCTGCTTGATATTAATGACATACATGCGAATCGCGGTATACCGGTATACATTAACTGAACCAGTGAGCATACGAATAGTATTGTCTATAACCGTTAAAGTAATTTTTCAGGAAACTTCTGACAAATGATTTATTAAAGGGTTCATTCACCTGTTGCAAATCGCGTTTTAATAGATGACCTATTGAAAACCTAAACATTATTAATATTATTCAGTTTTCAAAACAAACTGATAGTGCAGATATGCAAATTCTAAAACGCGGGACTTCATGCTGGAGTAATTTTCTTAATTAAGCTTACCCTCGATCAACTACTGAATTGAATGAAACGTTACCCCGTATAACCACCGTTAAACGCCACCTTTGAAATAGTCAATTTAATTTTAGCCGGTACAATTTACAATAAACGGAAACAAAGTACAAGGTGATGAACAAAAATATTACAAACGCAAAGCGAACAAAGGTGCTTTTTGTTCTTGTTATATCCGTTTTATTACTGCTACGAGCGTAAACAACTGCACGCCGGAGGGAGTTGTGGACCCTGTTAGGGAAGAAACTCTACCGGCATCCAGTAAGCAACAAGGCCTCCAATAAACAATGAAATAATTAATACTCCCCATTAGATATTCAAAAGCTCAGCGTAGCCTGCAGAAACCGTACAAAACCTTTCCCTCGCTGTAAGTTATTCTCAGTTGAGAGAAAAGCCTTGCAGTCGTTTCCCATCCTATGTTTAAAGACCTTAAATCTGGTAACGGGTACATTCTCAAGAAGTGGGTTTTTCTTGGAGACGAGAAATATATAGTTACGCTACAAGTCTCGCTTGTTTGTCTTAACAGTGACTTTCTCGAGGCTCGTTTGGCTTTGCAATGAAGCATTTAAGTCTACATAGTTACTGGTCGTTACTTTAAGCTTCAAAGAAGACCCAACCGTCTGAAACAAGCCGGTTTGCGAGGTTGCTGGTTTAACGTGGCCCCATATTTTCAGGTTAAGCCGTCCACACCTACGTGATATTCACATACACTTACCTCCACCATTCTTATAACAAAGATAAGGGAATCGCCAGATATTACCAAGTCCTACAGAAAATCCTATTAATGCTAGCACAAAGTCGAGAGTGTTGGTCCAGGTTTCGCGTTCCTTGGCGGCGCCCATCTTGTAGTTGTTTTCGTGACCCCAACGCGACTGAATCCAGCGGCGACTTGTTTATAACCACGGACATGGGCATCTCATCTCGGCATGCACGACACGTGATAAAACTTGCCAAACGTTACGCTGTGATGCATTTGAAGCCCTGTCCACACGAATCCGGACACTTTTGAAACCGCATATTTTTCATCCTGATTCGTCCGGACGAGACTTTAAACCACTCTGGAGACCGGCTTCAAAACAATACAGTTTTGATGACCGGATTCACTGGTTTCGTGCGAACCGAAGGGCGATTCGTGTAAATAAGTATGCAGTTTCAAAAACATCAGGATTGGTGTGGTCGTAGCTTTAATAACAACAACAATTGAATTCCTCTCCACAATTAAATTACAGAATAAATATTGTTCTCAAACACCAAGCTACTGGGTGTCCTGTGATCCCAAGTGGGATTTTTATTTCGATTTTTGTTTTAGAAGATTAAACTTAAGAGCACGCAAATATTCAGAGACAATGTTTGTCAAGGGATGGTAAGCCTGCCTATAGTACTCATGATTGATCTGAATTCTTGTTATGACCAACCGAGTGGAACAGCTTTGACAGCGAATTAAATACCCATAAAAAACGATACGAAGAAATCTGTTACAGTGCACACCTAAGGATCATTCCGTATGGTTCAAAATCAAAGGCGAGAGATGTTTTAAATAATCCGCTACATAGCGTGAATATTTTTGTTTATAAAGGTGGCTCCGTCATTAACACAGGCGCATTTAACTGTGACGAAGTTTTCGTCATAACTTTTTCGTTGTTAACGCGATGGCTGCCAAACCTGGCAAAGAACAATAGATATCATTCGGAAATAGTACGAAATATTCTGATTTCATTGATGGTAAATATTTCTTGAGAAATTAGCGCTTAAAGGACCCTACTGTTCAAAGAAAATCGCTTCTAGTAAAAAATTTGCTGATATTTTTTTACTGAAATTTCTGGTATGAGGTGCGAATTCCTCGTAGAGCTGCCGCTTGTGCTCATTTTCTGTTCATAAACGAAGGTGCTGGACAGTTCTATCTGAGCTTCGATACAAGGTAGCTTACAATCCCTATACCTTTTCCCTGAATTGGAAGCAACGTACAGCAGGATAAACCGTTGAGGATGCATTGCAATACATCAAATGTATGTCGCAGGAATTTGAGACAAAACTGCCTAAGGATATTTTAAAAATGTCGAGGAACAAGTTATTCGACGTAAGAGCTAGGCTTGGAGCAATTTATAGTGCCTCTAAAACTAAAAAGTACCTTTTAAAGAATAGCACGATAGGCAAACGGCTTTTGTTTATAGATTAAGCAAACATTGAATTTACTTGTGCCGAAAATTTGAACTGGTGTCTTCTCCTACGTGAGAGTAATCTTTTTTGAAATTCCGGAACAATTTCACAGCTGAATTTTGAGGACTTCTGCGCCAACGATTTTTCTGAAATTTCTGCGGCATATTTATTATATCAATAAAAGCCGATACCAGAAATTTCAGTAAAAAATATCAGCAAATTTTTTTACTACAAACGATTTTCTTTGAACAGTAGGGTCCTTTTAAGCGCTAATTTCTCAAGAAATAGTAACCATTAATGAAATCGGAATATTTTGTACTATTGCCGGATAATATCTGTTGTTCTTTGCAAAGTTTCGCAGCCATCGCGTTAAAAACGAAAACGTTATGACGGAAAATTTGCCATAGCTAAATGCTCCAGTATTAATGACGGAGACACCTTAACTGGGCTGCCTCAGGGCACACCCAGTTCGTAAATTTGGTTTCGGAATTTTTCGGTCTCCTACGTTAAAAAATGAACACTTTTAAATATTAACCCAGAGGGCGTTGCGTGATCCATAAAGCATGTTTGTCCATCTTCGCAGCGTCTGTTTTTGGAGGTCTAAATGTCGAATTAGGAAGTCTCGTCCGACGAAAACAGGAACTTTGAGAATTTCGCACACAAGTTCATCTCATGTAAGCTTGTAAAATGTAAATCTCCCGTTGATTGTTTGCAGTTTTCGGAGGGTTTAGAATTTTTTCTTGTGCTTTTTTGAGGGAATATTTAAAAACAAAGTGACACTTGACCGGCTCATTTGCTTTGCGAAAATCTGTGAATTTATATTTTCGCCTGAATTGTGTCACAACTCTCTTAATCTGCGGAAGAAAACTGAGTAAACAACATTCAAACATGCTCTCCGCTTGTTTCAAGAAGAGACATAACAAGAATAGAATAAATTGAGACGGCAATTTTTGTGAAAAAAGTACTGTTTTGGTAGTCGAAGAAACGGGGAAATCAACTATTACAACTGATTCTTAAAAGTCAAAATTGAAATATTTTCTTTTGTCATTTTACCTTCACCAAACACTAAAAAGAACCATCCTAAGTGAGATTTCTTCCCAAGCCTGTATAGAAAGATGAAAGATCAAAATCCGAGCATTTCCGAGGACTTCACCAAAACGTTTCTGAAATGGCCGCGCCATGGACTGGAGACTACGTGACGGAAATGTTGGTCTTCACTCCGGAAAAGAGTTCTGCGCAAGCTTTTGCGCATCTCCTATCGCAGGCTTAAGGCGGGCTGTTCTGTGTGTATACTGTGTTTGTTTGTCACTGAGAGTTTTGACTGAGACCGAATGAAATGTACGAGGTGCGAACGTTTGCTCCTTCCTTTTTATTTGTTTGTTTTTTTTTTTCCCCCTCACTTGAAAATTACTTTGGATTCAGTACAACCAATGTTAAAGGAAAAACGGATCATTCCGTCAGTCTGAGGTGAAATAAAAAGCTTTGATCATTTCCAAAGAGGCGAGTATTTTTCTGATTGAGCATTCAACTAATTTGTGAGTTGATTTCGCCTATTTTCGCCCGGCTGAATTAAAACCCGCTTGTATTCTGTTATTAGTAGTTACGGTTACTTTTTTTTACATTCCCAGATTTATATATTACCTTTGCAGAACCATCTTTATCCTTCTCTTCAGTCAAAGAATCTTGCTAACGCATGCGAGTGAACAAACTTGTGCGCTTAAAACGTTTTCGGAAATAAAAGGTTAGCAAGCTTTATACTCGAAAAGAAAAGTCTACTTCCATCATTTTTCTGTTGCTCAAGTAATAATAGTCAGGGATTATTTGATTGTTGCCACGCAGGAATTTCGCCCAGTAACTCGCGCTTATATTAAGGAAAGTACTTACAGTTGAAATATACAGTCATACAGTCAATATAAATACAGTCGACTCCCGATAACTCGAGCCTTTAAGGGAAATCGAAAAAAGCTTCGAGTTATCGGGAGTTCGAGTTACCGGGAGTTCGAAGAAAATAGCCGAGAGTAAAGTAAAAAACAGTTTTTACTGCACAGTGAACATTTTAATCACATTTAAAGTGAAAATTAAAAGATTCTTTTAGATTATAAATCAGAACTTAACGTAACAAAACATAGCCTAAATAGAGCATGCGTTTTACTGATTTGAGAAGAAAAGCTGCTTCACGTTAGCCTGTGACAATCAACATTAGCCTCCACTAGTAAACTATACTCCTACATTCTCCTACAACACGTCAATAGGAAATCAAAAATTCAATGTCTCGGACGCCAGTAGACGGGTTTTTTCCCGACTTTTTTAAGGGCTCAAAACATGGTTCGAGTTATCGAGGGCAAAATTACATAGAAAATGACCTGAAGGGAAACGAAAATTGGTTCGAGTTAGCGAGGGTAAAATTACAGTGAATGCATGACGGAAATCCAGGGGAAATCGATTTTGGTTCGAGTTAGCGAGGGTTCGAGTTATCGGGAGTCGACTGTACCACTCGTGATATTTCAAAATTGTCTCAAATTTTACTCGCCTATCGGCTCGTGAAATTACCTGTAACAATTTCGAAATATCACTCGTGGTATTTATGCCAAATATCACCACAAATCATGCTATTACCTATACTAATTACATAGTTTTGTTTTCCAGTGCACTGTGAAAGTTTCTGTTCTTTATAAGAAATAACTTTATGTACGCAAATTTTCCCTTTCACTCGCTGTGAAGTTGAGATCGATAACCGCCGGCAGTGACTTCAAAACAATTGACTCTTTGCCCGTAAACAATTGCTGGAGCTGGATTTGACTGAAGGGAACAAAACAAACGCTTATGTGCAGTTTTCTGTATTTTCTAATGATTCAGTTTGCTGAGTTTAATTTGCTTCGCCTTGAATGAAAACCCTCGCATGGACCAGTTTTAAAAAATAGCTAAATGTGAATCATGGCATGGCTGCGAAGCTTGCAACCGATCTTTTGCTTTTAAGATCTTTAGGTGGGTTGTTTTCGTACAGAAAATACACTTCGTCATTGTCAGCAGAGCCTTAAGCCTTATTTTTTTTAATGAAAATTTGTTGTTTTGCAACCTTACTGAAACTTTTTTTGGTTCACTTAAGTTGAATTTTATACATGATGGAATTGTTCTTTGCTTGTCGCATCTCTTTGCGAGCTTAAAGTGGCGCCTATGGTCCTTAGAGTGACCTCAGTCGGTAATTAAATCATATACCTAACTGGAAAGACGTTTTTACAATAATGTAGCTTTAACTGTATGTTTGAAAGAAATCTTACTAACACGTAGGTTTTTGACAGGTGTTATGCATGTTTAACTTGACAACACAAAGCAAGATTTACCTGCGCGAAACGATCGAGGTAAAAAAACTATACTCGCTTTGAAACCGATTTTCGGGAAGATTTTACTAGATAAAGATTAACTCTTTTTCTGCCCACATATCAACGCCAAAACTTCTACATTGACGATTTTGTTTATATTTTAGTGATCTGTAAAGCTACAAGTGTCCGATCGAATGAATTCATCTTGCAAAAAATCGGACCTACGCACGCACATTTCCAGTACAACGCAAGGAAATTAATGTCCTTATAGTCCGTTTTAATATGATGTATTCTTCGAAGAAATAAAAGAATAAGAAGGTTATAACCACAGCTTGCAACTTTTGAACACACATTCCTTTTTCTTTGCAGATTTTTGGCCGCACAAACCACCAAAATTTCTGCACCAAGTCGACTAGAAAAACACTGTTTTGAATTTCCCGCTTTTTTTCACCTGACCAACATTGATGTCACAAGCTGTTTTTTGCCGACAATTTTTCCGACCGCTCCACGAAGATAAGGGCCAAAAAATAGCAATTTCAGAATTATTATTATCATTCAATAACAATTTTATATGCGTGGTCTCCAGTGATGACAGATTAGTGTGCAGAGGGGCAGGCTGTTAAGTTCTTCATTTTAGGAGAGAAGAATTTCCATAAGAGTGCAAAAATTTTGCGAGTGTCTTAAAAACGGTATCGCCCGTTTATAAATGGACATTTGCGCCGCTACCAAGGAAAGGGAATTGTGTACAGAGAAAAAAAACCAACCTACCACAGAATTACTTTCGATAACCCTCTTCCTATTCTCGGAAGCGAACTGGAACTAGCCTGAAAACGAGGCTACGACATGAAAACGAGAGAGAATGCCATAAATAATGTACCTCTCATTCTGTTATATTCACTCGTTGCGGAGCCCTATTTCCAATGCAGGAGCGGGTGGAGCCTATTTAAACTTATTTTCAATCGGCCAACCGTGTATCTGGTTTCGTAGTGTAGTGGTTATCACGTCTGCTTTACACGCAGAAGGTCGCCAGTTCGATCCTGGCCGAAACCATTTCTTTCATTTTTCGTTTTACTTTTTCTTCACCGGAATGCAAGAACTATGTTCGGAAGAACGATATGTGTTTCGGTTTTATTGGGGAAGGACCCAACTGAAAACAATTATTTCTTTGCAAAGTAAGGGGACTTTCAGAACTTCTTTTTAATTTTCAGTTTGGTATAGATTGAGCGATGCATAGTTTTTAGTTCATAGACCCACTTACTTTTTGACCGCGCACGAAACTTTCATAAAGCTGACGAAAAAGTCATTAGTGGCTTTTCAGCTCTTGGAGTAAGTGCGATTTCCAGCAGAGAGACGATGGCCTTAATCAAAAAATTTGTGTGCCAGCTGTATGTACCAAGGATGGTGTAAGGTGAAAGCGCAAGCGCAGTCAGACTCAGAGGCTACCACCAACCCAAGCTGCACTAAGTCGAGCAATCTTAAGAACTCACTATCAACGGCTGGTGTGGAATAATGACGAAGTCGCAAATCCCACCCTTCCATGCCCAGAAAAATTTGGCTGGACGGCGGATGAAAATGGATGGGTGCCTGTCATGAAGAAACTACGTATACCACCCGCCCCAGACGCAATTACTTACCTTGTAAAGTGCAAATGCGCCAAGGAGAGATGCTCAACAAACCGCTGCCGATGTAGAAAAACTGGGATAAACTGCACCGATTTATGTCGTTGTTCAGACAGTGGGAAACTTTGTGAAAATATGCATGACAACGAAGGCGAAGATGACGATGGTTACGATGATGATGATGGTGATGATGATGACGATGAAGCAAGGTCTGGAAGGGGTTTCCGTGATCCGTGAATTGACCGGTGAACAGAGAGTGAATTGGGGAAACTCATGAAACACAGTCGGATTAATGATCCTCTAACATTGTAGTCCGTGATTCGAGATTTCTACCCATAAAACAGATATAAGTGTCGTGACGAGGGTTCGAAGTTAAGCCATGTAAAAGTGAAACATTGTCGACCTTCGATTTTATAGCAATAATATTCATTGCCAGACAACTTTGTAGTGGTCAAACAAAAAGCAGAGAATTGCCAGTTTAATCACCATACTTTTTCTTTCCTTAACATTGAGGAGTCAGTTTTAAGACCAACTCTTGCCTATTTTAGTCCAGTAACCACTAAGAATCATTGATGGACTTGACCAGTTAATTTACGTTCATCACCTTTTCACGTGATTCGTGAAATGACTCCAAAGGGTAACGTGATTCGAGAATGTACGGAAATTTAACCCGTGATTGGAGATCCAGACTCCTCCTTCCAGTCCTTCCAGACCCGGGTGAAGATGAAGAGGAAGATTTTTATGACTAGTTTTCGTGGGAAGACAATGAAAATAAATAAAAAATACGTGTTGGACACACTTGAACATTTCTGTCTGAGCGTTTTACTTAGCTGACCATTTCACAGTAATAGGAGTTAAGCTATTAACTTTTCGTCAATCTCTAAGATACATGTAGATGAAAATGACTGCAATCCTGGTCTGGTCACAAAATTTCATGTACACCACAGCTGAAACATCGATCTCTTATCTGTAAGACATTGGATTCTGGATGTAAACACAGTATCTTAGTCCACATCAAAGAACCAGTGAAAAATTTTACGAACCACCACATTTCTTTGGCCACGTGATTAGAGGGTAATATCCAAGCGAATACCTGATTCCGCCACTAATGAGTGAGTGTTTGTCTAAGGCCAAAACTGACGTCATTGAGTTGAATGTCTCCTGTCATTTTGGTTTCGTTTAAGACATTTATTCCCCAACCTCGTTTTCATGCATAGTCTGTTAGGCTAATTTTTTACCCCCCCCCCCCCCCCCCAAAAAGAAAGCCTCGGCGCGGGTTACAAAACAGGCAACAAGATTTTTCTTTCTTCTTGATACTTCTAGAGCAGTTGCTTACTTTCAGCACGAACTTCCCACTGGAGCTATATTTCTTACATATGCTCCTGGACTATTTCACGACGACGCCAAAACGCAGAGAAAGACAACAACTGTGTGAATTTCTGCCCTTGCACCAAAAGTCTGGTTAAAAGCCTGGTGAGCCTGGTAAACCCTGGTTGAACCAGACTTACCAGGCTTTTGACAACTATCAACTAAAACTGAAAGCCTGGTTGAGCCTGGTTTTACCAGGCTTTCAAGGTAAGCCTAGGATTTCTTTGTTATCCTGGATAATAGCCAGGTTATAATTTACCACGAAAGTCTGTTAACTCAAGTCCCTACTTAAAAATCTTAACCAGAAATGCTTGGTTAGTCTGGTATTACCAGGCTTTCCTGGTAGGCCTGGTTGAAATTTTCCACCTCAAAAGCCTGGTAAGCCTGGTTTAACCAAGGTTTTCTGGGAAATCTGGTTTACAATTTCCACGTCAGAAGCATGGTAAGCCTGGTTTAACCAGGGTTTCCTGGTAGGCAAAATAAAAATTTCCCACCTCAAAAGCGTGGTAAGCCTGGTACTCCCAGACCTTTTTCTAGTAATCTGGTTTAATTTAAACCTTAAAAGCTTGATAAGCCTGGTTGACAACGACAAATCATAAAATATGTAAACAAAGGACAAAGCATTAACAAGGTTTTTCCCTGGTTTTCGTGATAAAGTTAAAAATATCATGTCAAAAAGCAAGAGCTGGGCTGAAAAGTACATGCTACATTTTTGAAGGTACAGTAATAATGTTTCAATAAAGAGGCATCTTCATAGGCCAACAATAAAATTTTATTGAAAAAAAGGCAACTAAAAATCGGCAACAACAATGAGTATACATCTTGAACATTAATAGTTTATGGTATTACCCTGAGTTTTCAGTCCATTTAACATGTAGAAATACAGTCATGTACTTGTTGTTTACATGCATTTAGGAGGCTAGCAAGACATTTAAGAAAAAATACATACATACATGTATAATGCAGTGTTGAAGGTTTAAGTATACTGTAAATCCAGTTTACAGGCTAAAATGTGTAAATTCTTATCTGCATTTGTTGCCTCCCATGGCACTGCTTGAACTTGGTTGTAAATCTCCTTTCTATTTTTTGACTCATCCTGTCAAAGAATAATAATCAAACAACAACTGAAAATTTGCTCTAAATTACAGGTTCTGCAAATAACATGTACCTTCACTATTTCAGTAAGACTGAGTGGAATCCAATTCGGTCTGCAATCAATATATGTACAGGTGTCTAACAAAATCAGACAGCTGTGTACCGGGAGTCCGATTTGTTTAATCACAAGTATGATTACTGACCGAATTAAAGGACATGAAGTCTGTTAGACTAATTAATCATAACTTTCACAAAGTTTTTGATGTTAAAGCATTTCTTTAAAACAAAAATTAAAAAACAAGATAATCAGACAGCTTTTGCTGGCGGTGAAAAAAAAAATCATTTAAGAGTGGGCGCAACGCCATGTTGCATACTGTCCAATTACTTTAAGGCATGACAAACAAACATAAACCACATTAATCACACACCGATCTAAGAGAAAAAGGTCAACACATGGACAGTTGTATATATGAGCCAGTGCTTTTGTATAAATTGTGACTACACACTGTAGATAAATTCACTGCTTGCTAATGTTTAAAGAAAGTAAAAATCACGTACATTGCACGTTGTGGTTATTGCTGTAAAGTCAAGAAAATAATAAAAAAAAGAAATTGGAGAGTTAAATTTTGGTATCAGTTGTACATTGCAACAGACTAATGCAATGTTGAAAATTCTGAACGTTGTGATTAATGCTTGTTTGAAACACAGTCCACACATCTTCATTACCATGAGCCAAACCATTTTTTAAGCCCACTCAAAACCTCAAATGAAGCTGTAAAGTTATCAACCACAACAGAACTAAATCATAGGAATTCTACAGTGCGTGAGAGAGTTAAAACCAATCAACGGCGGTCTTTTTTGCATGAGCATACGCACTGAGACTTGATAAAGAGCACGTGGCCAGTGACAGCGACAGTGGTGCATAGTCATAGGAACCAAATTCTACACTTTGAAAGTTTGCTTGAGATTCAAATGGTAGCAGGAACTTAGGGAAGACCGTCATTGTCCAAAAGAAGTAAAGACCTGGTGATTTACAGAAAGTGGAGACTGATGCGTTGAACGAGGTGAAAGAGAAAGTTTTTCAAGGATGTCTGACACGAACATGGCTAATTGTTGTTGTTTGGTGCTAGACTTGTGTCTTGATTCCCCTTCAAGGACCGCAAATTTTGGCAAAGAATGCATTGCTGACGGGGAGCTTTCAAGCAAAATGTTCTTTATTTAGTGTTTGTCTATAAATCCGATTTAATTTAGTTTCTTGATGCCATAGAGGATTTCTGTCAATAATTTGTGGATAGCTGATTTCGCCATATTTCGGGAGTTGATTAATAACGATCAGCGGGCGACTACCACGCTGATATCAGTTGGAATATAGCCTGCGTAGCAAGCGTTTCCTCGCGAGGTTCGTCTAGAAAGCTGGGACAAGAGCAAAAAAAAAAAATGGATGACGGGGAAGGGGGAGGGGAAAGAAGGAACCGCTTGCCCGCAAACCCCACGATTTTGAAAAACTGCCTACGCCCACCAACGCAGCTTCTGATTGGCGCGGTGCGGGTAGTGTTGATTACTTAGCATTCGAAACATCAATCAAACCAGGTATGCTTTGTTTTCGTGCGTCACAGATCTGGTCTCATCTGATTTGTGGTCGCAGATTACAAATGCTTTGGACTGATATTTATTTGAATCGTGTTTGAGCGAAGGTTTATGAGATCAGAGTCTTCAAAGTATAATTGGAGATCGAGCAGTGGAGACGAGGGAAGGCCAATTTATTGAGAATGACGGCGTGCGGATCTGACTGGAAAAAATCGACTGTTTGTTGGAGATAACATCAACATAAATCAGAACATCGGTACTCGACACTAGCTAAAGCCACCATGGACAAGCGATTTGTCACCTTTTTGAAATGAAAAGATTCTTTTTGTTTATTGGAAATTTAGCGGCATCTATTGTAGAGAACGTTTCGACACAGGCCGAAGAGCAGCCGCTCTGCGAAACATATACCGGCGGAGTGAATTGTTCCGGACAAATCATTTTTGACGTGTCGACAAGGTTTCAGACAAGATAAGCCACACAATAAAAAACAAGAAATTCCGCAGCAATCGCTCATAGTTTTAACTTTCTTTTATTGTAAATCTTTTTTATTACAGTTCTTGCAATCGCCTGCAACGTGTCCTGTTAGAGAACAAAGTAATTTTACAAATCTGGTAATCCAGGGGTAATCTGTTCGTTATACTTCTATTTTGACGAGCTCTCAATTTACAAATGAACCGAACCGTGAAATATCAAGGGGCGATTTCCAGAATCGTGGGGTTTGCGGGCAAGCGTTTCCTCTTCTCCCCTCCCCCTTCAACCTTTTTTTTTACTTCCGCTCTAACTTTCGGGCAATAACTCGATTGGAAACGCTTGCTACGCAGGCTAGTTGGAATAGAAAGCTGTTGTCTTAAGAATTTTAGCGATACAAACTTTGTTTATCGCAAAATTGCAGAACTACTTGTTTTTGTGGTGACTAACACTGTATCGCATCTTTTAAAGGAATTTGCTTTTAGCCGTTTGGTTCATTAAAATCAGTCCTATTGACTGCAGTTTTGACTGTGTCTCATTGATATTCATTTTTTTATTGTTCGAGACACACAGAGTGAATACCACCAACATCTCACCAGGTGACTAATCTAAGTGTCTGTCTTGTGTGCTCTTCATTTTGTAGCTTTAAAGTGCTGAACTGAACACCAGCTTTTGTGCACTTCGAACCCACTCGCTGAGGCAGAAATCTGCTATGTTTTATTTATTTATATTTGTGTTCCTTTCCCCATTTTAAAACAAATCAAATTGAAAGTGTTTACTTACATTATCAAATGTTTCAACACTGTTGTCCAGGTCAAGTCGGGAGATGGAATTTGATAGTAGCTTGTGGTATGTTAAAGCCCGTCTACTTCGCTTTTGTTAAGACCATGTTAGAGTTTTTACAAACTACACATTTTATTAAATCACGAGCACATTTGCCAAGACCAACGAGGAAAATAATCGCGATGATAGCTTTGAGACACGCCATTTTGATGAGAGCAGACCCTGTGGTGAAAGTCCATGTACACTGTTTGTTCAGCGGTCGCGCACGCTCATGCAAAAACGACACTTGTTTAAACAGTCAAAAAAGACCCGGAATATAACTGATTCACTCAGGCTTTATTGAGTGCGATGCTCTCTCTTAAAAAAGTACAGTGTAATCAAACACATTAGAGAACAATACACAGTAAATGAAGTGAATGTAAATTCATATTATATACCTTACACTCCAGAAAAACATGAACAGAAATGGACATGCAAGTGCAGTTTTAGAGATGCAAGCACAAACATAGCATGGTCCTCAGTAGAGGCGCATACGCATAGCATAAGAGATTATGCGTTGGTGAGGATGGCCTTAACAAAGGCATAAGAATAAACACACGAATAAAACGTACATGTAAGCTTACGTTGAACTGTGGAGAATTGTTTTTGACTTTGCAGCTGTCAGGTTTCAGTTTGTAATAAGATTTCCGTACGGCCCCTTCATATATAAGACTTGCAGCAGTGATTTCATACTATTTCACACAAATAGTTAATGTGATGGGAATCGAAACAGAAGACTTAAGCTTATATGATCTGAATAGTGCTGCACGGAAATCTTAGCTTATCAACGCTAACAAGAAACTCATATACTGTACGTAATCTTTTATAACGCTTTGCTACAAATAAATATCGTACCTCAGTGTAAAGACTGGTCCATCTTCTGCTTTGATTTAGCCGACGACCTTGTTCCCTGTAAAACTAAGTCCGCAAAAACTCGCCTTGCACCTCGTTGATCGCAGTTGATCACTGGATCAAAGTTCGATTGTTTTTAAGCGCGCACGCTGTAAAAATGGTCAGCAGTGATGTTTGAATTACAGGCGCGGTCGCAAGGCAAACTGATCAAACCGGTTTGAGTACTGGGCGGTTCAACTGAAATAACGGCTTTTTTTCGTTGGCTAGTGTTGGGTTATGCATGTTAGCTTATTGTAATTTTTTATAGGAAGAATTTTCGTATTCAAAACATGTTTAACCTCTAGCGCCAAAGTTTAAGAAACGTCACTCGTTGCGCGACTGTTACGCAGCACAACGATCGCTTCTCCTCGAAAACTTCGCACCGCTGATCATCCCGTTGGATTCGGGAAACGATTTTAGGTGAGTTCTGTTTTTAATCATTCTTAAGTAGTACTTTTTTTATGGTAGATTACTTGCAAGTAAAGCGAAGAAATCATATTTTCGTTGTTGTGTACCGGGGCACAGTCAGACGTTGCCGCGATTGCAGTTGATGTAAGAAATATAAGCTTCCCGGTGCACATGTGGCAGAAGCTGTGCGTGGTCTCTGTTAGTTTATTTTTAACCATTCACTTTTACCGAAATGATGTTTGATGGGCATGAAGATCTTTTTTTCTCAAACGACAAATCAGTCTCGTCCACGAACGGATTCACTGGGAAAAAGCAATAAGGGTCAGAACCTTGACCAGAACATAAATGACAGACGTATTGTTTAGGCCCAGTTCATACGTCGTGCTTCTGCCGTGCCGAACTTAATTCTTGAATTAAGTTCGACATAAGCACGGCAGAAGCACGACGTCTGAATCAAAGTTTTTAATTTAGTGCGGCAGAACAATTAAGTTCGACAAGGTCTGCCGTGCTACACGACTCTGGCACGGCAGCGATTCAAACGTCGTCCTTATGCCGTGTCGAACTAAATGCATAAATTTCGGAAATGTATTTTTCGCGGGAATTGTTATCTTGCGAGTCCCGCGAGTAGCTTCGAGGAAAAATGTCCTTCAATGAGCATGCGCATTGATTCTGTTTATTACCCCAGAGCTCCTCTGCGCATGACGGTCAGGAATCAGAAGCGTAAGCACTGCGCCGGGGTCGAGAATGGTTTAAAACAAACATGGCGGCTTTCCGTGCAAGTTTGCATGCTCCTTCCCCCTTGGTTTGCAGTGCTGCTTCATCAGAAGACGAACTACCTTTTGACGAAAATATTCCACTAGCTGGCTATGAAGAACAAGATGAAGAGGAAGACGAGGAAGCGATCGGCGATGTTGAGTCAGTGTCATCGCAATCGTGCTGTATACGACCAAGGATAAAATTAAAGGTGGCTTTTGATACACGAAACGTTTTCTTGAACCTCTGATCAGTGTATGTGTTCCATACTTCTTCGATCCATCCCTTGTTACGGGGAAGCCGTCGACATGATCGATGAGCAGTGGTTTTCTCGGAAGAAATAAGAAAAGCAGAAAGAAAAAAAACTTCTAATAATAACATTCGCCCGACGGTCAAAAGGAAAATGATTTTCTGCTGCATTTCTTTTCTTCTCCTCCTCGAGTTCTGTAAGAGTTTTAAAAGTAGCAATTTACGCCGGAGGTTACGGTGCGGCGCATTTTTCGTCACCGCTTACCGCTGTACTGACTACTGTGCGAACCCTGAATTAAGGTCGACTCTGGCACGATGTCTGAATTGAGGTCGTGCTTGTGCCGTGCTTCTGTCGAACCTAATATTGATTAGGTTCGGCACGGCAGAAGCACGACGTATGAACTGGGCCTTAGACTTCGGATGTGCATGTAACCAAAATGAAAGTATAGTGTTTGTCACAGAAGTCTCACTATTTTAACCTTGAAATTGTTTAATAGTCCCTTGTTCTAATCAATAAGCACTAGAGCATATTATTTTCCCTCAAAGTAGAGAATTCTTTTTATAAATAGGGGAAGAAGTTGATCTTTGTTTACACCACTGTAGCCGGCTTAGCTAGTGAAGAAAAGTTGAATTACAGTACGTTAGTGTACTAAATTTTTCCGGGACCCTAAATGCATATGGTTGGCTCTGCTGATGGAACTGTTCAAAGTTCATTTCAATAAACCTAACAACAGTCATGGAAAATAATTTATAAATATGTATTAAAACAGATTGATCAAAATCATGTCAGGGTAAGCAGGGACGTCTCGAGGAAATGTATTTATCATGGGTTATGTAACCTTTTCTTTGGGGTGTTACATGGTATGCTGTTACAATTGCTTCATTAGCGGTAGGCTATATATATTCGAGTTGTTCTCATTTATATTCATTCGCGTCTTACGACCGTCCCTACGCCCTCAAAATTATGTCTGATGTCGAAGACGTTACTCCAGCAAACACAGATTTTCCTAGCAGCGACGTTTTGCTGCCTTCGTTTCCTAAACAACCTTTGTCTCAATCTCTCGAAGCGTCAGTACCAATCCAGTCTTCAGAATCCAGTGATATAGCGTCCGCGTTCTCTCTATTTAGGGATTATTTCGACAAGAAGTTGGGCGCCTTGAAGCGCGATATTCAAGACGAGTCGTGCAGTAATACCGATTCTGTGGCCAAAAAGCTCAAAGAAGAATCCAAGATCACGTTCAGATTCGAAGGTAATAAGAAACAGTTTCAATTCAACTCCGACCTTGCAAAGAAGGTGAAGTCGGCGTCAGTTGCTCTCGGGAAGAGAAAATTAGACCTTGTTAAAACTCACCTGGAAGAACTAGACTCTGACATAAAGAAGCGCAACAAACTTATCAGACTGGCAGACAAGTCCGCCGCCGGTTGGGATTTGGTGAACGAGTATTTATCTGACGAGCTGGCTAGCGGGTCAGAGGACGAAAAGCGTATCCGCCGTGCCGAACAGAGGGCCCTTCGTAAACGCAACCAACGCCAACAGAAAGCGAAGCCATCCAAGCAAGGTTATTCACAACTCCAATCATCTACCGCAACCACCACGTTTGCTGGCCAACATTCATCATCCTCCAGACCTATTCCTCGTACTTTTGGCGCTTTCAGCAAACCAAGACCAAGTGATATTTGTTTCGCCTGCGGCCAGCAAGGTCATTGGAGGTCTCAGTGTCAAGTTAATCCTCAAGCCAGATCATCAAGCTCGGGGCCGTCCTTTCCTAGTTCTTCTGGTCTTTCGGGCATTGGAGGTAAATAGGACCACAGAATTGAAAACTTGTTTTCCAAGGTTAGATATTAGCTTTACTCAATGTATTAGACATGTATCCTTCCTATATTTGGAGTATTTCAGGGAAAGAGACTCTAGTTGATTAGTCGATTTCGATTATGATCGCAATCTATTTGAATTTGAACAGAATTCTACATTGCCAGTACTTAAGGGTAGACTTAGGTCCTGTTTAAGTTATTGGCACGCTATTGGTGCCAATAGTTTTGTTATCGACACTATTAAATTCGGTTATTGGATCCCATTCATTAGCACACCTTGTCAGGCGCGTTTTTCTAACAATCAGTCAGCTCTTAATAATGCGTCTTTCGTGGAGTCGGCTATCGCTGAATTAGTCCACACTCATGCCGTCGTTGAGGTGCCCTTTATTCCACATGTATTTAATCCGCTCTCTGTCTCGATACAGTCTTCAGGCAAGAAGAGGCTTATTCTGGACTTACGTCATGTCAATCATTTCATTTGGAAACAGAAGTTTAGGTGTGAAGATTGGAGAGTTTTATTATCACATGTTAATAAGGGCGATTACCTTTTCAGTTTCGATCTCAAGTCTGGATACCACCATATCGATATTTTTCCGGATCACCAAACTTTTCTGGGTTTCTCCTGGGTTTTTTCTGGTACCGTTCGGTATTTTTGTTTTGCATCACTTCCGTTCGGTCTAAGCTCAGCCCCATACGTCTTCACCAAGTGTCTCAGACCACTCGTTTTGGAGGTCTTACGGGATTAAAATTGTTGTGTTCCTCGACGTTGGGTGCGGAAAAGGGGATTCACTGCCTATGGCCAAGGAAAATTCATTGTTTGTGCAATCATCCTTAAGCAGTGCGGGGTTTGTTGCGAACTCCGCCAAATCACTATGGAACCCCACTCAGGTGCTTGTTTGGTTGGGTTTAAACTGTGACTTAGTTATCGGTACCATTTCTATTACCGATAGACGTATTTGCAAATTTATCGCTCTGATTGACAAATTTCTTCTATCCGCACCTTATGTTACGGCTCGGGATTGTGCCGTTATCGCAGGTCATGTTATGTCCATGTCGCCAGTTTTGGGTAACCTGACTCGTCTCAAAACCCGTTTTCTTTACAAGGTCATAGAATCCCGCCGTAGTTGGGATTCCCGTTTTAATATCGGGCTTCATAATGATTGCCTCTCTGAAATATTTTTCTGGAAAAACAATATCGTTAGTCTTTATATGAGAGCTATTTTGCCTTATAATGCTCCCCTTTTGTTTAGCTATTCGGACGCTAGCAACGTCGCCTGCGGGGCTTTTGTTGCGGGCACTAATGAGGTGTCCCATCGTATGTGGACTGCTTGCGAAGCAGCTAAGAGCTCTACCTGGAGAGAACTTAAGGCTATACAATTTGCCTTAAGTGCGTTCAAAGCCTCGGTTCGGGGTAAGTGTGTAAAGTGGCATTCTGACAGCCAAGGGGCCGTTCGTATTGTGGAGATAGGGAGTCCTAGTGCAGAATTGCATTCTATTACGCTTGATATTTTCTATTTTTGTCGAGCTTACAGTATTACACTTATTCCCCAGTAGGTTCCCAGGGAACTTAATGCTTGTGCTGATGCGATTAGCTACATTGTAGACTTCGATGACTGGTATGCAACCCCCGAGTTCTTCGCACACTTGGACCGCCTTTGGGGCCCACATACAGTCGAGAGGTTTGCGAATGCTGCCAACGCCCATCTTCCCAGATTCAATTCCAGGTTTTAGCGTACCCGGCACTGAAGCTGTTGACGCATTTTCAACCTCGTGGAATGGAGAGAATAATTGGCTAGTCCCTCCCGTCCACTGCATTACTAGGGTGGTTCAGCATCTCCTTGTATGCGGTGCGGTTGGTACTTTAGTCGTCCCTTATTGGCCGTCTAATGTGTTTTGGCCTTTCTTGTTCGCAAATGCAATTCAATTCCAACCGTACGTCCTTGAGTACATTCATTTTCCCAACCCCTCACGGATTCTTGCCCTCGGGTGTTACAAAGATTCACTCATTGGTTCAGACAGGTTTAACAGCGCGGTCCTGGCAGTCAGAATTGGCGCTAAGGGGCCTTAGTTTTTTCAAGCCGAGTGGCTTTAGGTTGGCCCACGTGTTTTTTATTCCGCTTGTTACTTCATTTGTTCTCGTTTCGCATGAAACTAGCTCGCCGAGTGGCTTGTTTACCTTCGTTTTTGAGTTGGCCCATATGGCCTTAAACAGTTTTGCATCCGGTCAGCGGCATTACCAAGCGTCCCTTTTTTATTGCTGTATTGACTCCCAGTGCGTGTATTGAAGAATTTTGCCATATATTTTTGTTCTTATCCTCGTAGAAGTTCTCAAAGATGCCTTGCAGCCTAATTTTCAACAGGTTGAAGACAGGCGACTCCGGGTACTGCTTCAAGATCTCCCCGCAGTTCTTCTTAAATCCAAAGCCGACAGTACCGCGAGGAAGTACGAAAAGGGCTTCAATACGTGGAGAAAATGGGCTTCTCAGTTTAAAGAAATTGTAATATTTCCCGCTTCTAGTGTGTACGTTTCATTGTTTTTTCTTAGCTTGATTAAAGAATCTCCTTCTTGCAGTACTATTGATGAAGTCCATTATGGGCTCAAGTGGGTGCATGATTTGGCAGGTCTACCCGACCCCTGTAATTCCTCGTTAGTTTTACCTTTAACAGAATCTGCTAAGAGGCTTCTCAGTATCCCTGTTAAAAAGAAAGAGCCTGTGACCCCCGAGGCTATTCAGCTTTTATTTGCTAAGTATGGATCGTCTTCAGCTAGTTTGTCTGATTTACGAGTGCTTACTTTGTGCGTTTTAGGTTATGCAGGGTTTTTTCGCTTTAACGAGTTGGTCCAGTTACGCAGATGTGATTTTCAGTTTGAGGATTCTTTTATGAGAATCTTTGTTCATCGAAGTAAGACTGACGTTTACAGGGATGGGGCTTGGGTTGTTATCGCTAAGACTTTCAAGCATACATGTCCGTATTTATTAGTTCAACGATATTTTGTGGCCGCTTCTTTTTCAGCTGACAGCGAAGAATTCATTTTTCGCCCTCTTGTTTTCCTTCGCGGTACCGGAGCTTATAAATTGCGCGGGTCCGTTCCTTTGTCTTATACTAGAGCTCGGGAGATAGTGCTTAGCGCTTTCGATTCCATCGGCCTTCCCAAGCAAGACTACGGTCTCCATAGCCTTAGGGCTGGAGGTGCCTCCGCTGCTGCTAATGCCCGAGTGCTTGACGGATTGTTTAAAAGACACGGCCGTTGGAAATCAGATAAGGCAAAAGACGGTTACATTAAGGATAATGTCCATTCATTGTTGTCGGTTTCGTTATCACTGGGTATTTAATTTTCCGTATTTCCCGTTCTTTTAGTTCGCACACGGCTCGTGTTGACACACCCCAATTAAGGTTGCTTGTTACATGATAAATGTTTTATATTCGTTTGAGCGGGGTAGCGAATTAGAATATAAATGTATTTATCATGGGTTATGTAACCTTTTCTTTGGGGTGTTACATGGTATGCTGTTACAATTGCTATATATATTCGAGTTGTTCTCATTTATATTCATTCGCGTCTTACGACCGTCCCTACGCCCTCAAAATTAAATACCCAGTGACCTGGGGTTTCTCTTAGACGTAGTTTTTTGCATGCTGCTATATGAAAGGTTTAGCACGTTTTGTACGTTTACTGAATCACTGTTATACGAGCGTAGTTTAGATCATTTTGTAGGGTTGTTTTTCTTGCTGTAATTTTTTACATTTCCGAGTTTTCATTCTGTTGGTTGTATTATTTCCATCCATTCTGTTGATGAAGGCATAATAAAGAGGGTCGCACACGGCTCGTGTTGACACACCCCAATTAAGGTTGCTTGTTACATGATAAATGTTTTATATTCGTTTGAGCGGGGTAGCGAATTAGAATATAAAGTTAATGTACAATTTTTGAAGCTTATCTAATAAATTCCCTACGATTTTCTGAACTTTGATTTTTCCCATTTCACTCCCCAGGTTAAGCTATTTTTCGTAGAGAAAGAGCTAGAAAGGAAACCTAAAATTTTTGAAATCAAAAATGCGATGCAGAGAGGAATCAGAAAAATTCTTACTTTTGTAAAACTTTAAATTGCAGCTAAAATTTTCAGGAGAATAATACTGAAGTCCCTATAATTTCGGAAAGATTCAAGTTGCCCTAGGATGACTGAACAGATGAAAAATTTTTAGCGTCACTTAGAATATATTTCTAGAGATCTAAAAGTGTCCTGGATAGCCTAAAAAGTGTTTTCAATGTATTTAGGAGGAAACCGTCGTTGGGAACCCCTGATAGAGTCGAGTAAAAAAGTGAGCTTGACTACTAAAAAGGCCTGCTTATCTTTTCCGTAGCGTCATCCCTGGGTAAGCATACCCCCATCATATGGTTACTGGCTGTTTTGATGCAAAGTCCTTTTACATGCAAGTTGTTTCGATACAGTTTCGTTCCTTCGAGGTGTACCAACAACAACAACAGTTACAGTTTACTCAATTATCAAATAATTTAAGTCCATGTATGTACCGGTAAATAGTTTCACATACTTGACTTAAAGAATGAAAAACCCAAAATGTTTTTCTTGTTCAAATGCAAACGTTTTTTGAACTGATCAAACTTTTTGCAAAATTTCACTGCTTGAGTTCGTATCAAAACGACTTTGAATCGAATCACCGGTTTCCATACCCCCATATATTTCATTAATGAATCAATTATTTTAAAAAATGAATCCTTTTGTGTGGTTTGCATCATTACATATGTAACTCTTGTTTTATTATTTAAGGATGGATCAAATACTCTGCATGTAATCTTCACATGTATTCTGTTGTTTACTTTGTTTAGATGTTGCTGCATTTCAATTATTGTACTTACAAGATGGACAGGTTGAAGCAACAGCAAGTGGCCAAAGATAAGATTTACATTTTTTTTGTTTTCAAACACAACATCTTTAGTTTACAGTTAGATGATTTGTGTCCTGCTCATTTGCTATTACTATAGCTAAAATAAATATCTGTATTGATCTTGAAAATAAGCTTTTTTCACTTCATTAAAGCTCACCCAAACAAAATACATGTAGGATGAAACCCTTGAAATTTGTTGTTCATTTTCAATGGCGAAATTTGGAACATCCTTGAGAAGAAATCTCCAAGACAAGTTGTTTAGAGAAATCAGGAAAAGGAGGACCTTAGCTGAGTCGAAAACTAAAGATCGAAGTGGTGAATATGGGCGATATTGTTCCAAGGCAATAGAAGAATTAGGTTGGCGAAGATATATTCACTATTTTTTCATTCAACATGCGGCAGAAGTTATCTGTTGTGAAAGGCGATACAAGGAAGGGTTTTTTCTCCGTTTTTTTTCTCCAAAACAAAACAAGGTAAACAGTAAAAACTGAGGGAAAACTAATTTTGATATGTCGAAGAAACAGAAAGACATATGAGATGTTTTTTTCAAAATAAAAGGAAGGATGATGGTGATTGAAATTAGCATAATTTCACCTTGCATGAGCTGCACGCATTTATAAAATACACGTCATCTAGTTATGAAACACGATCTGCGGTCTTTTAGTTTTGCCATGGATGAGATTTTCCTTCGTGTTTTAGACAGTACTTAGTTGTTTTTGTAATTTTGGAATAACATCGACATTCGCGAGTAGTAGAACGAAAATATAATTCAGTGGTAGAGTTATGGAAGTAATAAGAGAAACCCTTTGAAAGAGATGTTAAACCTCCCGCAAAAAATAGCAACATTTGCCTCTCCACAACAAAGGAACGAGGAAGAAGTGCAAGAAAACAGATCATAAATTTGTTTACATGCGGTTGCCGGATTTGCGACGCATTGCGCGAATCGCCATGGCGCGTTGCACCCGAGAAGCAAAGTTTGAAGCAATACAACGCCACTGTATCAAAATATATCAATCTAGTTTTTTGTCACGTTATGTAAAATTAATCCCCTTTAACATATGTAAAAAATCAGGTTAAGAAGTGTTAAGCTTTTGCAAACGAAACGGCGAAAGACGATTAGGTGATATTTAGTGGAAGGAGGAGGTATTCATCACTTTAAAATTAAACTCAAATTTTGGCATTGTACGACCAACAAGTTTGACTTATAGGCATACAGACACAAACATATGAAACTGTTTATTGATATTGTTATGAAACGAATTTATCTATTTAACATTATAGCCTGAAATTAAAGAACGAAAATAGGGTTTCCGGTTTGCAAAAAGGAAAATTTCAAGTGCACCGGAAGCGCGGAAAGAGCGCTCGTGCCAGTCCTACTCCGCATCACACATTAAATGAAGAACGGCGCGCTCGGTTCACCACCCAACATTTATCCGCCCTGGTACGTACGCTCGGTCAACCACGTGACAACCAAAGGAAAAGAGGTTGACCATATGTGACCCTCCACAGGAATTTGATGCTAAAGGTGAAAGCACGCGCACGACACGCTTAGCGTGCCGTAGATCACGGATATGCGCATATTAAATTGAAAAAACAAAGACGGACACACTTGCCTTTGTTTTGGCAAATTTAACACGCTAGACCTTTTGTTGTTTTGTAGCGTGCCATATGTCACGGTAAGTGTGCGAATTATAGCACGGTTAGCGTGCAATTTGGGTAAGACACGCTGAACACGCTTGATTACTAAAACCGCTAAGGTGATAAAAATGGCTTGGGTTTTCAGCGGATTTAATCAGCATTGATAACTGGTCGAAGTGAATCAAATATACCAATTGAGACTGTTTTGGAATTTGATAGTAACCGTGGCCATTTGAAAATCACGACTTAATGGTGGTCTAGCCTGGAATTAACGCGAGATCAGTGTAAACCAATTCCTCCGGCTGTCGGCTGTTGACCGGAATCGCAAAGAGGCCTGCTATCGCATGCGAGGCACTGAAGTTATGTCGCCTGAAAATTATAGTTATGCCACCGGAATATTTATTAGCAGTAATGCACACAGAAATGAAGTTGAGTAAATTAGTTTAATATATTTCTTTAAGCCATGCTGAGACGAACGAAGGTAATTAAATCGGAGAAACAAAAACTGCCTAGAATTTTCTATAGGTTGAGGAAGGCTAAACATTTCTAGATGACCGTTCCATGCATGTACAATTTTCGAAGGTTACCTAATAAATTCCTTACGATTTTCTGAAGTTTAACTTTTTCCATTTCATTCCCCAGTTAAGCTATTTTTCGCAGAGAATTAAGGAATCCTAAAATTTTCGGAACCGAAAATACGATAAAATTCTCACTTTCCTAAAACTTTCAATTGGAAGCTAAATTTTTCATATTATCAGGTTTTGGACGACACAACTTCAAACGACTTCACTTTCGAGTAGCTTGACCGTCACCCCTTTAGATCGAGCTCGATGAATTAATTCAATGACCGAACTTTATGGAACAAATGATTGCCTTCAAGAATTTCACGCGGACTACTTTTAATTTAGTTCTTTTTCTCTTTTCTCAGTGTGTGACTGACAGAGATTTAATTCTCGGATCGAACTTTAGTACTCTAAACACGCCGTATTATCGTGGCAAAAACAAAGAATCAAACAAAAAAGCACCATACAATTTCGGAATTCTGTTAAAAAATACATTTTTTGCTTACTATTAAAAAAGCGGTGAAACAGTCATTAATTAACTGATGTTTCGCTTTTTGTGTTATTGTCGGCCGCATCAATTAAGCAACGTTGGAAACGTTTTGGAATTTTGGTACATCTAGAAAAGCAGGCTGGTTTTTATTTGATCACTACGATCCTTGAAATCGCTAAAAAATAAATAGAATTTAGTGATCCTGGCACTTGATGATTTCTATTATATTTGATCGCGATTGCTGCGATCGGCAAGAAAGTGTCTTAAGTCCGAAAGATCCGTGTTTCTGAGAAAATTGCAAATGTGCTTTAAATTAAGGTAAGTTAAGATAACCTTTGCACAGCTTCGTCAGTAAACATTTCTGGAAAGAACTTTGATTTTGCAATGCTAATATAGTTCTACCCATAAATCCAGTAGGTCATACCGTTCACTGTTTATACTTTTCAAGCGACAACGTTTTTTCAATCAGATACTATCGCTGCGATCGCTGAGGTATAACTTTTTCTTTCTCGATAGTTACCAAAAAAGGGTGCCGTTCATAATCATTTACGGTTCCTTTTTGTAGACGAAATTTATTTAGCTTATAGATAACACGCATTGCGTGCTTTTGCACACACTGAAAGCGTGTTGTGCTTTTTCGCACGGAGCTTTTGTTTGAAAACTTTAACACGCTCTTTTGTTCGACTTGCTCACGCTTAATTGTCTCAAGCGTGTCCTCTGAAACAAAAGAAATTGCTAATGAGGCAAGATTGCAAGCGTGCTAAAGCGTGTTAAAATAAATTCTTTTGTTTTAAAGTGAAAGCGTGTCGTGCGCGTGCTTTCACCTTTAGCATTAAAG
>OZ037777.1:27771209-27776209 GCA_964035525.1 Porites cylindrica | reverse complement strand
GTCACTGGCTGTAATGAAGAAGCATGACGAGCTCAATGGCTGGACAGAAGAGCAAATCGTCGAGGAGTTAATTGAAATGTGGAAAATCCTCGGAGAAAATTGAAAAAGTAGCAATGTGAACCGTACGAAGCTGTGGTGTTGTTTCAGACCGACTTACCGTTTATATTTTGTGATTATTCAGTAGATAATATATACAGAATCCGTCCACTTGTTTTCACTTGCTCACTCGCAAGCAAAGTATGATAATGCCATATGTTGCCACCATATCACTCTCGTTAATCTGGGAATAAGACTAAAAGAGGTGTTTTTAAGCAAGCGTTCTGTCACATTTCACAAGGACGCAACTGTGCTAGGTTCTTTGATAGAAAGAAAGTAAATTTTAAGCACAGAAACGCATTTATGTCGATTGCCAAAGGTGTAAGAAGTACTGAAAATAATGTTATTGATCGTGGCATCAGTAGTTATATTTATTACTTATAATAAGCTTCTCAGCTAATTAGTGTCGATAAAATTGATGACTACTATAAAAAAATTTGTTAAATTTTCAATTCGGGGAAAGCGGAATTTATAAACTATCTTTCATAGAACTGATCAGCAGATCGCTTGGTGCGCATAGAGACAAACATTGATTAAAATAATCGGCGAGTCTTATCGAGAACATTTTATGCTGATTGGAATATACAGGTAACATTTCGGTGACCTCTATCCTTTGCGAAAGGTTTTTAATTTGTTCCTCGCGTTTTGAAGTATCCCTTCGTCACGTTCTCTACGATATTTTCCACAGCTTAAGCAGAAATGATGGATGCGAAAGGTATTCCGAAAGGTTAAATTGACTTTCTTTGAAACGTGAGCACGAATTAACGAAGAACAAATTCAGTTACAGACAACTGCAAACGATTGAGTAAGCCCTTTCGATTCTTGAGTGCGATGGGACAAAACTATACCCCCCTTTCTCGTCAAGTTTTACTCAGAGATAAAATCCATCTTTCTGAAATAATGATGAAGAATTAGACAGCAAGCAAAACATCAAGAGGACCCGGTGGCATAGTGTCGCCAGCGTTCACGCTATGTCGTTACAAACACGACATGCGACTCTGACTAAACCGATATCGACACGTTTGGGAAATTAAGTAGAATGTAGTACGGTATAGTTGCTGTTTAGACACGGCGGTAGTGATACCCCTGTGCCTTATAGAGTTATGCAAAAAGACAGCAGTTTTCCTTAATAAATAGTATGTCATGAAGGGAGGTAACTGATCAGTTCTGTGAAAGCTGTACTGTTACAAAGCTGTTACATAACCGTATGGCCTTATCGAGTCCGTAAATAACACTAATAACTAAGAACAACTTAAAAAGATTAAACAACTTGATTGTATATTAGTTTTCATGTATTCCCTTCTTGAATAACTATGTTGGTTTGTTGGTCAGCTTAAGCTTATGGTGGTTATTTCTTCGATTCCCAATATACAATTCAAACTAACTAGTGAGCTAGTTATTCGGAGCACATTTATACCAATAAAACTTCACTGATTGCTTGTAAATTAAGCTAGATCCCTGGGTGCAAAAACGTGATACTTGGACCAAACATGGCAATACAGTCCTGATCTCTCAAGCTTAGGAAGCTGCGTTAATTTTTACCTTAGCTTACCTAGATCTTGTGCGTTACTCAGACCTTGGAAAATAAATATTTAATGATTGTAAAAGACCTTAAAAATTGCACCTGAAGCTCTTTGTAAGTTCAGTTTAAAACATCTAAGAAATAAAGAAAAAACTTAATGTGTACTATGACAGTTAACAATTGAACATTGAAACTGAAATACAAGTAGGGTAAAATACCGCAGCTATGCTTTGGCACGCATCAGCTTTAAACAAACTGTTGTTAATAATCCATACTCCCCCCGAGAGAGATTCAGATTGCGGATGTGACATTGCCGTAAGAAACGGAGTGTAGGTAGATGGAGGAGGGGGTGTACTACTTTGAGACAATCAAAAAGGCTAACTCATAATACAAGTCAGAACTCTCGAAAAGTATTTGCATTTCTGACTTGTAGCTACTTGTCTGGTTCTTGGACACGCATCCCAACTGGCGCGAAATGTATTTACATACTTTTCTCGGTATTCAATCTGAAACGCGTGCAGCGAATTCACTGTTTGCATGAAATCAGTTTTCATTTATGGATGAACAGAAAAACAGATGTATCTTCCGATACACCACCCTTGCGCCAAAAGCCTGGTTAAACCAGGGTTTACCAGGGTGCAAGCCTGGTTGAACCAACCAGACTTTTCTGGTTTTCAAACCAGGCTTACCAGACCTTACCGAATGTGGAAAACCTGGTTAACCAGGGTATTCCTGGTAAGCCTTGTTATCCTTAGAACCAGGAAAACCAGACTTTAACCAGGCTCTTTAAGTTTGAAATGAGCCCGGCTTACCAGACTTTACCATATGTGCAAAAAGCCTGGTTAACAAGGGTATTCCTGGTAAGTCCGGTAAGCCTGGTTATTCTAAGAACCAGGAAAACCAGACTTAAACCAGGCTCGTGAAATTCTAAATGAACCACACTTACCAGGCTTGAACCATATGTGCAAAAAGCCTGGTGAACAAGGGTATTCCTTGTTAGCTTGGCAAGACTGATAAACCAGGCTTTACCAGGCTCTTAAAGTAAGTCAATAAACCAGGTTATCCTGGTATACCAGGGTTTTTCTGGCAAGCCTGGTTTCTTATTCAATAACCAGAAAAACCACGCTAAACCTGGCTCTTGAAGAACTGAATTAACAAGGGTTTAACCAGGCTTGAGCGAACAATTGAGTTGCAATTGAGAGTCGAAGGATCAAACAATTTATTATCACTTTCTTAAAAAAAGTTTAAAAAAATTCTATCTTTTTTACAATCCGCTTTAAAGTCCTCTTCTAACGGCCGATATTGGCCAGGTTTGTAGGCGCCCAGTTTTTCACGATTTAGATCTGCCACCCTTTCAAAAAATCACCAGTTCCGCGTGTAGTTACTTCCCGGAGTAGCCAACAGATAAAAACCGAAATCGGCAAAAGTCGTTAGCGATCAAGTGATTTATTGATTGATAACAGAAAACAGTGAAAAGCTACCTAGGAAAAACTCATTAGCCTGATTTTCAGGCATCCCTTCGACTCTAGAGGATGTCTGAAATTCAGGCTGGGAAATCTTTTATGTAAGGTTGTATTTCTCGTGGTACCTGCCTGCGAGAACTGTGAAAGTAATTAAACCGCACCGTTTTAGTTATTATGTACAAAACGGTCACGGTTTTAGAGAGAATCTTGTGTCTGTAATAGTTTCCACTTTTCTTCTTTTCATGTTTGTTGATCAGTTGTTACTCGTGGACGTGTTTTCTCAGCTGTACTATTTAACTTATGCCAATAAACAACAATGTAGGACTTACCGTTATAAATTGTTAAAATCATAAAAAATCGATAATATCGATTTGACACAGCAATTTTATTAATCGATTTTCACCAATTTCCGTTATCAATCGATAAAATCACTTGATTACTTTCGATTTTTATCGATACCGATTTTTGTCGATTGACTACTCCGGGTGTATACAACCTGTAAACGATGATGAAAGATGTCAGAGTTTCGCACTGATTTTTTCCAACACGTCCACAAATTATTCGGTAATATCAATGCCAAAACCTTCTTCAAACCACCTGACTTCACAAGTCGACAAGTATTAACGCCAATATGTGGCTACGGCAAAGAAACCTTTCTCCCAATTTAGAGCTACCACTGACATATTTCCATCGGTCGCTGTACGTACATAAGCTCATAGGGTGAAATAAGGCGTTTCCGTATTTCGGAAATCTTGCGGAAAGCTGATAGTTCAAGTTTCCGTCGCAATTCTGGAGGGTAGTTTCGACGGGAAGCACGTAAGAGCAAAATAAGGTCGACGTTTCGCGTTACCGCAGCGTTTCCGTTGGCTGAAATGTAGACGTTTCTGCAGACAATTTTCTACGGAAATTTGGTAGCTTTTAACTTCAGTTGATTTAATTTTAAGTAGGTGATGTGCTTCCAAGGATTTCTCGGCAACAACACTATTTTGATGTAAAACACTCTTAATGATGTTCCGATGTGACTTCTTAGGGAAAGTTCATTTAATATGACAAGGGGGGGGATGAAGATATTGAGGGGGGGCTCCGAAAATTTTTAGACACCCGAAGGGGGGGCTCTGAAAAAATTGTTGCGCTAGGAGGGGGGGCTCCGAAAATTTGTATACTGCAAAACCAACACATGACATCATCATACAGATCGGATGGTTTTCAACTCAACAATTTAATGACCTGTGCAACTCAGCTATATCACGTGGTTTACAGATATAACAAATGTAGTCTCAATAATTATTACACTCTTGTTCATCCCAAAAATGCTTTAGAAAATTGTATCACAACTGTATCTCAAGTTTGTCATAGTATAAACCATTGAAGACAATAACGGTAAATATATTTAATACAGTCTAGCGATCTTTTTTCAGGGGAGCAAAGGAATTGAAGGAGGAGGGGGGGGGGGGGGGCTCTGAAATTTTTTTGACTACCAAGGAGGGGGCTCCTAAAAAATTGAACTGCTAGCGAGGGGGGCAGCTAAAATTTCAAGCTTCGAGTTTCAATATCTTCATCCCCACCCCTTGTCATATTAAATGAACTTTCCCTTAGACGGTACTCAAGGCTGTCCATCTGACCAAAACAGGCCAGTGGCAAAAGACGGAATGTAAATAGATACAAAAGGTTTAAGTATCCTGCTAGTGTAGACGTTCTCGGAGTGTATATTTCTTAGCATTGTGAACAGATAAATGATTTCACTGAAGTAAGATGTGGCATTTTAATTTCTCTTTACGGAACCAATCATAGGTCTAAATGACAATCGCCTTTTACTTCGACAAGATTTGGCTCGCTCAAGCGTTTTACTTACGAACACATTTTTGATGAAGTAAACAAAAGCCGGGATGGAAAAGTACGTCGTGGTCATTCACAGGGAT
>OZ037777.1:27748709-27766209 GCA_964035525.1 Porites cylindrica | reverse complement strand
GTTCATCTTGGTTTTATCGCACCGATCGGAGAACTTCACGCTCTCAAAAGTTTAGAGCTTATACTTGGCTTAAGTTCAGAATTTTCGGAAAGTCTCGACAAAATACCTGTTAGAATCCTTCTGGACGTGCTCTTTCGTGTGGTTAGGTTTTCCAAAGCGTCTGACATCTTTATTCATAAAATTTTAAAACTTCGTCGCCATCTTGGTACTCAGACCTACGGAAGTTTGCCACGGCTAATTTGTAATTTCACATGTGAAATTACAAATTAACGCTCAAATTTCGCGCCACAGTTAAAGAGTAATTCGTTACCTATGATATTATACCGATAATTCACAGTTTAAAATGAAAATCATTCAGGTTATTAATTTTAATATTTGTAAGAACTGGCTGCTAAAAAAAAAAGGTTTCTTGAAATTAAAAAGGTGGGTTTTTCCCAAAAATGGGCTTTTCTCGTTTGCAATTTAGGGACTGGTCATTATGTATGTAGAGGGGGGGAGGGGGGAGGGAAAATATGTTGGAAAGATCAAAATTTCTGTAAGCCTCCTGCAGACCATCTAAATAGCAAGTCACTCCCCCTTCTTTATTCAATATTTACGTGATGACCCCCCCACATCTCCATTTGTATTCTCTACAAAGTAATTATTAAAATGCATGTAACATACTGATCATAAGATGATTAGTTACTTTGCATAACAATGGAATTACAAAATAAGCGAATTGCGTAGAGCAGTGCACAGTTTTTCGTCCACTTCTTGTTGTCTGTTGAGCAGGAACTACTACTGTCATCGCTAGTAGTGCTTACATAATAAATCAAGTCGTCGCCACTATCACTTTGGGCTTTGATTGGGCTATTGCGGTGACAAGCATGTTTTTAAAAGAAAATTCAGTCAAACCAATATTAAAGCCAATAGGTCTGGATTATTTTTTAGCTAAAATTTGAAATAAAAAGTTTTCAGTACAAAAAGAATTTCTGTCAAATGCAAAGAACTAAGTTGTAAAAAAATTGTGGTGCTTAAACAAAAATAGGATTAGCATAAATTGTACAATTTAGCATTACTGTTTCACATACATTAGTTATTCTACTGCTTAACTGCTTTACCCATCTTGGCCAATGGACCCATCTAAATACTTTAAAAATCAGGGTGTTGTTATCACCAGCGATACTCGTAAACGCGACTTGGTTTCAAAAATTTACCATGCTTGTCGTCTAGATTTGCCATTGCGTAGCACTAAAGAACAAGACGATGCCCAAATCAAAGCGAGACAAAAGGAAAAGCTCTTTATCGACGGAATCTCGCTTCCTCTCCCGAAAGAATTGGGAAACTGGCAAGAACAATAAGAAGACAATTCGACGCACCACACTTGCTACTATTTGGAGAATATTAGCGAAAATAAACAGCCGTTTATCTCCTAAACTTGCCGATAAACATGATCTTTTATTTCAGAATTGGTGCGCAATAAGTTAAAACCGAGTTGTAAAGATAGAATATCGAGGTTTGGTATTTTCCCACAAAGTAGACAGACACCTTGTGACAAATCTAACCCTTCTTTCGAGCTTAGCAACCTCCGGCGTGCATCCAAAACAAAAGCAGAATTTTACTCCATTCAATCTTCCTTGAAAACTTCACGACGGGGATGTTTAGGTGGATAATTGAACTGACTCCAATATATCCTTCGGAGTACCTAGCCTGTTCCAGGCATTGAGGTAGGAGAGTGCATCGAGAAGTAAGAGAGCATGAAACAAAAAGGAGGATGAGAGGGAGAGAGGAGGTTCCTTTCCCCTCTCGCCCCCTACCCCACCCCCGGTTATTTCTTGTGCTCACATCTCTGCGCGCTGTCTCCACGATCTGAAAGCCTGGAACAGCTGAGGCATCACGGCAGTAACCTACAATCAGGCGTGTCATTTTTTTAAGATAAAAGGGATAATAGGGAGAGGGTATGATCTCAGGCTATCGTGGATTCACCGCAGTGTCCAGTCAGTGTAGTCATAGTTCCGTCCTTTAGGGAACGCAGGCACACAAACGGATGGTACGCGGCGAAAAAGGCGGAAAAATGCGTGTACCATAAAAGCCTTTTGACAGAGAGGAGCAGCGCAAAGAGAGGAGAGGAGGAAGGTAAGTGGTGTTCCCTTTTTGCTTTGGCTTTTCTGCTGTTGTTCCAAATACAAAACTATAAAAAGGTCTCGTCATTTTTCTAAAACTCTTAGATATCTTGATGATTAATAATAAACCTTTTTGGTCCTTTGACAACTTATTCTGCTCGAATAACGCTGTTACTTTGTGTAACCACTTTCTTTATTTTGCCTTCTCAGAAAAGAAAAAAAAATGAATTGGAAGTAAGCTTACTAAAACGTATTTTGACAATTCAGTGTTATTGTTCCTTTATTTTTCTTGAACAATGCTGATATTTCTGCCATTTTTAAATACATATTATCTGTTGTTTTTTGAAGTGAAACCGGAGGAAATGCAGGAAGACAGGAACCGCTAAGAAAAACGTTGACATTTCAGACGACTTTATTAGCTTACTTTAACTTAAGCTTTTGTATTAAGCTTATCAACTCTTATATGCCTCCATAAATTCATTTGAACCTAAAAATACAGGCGTACTCACTTAATTCGTAATACGTTCATAAAACGATTTCTACAGATTATGTTCACCGGACATTTCTTACTTAAAACTCACTTAAACTTTGTCAGTTTGAATTCATTTTGTGCAAGGAATCTACCTTTTGATACCCACTTACTCGCTTTATCCAGCTGTTCAATTGCAACTAATGGCAGGGCAGCTAGACCGCTTGGCTAACCAAATTCCACAAAACACGAAAAATTAAAAGAATAACACCACCGAAAGAAAATTTTATTAATAACAAACCTTTTTATTTTATCAAAGTCTATGTGCGAAGTTTTTAAATGTAAACACCCGTTGAATTATAAATTTTTGTAACTTCAAGCAACCTATCAAGATAATCCAAAAACTGATTTCTAATCTTACTCCTGTAACTAAATGAGTACCTGCTGACCTAACTGAAATCATACCAAGGCAATGGCAAGGCTATGTGAACTATACTAGCGGAGGCAGTACAACAGCAAAATTGAAAAGAGGGGTTTTACAGCTATTGTAATGGACCACCTGTAGTCATGGAACGTTTGTATCTTTACTGAGCTACGCCTACCAAAAAATTACCACAAACAGGAACAAATTTCGGCTGTTTTAAAAACAACAATCAAAAACAAGTCTGAACAAGAAATGATCCCACTAAAAGGCATCCTCCACACAGAAAAATATTTCAGTTATGTTTTACACAAGTAATACATGCTTCAGGAGTTCTGGACTTCCTGTGGCATCGCACGGCATTGTGGGTAGGCGGGCTCAGAAAAGTGGGCATCAACTTGCAGCTTCGCCATATTGGATTACACGTGCAGGAATATAGAAAATACAGTTGGACTGAGATAAGTGGGCATCAAATCCTTGTTTGGTCGCCATCTCTGCTTGTTTGAAGTTGTTTCGCTTGATTTATTACCCTTTGTTTTCACAATCGAATCGAAACGAGACTCACTTACAGAAACTCCAGTGACAAGGCCAAAACAGGTAAGGAGTCGTATTTCTGTTCTGTTTTGTTTTTATCTCTTAACTAAATAAATGGACAGAAGTCGGAGCAGAGGTGAAGCTCTGATAGTTGAATACGTTTTAACTTTTTATTTATTTTGTTATAATGTAAGTGTGATATGAGTCGTGAAGAGCTGCCTTTCGAGGTTATCCAGACATGGAAACCTGAGCAACTGAAAGAGTTCTGTCGCAAGCGGGACTTGAAGGTTTCAGGAACCAAAGCTGAACTTGTAGCCCGCGTATTTGCCGCGGCAGAAATGGGCATTTCCATCAAGCCAACTGCTATGGAACGAATTGCTACTACCGAAAAAGAGAAGGCAAAATTACTCATAATGCCAAACGGGACCTCAGTTCCAGATCCTTTGACACTGAAGGATGGCTGGGTGAAGGAAAGCGAGAACATGACTTCTTGGCCGCCGATATACCTGAGTGATATAACATTGTTTTTGATGAGTGATCACCCAGGGAAGGATGTTGACTTCCACAAACGCGTCCTAAATGAACACAAAGAAGGGAAGGCGTATCGTTTGTTTGACTCTGGCTGGTTGAAAGAGATATCATATCATAAAATCACGGATGACTCGGAATATTGCTTTTTAAAAGCAAAATGCACTCATTCCATGAAAATATCGGATACACCGCATTCTGCATGGATTTGTGCGAACAAGAATGATGGCTTTATAGTCAATGCCTACTGTACATGTGTTGCTGGGTTTGTATTACCAAGATAGATCAAAGTGGACATAAATTAGTATTAATTTGTAGGGTCAAACCCTATTTTTCATATCATTTCATAGTTTCATGTTACTGGTGTGATGGTGTTATATGGTGTTAGGGACTCAACCATGGAATTAAAAAGGGTACAAGCTTCTTGAAACTAAGAGAGAGTCATGGTATAGTATAAACCAACTAGTGGTCTATTACAAATCCTTTATTCTGATTGATTGATTGTGGTGCATTTGTCATATAGCAAATTCTGACTTGAGGTCTAATTATTAAATAATAGGGAAATGAATTTCACAAAACTAGGAGCAGGGCCATATTATTCTTGAGCCCCCCAACGGTGTTGAGGTTTTTAGATGCTACATGATTATTTTCATTCCCTTTTTTATAATTTCAGAATGAGCAGCTCTTGTATTCACATCACAGCATTGCTGTTTAGAGTTGAGGCTGCTAATAGAAGTGGAATGACCAACCCAGCTTGCACATCAAGACAATGTGTGTGGAATGTCCCATCAGAAAAGACAGTTATCAAGCCAACAAAGATTGCTGACATGAATTGGAAGTCATCAAAACTAAATAAAGGTAACTAAGTACCGGTAAGATATAGTACACATAGGACATAGGAATCACTACTATTGGAGAAATGCTAAAAAATAAATATGCTAAACTATTTTGCAAACAAGGCTGAACTTCATTCATGCAGCATCACGATACAGTGTCCCTGTAATATTGCCACAAAATGTAGCAACCTCTGAGCCTATGATTACCTCATGATTTGATCAGCTTTGTTTTTGTTTTCTTGAGAACCTACCAGACCAACTGTAGACAGCAGGCGTAGCCTCTTTCAGCCGGTAGAAAAAAAGAGGGCTCTGGATGACAGTGAGAGAAGGAGAAGTTTCTACGAGAATTTAAAGGATACATTTCCAGACTCCTGTTTTGTGTTGATGGGTCAAGCTGAATGCACACCAGAGCCACTACAACCAATATCTACTCCTAGAGAAAGTGACATACTCTCCAGTGATGAAATTGATGCTATAGAGGAAATAACTGTTGGTCCGACTGAAAATGAGGCTTGGCACCAGCAAAGCGAGGGCAGAATAACCGCCTCAAATGTTTACAGGGCATTGACTAAAGTAGAATCAGTGAGTCAAGCTGAATGCACACCAGCGCCACTGCGGGCAATATCTACTCCTAGAGAAAGTAACATACTCTCCAGTGATGAAATTGATGCTATAGAGAAAATAACTGTTGGCCAGGCTGATAATGAGGCTTGGCACCAGCAAAGGGAGGGCAGAATAACTGCCTCAAACTTTTATAGAGTATTCACTAAAGTAGAATCAATGAAAGTCAATGAAGAAAATAGTGCGGATAAACTTGTTGATAGCTTATTGGGAAAAGCTAAACCACCAACAAATTTACCAGCTCTTAAATATGGCATAGATATGGAGCCCATTGCAGTTAAGGAATTCATCAAATACTTCAAAAAACACCACAAGGATGTTAGGTATAGAGAATGTGGTATCTGTATTGATAAAACTAAATAGTACTTGGGAGCATCCCCAGACTTACTGATAGAGTGCTCTTGTTGTGGGGAAGCAGTAGTAGAGATCAAGAACCCTTTTAGCATTGCCAATGAAATTCCCTCAGCACATAATCTGTCATACTTATGTATGTGTAATGGACAAGTAGCTTTAAAGCAGCAGCATCAGTACTTTGCACAGGTCCAGGGTGAGATGGCTATAACAAAGAGGCAATTGGGCTATTTCTTTGTATACACACAAAAGGGCTATCACTTGGAAACAATCAGATTTAATGCCACATACTGGCATAGGCTTGAAGAAAATCTAACCTGGTTTTATAGTAATTGTCTTTCACCAGCCCTGAAACTACTGCGAAAATATATTGTTTAAAAAAATACCTAGAAAATGGATCTGACTGATTATATAAACAGGTAATCATATTTCCATGGAGCCTGCACAATATAATTTAACAACTACATGTATTAAGACATCAACATAAATTTTGTATTACTGGGGTAGCCAGGGTTTTGTCAAAAGGGGCTCAAAGGGGCCCAAGGCTTAAAAGGGAGAGGCCCGAGCTTTTTCTGGACTTGACTGTCCCATATATTTACTATATATTACTTTTCAGAGAGGTGGACCAGGCCCTTTAGTCCCCCCCTGGCTAAGCCCCTGTTTGTGCATATTTGTGGTAATGTCATCCTACCAGTGCAAGGAAATCAGTTTCACTAAACCTGTGAACATACTATTGATATCTTGAATTGTGTTATTCCAGAAGAAGCAGAAAAAGCCCATACCCAAACCACAGAGGGAATTATTTTTCAAACGATCCCCCAACCCCTAAGGAATTTCCAAATGAAAAGTGCAGTAGTGCTTTTATGGATGTTTATCTCCTATAAAACAGGTGGCAAATTGACCCCCCCCCCCTGGAATTTCCAATTTCCCCCCATAGTGGGGGTATGGATTTTCTCGTGAATTACACATTTGACTCTATATCTTGTGCAAAAAATAGCGTGTTACTTGCAAAGAGGCTTGTACAAACTGCATAATGCCGCACAGACAATGATAATGTTATCAACATTACCAATAAGAGAGATGGGCAGTTCGTTCTCGATTATACGGAATGTTTTCAGCCGCCTGATGGCCTGTTCTACAAAAATGCGTAGATTAGCTATTGTTTTAGTTTTCTGTACATCAGCTTTCGTGAACTGTTCTTGTCCACGTTTCCCTGGCGGAATAAAAAGGTCAACTCTGTGAAGCAAAAGATCCTCTGCAATAGTGAATCCACGATCTGCCATCACTGCCATCATATGGCTCAAGGACGTTGTAAAACTCTGATTCCCTTGTCAAATGGACATCTGAGGTGCGCCCATCCCATGCCTCGGAGATGAAGTTGAAGGCCCCATTTGGGGTGATTGAAACTAGGATTTTTGCAGTATTGTGGTGCTTATAATCTGACCACGTTGATGCTCTGATTACAGGGTTGCTTGGGGTCTCTATAAAAATTTCAGTGCAGTCCATTATATGGCGCAACTTGCAGTACCCTGGTTTTTTGAACTTCTTTGGCAGTGTTTTCTTAACAACTTCCATGCTAGGATTGTATATTAGGCATTTCAGTTCATTAGCCAAAATTTTGACCCATGTGCTGAAAATAGTTGATACGGTACTTCGTGAAATTCCAAATCTTTGTGCAAGGTCTGCATTGGTGGATCCCAAACGGAGTTTCATTAGTGTTAAAAGAAACTCGTCCTTTTGAGAAAGAGCCCGGTTTGGTCCAAATTTTTTTGGTGATTTCCTAAAGTTCCTGCCTTTTCTGGATGTTTTCTTAGGGCCACTCCAATATCTCACTTTTTTTATAGATCCTTTGACAGAGTTAAATAATTTGTGAAAGGCAGGCTTTGATGGGATACCAGTCAGTACATTTACAGTCTGGTCATTCCTCAGATCTGAATGCTTCAATCCCTTATCCTGTTTGGCTACAAGTTGAACTTCCAGCAACTTCACTTTTTCACTTAGCTCCTGTATTTTCTCTGAAAGTTCCACGATTTTTTTATCTTTGTCTTGTCTGCCTTTCAAGCAACATGTGTTCATGCAAAATTTCCAATTTTCATTAATTTCATACCAGCCATAGACATAGCAATGGTCATGAATTACGGATGCTCTGTCTATGTCAACACAATCATTGATAGAAGTAGAGGGCTCAGGGTCTTGGAGCTCAACATCATCACAAGCCAGGTTGTCAGCTAAGTGGTCAAGAACAGGTACTGGTATTTCATCGCTACATGCATCTAGCTTAGCTCGTTTTCTGGATCTTACTGCAAGAGAGTTATCCCGTGGCGTTGGTGGTGGGCGTTTTAGAGGCTCTCGTTTTCTTGCTGTGACCAAGTTGCAAAGTTGGGTCTGGGTTTTCAGCCGTTGGTTCACCGTCAACGAAGTGTAGATTACAAACTCTTGAATCCTTGTTAGGCATCCAAAGAGTCCCATTCAAACTGTTCCTGCTTATATTTTTTACCCATTGTAATCGGCGTTCCGGGTTCTTCTTTTCTGTCGGGAACGGGAATAATTTGAAGGGTGGCTGGCAGTCACACATGCTTGAACCATTGTTACAACCATGAAGCTCACAGGTCGTAGCTGCCCACTTCCCAAGCCTTTGTCCACTGTTGGGACAGGCTAGGACCACACAATTTCTGTGGCCGAATCTCATGGACAAAGTTAATCTACATTTAAACAAAAGAAATACGACATAAGTCTGCGTATAAAATAAGCAAAAATCATACTCGTACCATCTCAAATCGACTACACTCTGCAGCCTAAAATCGTTAGAATGACGTTGCCAAGAGGTAATGAAACAATAGCTTACCTTTAAAATACCTTTTTATTTGGTTCTTCTTATAAATTCCTGCACGTGTAATTCGATGCAATTCCACTCGATGTAATCCAATATGGCGAAGCTGCAAGTTGATGCCCACTTTTCTGAGCCCGCCTACCCACAATGCCGTGCGATCCAACAGGAAGTCCAGAACTCCTGATGCATGTATAGCAAATGTCAAAACAACCACTAAACTGCCTGTTGAGACCGCCTATGTGTTTACTACACGGATACAAAACAGTGACTGTATGAGTGAACATTAGATGGACTTTCTGCAAATGCAGCGGGTGATAACACATCTTTCACCGATGTTCATGATGTTAAAGCAACTTTCTCAAACTCATTAACAATTCATAAAGCAAAAAAACAATCTCAACCGTGAGCGTGGTTTGGATATCGGATACGAATTACCATAGAATTTTGCGAACTTTACCTTTAAATTTTTCTAAGAATTTTTGTTCATTTGAGAAGCTATGTCAAAAACGACATGCAGTGTTTCACGCGATATCCAGACATCGACAAGTGGGTAGAAAAACAAGGTGCAGCCGATTTTTTTTTTTTAATGATCATACCTCAAACCAGTAAAAGTAGGACACCGTGCAGCTATTGACATTCTAAAATTTGCATCTCTTCACAGAATGCTACAAGTGCGAAGGGTGGGGCGCCACACGACCCCAATTCGACCCACCTGGCAAGAAGATTAGGCCAGCTGTAGGATACTGTATGTACAGTCACCTTTATATTATAATTTTATTATATAGTGTTACTAGCGACACACAAACCGATTCTTACGATGAGCCAAACTACTTTATTTCTTGCTGATGACTATCTCAAACAACTGAGATGCCACTGCTGTGGCGGGTGCGTCCGCCGGCCAAAGTGGTCTAAGAAAAAAACAACAACAACAAAAAAGAAAGATATTTGCAATATTTCAGCGAAAAATAATATTAAGTACATAACATTTGCCACTGCATTAAGTGTGTGTGTTTACCTTTATATTAACACAGTCCTTCTCTTTGGTAAACACATATGTACACTTGTGTTTTCTGAACGCTATTTCTAAAATGCCTTAGCTGCATGGCATGCACGATTCACAATTCTGAAAGCAAATTGATTTATTAAGTTTCTGGTTCCCTAATATGTGAACAGATAAATGCCCTCTTTTCCTAAACCTATGGCTTCCGTGACTTTACATCGGTTTGTAAATATAATTTTCATGGATTATATTTCTTTGTTTCTAAAACTGTGAAGTATTAATAATTTCTATTTGTGAAATAACTTATCATTCAAATGTATTTATTATTTTTATAAGTAGGCTATATTTTTGGTGTGTTACAGCATAAGATGACAAAGCAGCAGATCCCAAGATGGGAAGAAATGTCTTTAATATCTGCAATAAGTAACTTTACATTACCTATAAAAATAAGACATCTTAGTCTTTTATTATAAAAATTTATTTTCAAATATCTTTGAAATAACTTACGGAGTGATTTTACTTGACCCATGAAACAAATACTAACAACTAGTGCAAAATAGTCACTATTAAAGGAATACAATGAAATTTATAATGCATAATAGTGCTTAATATTCTACTACCTATTTCACAGGTTACGTAAAGCCACTCCAACAACTATCTACTGTAAAACCTCTATTATTAAAGCAGAAACTTTCGGGACCTTCCCAAGTGTCCGCTTAATAGACGTTCGTAAAAATTGCGCAACGTTTGATAACGATTAACATCAAATGGTTTCTCTGTACTTTGATAAAGTTCCATGTTGTTAAGGAAGCTGTGCTGTACTTTGTGCAAACCATTTAAGTGAACTTTCGACGGCTAAATGTATTGATTTACCTTTATTACTCGACTACAGTACGTATTTCAAGGACGTAATCCAATACGACTGATGTCAATTCAGTCCAGTGTCCGCTTAATAGATGTTTTTAACAATAGAAATAAGCCAAATGCAATTTATTTTAGTCTCCGCGTCCGCTTAATAGAGGTGGCCGCCGAATAGGAGTTTGTTATGAAGGGAAATATAAAACAGTAAATTCGGGACCCGGCTTAGCGTCCTCTTAATAGAGGTTTCACCGTAGTTGGCATTTCGTTTGCGAAGCAACCTTCACCATGAAAATATCCGTCACAATAAAAACTAAAGGTCAATCTAAAGTATTTTTGCTGGCGCATCAGAGTTTCAAAATTAATACTAGCAATCAGTCTTTAATATTCTGCTCGTGACGTGCACTGGAGATAGCCACATTCTTTTAAATTTGGGAAAACTTTGGCGTCATCAACAGGTTCATGTACCCTCCAGACTGTTTTTAAAACTCAAAAGCTGCTTTTCTACGTGTTAGACGCTAGACCAAAACAAAAATTTTCACTCACCCTTTACTGTTATAAACTACATAAATGGAAACGTCAGTGGGCAATCCCGGTTAAAAAAAAACAAAAAAATGTTAATACAACAAAAGGCAAGTAGGGCTCAGCCAAATGGCGCCTTAATGGCGTCGAAACGGGACAAAATGTGCCTGTTTCTCCGTAACCTGTCCCATTCTCCCTGCAAATATTTATCGATTTCTGGTTTTACCCCCATCCCTAATTGGCCTATTTGTTTGATTGCCTTCTGAGCTCCTGATGAGACAAGGCTTTCAAAATTCTGTTAACTTAGGATGCTTATTGTTTTGACTGGAGTCTACTGAAATTGAGGAGAATTGAAGAGGAAGAACTACAAAAGAAAGCAGAATAAATCAAGACTACAGTTATTGAAGCCAAGCGGGTGGCTGCCCAACTCTAACTTATAGCTAGGCAGCTAGACCGCTTGGCTAGCCATATTTTTTCACAAGCTAATGAGCATTAAGAGAGACTAATTTAATTTTCAATAAGAAGTTTGAGAAGTAATGCATTTACAAAAACCAGAAATAAGGAAAAACGTTTGCAAAAATATAAAATCAAAAATTACATCTCGATATATCAAACAAAAAAACAAAACAAAACGCTTGCAGATTGTTTTGGAGGTTGAGTACGTGCAGTACATTGTACAATCAATTCAAAAATCTTCCTAGTGCACACAATCTCTTATGCCGCTCCCTATTATCCTCTCCATCACTATCACCCTTAGTTTCTTTACCTGACTTCCTTTATATAGAAATCTACTACTCTTCTTTATTAGACATACGAAAACAGCACTCCTTGTAATAGTATTATAGGCCCTTTCCTCACCATCCTCAAGACATTTCCTAATAAGAAAATAATAGAGTACCTAAAAAAAATTATCAACGAAAAACGAATCTATTAAAACCCCATAAATTAAGATCTAAAAACAACGCTTCAAAGTTGAAATGAAGATGGAACATTGTATCATCAAATAAGCCAAATAGCACATGGATTATAAAATCCAAGGCAGAAGAGCCAAAAACCAACCTAGGCAAGATAACTTTGGTCAATGATACTTAAAATAACTAACGAGAACATAGCTCCAAACTACAAACTTCACAATTTCGTAACTAAGAAAATAAACAAATTAAAAACTACGCAGAGTAATGGATAACCATAACATGAAACTGTACTGATTTATCTGTAGATATAGTTTACTTTGTATTTGTATTATATTTGCCACTCAAGTTGTTGATTGTTGCTACCCTAGATGGAGCAAATTGTCTTTCACTTTAGTGTCTTGTTTCGGTTCATGTAGTAAATTGTGCAAGGTAGCTCAGCGAAGTCCTCTTTTTACCAGTTACTTTCTCATCAATTACGGGGTGTTCCAAAAGTTCGTTCTGATCGTATATTGTATTTTGCGCATGGCATTTGATGCTTCTTTACGCAAATGTACCCTGATTTGGCTGAAGAAGAGAAATCAGGGGATGAAGACTCAGATAAAAAGAGCGTGGATAAGGAAGTTACTGAACCATCTAAACAGGTAAAGAGGACTGTAATGCACTGTGAGTACTATAATGCACTGACTACTCATTCTTGTTTTCTTTGAGTCAAAGAGTCAACTCCGCGCTTTTCCGAGATCAAACGAGGCTCACATTTTATATTATTTCCGTCTCAGTTAACCTTGGAGCTCATCAACAAACTGTATATTAGTGCTGTTAGTCACCCTGGAGGGACGAATTAGGGAAGGGGCGGGTAATGAGGGAAGTTTGCGTCAAAGCCACTTGAAGATCTGTCTTGGCGTGGATTAATAAAACGGGTTTTTCAACTTCTTCAACATGTTAATTGCTCATGTGGCCAAAGGGACTTTCCTTCTCCGGATGCTTTGGCCTTGATGAAAGAGGCCGATATTGTCCCGGAGAAAATTTCACACTTAGATGACGTCACAGATCAACAGTCACTGGAACAGGAAGTGACGTCAGCACCGGAACCGGAAGGGCAACACTGGAAGTGAATCAACCAAAAGTGGACCAAAAAATAAACAAGCGCAATCGTTTTTTCCACCAATCTCACTTTCTCTAATGCTAACCCTAACCCTAACGTTACAAGCGGGAACGTCTTCCTAACCCTAGCGGCCGGCGTCCCTTATGGCCGCGATTTTCTTCGTGCGACATTCTAACGTAATTTTCAATATTTTACACATTTTTCTGTCGTGTAAATCTGTCTAATTGTTATTTCTGTGTGTAATATGTCTGCAAATCATATAGCTGTGGAAGAACTACGCGTGACTCTCGACAAAAAGCTTGCTCCTTTGAAAGATGAGATCGCCGAGCTTAGATCTTTTGTTGAAAATGCAAACCAAAAATACGATCAAGTTCTCAAGAAACTCACTGAGTAAGAAAAGGAATATAACGAAATCAAAAAGGAGAATAATTTCTTGAAATCTACAGCAAATACACTAGATTCTGAGACTCAGAGCTTGTATCACTCATCTTATCATCATCTCCGCATTTGGCCAACAGAAACTCCGCAAATTCGTTGTTGCTTTTTGATTTGAAACCCAGTTCCATTTTTACCTCGTTCCAAATGAGGAATGTCGTTTCTTTTAATAGATTGGCTTTATTTTTTTCGTCTTTACGAGGTCTGCCAAGCTTTGGCGGCAAACCCAAAGACGACGCCATTTCGATATAAGCAAAAATGGCCGCCAACGGGGTGCACGCCCGCAAAGCACACTGGTTGAGAGGGACTCTTTAAATAGCATAGAATGCTTAAACAACACAATATCAAATATTTTACAAATTGACTAATAAGTTAATTATGCCAAGAAGCCAAATTTGGTACGATAATTGAAGTAAGATTATTGTGCGGGGTACAATTAGTCTATATACGGCGGCATATCAGAGTACACACTCAAACAGATATACACTAGCACGTATTATTGCAAAAAGAGCGTTTGTGCTCTGCCTCGCGTTCAAGAGTTTCATTCCCTCGACAGTGTTTATGAATTGTGGAACACAGCAGGGTTGCCACTCACCAGAAAGTTAAAAATTCCCTGACTTTTTACTGACCTTTTATTAACGAGAAACGATCCACGGATACATTCCCTTTAGCGTTTTTTGAAGGCCATCCTTATTTTTCTCTTCACTTTCAACCTCTTTCCGCTTAGAGGAGAAGGAATTTCGAAGAAAGCATTCACAACAAAAACTACTGACCACAACTACTACATGTGTCAGGCGTAGAGAGTCAAATAACTTTTCAAGAAAATTCCCTGACTTTTCCCTGACCTTGAAAAATTTTTCGGGTACATTATAAGACTGTTACTTTTTTTAAATCGGCGTAAGAACCCAATAAAGGCTACCACAGAGACTGACGATGAGGATGATGATTAGATAACACGAAAAAAGGTCAACAAAACAGACCTTGTTAGTTGCAAGACTTTACCGTTTTGCTAGGATTCCCTCGTCCGAGTTATTGTTTCCATGGAAATGAAGAAAAAGACTGATTTCGAAGTTTTATTCAATATAAATACTAATAAATGAAACCTTGATTATTACAACGTGTAATCGTGCTAATGTAACCACATTAACTAAACAGCTTTCACAGAAGTTGTCTTTTAAGACGACATCATTTAATTCAAATGTTTCCAAAGGCTACAAGAAAGTGAAGTTTACTTTGTTGTAAAACAGTCAGCGTCAAATAGCAGTAGGCACTAAAGATTAAATGCAGAGGGGAAAAAATAAAAAAAAAGTAAAACAAAACAAAACAAAACCGCAAACGGACTATGAAGAAACCCTTTTTTCCTAAGGAAGTAGGACTTTGTTGCCATAGAAACCCGGAACAACATCATTTTTTAAAATGTCTCGAACTTGAAACATCCTTCTGCATCTATTTACGGTATTTAAATCAATGCTTGCTCACAATTTAAGAAGTAAAGCATCTTGATTTGCCATAGTCAGGAAAGGAACTATTCTATTACATCGGTGACGTCATTTCATCACGTGATTTACACAAGAAAGTTACACCTATGACGTGCCTATCAGATAAAAATAAAGTAGAGGGAACAAAGCTTCTGATAAGAATTCCAAACTTTTGGGGTCCTGGCCCATGGACTTTGCATTAGCGTTGTTTGATGATTTTTCAACCGTCAAAGGAACCACCCGCCTGCACTACTAAAGAATATCCCGGAAAAAAATGAACAAGCGACTAAACAGCATTTCATCAAGCAAAAACGTTTTTGATGCAGCCATCCCTCCTTACCAAAAAGCCCTTGACGAAAGTGCCTACACCTGCAAGCTAACATATAACCCACAGCCAGCCCAAAAGCGCAACAAAAATCGCCTAAGAGTGATATGATATAACCGCATGAAGACCAGCCTGGCAAGAAGATTCCTAAATATCGTCTACAGATGCCTCCCAAAATCACCCATTACACAAGATCTTTAACCGCCACACACTAAAGCTAATCTACTCCTGCATGCCAAATATAAAAACAATCATCTCGTCACACAACAAATAATTCACCCTGCTCTCTTTGCCCTTGCTTTTTACCCTTCACCCTTACTTTCTTCAGAGATTTTAAGGTCGGTACACAAATGCGTAAGAGGTTCCAGGACACTCTTCCACTAGCCTGCGTAGCAAGCGTTTCCTCGCGAGGTTCGTCTAGAAAGCTGGGACAAGACAGGAGCAAAAAAAAATGAATGACGGGGGAGGGGGAGGGGAACGAAGGAACCGCTTGCCCGCAAACCCCACGATTTTGAAAAACTGCGTTCGCCCACGAACGCAGCTTGTGATTGGCGCGGTGCGTGTAGTGTTGATTACTTAGCATTCAAAACATCAATCAAACCAGGTATACTTTGTTTTCGTGCGTCACAGATCTGGTCTCATCTGATTTGTGGTCGCAGATTACAAATGCTTTGGACTGATATTTATTGGAATCGTGCTTGTGCGAAGGTTTATGAGATCAGAGTCTTCAAAGTATAATTGGAGATCGAGCAGTGGAGACTAGGGAAGGCCAGTTTACTGGGAATGGCGGCGTGCGGATCTGACTGGAAAAAATGGACTGTTTGTTGGAGATAACATCAACATAAATCAAAACATCGGTACTCGACACTAGCTGAAGGCGCCATGGACAAGCAATTTGTCAGCTTTTTGAAATGAAAAGATTCTTTTTGTTTATTGGAAATTTAGCGGCATCTATTGTAGAGAACGTTTCGACACAGGCTGAAGAGCAGCCACTCTGCAAAACTTATAGCCGGCGGAGTGAATTGTTCCGGACAAATCATCTTTGACGTGTCGACAAGGTTTCAGACGAGATAAAGCCACACAATAAAAACAAGAAATTCCGCAGCAATCGCTCATAGTTTTAACTTTCTTTTATCGTAAATCTTTTTTGTTACAGTTCTTGCAATCGCCTGCAACGTGTTCTATTAGAGAACAAAGTAATTTTACCAATATGGTAATCCAGGGGTAATCTGTTCGTTATGTTTCTATTTTGACGAGCTGTCAATTTACAACTGAACCGAACCGTGAAATATCAAGGGGCGTTTTCCAGAATCGTGGGGTTTGCGGGCAAGCGTTTCCTCTTCTCCCCTCCCCCTCCCCCTTCAACCTTTTTTTGCTTACGCTCTAACGTTCGGGCAATAACTCGATTGGAAACGCTTGCTACGCAGGCTACTCTTCCACAAAATTCCACAAGGGGATTTCATTGATGACTGCCCCTTACACACTAGCCAAGCGTGTGTCCGATAATTTTAGAACGTGATAATGGCGTGGGCTTGTACGTTAGGCTCATTTTAATATTTTCATTTCATCAAAATTGGTCTTTTTTAGTTATTATATATTTTTTACTTAAATGACTGTTTTCTGATCACACCTAAGTATTTTTATTTTTTAAATGAAAGGAATTGTAAATAATGTTTTGACGGAATAGTTTTTTTTAGTGAATTAATTGTAAATAGGACTTTAATAGTTAGCATTGTTATCAATAATATATGCTGGATTCACCTTGCTCAGGATGATTATCGGAACCATCTACACTACCACTTAGAGGAATATACGAAACAGATACAGTACATTGTTAAGCGTACGTATTGTTTTATCCAAAAAACGCAGCTTTCATTTGGCATCCTTGAAGAGATTGAATTGTTAAAAAGGAGATTTCAAGACAAAATCAATCAGAATAGACCCGTTCGACCAAGAGACAGAGAGCAGGAGAGGAAACCCTAGAGGATGTTAATTGACATGAACGAGTTTTGAGAAAGGTTTTAGGACACCACCACCCAGAGTGATAGGAAGGTATAAAGCTGGTATCTCCCATAATGTGAGGTGGACCAATAACCAAGAGTACTTTATCGATGCTGCTATTGCTCAGTTGAATTCAGAAGACGTTCACAGTTTAAGAAATAGTGATGCAGCTG
>OZ037777.1:27676209-27743709 GCA_964035525.1 Porites cylindrica | reverse complement strand
GCAATATTAATAAAAAGATTAGATTCATTAAAATAAGAAGACTTCCTTGCCGTCTCAGTTCTGACTTAGGGGAGCAGCAAGTTGTGCCTACTTCCCCTCGTGTTGTGGACTGTTCTAAAAACCTTCAAATAATCTATAAAAGACATTGGAGGGGATCCCTTCAAGCATTTAAAGTCAAATTAATAGGGACTTTAAGATACAACGACGCGGACGTGACGAAAGCCGACCGGAAGTAAAAATACCCAAAATGACTACCACTGCGCATGATCGTGACGTAAACAAGCCGCGTCCTTGCTCAAGACGAACGCGCTGAAGACCATTTTGACGTTGTTGACAAACTGTAAGTATTTGAACCTATTTGGCTGTGAATTGGCACTTTTTGTTTGTATATCGAAGCTTAATTATCCCGGCTATATTCCTCATGTTTTTGTTGTTGTTGTTTCCTTTCAGGCTCGAAAGAATGTCGAATTCCAAACCGCAGTTAGTAGATTTTTGCATTCTTCGTTCAGTGAATTACGGCTAAAGAAACAAAACGATTTGTTGTATAAAAGCAATGTTGTTCCCGATTATTTCCTTCTTGTCGAAGATTTTCCCAGCATGGTTAAATTTATTTACAGATCTTGGTTACTCGCACTACGATTCATTTTGAGAGAATTTAATTCACATACTATTTCCCGCAGAAATTGTGTGAGATTTTAAAGAAAAGACAACAAAACAAATTAACAGAAACATGTAAACGACTATGTCTGCCAAATAAGTGCCTCTGACGGCAAAATGTTTGCTTTATTAAGCAGTTCCCACAGAGTAGCTGTACACACACTTGGCTTGGCCAGCCGACGTCCAAGACTTTGCGGCTGTAAACGATAGATTCAAATTATTTTCTAGAAGTGATTTTCGCATATAGTAGAACATTCATTGCTTTAATTTTCTTGTAGCTGTGCACGTATATTAAAAAAATGTATATGTCGCTTATTTTTGTCGGCAGGATTATGAACTGGACGGAGGAACATGATGTGGTTTTTTGCCGAGAAATAATCTTTGTAAACCCATTCAGTGCAAAGAAGAAATCCGTTCAGCGAAGCGCCTTGTGGCAAAGAGTGGCGGATACCCTAAACAGCATTAAAGATCCTGTTTTTTTTGTAGATAAACGCTCAGTTCGAGACCATATCGGGGTTTTGGTGCAAAGATTTAAAAGAAAAGAGGCCAAGGAATTGAAGGAAAGTGGTATAAGCCCTACGAAAACTGAATTAGATGAAGCTATAGAACAAATTATTGCCATGAAAGAGTCTGCCGATGAGCAACACGACCTGGAAGACGGCGAAAAGAGGGACAAGATGGAAGGAGACAGGCTGAAAGCAGAAGAGATGCGGAGAACTGCTATGGAGACATTAGGGAAAACACAGAAGAGAAAGTCCGAGGAGGGGAAGAGCAAAGCGAAAAAAAGCAGAAGAAGTGGTAGTGAAACGGTAGAGTTTCTTAAACTAAAGGCGGAGCAAGACATGGATATAAAGAAGCAAGAACTGGATTTGAGAAAACAGGAGCAAGAGAAGATGGCTGTAGCCCAAAATCAGCAAACTTATATGTTCAACCAAATGTTAAAACAACAACAGGAACAGCATAAGCAAATGCATGACATGCAATCCTTACTAATGCAGCAGCAGCAGCAGCTGCAAACCACAGCAATGATGAAGATTATTGAAAGACTAGTTCCGAAATAAACAAAGTCGGTTTTTTTTAAAATTCCTTGCGGTGCTTCAGGTCTCGGTTCACTTTGTTATTATATAAACTTGAACTAAGTTGGCCTGGACTTCAATCAGGCGAAAGACAATCAGAACTGTAACCGTGTTAGATGTTTAATGACTGGCGTTTGGACTTTATTTCGACGTTTTTAGAAGGTTAAAAATTTAGATTTTTCATGATTGGATTAAAATTGATGCTGACACCAATAATAAAGCCAAGTTATTCGTTGTGTTTAACTTTATTTGACATTGATTTACTTTTCTTGGTATCTTCCCATATAAACGTAGAACAGTTTTTAGGTCTTATGTTGGGTGGTTATTTACAAAACAGCGTGATTAGGAAAAATAGAGCTCTAGAGAAGGTGGATCTAGGTAAAAAAACTGGGATGTTGAATTACCGTACAAGCATGTCAAAACATTTTGAAGGATTGCACAGACAATGTACATTTTGCCTACTTGGCTTAGCCCTATCTTTAAATTCGGTTTGAAATCAAGAAATTTGAAATAATTTAAAATATCAGAAAAAAGCCATTCAACGGAACAGCGAACTGCACTCATGGAACTGTTGTAAGCTTGCTGTTGGGGAGTCAGTACTCGCTACCGGAAAGGTCCCTGGAGATGCATTCGAAGGGGATATGCTGGATCCCCGTATATACACATCGGTTGGCCAGTTGTTGAGACAGCATGCGCCCGGAGACTGTTGTAAAGGCCAGACTCTGCCAACATTGCTGCGTCATGCTTCCTACCTTCTGTTTAGACAAGATAAGAAACTTAAGTTAATAAATAGAAAGCAGTGTTGATATGCTATCCATGCAGTTTACTTCTTTACTGACAGAGAGTGGCAAGAGAAAATGGGCTGGTGTGGGGTGAGGGTGAGGGTGGTCAATGGAAAAGCCGATGAAATTCGAATTTGCTTTTCTCACAATTGTTTTAACCCTTCTTCTTATAATAAGCATAGTAATTGGGAGGAGACTTAAGAAAGAGTAAGTAATGAAAGCAATTTTAGATCTTCCTGTAGTAGGTTTGTTTGTAGGGTACCTGAAGTGGAGGCTTGCAAGCCAAAATATTATGTTTAGTTTGTTAGCAGTGTGGCTTACCTACTGGACCATACAAGTGTGCAATTAACCCATTCGGTAGGACCAAGGACTGAAACTTTAATCCATGTACGCGTTTGTGACCGTTGTAGAGTAGTCGCTGGTTTTCCCCAGGTCGAGTAATTGGGCGCACGGTTCCATCTACGAAACCAAAGCAATTGCTTAGTGGCGCACCTTAGTTGAAAACAACTTCCGCGTACTTTTCCAGCTCCAGTGGATTTAAAATGGTTTGGTTCCACTGCGCGATTCTGTGGCTATGATGCGCATAAATCCAGTCTGTTACGGTGTTGCTTATCATACAAAGTTCTGGAACCGGTCGTCCAAAAATAGGTATCATGTCGGAGTATCGACAAGGAAAGGCATATCGCTTTAAAAGCATACAAAGCCCTTCTGTTCCTTCGCAAACCGTTCCCTGGTCGCATACGAAGAATTGCGGAATCTGAAGAACATCTTCTACCAGAGGAATGTGGTGCTTTTCAACCCTGAAGTTCGCCCTACACTCAGCTTCACTTTGGCTCTCCAAATTGAACGGCGGGTAGTTGTCGTAAGGGAAATCTAAGTTGCTTGAACTGTTTTCTTCGAAACGTAAAGAAAATTCCTCATCCGTAATGATACCACAGGCATAGCTAGCAAGCAAAACTTCTCGGGTTTCTTTAAAAGTCGCCATTTGCACTAAAAACACTATTATAATTGGTATCTGTTACTTCGGAGAGAAAAACAAATTCGCTACTTTTCTTTTCTATCAATAAAAGGCCGCGTCGCTGAATCCCGCCATCTTAACTTATTTTTCCCGCCACAAACACGGCGTCCTCGACACAGGCCCCACGCGGCTACGGCGTCTTTGATGACGTCCGCGTTCTTGTATCTTAAAGTCCCTAATAGTGTGCATATCACGCCTCATAGACAAGGGAAGCCACTTTAAATTCTTCTCGGCATCTGAATCTTTGGTCTTCAAAACAATCCTAGCTGCCCTTCTTTGTGCTCGATCTAACTTATCACGTTCTATTTTCCAAATGCTGCTCCAAGCAACATCGCAATAATCCACAAGCGGCAGAACAAGAGACTGATAAACGTTATTGGCTGCATCGACAGTTAGACTGTTTCGAATTCTTCCCAGGAGACCGATTCTCTTGGAAATCTTAAACAGTAGCTTATCCACGTGTTGTTTGAAATTGAGATTTGCATCTATTAGCACACCAAGGTATTTGTAATGTTGTGCCTGATTTATCGGCTCATGCCCAAGGAATAAGCAAAATAGCCCATCTAAAAGGGTAGCCGAAGCGATTCGTTGTTGAGTGCCGAAAAGAACGCATTTGGTCTTCACAGGATGAATGAACAGCTTATTAAGATGGGTCTATGACTGCAATTGTTTTAGATCTTCATTCAAAACGGTACTTACGTTTCCGATATTGGAGTCAGCGTAGAAAAAGACAGCATCGTCCGCAAAAAGTAGGATCTTTGACGACGTAAACAGTTGGGCAAGTCATTGATGTAAATTGAAAACAAAATCGGACCAAGTATGGACCCTTGAGGGACGCCAGATTTTATCTGCTGAGGTGCAGACTGTGCGCTGCCATAGACAACAGATTGACATCGACTCGTAAGATAGTTCTTGACCCAACTCAGTTCATGGTTGTTGATACCATACCCAGGCAGTTTCTTTAGGAAAAGTTGGTGATTTACACTGTCGAAGGCTTTTGGAAAGTCAACAAACACCGCTGCTGTAACACAACCTTCGTCAATGCCTTTCCTAATACAATCCGTGAAGTATGTAACCGCGTCCTGGGTAGAATGATTTTTTCGAAAACCACACTGGAAGGGAGATAGCTGATGGACTTATCTAAATGTTGGAGGCGCTGTATTTGCACGGCTCTTTCAAGGATCTACGAAGCCACCGGTAAAACGGAGATGGGACAGTAGTTATCCATACACTTCTTATCCCCATCTTTGTTATTTTGTAGTTTTCTATTTTGGTATTTTTAACGTTTTCTCTTATTTTCTCTACCCCTTCCTGAAAATGAAGGTCTACACTGTTTGTGCTAGAGCTCAGGCATCTATTTTTATCGTCGTCTGGCCATTCAGTCCAAAAACAAAATTGCCAAATTGTTGAGGAAATCTGAATCTTTCACAAACTGTGTGAGAAACATTATCGAGAAAGCTGTAAGTATATGTGTAATAATTCCAAACAACAGAAAGGTAAAAAAAATTTAACTTCACATTATCGTTCAGAGTTTCGAGCACAACGGTATGGAAATAAGTCACCAAAAAAGGTTGAATTGCCTTGATTTGGAAAAAGGAGGAGCACACTTCATGCAAGCACGTGTCAGAAGGATTTGTAAACTTTATACCAAAGGGCGACCGGCTATCAAACTCACGTCATGTGGACCCTCTAGAGACCATCTGGATGATCGTTGACGAGACAACATACAAAGATCCAGCCCCCGAAACACTGGACGAGCTAAGAGAGTGACTACGCTTCGCCTCGAAAAATGTTTCTTTAGACACACTTTGGGAGCTCGTACATTCTATACCTCACCACTTAGAAAATGTCAGAAGACATAAAGGAAGCCATTTTGATTACTTATAATTCGGATATTCAATGTTAAGTAATTAACATACTTGAGTTTTACGCACTATTTTTAATAATCAGTGAAATTTAAGCGTAGAAAAAATCGCAACGAACTTTTGAAACACCCTGTACACTCGTACATCTAAATGTCACACTTCTACATATATCCAAAATGTGCAATTGAAACAAATCTATTTGTGCAATTTGCAAATAAGACTGCGACAGAATTTGCTGAAAAGGAATTGTCCAGCTTTGCTACCACATTATTGTGCTATTTTTCATCCTCACAGGAGTTTATACAAACTCTGGGTGAGGAGGTAGCAAAAAAAGTTGCCGTAAGGGAACTACATAGAGGAGTGGGCAGCACAGACTACGTACACATAGAAATGCTATTATCCAAGAAGAACAAGATGAGGATGATGATGCCAACGATCCGTCTGCCCTTTCTGTATCTTTTCTCTCACAGAAGTGTCAATTCCAGCTCCACCTTACATTGACACCTGCGTCCACCCAAGCTCAGCCTCAGACTCGAGCACATCTGGGACATCGCCTTCAGGTTGGCCCTCATCGTTCGAGCAAATGTGGACACTGCCGCAGAATGTCATCGTGGGTGGAGAACAGGTGTTGTAATTCTCGAAACTGTGCCTCACTTAGTGCACGCTTTCGCAAGCAATACCTGGATCGTGATTATTTGCAACTTTATATAAAGATGCTATCAGTAATGACAGGCACAATAATAGGAAAAAGATAAAATCTCTCTGCTCTGCAGCAGAATGGAAGATATGGTAAGGTAAAATTTACATGCACAATATATTTCAGTTGCAAAACTGGCGCGGTTTATTTCATAACGTCCCAGATATTTTGGCCATTCAACAAGAGGTCTTTGCTGCGCAGGGGTTTTTAAAACCCCTTTTCATGACTATTTTAGGGTGCTGGCAAATTATATTTATAAACTTGGCGCTGTGACTGAAATAAATGATTATGCAGAGGAAACCAAGGAAAACACCTCGGGATCTCCTCTCAGTTGCACTTCTTTAAGTGTTAATGAAAAGGATTTCTGGGGAAATATTGTCATTCATCCGTGTAAAACCTCACAGTTGTCAGAGGGATCTGAGACATCCCAGGATTTGCAGCATCATTATCAATAGGCACGATTAATTTGTCACTGAACTGTCCAGAAATCTTCGTTCTGTATGGGAATCTCTCTCTCAGATGGAGATTCAATTCAAGCTTTCCTTCTATGTTACAGGGTCTTTTAAAAACCTGTAGAAAGAGCAGAAAACATCAACAGCCACTTCCCCCTTGAAGTGCAAAATGTTTTCTCTTTAAGGAGTGCCCTGTTCAGAGTGCAACAATCTGTTGAAACTACACCATTAAATAAAAATTAAAAGGGGAAAACGTACCGGCGTACATCGGTATTGGAATTAGAGATACATGACAAAAGACATCTACGTTTTGCAACTAAACGCCACCCTCGGACGGGTCTTTCCCATGTCTTTCACACACCATGGCGGTGTGCCTTCGAGTCGAAGGGAACAGAGTGCGATGTTATTGCTCGATCCATCAGGGACAGGATATCGCTCGACGTACGTTGGAAAAAATTATCAACTTGACCCCCAAGAGACACGCCTACACATGGCCACAGTCTCCGTGTCATTGCGTATGGGTCGTGTACGCGATGTTCTTGGGGGTGGGCTTTCCCATTCAACGCGCTAACCTCCATTCCTATCTGCAGTCACGTGAAAAAAGAGGCCCCCGCGAGGTTTTTCATCATATCCAGAAGCGAGTGCTTAAGGGGTGGGTTTGCTGCTGTCATTATCGATGAGTGTGTCAATCCGTTCAACCCGAGTCGGAGTGAACTGAACATTGTGTCCCTTTGTTTTCCAGGATTTGCCTGGAATCCAATTCATTGGAGCAGTGACCGTGGTTGTACGACGTGTATACCCATCATGGGATAGGCTTCGGTTCGTGGATTTTCACCCTGAATCAGAAGGAGGTGCTGGTTCTCATGAGGTCCCTGACGACGAGGGATCTGCCTGGTGTGAGCAAGCGACTGATGGGGATGTTCACCTAATTGGGGATGTACAACGAAGAAACCTGCCGTCCCTGGAGGGAGTGGTCTTGCGTGCCAAGATCTGTACGGGGGTGCACAAGGAAAGGTTATCGCTTTCTTGGCGGAGGGTCAGCCCCAAGAATTCCTGGGGGTAGCCCCCCAGGCTGAAGAAGAGAAGTCAGGGGATGAAGACTCAGATAAAAAGAAGGTGAATAAGGAAGTTACCGAACCATCTAAACAGGTAAAGAGGACTGTAATGCACTGTGTGCACTATAATGTACTGACTACTCATTCTTGTTTTCTTTGAGTCAAATAGCCAACTCGGCGCTTTTCCGAGATCAAACGAGGCTCATATTTTATATTATTTCCATCTCAGTTAACTTTGGAGCTCATCAACAAACTGCATATTAGTGCTGTTAGTCACCCTGGAGGGACGAAACAGGGAAGGGGCGAGTCAGCAGGGAAGTTTGCGTCAAAGCCACTTGAAGATCTGTCTTGGCGCAGAGTTATAAAACGGGTTTTTCAACATCTTTAACATGTTAATTGCTCATGATAAATGTGCTTCATCTATACACGCCGATGTAAGAGTTTTAAGATGATACTTTTGCCCGTAGATGAGCATCGTAAGAACATCATTCTCCATCTTTTCTTTGACCATAAAAACCATAAACGACTGGCACTTCTCAACAATGAACTCCATTTGATATTCATCAGTAAGTTCAAGCAAGAAGTAACAATTCAGCTCATTTCTTAAGAGCCCGTTCATGAAGTGAAACGCCATACTGCTGCTTCGCTGCCGGTTCAGTCCAGCGTTTGGATGGAAGAACGCTCGCTCCTTAGGGACGGGTAGAAGAAAATTTTGGCAACTTGATAAGGTTGCAAACGCGCTATTCTAACAGCATGAAGAAACTTTATATGTAATTTCTCACTCATAAATAAATTAGAGATACTCTAAAGAAACTATAACAAGCAAATTTCATACTTCATTAAACTCACGTTATACACATTTTAAGATACATTATTTTATTGTACCATTTAGTGAAAAAAAAGACGTACCAATGTTTTGTCTGGGAAATAAGTAACTTGGAAAGTTTAGTCAGTTTCGCACCTGAAATGCCCCCTCCCCCAAAAGATCTGTTGTACGCTAATACGTTTCTTAGACTGTCCATTTAAAAGTTCATGAACAACCAACCCAACCTGAGTACCATTTTTAATCAGCCAGGTACATGAGGTAGTGAAGAATTGTCCCAGGAAAAGCAAAAGGCCATTGACACACTTTTGTACAATTCTTTTATTGCCATGGCTGGTTGAGAGGCTGAAGATACTTCAAGGAGCAAGGACAGAACTTGAGAAAAGCCACAAGAAAAACTATTGTTAATCCCTTTGCTGTAATGACAAATGTTCACAAAAGATTGTTGTTGAAAATCATTGCAAGTTGATAACCACCGCCATTGAAAGCTATGCCCTTTTCTCTTGTGTACGGATTAGCTATTTAGAGAAAAATTACGTTTGTCACTCTTGAGTGTCTACATTGACAAGGTTCTTCATACATTCCCCATGGCACGTAAGCTGAGAACTTGAGACTTTGTCAAAGGAGAAACCAAAGTTTTATCCCCAATAATATTACATTTAGAGTCTACGTAGAGTAACACACCTAGGCAGTGCTACAACATTCTCTCTTTGTCTACTCCAGATACTTCCAACAGTGATGACACAGCTGATAAACAACCAGCAACAGTCGATGTATCTATTATTACAGGAAAAATGGCATTTCTCTTGTTTGAACTTCATGTCTTGTCTTTTAAGTGTTGAGGCAGGGTCCAACCCACTTCTAGGGATAAAAACTATACTGTCTTGCCCCTAGTACTTTGCCATTGATGGCCCATGTGTTAAAAGTTTGGGTTTCTGTTTTTCAAGGATTAAAATGAACATCTTTTCATGCCAATTTTAAATAGACCTCTTAGCAAGACTTTTAGTGGAATTTCTCTGGACACGAGGTCTTCAATTAAAGCCTTTGGCGGGCGGAAACCAGTCACTTGTATCTTGTTAATATCATTTGCTGAATAAATTGAAGCAAATGTGTTACTTCTCATAAGTTCCTCCCAGTTCAAGGTGTTGACCTTGGAGGTCATTAACAAACTGTATATTAGTGCTGTTAGTCACCCTGGAGGGACGAAACAGGGAAGGGGCGAGTCATCAGGCAAGTTTGCATCAAAGCCACTGGAAGATCGGTCTTGGTGTGGATTAATAAAACGGGTTTTTTTAACATCTTCAACATGTTAATTGCTCATGTGGCCAAAGGGACTTTCCTTCTCCGGATGCTTTAATAAGGATTCTGTTCTACACGTTCGCATTGCTCAGTTGTGACAGAGTTAAAACGAAAATATCATCTTGATCTTACCATACGCCTCATGATTTCTCAGCTCCCTGAAGCTAATATTCTGAGCCTTGTCACGGTGCAAAGAAAGACAGTTTTACAGCTTATGCCCTTGTTTATAGGGTCTTTTCACATCTTAAACTCGTTTGTGAAGAAACTTAAAAATTTGTAGATGCCCTGGTCCTCTCTGGAGGAATTGTATTAAATATTACACAATGAAAACAAGACATACTAATGTTCTATCTAGTGGGAAAGAACTAAGTTTTAAAATTGAGCCCGTTCACGAAGTGAAACACCATACTGCTGCTTTACTGCCGGTTCAGTCCAGAGTTTGGATGGAAGAACGCTCGCTCCTTAGGGACGGGTAGGAGAGAAGTCTGGCAACTTGACGACGAGGTTGAATGAATTTTGCGAATGTTGAGACATTATTTGATCCTCCGACCCATCAAGGTTAGACGATAATGCACACATTATCTTCTTAATTACCTCCGCCAGCCAATTGTCATATATCTTTCTTAAATATTCTTTCATGGGTTTATTCCAACTTACATCAGGAACCTGGATAAACTTTATGCAGCCACCAGCTATAATTACAGAATCAACTATTATAAAGTTTAACTTAATTATTGCATTATTGAGCCTATTAATAAAATAACACGGGTATTTCATCTTCAACATGTTAATTGCCCACGTTGGAATTTCTTCAAATTACCTGGAACTTATTTTATGTTAAAAGGGTCCCAGGCGCTGTAGATTGATGTCATTTATTCTTCCTATTTTTGCAAAATTGCCTCAGAAAAGGAATTAAAAGATAGCGAGCTAATACTGGCGAAATTATGATAAATTGCGTCCAATTTATGAGCAGATTTGTTGTATCAATGACAGACCCATATAACTTCCTGATGCAGACGGAACACTCACAGTAACACTGATTCCAACTCTCAAACCAACTCTGGCCCTGTTACGACAGCGACTATACCGTACATCATAGGTACCTCTGAAACTATTGCACGTATATTACAACCTTGCAATGTACGTGTTGCGCACAAACCGATAACCACTTTACGGCGACTGCTTACTAATGTCAAGGACAAAGACAAACCGGAGGACAAACAGGGAGCAGTATACAAGATCAAATGCTGCGACTGCCAGGCTTCTTACATTGGTGCACGCGACTGACCGTACACAAACGCGCGACGAGGAATGGCGACGGCAACAATCACATTGCTGAGCACCATTTAAAGACGAAACATCAAATTGACTGGGACTCTGCGACATGTTTAACGTATTATACAGACTACTATCAACGTCTTACTTTAGAAAGCTGGTTTACTAACTTAGAACAAACGCCACTGAATCACCAGCGCCGTACAAACGACTCATTGCCGAGATCAAGCAAAACTAACTACGAGAGAACAACTGGAGACCATCATTTATTTTGATGGGGAGACAGCAAGTCGGACCAAAAACTGCGAGATTTTGCAGTTAGCGGCAGTCTCTAAGCAGTCTTCGTTCTCATCTTATATCACTCCAACTTTTGATATTGCTACATCTACAACAGCAGTTGACGGCTTACGTGTCGCATATAATAATGAGGGAAAAAGGTAAAAAGGTGCTTGTCAAAGAAGGGGGTACTTCTGGAAACGTGCCCCAGAGAGGACGCCTTTAATAACTTCCTCCCATTCATAGAATCAATGAAGCCCCCTGTATCCTCATCGGACACAACGCCACAGTTGTGATACACCAAGGCTGGTGTTTCAAATCTTATTGTGTGAAAGGGAATTGGGAAGGGGACTAAAAATGCCTATATTTTTTGCAGACAGTTTGACGTTTAACGTTTCTTTCAGTATCTAATTGGTCATAGACGCCCCTATACTTTGACTTTGAAATAATTTGTCTACGAAGAACATGTAAAAAAAAGAAAAAACAAAGAAAAATCACTAAACTGAAAATGAAATAGTAGACAAAACACGGTTTGCAAACTAAATGTCTAATGATGTTTTATGCACATTATTATAAGACTAATAGCAGCAAAAAAACGTTTGCTTAATGACTGATATAATCATCGGAAAAGGCTTATAAGGCCCCTTCCATATGTAAATAATAACTATTATCCCCAAGTGGCATACTGCTCGTGAGCATGTCATAGGAAAGTCACAGATCTTGAATATATCATCGTGCGAGAGGGTTTTCATTGCAGTTGAAAATTGGATGGCGAGGTTTTCTTGAACTAGCGGGCTTATTTCGCCTCAGAACGAGAACCTTTGAAGCTAAAAACTGCCAAGCGGTTTCTGAAGATGCTGTGTTTTGTTTTCTTAACATTTGTCGAAAAAGAACAGACAAATGCCGAGTAAGTTGGATAATTAGAATATTTTTAATTTCAACGCGCATGTAGCAGAAAGTTGGTTGTATTAAAGCGCTGTGTTCGCCGTAGTTGTCCGATTAGTCATTTTCTTCCAACAATGCTTTGGGTAAGAACAACATTTCAGTTAAGAGGTGGTTTGTCAGCTCTCTTCCGCTATTTGTGCGTTTACGTTCACAAATGTGTAGGCCTATCATTTTAGCATTAAATTTGACCAAAACTTTGTCGAGCGATTTCTACGGTCACGATTGCCTTCAAACTTGCAGACATAAACTAGAGAGCTCTTAGGCTTACTTGCTGAAGTAAGGGAAAAATCTGTCGTGGGATTTCGAAGTTGTTTTCATTTTTCGTAAAAATGAAAATATAAATATATGCCAATATCTCAAAAGTTTTTATACCTACAAGAAAATAAATAACATTTTCTTTAAGGTCTATCATTATTTATTAATGATGCAAAAAATCGGTTGAATCTTTCATTTGGAAACAAAAGGAATCAACACGCATATAAATAGGAACGGGCCCCCTTAAAGAATTGCAGCAACAATTTGAGAGGCAGCCAAGCTTGACAAAAGCACTAAGCATTGGCATCAAACCAGATTTGAAATACTATGATATTGACGGCGACTCATGGACTAGTACGCTCTTCACAAGTACATGCCAATAATCATCGATCCAACACTGCTAAAGGCTGCTCAATTAACTGACTTGGAAATTGTAACAGATGCGAAAGAGCAAGACAAACCAATTCGATACCTTTTTCAGATATACTTTGGCTTGGAGGAAAGCTTCAACGAAACCCTTTGCACAAGAATCCAGGCGGCCAAAGGGGGGAATTTCATGTATCCCATGATGCTTTGCCCCTATTTTCACACTATTCCTCTTGGTTGGATAGTGCGCTTTCATGGTGAGAAGCAAATTTTGGTCTGCTCGATTTCGTCTTTTTCGATTCTGCAAGGTTAGTTTCTACTTTAAATATTAATCATTGACATTCTGTTAACATGATGAACTGTTTTTTCACTCATTTGATGATTTTTTCTCACATTTAGAGTTGTGTTTTCTGAGCCTATTTTTCCGCGAAGGTAAACACATGGCCGACTGACTTTCAATTATGCAGTAAGTACATCTTTTGTAGTGGGGTTTTGCAAAAAAAGAATATCTAGATAAGAAGAAAAGCGTTGCAAGTTATTGTTTCCGTGCTCCGACCTCGCGATTTCCATGTGTTTGACCTTCTCAAAAGATCGCATTTTTCAGTCTGTTCTTCACCATGACACGACTCGAAGGTGTCAATTTCTCTCATGAGCGAAGCCCGCCAAGCTCGCGCCACTTTCTGTATAGTTTGTTGTCAGAACCTTCATGGTCAGATGTTAAAGATCACGCTGTAACTTGATTTTCTACTCCTTTTCGTTGTTTCAGTTATATTTCTTGTAAAAATGGATTTGGATGGTTCGCAAAAGCGATCATACGTGGTTACCAGCAACACTCCAAACAAGCCAGCCGGCTTTATACACGACCCCAGAAGCTTTGAGCTTTACACCATATTGTGTTTAAATAAAGGATATATATGTATGTATGTAAAACTTCGAGACGGGAGCTGAGATGAGACAGAATCACCAGCACGACGGAGTCTGGGTTTCCAGTATTTAAGCCCAACCCAAAGGGTATTTATTCATTATTCTTTGACATATCTATTGTAGTCTTTGATATGTAAATGAAATCAACTTATGAATAGCTTTTGAGCCTATGGTAATTTTTGTTTGTTTTAGGCTTCCCGACGTATCCTTCAAAAAGCTAGTGAGATCCCCTAAAAGTCCCAAGCAATTGCCATCAGTCCACAAAATATCTTATCCCTGGCAGCTGGCAGAACAAGTAGCGTTAGTACAGGTCGTCGCATTATTCGAGGATTTAAAACCTGAAGGAACCGAGTGGCCCTCATTTGGCAGTCGCCATGAATACTGGAACAAAGCAGCAACTTTCGTTCAAGAAACTGCAGGAACTAAGTATCTGAGATCCGGTAAGCCAAAAGCAAAAACGTTGCGTGATTTTTGTATAAAGATTGCTTGATTTGCCTTTTTTACGCACCATCTGTTGCTTTCTAAAATGTGCAATTATATGATATCTATATAAAAAAATTCTACATACACTTGACCAACTGAGAAAGATGTATTAAAATGACCTTTATTCAACATTCAAGTATTCAGGATTCCCTTTGTAAACAAAGATACCTTATATTTAACTGCAATGAATTGGTTTGCAGATTTTATGTATTTATTCAGAAATAAGCTAAATACCACTAATGCCTATTGCTTTAATGATATTTCCCCCAACAAAGCCCGAAAGGTTCTTATTCCCCCCACAGAACCCCAAAGGTTCTTATTCACAAATTTTGAATATAAACCACTCGAGGAAGCACGTCAGTATTGCTTTTTGAAGCCAGCTAATTGGAAAAGTATTACTTAATATCATGTCAGTAAGGGAAACCCATTCTGTATGATTGACATGTATGCACTTAAAAGGGGTTAGAAAAATGTGTTTAAAGAATAATTATATGACACACAGTTTTTGTTTTACCATTTTTAGCAAACCAATAATTTTTGTAATTATTCATGTAGGTAGTAGTATTCGACAGCAAGTCCTAGGGGAGTTGAAAAAGACGTTCAAGTGTATCTCTGAAGCATAGAATCATACTTGTTGAAAAAGTCACCAGGTTTGGCCAGTCTCTAAGATTGTCGTCTTCGTTATCAGGACATATGAAGTCCCTGACAAATAGCCAAGTCTCTGACTTAAGGTGGCTCCGTAATTAATACAAGAGCATTTAGCTGTGACAAATTTTCCGTCATAACTTTTTGGTTTTTAACGCGATGGCTGCGAAACTTTGCAAAGAACAACAGATATCATTAGGCAATGATTCGAAATATTCCGAGTTCACTGATGGTAAATATTTCTCGAGAAATTAGCGCTTAAAAGGACCCTACTGTTCAAAGAAAATCGCGTCTAGTAAAAAATTTTGCTGATATTTTTTACTGAAATTTCTGGTATCGGCTTTAATTGATATAATAAATATGCCAGAGGAATTTCAGAAAAATCGTTGGAGCAGAAGTCCGAAACTAAAAGTCGCTCAAAATTCAGCTGTGAAATTGTTTTGGAATTTCAAAAATAAATTACCATCAGCGAGAAGGAGCCACCAGTTTGAATTTTCGGGACAAGTAAATTCAGTGTTTGCTAATTCTGAAAACAGAAGCCGATTGCCTATCGTGCTATTCTTTAAAAGGTACTGTTCAGTTTTAGAAGCACTATAAATTGCTTCAAAACTTTGCTCTGACTTCGAATGACTTGTTGTCCTTGTTCCTCGACATTTTTAAAATATCCCTTGGCAGTTTTGGTTCAAACTCCTGCTGCACACATTTTGATGTATTGCAATGCATCCTCAACGGCTTTTCATGCTGTACGTTGTTTCCAATTCAGGAAAAAGGTATTGGGATTGTAAGCTACCTTGTATCAAAGCTCAGATAGAACTGTCCAGCACCTTTGTTTATGACCAGAAAATGAGCACGAGCGGCACTTGTGCGAGGAATTCGCACCTCAGCCAGGGGGGACGAATGACAATGATGCCCATGTCTGTGAACCGATCTGTATAAACATGTATTGCAGAGCAAAACATAATAATCAAGAAAAAATACCCATTCATTGAGGGAAGGAGTGACAAAAATTCCAGAGTTGTAAATTTATTCACGGGCAGTATTTTTGCGATAATTTTATTTTGGACTGTGATGTTATTCGGTTCACAGGCATGGTCATCGATGTCGTTCGTCCCCCCTGTGTGAGGTGCGAATTCCACGCAGAACTGCCGCTCGTGCTCATTTTGTAGTCATAAACAAAGGTGCTGGACAGTTCTATCTGAGCTCTGGTACGAGGTAGCGTCCAATCTCAATACTTTTTTCCTGAGTTGGAAGCAACGAACAGAAGTAAAAGTCGTTGAAAATGCATTGCAATACATCAAAATGTATGCAGCAGGAGTTTGAACCAAAACTGCCATGGGATATTTTAAAAATGTCGAAGAACAAGTAATTCTACCTCAGAGCAAGGTTTGGAGCAATTTATAGTGCTTCTACAACTAAACAGTACCTTTTAAAGAATAGCACGATAGGCAATCGGCTTTTGTTTTAAGAATTAGAAAACGTTGAATTTACTTGTCACGAAAATTCAAACTGGTGGCTCCTTCTACCCGATAGTAATTTATTTTTGAAATTCCAAAACAATTTCACAGCTGAATTTTGAGCGACTTTTAGTTTCGGACTTCTGCTCCAACGATTTTTCTGAAATTCCTCTGGCATATTTATTATATCAATTAAAGCCGATACCAGAAATTTCAGTAAAAAATATCAGCAAAATTTTTTACTAGACGCGATTTTCTTTGAACAGTAGGGTCCTTTTAAGCGCTAATTTCTCAAGAAATATTTACCATCAATGAAATCGGAATATTTCGCGTTATTGCCGAATGATATCTGTTGTTCTTTGCAAAGTTTCGCAGCCATCGCGTTAATAACCAAAAAGTTATGACGGAAAATTTGTCACAGCTAAATGCTCTTGTATTAATTACGGAGCCACCTTAATAGTGGAGGGTTTGATGTGCCTTGTAAAAGAGACAAGTGGAAATGCACTAGCTGCTACAGTTAGCAATGTTCTATTGGCCTTCTTGAAGAATGTAGATGATATGGATATTGTTATGTAAATCATGGATGACTTGTCTGTATACCCGAAGAATTTTGTGCAGACGTCTCTTGCTGCCATGAAGAGACTTGAAGCCAATGGAAAGAGTAATCTGGTTTATAAATATTGTCAAGTGTTGGCATTTGACAGACCTGACAAGTCTGGACCATTAATCCCTATTAACAGGATGCCATTTGGTTTACTTGAGAACTGCATTGAATTTTTTACATGTACAAATGTCATGCAGGTATAAATCATTTTATTAGATTTCTTTTTTGTTGTCATGTTCACCTTTAAGGTTTATACGAGCTTATCTATGCCAGCAGGGTATTTTTCTTCGCTTACAATGTAGATGCTAATGCGAGAAATTTAGGGAGGTTCCTCTTAATAACCGTTGAGTGCAGTTTTACTTCTCATCTGCTTCATCGGAACCTTTATGACAATAAAAAGTGCAATGTGTTACTTCTGATGTTTTGTTATTAATCACCTGTCAGTTATTGCTTGATATATTATCTAATTAGATTTTTTGTTTTTAATTTCAATCAGATTAAAGAACCAGAAGACTTTAAATTGTGGCATGAAACAATGGTTACAGAGTTTCCTGAACGTATGCAGAGACTCCTAGCTGGACCTATGTAGAGTGGTGTCAATGCTCCGGATATTCGAAACCCACTTAAAGTAAGATGCCTTTGGAATGTTTTCATTATCTTCTTACAATTTTTTATCCATTCTACAAATATGAGTAAACTTACAGTACGTAACAGGAAGGGAAAGGAAGGTGGACGGCAAACCTTCTGAGACAAGCATGATATTAACGGAAATTTTTCCATCAAACTTCGACTTCTTTGAACAGTTCTTTTTGAAAAAAGACCAGAGAAAATTAATGTTAAGGAAGATCAACAAAACATGCAAGCAATAGCCCTTTCATGTTTGTCTCACTCAAGGGAGTTGCTGTCCCCTTCTTCATACTCTCCCATCTCATTTTCATTTTTTAACTTGAAGAAAGATGAATCTTTAAATCTATCACCATTGTAATATACAGTGTACTTGGGAGACAGTTATGTTAACATGTATGAAATGGCCAAGTTATTTTTTGGCAGCAAAGGTAGCAGCAACCTTGATAGAAGTATCCTAATTTTTTTCATCTCCTTTGATCTTTTAATTAACACTGCACCCCGTTTTGAGTTTGATGATACCCCGATTCATGCACACTTAGGCCCGTGTAAATGTTCCCTGTACAAGCAAGGCCACCTAACACAGAAGAGACAAAAAATCGCTGTTTACTGCAACAACCAATGTGCAGGTTTGTCATTGTTCTGTAACATCATAAGTGTTTGAGTGACTTTCTAAGTGAATAATGCCAATGATTCATTGAAAGTCAAATTTTACAGCTGGAACTCCAGATGTTCATATGGTGTATTTTATGTCACTGTTATCAACATTGTTCACTCATGTTTTTGTTTGCAGAAACAGCAAACATGTTTGTAGTACTTGTTTTAGTTTAATATTCTGTTTTCAATTTTGTACATTCATATTTCCTGATTGTACAAGTAATTCGGAATGTATTTTTAGCATTGTAGCTAAAATTTGTGACACTGAATGTAAAAGTGAAACTTGCTGGACTTATCCCGGTCTGGATGAAGACATCCCCTTTCTTGATGAGGGCTTTAAACTAGCTGTTGAGGATTACCGGAAAAAATTTGACAACAGGACTACCCCAGAAGAAAACCTGACCTTGCTTCAGCAGGCCCAACTTTTAAAAGGTTCCTACGAGGAACAGCTAATACCCCGTTCACACCAACGCTTAAGGTGGCTCGATACAGTTTTTCAAGGCCAATACCTCACAAGTTTGAGCATAAACTACGTCGCCTTAAACAAAGTTTTGGAAAAATTGCCCCCACAGTTGTATTAGATAAAGATGAAAATCTTTTATGATCAGGGTTGCAATGACATCGGAGTTGTCATAGCAACGAAATGACGCTATTACCTATCTTACTTACAGAAGTATTTCTCGGCACTGAGAACTGTTCTTCCAAAATTATTCACGGGAGCTTTTTCCTCCAATAGCCGCCTCGATGTTCGTGAAGTTTAAGCGAAATCTGTAGGAACGTTATCCAGATATTTTGGGATCAAGATTTTGTGGTTAGAAATACGGTAAAAAATGGATAATCTTGATGTTCGGCTGTTATCTGTAGAAAATGAAGCGCTTTGGACATGCAATTTTACCTGATAGTAGTTTCAATCTTTTTAAAAGTGTGTGAAAGACCGTGGAGATAGCTCCAGTCAAGGCTTTCACTTGTAATAACGAAACTTCCGATAAAAAGTAACGAGTTGTAGCCCTTATTTTACTGCCTTACAATGTATCAATAATCTTGAAGCTAAAGGGTCATAAAAGAAAGGTTAATCTCAAGAATCTTAAAATTTAAAAAAAATCTATCGAGCAGTTTAAAAATTATTCGCTATTTTTTTAAAGAAGACCAAAATGTTTACAAGAGCGCTTCGATACACACTAATAAAACCCTTATTTCTAGCAATCGGCTGGAGCTATCTCCATGATCCTTCACACACGTTTTTAAAAAGATTGAAACTACTATCAGGTGAAATTGCATGCCAAAAGCGCTTCATTTTCTACCGATGACGGCCAAACAACAATATTGTCCATTTTTTAGTGTGTTTCTAATTATAAAAACTTCATCCTAAAATATCTCAATAACGCTCATACAGATTTCGCTTAAACTTCACGAAAATCGAGGCTGCTATTGGAGGAAAACGCTCCCGTGAACGATTTTGGAAGAACAGTTCTCAGTGCCGAGATACACTGCTGCAAGTAAAATAGGTAATAGCGTCATTTCGTTGCTATGACAACTCCGATGCCGTTGCGACCCTGATCATAACAAATTTTCATCTTTATCTAATACAACTGTGGAGGCAATTTTTCCAAAACTTTGTTTATGGCGACGTAGTTTATGCTCAAACTTGGGAGGTATTGGCCCTGAAAAACTGTATCGAGCCACCTTAAACATGTTTAAATAATGTTTAGTTAAACTCAATTTAAAACAAAAACAGTTCACATCGCGCACTGACGCAATCTAAACATGTTTAAAACGTGTTTAACTAAACAACCTGTAGGAGGTAGTTTAACATTCACGCGAAACTAAACTACTTCAAAATGGCGGCTCCAAACAAAAGTTCGCGGAAGAACGTGGGAGGACAGGGAGACTAGACTTTTGCTCGAAAATTGGGGAGACGAAAACGTCCAGCTAAGACTGAAGTCCTGTACTAGGAAAAAGCCAATATGGCAAGAAATTGGCGACTTTTTAATGGCATGTGGATATGAAGACCGCGACGGAGAAGCCTGCAAAACCCGCCTCCACACTCTTGTAACGGCATACCGCCAATACAAAGACGAACTTAATAAGATGGGAGACGCCACACCAAGCAAAAAACCACCATTCTTCGATGAGCTGGATAAAATACTATCCAATGAGCCGAGTACACAACAAAAGTTGTCATCAATTTGACGGCATCATCGTGTGAGGACGAAAGTGAAAATATTGAGATCATCCCGAAGGGCAGCAGCAGCAGTGATAACAACAGTAGTAGTAGCAGTTCTTCTGAAGTATGTCAGGAACATGTATTGGCAGCTAATTTGTAGCTGTTTCTCTCGTACAAACTGTAAGCGTTTCTTTTTTCGCAAGCGGAAGTTATAATAGGAAAGTTAAAAACAAAACCTTTCCCCAAGGACGCCACGAAAATATCAAAACAGGATATTCTATTGGGCAACGAAACAATAGTTGAATGATAAAGCAATGAACGCTTTGTTTTCAATGAAAATGGAGGTTTCCGAGAGAACCTTACATGAAGTACACTGTATTTTCAGAAACAGCGAAGAAAACTGAAGACAAGAAGAAAGTTTTCACAGGAAAAAAGGAGACTTTCAGCTCCCGATGGTTTCAACAAAGTCGACAAGGCTTTAGAAGCCTTCATGAATTACCAACAAGAAGCTGACAGGCGTTTTTGGGAGGCAGAGGAAGAACTAGAAAGAAGAGAGGAAGAAAGGGATGAGAAACGACGAAAAGAAGATCAGGAGTTTTTCCTCAAACTGATGCAGGCACTCAACAAGTGAAATCGTTACTTTCACACAGGTTTGCTCCTTTTATCGAAACTTCAAAGCTATTTTGTAACAGAACTTAAGACGGAATCCCACAGAAAATTGAGTCTTTTTAATTTTCAGTGGACAAAAATCTTGTATCAGAATAACATTGCCTTCCTTTTTTTTTACATTTTTCAAGGGCTAAGGATGGAATCAGTTAAATGAATGTGAAATTTCACACGAATTGTGAAAACACAGGTAAAATTTTGAAAATTTCATGCGTACGATGTAATCTAGTGAATTTTGACATTCACTTCCCCAGGCTTCCATAAGCAATATTCTATTGTGTTATTACAGATGACTAATTACATCTTTAGTCCTTGAACAATGTAAAAAAGAATGCAGTATGCTTAGAATTATTCTGGTAGAAGGTTTTTGATCACTTAAAATTAATATTATTCAATTCCCTAATTGATTCCATCGTACCACTTCACTCTATCATTTTGTGCGAGAGATAACATCAGGGACATTTGACCCAGGCCTCTCCGACCACTGCCTTGTTTATGGCATCATAAAGCTACAATGCAAGAGGACACCCCCGAAATATATTTCAGCTTCTTTGAACACATTTTTAAATTTCTCGTCAATAAACGTGGCAATTGTCTTCATGACTTCCGAATCTCCTTCTCTCTTTCTCCCTTTCGGGGTCCTGTCTTCTTCAGATCCCTCCTTCTCTCCCATGATGACAACTTGCTGCTGAATGATCGAATTTTTCTAAACATGATCATTTATTCCTTGTGAGCAACGGTGTTAAATTTCGTAGGATCGAAAATCCCTCTTCGCCATTGGTGCAGAACTTTTGACTGCACAAATAAAGGTCGCCTTCAGTTATCTGATTGACGAGTTTCGATCCTTTACAGAGCAGAGCTTTCATAGGCAGGTGCATATAAAAAAGGTAATTACTTCGATAAAAGAAGGGGAGGTAATAATGATAATGATGATCATGATCATGATGATAATAAAAATGATGATAATGATAGTAATAATTTTTCTCGTACAAGGATGAAGGCCTTGATTATGCTTTAGGTGAGGAAGACAGAACTGCTGAGATTTTGAAAGACTTAGAGATCACTGATTATGACAATGTTGATACGATTTGAAGTCAGCCTGAAATTACACCCCAAAAGACAAGATCATACCTTACTAAGGTAATAGTTAATGCAAATTTTCGGACAGATCAGTTGAAAGGTTATAAGTCACGAGTTACACATTCATATAAGGAGGGTAAAATAGGAGAAGCAGAGAGGGCTCAGGAAAAGCAAAGAATAGATGATGCTGGAGCTGTCCTAAACCAATATATTAAACATTATGGAAAAAGGAGTGAGGGAATAATAGGTTCTGGAATAAGAAGGCGGCGGCAGTGTCATGTTTTTTTTCAAAACTTTGTTTAAAAAGTTGGAACTGATCATAGAAGAAATAATGGGTGGTAACACCGCGCTTAAAATGCGTAACATGGGAGTTTCAATATTGGACACTCTTCTACGAACCTCAGTAATAAACAAAGCCCCGCATAATAAACTATACAAGCAATATTTTAATCTAGTCTAATTGTATAACGTATGGGACGAAAAATAGTTTTATCCTCCTATTCGGTGAAAAATAAGTGAGATAATAAGCCTGGAAACTTGCTACCAAATTCACGAGGCCAATAGTCTTAGATAATAATCATGAGTATGCTATTGGCCTCAACAGAATAATCAACATGAGCTTCCCCTGGTCCAATATAAATGCTGGGTATGGTAATCAGCTTTTCCGATTCAGGAACTAATTTTACAAATATATCATTTCCTCCTGGGGTTTCGAGTTACAGTGATCTTGATACTTATATTAAGGAAAAGACGGTTATAAAAAAAACCTGGCAAAGACAATGAGTACCTCATCACTCTTGCAACCGATGATAGTACTTTTAAAGTGACAATTACACTGAAGACTAACTACCAGCTTGATCTGACTAAATCCAATTTTTATAAGCTGATTGGATTTGATAAAAAGGTTCTCAAAACAGCCGCGAAAAATGTAGGAACAAAAGTATCAAATCTGTCTTAAGAAACGGATATCCTCAATATTTATTGTGACCTGGTAAATGACAGTTTTGTTGATGGAGAAGAAAGTGACATTATTTACAGTTTGAGTATAAGCGTCCTCAAACCATCACACAGTTTTACTCTTGAGCCAAGAAGAATCACTTATAATCCGATTAATAAACAAAGTATCAATAGTATCACTTCTGGAACTGGTTTGGTAAGAGTAAGTGCTGAGGGGCTCGTCGCGATCTTACAGTACTTCCACCAAGAACATTTTATTGACCCGACTAACTGCCCCTGGGTCTCCGAGGATGCTCCCGCCCCTGCGTCTTCTCCTAGTTTGGCCGGGACCACAGCAGTTCAGCAGCTGCCCACAGAGGTCCCTGTGGTCAGTTCCTCAGTTGTGGAGTCAGTTCCTGTTGGCAATCCCTCAGCTGTGGACCATACTGCACAAGTCGTATAGCTAGTCCACTCTTCATTGGAAGGTGAGGGTCGATCAACAGGGGCATTCCAGCCTAAGGAAATATTCACGTCCCTTAATTTGCCGGTAGATGCAGAGGCACCATTGAAACTTAAAACAAACATCTGGATAAAAGTAAAAACTTGCAAGAGGTGACAGGCCGCACATCTTCACCGGCGTGAAACCTTTGAAACCTTTTACATATTGCTCCATTGAGGAGACCTCTTTCAGGGGATCTTACAGTTCAAAATTTGAACGATGATATCGCTTCTATGTAGCGGACCAAGATACGGTTCGGTACAGTTTATGTTCAGCAAGGGAAAATTGTGTAAGTGGAGCAGAACCTTTTAAATATTCAACAGACAATTTATTCAGTTCGCGCGTATTCCTGTTGAGTTTGTAGTCCGTTTATGAGATATGTCTACTCAAAAATATAATAATTTTTCCATAGCTGCTGTTATGTGAGAGTAACTGCTTTTAATTTCTCCGCAAAGTTTAGGTTTACGCGATCTCAGAGAACAATGTTTAGCTGTACACAGCACGTAGTCTTTTTGTAAATTTCTAGGCGTGGCATGTCAACAACACGCGCTCAAGCGCGCGCGCGTGCCTCATTTCATAACACCTCTAAAACAAAAGCGCCTACCTCTTGGGCTACTTATTGATTATTCTGATTATTCTGAACGGAAACATAATGGAAAGCAAAAGAAGTCTGCGGAGAGCACTCTCAAAGTTCCAGTTCGTGAATTAAACATGCCAGGACAAAACGGATCTGATTGTAGCAAAATTCCTCACTAAGTGAATCACGTATTGTGCACAGCCTGTTGTCTTCATTCGATAGAATGGTGACTTTGATGCGCTGAAAAGCATCGCCTGTTAAGGCAAGAAAACTTGCTAGTTGCTCATGGTCAATCGTCCTGCCAGCTGTAAGGCAATCGATGGCGTACACCTCCGCAGTTGCTTTAGCGATGCCCATTTCCGAGGCGAGTTGAGTCAAACTCTTCCCCAGTGCGAATTCTTCAGCGATGCGAAGTTTATTATTTGACAGTTGGTTCTTTCCATACAGCTGAATACGACGCTTTTTCTGTAAACAAAAAGATAAACGAAAGAAAGATAAGTCTTGGTGATTTTTTGCTAGGTATAATGTCGAGCCGAAAAATAACACCTACGTTGCAGTCATGCTTCATCCGCTTCAAGTGGAAGGCTTTATGATCACAATCGGAGGACGTGTGTGATTGGCATGGTCGCTTTCTTAAACAAAAAAAGCAGACAGACGTAAAATTTGCTGTCTCCAAATAAATACAGACTCTGGAATTCAAACTCACCTCTGATCCATTACTCAATTGAAAATTGTAGAGTAAAAAAGCAGCGCTGCAAACAAACTATTGTGAATTCACTACGTCAAAGGCCAAGTGAAAATAGATCGCGTCCACAAAAAGTTCCGATGCATTGATCTGGACCGCAAACGGAAGTTTAACATCCAATAAAAAGGTGATAGGATTTTGAGCCGTGTAACTAGCATAATTCCCTTCATTGTTTATTGTACTCTTTAGTACGATTCGAGAATGTTACCATTGGCGGATTACTTCTTTTGGAAGCTGGTTTTTGAGTTTCTAGGGCCACAAGATCTGATAGCCGTCTCTGGATTGTGCTATTCTTGGTGGAGATTTGTGTTTTCTGGCAATCGCTCGATACGGCAAGCTCTACTAAGTTGTGATGTTCTGGATATGAGCAACTCTGGCAAGTTATACCAGAAAGTCCCACTTTGGCTTTTTAGAGGAATTCAAAAGCTCAGTCTTGCGGGCACAACAATAAGTTCGAAGAATTTCCCAAGACTAGCGACGGAAGCACAGAAGCTAAGAAGATTAGACATCGAAAACTGCAGGAATATTTCGGAGGAGGCAATATTCAATATTATACAATAATATAAACTGCAAAGTTTGCGAAGTGTGAACATCTCCTACAACAGTCAATTTGGTGTCCTGACCATAGCGTGTCTATTGTCCTACGAGTCCGTTATAGACATTTGTTGCCGGGGAAAGAAACTCAGTGACAAAGAACTGTTATTTCTTTCAAAGACGTTTCCTAGTTTGCCAGGGATTGGCTTACGATTAGATGGAATCAGCAAAGACTATTTTTGGGATTTCTAGCACTTTTCACAAACATGCGAATTCCGAAGTTCAGAAGCCAACCGACGATTGCGTTTTTCGCTGCTGTCAATCATCTTAACGGACCTCTTAGGAAACAAAACTCTACTTCACGGGTTCAAAAGGTCATGGTTTCTGATTTGTGGAGTTCGATCCGTTTTATGTGTTTCTCTGTTTCAAGGTTCATTGCTTTTGATCGTAATTATGATTGACGACAGCGATAAACACAATTGTGAAGGTGGCTTTTGAACTTTAGAGTTCGCATGTTTGTGAAAAGCGCAGTAAAGTCTCCGCGCAGTCACTGAGGCCCCTGGATCAGGTGGGATCAATGGGCAGTTAACTGTCTGTTTTAGTATACTTCTGGTTTTCATATAATACAATATTTCTGTCTAGTGTAAATCAGCTCATTATACTCGTAGAACGACAACAATTTATGGAATTTCCAGTTACGTCACGTTATACTGTCACGCTATATTTTGGGGCACAGAGGGATTAGGGGAGGGGTACGTGGAAATAATGCAAATTGTTTCCTGCTTAGAATTAATGATTAACTTGTCTATTTTTATTCATAGTGGTGGAATTTAAAAGTTATTATACAGCCCCCACTTAAAACTGGTACTCTTTTTTTTGGGTTACGAAAGTCTTTCAAAAGGGTACAATGTTTTGAATGAGTGTATGTTTCAGTCTCACATGAGGTTCTGTCGCATGCAATGGTTGCCGACAAGGTTTTATGGTAGCCTGAGTGTGTATAGCCGCCCCCTGCCCTGAGAAAAAATAGCCCCTTGGCAGCCCAGTTAAAAATCGCCTTCCGGCGATTCTTGTTTTCAATGAAAGAGCTGGGAGGTTTTAACTAAATTTAGTGACAGAGTTTGTTCAGTGAGGCTAACGGTTTAAGGTAAAGATCATGGCTGATTCATTTTTTAGTTTAAAACAAAATTATAATTTTAGTAATATCCTGATGAAATTACTCTGTGACATTAACTTTAATGCTTCTGTCAACAATCCAATTTCCACATGTTAAACAGATTCTTTTCCATTCTGATGGTATGCTGAAATTTAACATAAAATAAGTATTTTTTACAACGTACAGTGTAAAAGATGAAATTTTATCGTACTGATAGGGTGACTTTGAAACATTACACGATTTCAAGACGTTTCTTAAACATCCTAAGAGAACATACCACTAAAAGGCAGGCCAGTGGCAAAGTCATCAACGGATCTAATGGTGTTACCAAAGGCCATGTTGTCCTTTCAAGGTATGCTGATATGGAAGAATCATCTTCAGGCCTTGACGATGGGGCATTCTTGTCGATTAAGCATGCTGGATACAATTCAGAGGTTAGTGGATAAAGTGTATTGTTTGTTTTGTTTGGGGGCAGCATGTAGACATTCATTATGTGCAACAGATTCGGCTTGTTCTTGTGGTGTAGCTCCAAGGGTACTTACAGTGAGTGAAGCAAAGGGTAATTCATGAAATAATTTTTGCCAACCAGCTACCTTTTCTCTCTCTCCTGAACTACTGGGAGCAGGAATTGGTGTTTCACTGGGAGGTTTGGTACGCTGTTTTGGTGTCTTGCACGGTGAGCTTCCTTTCATTAGCTGGTGAAATAAAGGACAAAGGGGGGGGGGGGGGGTTGGCAGTGGCTAAATCTTCATCATCCTCCCCTTCTGCGGCAGCACCAATACCTCCAAAAGCAGAAGAATGTCTTGATTCTTTTGTGAGATTCTGGAATTCAGTTGATAGGGTTTTTCCTATCGTGGTTTTCAAGGAGGAGGTTAAATTCGACAGTAACAAATGTTTTTCCGCTGCTAATTTAGCAGCTTTTATTAGCATCGGGTTGTTAGTCAATCTATCACTGTAGACGTTCTTCATTTTCACCATGTTTTCCTGTGGGACGATCCATACTTCTGTAAAAGCCACCAGTGCCACCTCGTTCCAACAGAGCCTTATACGGTGGGCAGGAGGGGTCAATAGTATCCCCTACTCGTGGGGGGCAAAATAGCACTTTTCAGACACATGAAACAGTTTTTATTCCCTCTAAGACAAATGACTAGCATCTTTTATTGTCGCTCACTAAAGGATGCGATAAAACATTAATTCATTTCTCTTATTAAGGAATTTATTGAACCATCTAAACAGCTAAAGAGGACTGTAACGCACTGTGTGCACTATACTGCACTGACTACTCATTCTTGTTTTCTTTGAGTCAAATAGTCAACTCAGCCCTTTTCCGAGATCAAATGAGGCTCATATTTTATATTATTTCCATCTCAGTTAACCTTAGAGGTCATCAACAACCTGTATATTAGTGCTGTTAGTCACCCTGCAGGGACGAAACAGGGAAGGGGCGAGTCATCAGGGAAGTTTGCCTCAAAGCCACTTGAAGATCTGTCTTGGCGTGGATTAATAAGATGGGTTTTTCAACAACTTCAACATGTTAATTGCTCACGTGGCCAAAGGGACTTTCGTTCTCAGGATGCTTTAATACGCCACATTGAAAGATCCCACCCCAAAGATATGGATTCTGTCGCTTTTTGCACGCGCACCACTTTAGATCGATCTACAAGTTCGCATTGCTGAATTGTGACAGTTACAAAGAAAATATGGAAAAAGGAACATTCTCTAAAGAATTTTCCCCAACCTGCGGGAGAAAGTTTCAATGTCTAACACAAAGCGTTTTCGAGAATCCGGGTCCAGTGAATAACACAGTATTGACACCACAGTACTAGTGCTTATTCCAACACCAGTTATCCCCTGCTCTACTTTAAAAAGCACGTAGACCTTCTCGTTTTAGTTCAAGATGGGCCATGTGGGAGGATGAGGGCGCAGCTCCAAGAATACATGTTGTCTTTTTTGGTACAGTTAGTAACAGTATTGACACCAAAGTACTGGTGCTTATTCCAACACCGGTGATAACAATAAAGTACCGACTTTAGCAGGTCTCAGTTTAAGTGTTATCACCCACGGCCTTCGAAATTGCAATTGAGAAGGCCTAATTAACATATTTGGCCTCCTTGGCATTAATTTCTCCATTTTTTGTTTCTTTTTACTTCTTATGTCGCAAATAAATAAGAAAAGAAACCAATTTATCTCAATAAGAAAATGGTGCATGTTCTTGGAGAAAATGTCACTTAAATGTTTTGCCCGTGATGTTATTTTTTTTTCTAACAACCTTAATAAGTTTCATGCAAACATGATATGAATTTTTGCTGTTGTTTTCAACTGTTTCAACCATTACTCCCAACAGCAATAAAGACAAAAAAATGTTTCAGTTATTTACCTCTACAGTGAAAGGGCTCTTGGAGAATTCGTTCACAAAGCGTTTTGCCATAGTGCAATTAAAATACACCCACAATTTTCAGCGTACAGTGAACAAGCCAAGAACATTCAAGTCACTTGCAAACGGTTTCGAATTTCGCGAACTAGATCCCAGACCTCAATACTCGGCCTCTTCGCTTGTGCACACATGGCTAATTTAAATTACCATAATATGTAAACAAATTATGCGTGAAGCTAAAAAAGAAAAAGTCGCGCTTCCCTTTGTTTTATCGTTGAATCAAAGAGAAGGAAATGATTGCTTTGCTGCCTGAAGTCTATCGTTTTCGACTGGCGATCCAGTTTACTTAGATAACATGACGTGAAAAGGAATCCACCGCTGGTCAGATCAAAGTTCGACTTGTGTCTACCTTTTGTTCCAACCACATGTTCCACGCCTGTGCAAGGCAAAAGTCTTGCAGTTTGTGGTTGTACGTCTCCTACACACGGAACCCGAATTGACTCGACCTGTTCACCTCTGGTATTTCAACTCATGTTCTTTGATTGATCAATGTTTTTATAAAAACCCACCAAGTCAGTGAAGCTCATGGTAAGGATTTTTCACGCAAATCAAAGTGGAAATTACATACACACTCACTCACTGGAAAAGAGAGCATAAAGGTTACTTGCCTAGCAAGAAAATCTACTTTACTCGAGCCCCACTGATTAAAACATTGTTAGACTTGTTTCATCTTTCAGTTACCAAAAAATAGCAGCGCAGAAATTTGCTTTGTACACAAAAATTTGAAGCGATTAAAAAACACTATCACTAGCCATGCAAGATTTTAATGATTGACTTCAGCCTATAAAAGCAAAGATTCTCACATTATTGTAGCAAAACAGCGGGTTTGATTTTGTGTGAATTTCTTACTTACCAATGCTACAAATTGTGACTCAAAGCTTAAATATACAGCCAGTGTATATTTTTTCTCATATACAAATCGTCACGGGATGAGTTTTGTCCCAGAATGACACTGAGTACATCGAAAAGCCACTTATAGTTCCTCCTTTAATTTCACTTAATTACGCAATACTCGCATTCAGTTGATAACAGGTACTGTACGGCACTTAGCCATCAATGATGATCACAGAATTTTGTGCGGTGCTCTTACCACTCGAGTTCAGTTATGAACTTTAAGATGCCACGTTTTTTGTAGCATATACTTTCCTCCAATGTAGTCACATGATAATTATAGAGCATTGTTTTGATGCCTTATCATCTTTTTTAAATAGGAAGGTTGAATCTTTGGAAAGATTTACAATCGCATTTTACAAAAGATAAAAAATGCAAGTTGGGCGTTGGGTGTAAGTTTCAAGTCTAGCACAAGGTCAGATGCAATCAGTAAAAAATTACAAACTATTGATTTTATACGCCATTATCTGATACATCAAATTTCATACTTGACTACAACGCTTTGGGGTAATAAAACAAAAGAAAGGAATTACAGTAAATACCCAGGATTAAGAACAATATTTTTTTGAAGTCTAGCTGAGAAAATGGTTTCTCATATATGTCAGGGCATTTGATCAGCAGGCAAGGTGGTTCTTAATTAGGTTTTTATTTCAATGAACGAGATAATTGATGGTTGATTACTGGAAAAATAAATAAAACTTTTGCAAGGAGGTTCTTACTACACTGGGTTTTGTTGACAGTCATTTACTGTATGAATTTATTTATTGCCACAAGATCATTTCTTGTGTATTATTTCTCCTAAACCTTGGGCTCAAGTATGGATTTTAATGTATTATCACTGTCTGTCAAAACATATTCACGAGGAAATGATTCAAGAGAATGATTGTGGGGAGTTAACACCTGCCAAACTCGAAACACCAATGTCTATAAATATTAAGTGATTATTTAGTAAACTGATGGCTTCTTGTTATCAGTAATATCATTTATTCGTACATATATTTATATAGTTTTACTTTATTATACAACTCTAACTGTAGCCACGAGAGACTGCGAGTTTTTTCCTGTTCTTTATTTTTTCATGTTTTTGCGTTGCGTAAAATTAGTTTAATTAGTGCCTTTGTTATCGCGCTTGGAGTAGTCTTTTGTTAGCCTTTTTTCATATGCGTATTCTTTCTGTATTCTAGTCTCAGGCGTTGCGTTACGTAATCGTTATTGTCAATTTTTGTAAGTTCGTTAGGTTCATTATTGTCAGTCCAGTTTAGTATAAAGTCTTATTTTTGGTTCATGTAAATCAGTCGCTTAGTTGTATCCGGAGTTGCCGTACAGATCTTGTAAGTATAGTTTTTCCTGTAACTTTTGCTCGTTTTAATTTCTTAGTCATTTGTTGTACTTTAAGTTATCGTTTTTGTAAGGCTTTCGGTCCGCGTTTATTAATTCTGTATTTTCTTTTTTCTTTGCTGTAATTGTTCTAGTGAATCGAGAAGTAAACGTCGAATTCAAACTGTACGAGAGTGTTTTCTTTACATGCATTCAAAGATCTGTCAGTGGATGTCATGTGTTCCGGAGTTGATCGGGAGTGGCAAAGAAGACGCCGTTTTCATTCTGAAGATGCTTTAGACAGTCTGCGACTGAAAAATTCAAGAGCTGGGTACTTGTCGAGAATAACCAAGTTGTACCGAGAAACTGAAGAACTCTTAAATGACTCAAAGAATGTCAATGAAGTTTCGGAGAAATTATTGGACATTGACGAAGCCTTTTCTCGCTTCGAGAAGGCGCATTACGATTACATTGCTACTTTATCAGGAAACTTAGAAGAATGGGAAAGCGAAGCACGTTATATTAAAGAACATTGCAACCGAAAGGTGAATTTTGAATCAAGAATTGAACAATGGATTCATAGCGTAAAGGTGCCAGTTGTAACTCACGAAGATATAGACACACAGCCTGAAGATGTCGTCAGCACAGCGCATTTATCTATTAGACAGCTGAAGGCCAAGCAAGCGTTAGCTCATCTAAAGCTGAAACAGTTAACGCAAAAGCAAGAATTATTACGTCAGGAGGAAGAGACTAAATTAAAGTTAGAAGTTTTGGAGGCACAGTATGAAGTCCAAAAAACGGACCTGCAAGTTAAGTTGTTGCAAGATGAAGATATCGATTACCCTAATCTTCCGGAGGTGTTTAAAGAGCTGAATCCGTTTGATAAAGGAGTTGAAGGACGAGCTACAAGCGGCTATAAGCAGGAAGAGCCTGAGCCCAGAGGCGGACAGAAATCAATTGAATCCAAACGTTCACAGTCACAGTTGAATCCCAATGCGCTAGAATTCAAAGGTCTACCAGCCAGATCCAGCACAGCCTCCTCTGTTTCAGAAAACGAATATATTTTGCCTGAAGAATTTATGGGCAAGATGGCGTTAACCATAAAGCAGGGGTTTGCGTTGCCGAAGAAGGAGTTGGCAATCTTTGATGGTGATCCCCTTGAGTACTGGAATTTTATTAAATCGTTTGAAACAAGCATCGTCTCTAATGCAGCTAGCGAAAGCGAGAAGCTGATGTACCTTCTTCAGTACACATCGGGTGTAGCAAAGGACACGATCAAATGTTGTTTGTACAAGGATCCTTCCCTAGGATATCAAGCTGCAAGAAAGCTACTTGAAGAACGGTTCGGACATCCCTTCAGAATTGCCTCGCAGTACGTGACCAAGCTAACAGAAGGTCCTCCTCTGAAGCCTTCAGATCGTACAGGATTATTAGCATTTGCTGACCAGTTAAAGGATTGCGAAAATACACTTGAATCTATTGGCTACCTGGATGAAATCAATAGCGCCGACAACCTAAGAAGAATTGTTCAGAGGCTGCCGTTTCATCTCAGGACTAAATTTGTTGAAGTAGCAGACCAAATCCAGGAAGCAGGTCAAAGAACGAACATTAGTCACATTGCAGAATTTGTCAAAATCAAGGCGAGAGCTGCAAATAACCCTGTGTTTGGTTACGTGATAGACGACGCACGAGGCAGATCGGATAGTCAGAGACATAAGCCTAAGCCTAAAAGAGCTACATTGCCCGATGAGCGCGGTAACGCATTCAGTACTCAAGAGATCGATTTCAGAGAAGGACAGTTGAGTTCACCTGGTCACAAAGAAGCCCCATCTACGAGATATGCAGTCTGCCCGGTATGCAAGGCAGCTCACCCCTTAGCGAAATGCAAGATTTTTATAGAGAAGAATTTCGAGGAACGTGTACAAGTGATGAGGAAAGCTCAGTTATGCCATAATTGCTTCAAGTACGGCCACATTGCAGTGGGATGCTTAGCAAGGAGTACATGTGAAGTCCAGGGTTGTAAGAGACGACACCATACTTTACTTCACCCTCCGCCCTCACAGCAATCAGTTGAAAACAGAACCAGAGTCTCGGTTGAACAAGGAACCCAAGTAAGCAATGGCACGCCGTTATCAAGTGGACAGACTAACAGTACCTCAACAGGGGGGGGAAAGATTTGCCTGAGGGTGGTCCCTGTGAAAGTCCGAAGTCGCGATGCAGACAAGGTAGTGGAAACGTACGCACTTCTAGACAGCGGTTCAGATATCTCCTTATGCGACAAGACGCTAGCGAGGGAGCTTGGAGTTCGAGGGCAAGAAAAAACATTCTTCCTGACAACTCAAGAAAGAGAAGACAGCCCAAGAGTTGGTCGTGAGATCAGCCTAACCGTAGAGTCACTTGATGGTACTGACAAGGTTGAAGTTAAAAGACTATGGACTGTTGATAGACTGAACGCCTCACGCCGGAGTATCCCATCAGAGCAAGACACAAGACAGTGGCCTCACCTTGAAGACATAAAGTTGCAAAGTATTAGCGAGAAAGAAGTCCGATTAATCGTAGGCACTAACGCGCCAGAGGCCTTCTGGGTACTAGAAGAAAGGCGTGGTAATAGAGGAGAGCCATATGCCATTCGAACACCTCTTGGTTGGACACTCATGGGCCCAGTGGGACGCATTGATTGCCAAGAACGCCATCTGAATGTTAACTTTGTTCGCTTAGTGGAGTCCGCGAGAAAAGATTGTCTCATGCAGCAAGTCGAAAGGTTCTGGGCCATAGAGAATTACGGCTTGGCGGGTGACTCTAACATGTGCATGTCAGTGGAAGACAAGAAAGCTCTTGCAATCATGGAACGATCTGTGAAACTTGATCAAGGTCATTATCAGGTGGCGCTTCCCTGGAGACCGTACCCACCATTCCTGCCTTATAATCGGCCCATGGCAGAACGAAGGCCTCAAGTACTGAAGAGAAGGTTTCTACAAGATGAGAAACTCTTTGAAAGTTACAAGACCACCATGGAAGAGTACATTGCTAAGGGACACGCAAGAAAGGTACCGTGTAACGAGGTTCATGTAGACGACAAGCGGCCGCTGTGGTATTTACCTCACCACCCTGTGCTAAACAAGCCTGGCAAAACCAGAGTAGTCTTCGACTGTGCAGCCAAGTACGGAGGAACATCTCTTAACGATCAGCTTCTTACTGGACTGGACTTGACTAATTCAATAGTTGGCGTGTTGATGAGATTCCGGGAAGAACGAGTCGCGTTATTAGCTGACATCGAGTGCATGTTCCATCAAGTTAGAGTACCACCAGACGACCAAGACGCGTTTAGATTCCTCTGGTGGCCGGATGGTGACTTGAATCAGCAACCAGTCGATCATCGTATGGAAGTTCATTTGTTTGGTGCAACGTCGTCACCGAGTTGTTGCAACTTCGCTTTGAAAAGGACAGCAGAAGATAACAAAGACGAATTCCCGGAAGAAGTGGTCAGGACAGTCAAAAGAAACTTTTACGTCCATGACTGCCTCAAGTCGGTTAAATCTGCAAAAAACGGTGTGGAATTTGTGCATCAGCTAAGAAGCATTCTGTCCAAAGGAGGATTTCGATTAACCAAATGGTTGAGTAACAGTTCAGAGGTCTTGGACTGCATTCCGCGAGTTGAGAGAGCCCCTTCAGTACTTGACCTTGACCTGGACAAAGTAAACCCACCGATCCAACGGACGCTGGGGCTCAAGTGGGATTTAGAGAAAGACGAGTTTACTTTCAAGGTTACCCTAAGAGACAGACCAAATACCCGTCGGGGAATACTCAGCATGATGAGCTCCGTTTATCATCCACTTGGGTTGGTCGCTCCAGTTGTTCTAACGGCAAAGAAGTTGTTGCAAGATCTTTGTAAAAAGAAAATTGGATGGGACGACCCAATCAGTGATGAAGATGGTGAAAGATGGGAGAAATGGAAGAGTCAATTACCCAGTCTCTCTCGGATCTCTGTTGGAAGATGCATTAAGCCGTTGTACTTTGGAGACTTGAAATTTGCCGAGTTGCACAACTTCGCAGACGCGTCGCAGATAGCATATGGAGCGGTCTCGTATCTCAGAATGGTAGACGTTGAAGATAGAATCCATTGCACATTCCTTATTGGAAAATCTCGCCTAGCACACCTAAAACCTATGACTGTACCGAGATTGGAACTGTCCGCGGCAGTCTTAGCTGTTCAGTTAGACAAGTCTGTTCGAGAGGAATTGGACGTTCCGATTACACAATCAACATATTGGTCAGACTCCACCTGTGTGTTGCAGTACATCAGAAATCAGTCGAAGAGATTTCACACGTTTGTAGCCAACAGACTCTCAGTTATTCACGAGAACTCAGCCCCCCACCAGCGGAGACACATAAGTTCCGAGCTCAACCCGGCTGATGAAGTTAGTAGAGGTCTCACAGTAGAAGAGATGTGTGCAAACAGCAAGTGGCTAAATGGTCCTCAGTTTCTAACCAGGAGAGATGAATTTTGGCCTCGTGATCCTACACTTCATGAACCGGAGTTATCCGATGACGATCCAGAGATCAAACGTGCTCAGTCTAACAGCCAATCATCGTCTGGCCATCAAAGTGGAGATGTTCTTTCAAGTTTGATCGAGCGCCATTCATCATGGGAAAGATTAAAGAGGGCAGTGGCCTGGTTACATAGATTTAGAACGTGGTTCATTGAGCGATACAGTCGAAGACCAATCAGTTCCAAAGTTAAGAGTAGTGTAAATAGAAGAGTCCTGTCGGTAGACGAAATGAAAGAAGCTGAAAAGGAGATTATCAAGCACACACAGAGAGTTTCATTTCCCGAAGTCATCCAGGCCTTGCAAAGGATTGGTTCATTACAGCACTCGCGTCAGGCAACTTCTGAGCTGAAGAACCTAAAGATGGCTGGGCATATACGCAAACTTCATCCGTTGATGGACGAGATGGGAATTCTAAGAGTTGGAGGACGACTGGAAAACGCTCTAATTGAGTACGATGCAAAGCATCCAATCATTCTGCCTTACCGAGATCACGTGACAGATTTAATCATCTCGCAGCATCATCAGAAAACCGGTCATCTGGGTCAAGAGTACGTTTTGTCCAGCCTGCGCCACCAGTATTGGGTTATTAAAGGACGATCAGCTGTGCGTCGTGTGATCAGTGGCTGTTTTCTGTGCAAGAAACTTGGTGCGGTGGGACAACAACAACTCGTCACTGATGAAATGCTGCGAACCCTGATGGCCAAAGTTGCAGGTATTTTGAACAGCCGACCTTTGACACCAGTGAGTAGCGACCCTATGGACCTAGAACCTCTCACGCCGAATCATCTGCTGTTATTGAGATCGAATCCAAGTTTGCCCGTTGGGTCCTTTGGCAAGGAAGATAGTTACAGCAAGCGCCAATGGCGACAGGTGCAGTACATCTCAGACATATTCTGGAAGCGCTGGCTAAAGGAGTATTTGCCAACCCTACAAGAAAGAGCAAAGTGGATGAAGCCTCGTCGTAGCTTGGAGATCGGAGATCTAGTATTGATTGCAGATGAAAATGTCCATCGCGGAAAATGGCCGTTAGGCAAAGTTGTTGATGTCTTTCGCGGAAAAGACGGATATGTCAGATCAGCAAAGGTTAAGACTAGTCTAACCGTTCTTACAAGGCCAGTAACAAAGTTATGCTTCCTTGAAGGTCAGAGAGCGCCACATTGAACTTAGAAAAAAACGAACCCTTTTTTTCTCCAGAAGCTGTGAAAAGGAATTTATTTCATCACTACTAGGAATTCTATTTAAGGATCGCGGACTTACGCTCGTGCCTAGGTAGTGACTCTATTAATGAACTTTAAAGAGACTTGGATAGTTCATTGGGGCGGGCATGTAGCCACGAGAGACTGCGAGTTTTTTCCTGTTCTTTATTTTTTCATGTTTTTGCGTTGCGTAAAATTAGTTTAATTAGTGCCTTTGTTATCGCGCTTGGAGTAGTCTTTTGTTAGCCTTTTTTCATATGCGTATTCTTTCTGTATTCTAGTCTCAGGCGTTGCGTTACGTAATCGTTATTGTCAATTTTTGTAAGTTCGTTAGGTTCATTATTTTCAGTCCAGTTTAGTATAAAGTCTTATTTTTGGTTCATGTAAATCAGTCGCTTAGTTGTATCCGGAGTTGCCGTACAGATCTTGTAAGTATAGTTTTTCCTGTAATTTTTGCTCGTTTTAATTTCTTAGTCATTTGTTGTACTTTAAGTTATCGTTTTTGTAAGGCTTTCGGTCCGCGTTTATTAATTCTGTATTTTCTTTTTTCTTTGCTCTAATTGTTCTAGTGAATCGAGAAGTAAACGTCGAATTCAAACTGTACGAGAGTGTTCTCTTTACACTAACTTTATACAACTATGTACAAGCATTAGAAGGTAAAAATTTGAAATCACAAACTGGCAATTAATTAAATCAAACAAAGTAAAACAATAATTCATGACTTGCCTTGACCGTAATACTCACTGGGAAAGAGTGCATAGTGACTTGCGCAGCAAGAAAACCTACTTGTTCTGGATGACAGGGCGAGACTTTTTTCGAGCCCTACTGATTACAGCATTGTTAGACTTGTTTCATCCTTCAGTTACTCAATAATTGCAGTGCAGTAATTTGCTTACACAGAAACGTAAAGAGATTAAAAACTGTGTCACTAGCCATGCAGGATTTTAATTATTGACTTCAGCCTATAAATGTAAAGACTGTTACATTATTTTGGCAAAACAGTGGGTTTGATTCTGTGTGAAATTCTTACTTACCAATGATACAAATTGTAACTCAAAGCTTTTAGAACTGAGCCAGTGTATATTTCTTCTCGTATACAAATCGTCACGGAATGAGTTTCATCACAATGACAGTACAGCAAAAAGCTACATACTGTTTCTCCTTTAATTTCACTTCATTCCACATTACTCGCATTACGTTGATAAGGGGACCGTCTTGTACAGGATCACTTAGCCATCAATGATGATAACAGAACCATATTACCTCTTAATTGCAACTCACTATGTACACTGACTATGCAAAAGCCCCATCTGGGGCTCAGATTTTTTCTGTGTCCTCTTATGGTTGATTCTTTACATCTGCCTTTATTTCCTTTATAATTTCAACTGAGTTCCGAGTTTGGAAATTCTGCTAAAGGGTTCTAAGTACCCTGGCTTTCTTGACAGTTGTTTTCTCTAGTTATTTATTTATTGCCTCCAGATGATTTCTTGTGTATTATTTTTCCTAAATTTGGGCCCAAGTATGAATGTTAGTGTATCGTCAATGTCTTTCAAAACATATTCACGAGGAAACGATTTAAGAGAATGATTGTGGTGAGTTACAGCAGTGATCATATTGGCGTGAACACCTAAACTATGTCTGGAATGTTTATTGTGATGTAACCAATCACAGACGAGATCATCACACCACAGAAACCACAGGCAACGAACGGTTTCCTATCTGTCACGGAACAAATTATTTTCATTCAGTCTTTTTACAAGTAAACAATAGCTTTTCCTTCCTATTTGTTTACAGTATGCGCTATACTGTAGCGATTTTGAAATAAATTACAAAGCCGATGTGCCGGGCCTACGCACGCGACGGTTTGGCGCGCGAGTTTTCAAACTTTTTGAAACGATCAAAATTGGTAGAAAAGCCTGATCGCAAGTTACAATGTTGCAAGGTAAGCCACTAGAGTTTTCTGATTTCCATCGCTACGCAGCTAATGCAGTAAGCGTAAACACTTTTTTGTTAGGTGAGGGAGATTTACTATTTTGGTAATTTATAGCTAATGTACGCGTGAGGGAGAATCTAATCCGGGAAAACGTTTTAGATCTTCACAACAACGGTTGGTCAATCAGACAAACCGAAAAATAACACTGCGTGCCTAGACAAACAAAAACAGAGGAAAATGCCAGAGAGCTTTGACAGCTGTCAGCAAGTCTAATTTTATTTCCCGCCTTTATCGCGTATCTAGAAATACCGTATGTTGCAGGTGCGTGGGAGAATTGCTCTAAAGTCTTGTTCAGAAGATTTCTGAAGAATACGGAAATGTCAGAAGTAAAACAGTGGCTTATGTCAATTGGAATACCAGGAATAGAAAGATTGGCGGATGAATTTGAATCCCGGAGATTTTCGACTCGCAAATCCTTACAATATCTTCAAGTCGGCGATCTCGACTACATATTCTCGTCGCCAAAACGTTTGCTTCTCGCGGAGAAGCGAGCACTGGACCAACGAACTGCGACAACTTAAGCTTAAATCACAAGAACCTGGAAGTACTGCACATTTAATGCCGAAGCCGTTGCAGTTTAGCAGTAACGAACCACAAACTTGGCCAGCCGAAGGAGAGACGGCAAAAGCTGCATCAAACTCAAACAGTACTACTATACGCAAGATCGATTCTCCTCTAGACCGCCGTAAGCAAGAGCTTGTTGAAAATGTCAGTTTTTTGGAGGCACAGATTTCAAGTGCAGAAGATCACTTGGCAAAGCTTAAAGGAGAAAATGATTTGCTCCAAACCGTTTCCCGCGGAAGAATTTGTAGTCACTGTCATCAGTCTGGCCATAACAGGACCAATTGCCGCGGAATTGCATGTGATTCTCACACTAAATGTAAATTGAAAGACAAACATCCAGAACTGGGAAAATCAATCAGTGAAACTCAAAAAATGCTAACTGTGCTAAGGAAAAATAAGGAAACGGCCAAGCAATCTCTGGAGCAATTTATGTTACAGCTTCAGCGATCGCGCGGGAATTTTTTCGCCGTAATGCGTCCACGCTTGAAACGCCTGAATCCAGTAAAATATCTGAATCGTCAAGAGCTTGATAAAGATCTGCTTTACCTTCATAAAGCGCTTGAAAACAAAGTACCACCGGAACCAGACGATTGGCGCTTACCTTACCTGGTTGACAACTGTAAAGGCCAAGTAAGTTCTTTCAAGGAAAGTGCTGCGTTACTTCCCATTTCTTTGCCTGCTAATCCTCCCGAAAATTCATTTTATAATGGTCTCAGTGTAACCAACAACGGGGCAAATTCAACTTCAAATGTGTCAGTAAGGTTCCACCCATATCAACTGTAATTCTTTTAGGCTTATAACACCCACGTGTAACAGCTATATGTTGAAATATTTTGTATGTCATTATGTTGTTGTAATTTTCTCTTGGAGCCGAGATACATCGGCAAAGGACATAAACGTTGGGTTTTTACACTAGTACAGGCGAAAGTGTTGCAGATACTTTTTTTCTGTCACCCTACAAAGTTGTACATGTTTCCTAGTCTAATACGTGTAACTTCGCAAGCATAATCATGAAGGTTATAATAAAGTTGAAATTCGAGAATTGTTCTTGTCGAATTCTTCTTAGAAAAATACGTTTTTAGATATGCATTGAACAATATAAAGCAAGACTTTTAGTGGAATTTCTCTGGATAGGAGGTCTTCAATTAAAGCCTTCGCTGGGCGGCAACCAGTCTTTCGTATCTTGTTAATATCATTTGCTGAATAAATTGAAGCAAATGTGTTACTTCTCATAAGCTCCTCCCAGTTCAAGGTGTTGACCTTGGAGGTCATCAACAAACTGTATATTAGTGCTGTTAGTCACCCTGGAGGGACGAAACAGGGAAAGGGCGAGTCATCAGGCAAGTTTGCATCAAACCCACTTGAAGATCTGTGTTGGCGTGGATTAATAAAACGAGTTTTTCTACAGCTTCAACATGACAATTGCTCATGTGACCAAAGGGAATCCCTTCTCCGGATGCTTTAATACGCCACATTCAAAGATCCCACCTCAAAGATAAGGATTCTGTTACTTTTTGTGTGCGTACCACTTTGGATCGAGCTACAAGTTCGCATTCCTCAATTGTAACAGAGTTAAAAAGAAAATATGGCGAAGGAACATCCTCCAAAGAATTTTGCCCAAACTGCGGGAGAAAGTTTCAATGTCTAACACAAGGCGTTTTCGAGAATGGAGGAGCAATGATGGTCTACTCCAACGATATGGTATCTTTTGACAAATGCCTTGACTTCTGTTTCTCCTGCTTAAAGTTATCTGCTTTCGCCCTCACTAGAGAAATTGGAATGTTGGACGCCCTCTTTGGCTTATTATGGTTGTCTGAATTATGTTGATCGATCCAATAGGGCGATGTAGTTGATGTGCCTCTCGCTCGGAGTAGAATGATGGAAACTTTATTTGTGTTTTTGAATGTACGATTGTAAATCTTAATCTAACTTACGGCTTTCACAGCAATATAAAATGCACATATAAAAGCAATGCCTAATCAGATCATGAGAATCATATTTATCTTTGTTAATGTCGTTACATTTTTTATTGACCTCTTTGCAAGAAAACTTCTCTTTCGCTCCAAAACAGTACTACAGTACAGTACTACTGCATTTACTACACAAGCCCACGATTCCTTGTCCTTCCCACTCCACTTTAAATAACTCTGGCTTTCTCTTATCACAGGCTTTATATTCAGGCATATCAGCTCTTGGAAGCTAGTTGCACTTATCTTGATGAAACTCAACTCTTAGTTCGGGTTTCACTGAACTTTCTACACTTTCCCCTGAGATGGCGATATACGCACTATCCGTGTCCATTTCACACATTTGGAAATCTGTACGATCTAAATATTTATCCAAAAAATCATAACAAAACTACAGCATGCGTAACTTCGCATATTGACACACAAAAAAGCCGACTTGAATGTTTAAGTTTAACTTAATAGTTTTCTTACAAGACTCTACTTTGTAAGTATCTTCTGTGATATTATCCAGTTTCCGGAACAGTGGGGTGTTGACTTTTTTTTGTGGCCTCTGCGTCACTGCAATACTCCACGTTTCTGTGTTTCAGTTGGTTAGTGATGGTTTTCCCATAGCCTGAATTGCCCACCTTAGAAATCAAAGAAAAATTTGTATAAGTTTTCTGCATGCTAAAGTATTCCCCATCCCAAGTTTTCCCTGTATTCAAAAAAACTTACCAATTTCATCGTATCCGCAATGATGGCCTTCCTCGCAATCTCCTACGATATGGGGTGGCAGAAAAGGGGGAATGCTCGGAACTATCGGACAGGACAAGGCACTGCTGCTGGACAAGATACGAGTAAAATTATTCACTTCGAAACGAGTAACACCACCTGCCGAATATGAGAGTGTGTGTCCACGTCAGGAAAGCAGCCAGATACTCACGACTGTCGAAAGAATCATACTGGCACTTCCAAGTCAATGTAGGCAGGGGCTGCAGCAGAAATCTACGAGCATGCCAAAGCATTTTGCATTCGCTATTCTACCTTTATAGGAGACGAAGATAGCACCACCATTGCTCGAGTTAGACAAGTTGCTGGTAAGTTTGCAAACCAAAATTTACTATTCCACAAAAAGCTGGAATGAATGTATGTTACCTAATCTTGAAAAGGGTAAATACGACCTATGTTCATGTCTACTTTATCAAGAACTTAGAAGAAGAATTTCCCTAATTGCAGTTTCAGCAACGGGCCAGTGAGGTTTTGAAGTCAAGTACCGGGGGATCGGGTGCTCCGCCATTAATGCCAATTCCATTAGGTTCTCGGGGTTATTGCATCCAAGAACTAAGGGCATACCTTAATTCAGCCACTTTTTTTATAAGGCCGTTGCAAACTGATTTAGAACTAGATCAAGTTGTACAAGTGACCAGAGACACACACAAAAAGACCTGCATCCACTATGAAAAGGAGGTAAACTTGTCTGAACTGGGAGTGCACTGCCTGTCCCTTGAATGCACTCTGGCGAGACCTGGAACCAGTGCCCAAACAGTTGACACAGAGGGAAATAGGGAAGATTCTTCTCACAGTCCTTTAACTAGGTGTGCGGTTGATCTAACCAGTGATGAAAGTGTTGCGAAGACAGTTGAAGATTTAATGCCTTTGTCCTCGTCTCTTTGAGGAAGCACAGCTTCCCTTAGTGGAAAGCTGGACGTTTTGAGGGACATCTTCCCGCAAGTCGAACTTGATACGCTATCAAAAGTTGCGACTTAAAGCTTTTCACTAGATGCCACGATCGATGGACTGGTGAATTGCAGTCCTGAGCAATTTAACAAAACTCTGGTGCAAGTGCTGACATAGTTCCCGAGTAAAACCTGAAGAAGAAATTAATATCACAATTGAGCAAGATAACATATAGTGCAACATCCTTGCATTTTACAAGTTTGACAAAGAAACACTGATAAAGAAGATTTTCATAGCTTTTGAAGGGGAAGATGGCGTTGACGCAGGTGCCCTTTCAGCTGCGTTTTATCAGTTTACTCTTGATCAAGTTAAGAGAAGGCTTTTCCTAGGAAAACCAGAGAGGGTGCTTCCAATAAAAGATTTGACAAAGGTTCATTTGTTTTTTATCGCTGGAGTGATCGTTGCTCATTCTCTTCTCCAAGATGGCCCCAGCTACCCCTGCCTTTGTCCAGCATTGTATTAATATTTGGACGGGAGGTGTGACGACGTGCCCACACGTGTTTGCAATGACGCAATACCCGTAACTGCTGATACAGAAGCTGTGGTCGATCTTATAAAACAGCTCGATGGTTGCAAAACAGCGATTGATCTGTCAAGTTGTCCCAGGGTGCGTTCGATTGGGAAATCCGGATTTAGATTTTGAAAATCCAAGTCCGGATTTCCCAATCGAACTCGAAATCCGAAAACGGGTCTTACAGGGGTTTTTAAAGACTTATAGAAAGAGCAGAAAAAAACAACAGCCGCTTTCTCCTTGAAGTGCAAATTGTTTTCTCTTTAAGGAGTGCCCTGTTCAGAGTGCAACAATATTTCCAAACTACACCATTAAATAAAAATTAAAAGAGGAAAACGTGCTGGCATACATCGGTATTGGAATTAAAGATACATGACAAAAGACATCTACGTTTTACAACTAAACGCCACCCTCGGACGGGCCTTTCCCATCTCTTTCACACATCATGGCGGTGTGCCTTTGAGTGGAAGGGAACACAGCGCGATGTTATTGCTCGATGTATCCATCAGGGACAGGATATCGCCTACGGTACGTTGGAAAAAGTTAATATATAGATTTAGCCAAGCCTAAAAGCGGGGCTCCAGTTTAATACTTTCATTTTCCTTTAAACTGTAAAAGCATTCTAAAATATTGCGAAGGAATTCACAAACGTTTTTGACTATAGTTTAGTCTCGAGGTCGGTTAACTCGCTATGATTTTCGTCTAAACTTTCGTCTGCCATTAGTACGGTCTTTCTACCTACAAAGTCATGGAGTATATTCTACAAAAAACACAAATTATCAATGTTCTGTATTCTATCCCTGGATGAAAGTAACCATTCTATTTGCGTAAATGCATTTAAAAGATTTGTACACGCTACTGGGTGATGCAGGACACAACTCTTGTCATTTTCGTGTTAAAATGAACACCTAGGTAAAATAAATGTTTACTCCAAGGTATGGTAAAATGTATAGAAAAGGGCTTAGATATAACTATCTATATAAAAACATTTAGAAAGTTCCGCTAGCATTTTTTACTTAATTTAGCTTGATATCGAGGTTCTAGTATATAGCTGCATGGAAGCAAAATAAATGTAAATGTGTTCCTTTTTCTATGTTATAATTAAATTGAGTTATGGATACCTCTCAATTTGAATTATTAAATGAAACAGTAAAATTACTAAGCACTCAAGAATCTGTTACTGAACTTCAGGGTTTCCTTTAATCCTATAATTCATAATCATGGGCAAAAAACCTTCTCTGCTTTACCCTACGAGCCGAGGTTTCTCTCTAGCATGGCTTTTAGCAGGGTATCTCTGCTTCTGGCTCAACGATAAAAAAAAAACCAGCATGGTTCTATTACACAGATAAAGGGAACTGAAACACTTTAGGGTCATATGCCTCTTCCAAGTTTTATAAAAATATTTTATTGAATATAATGTCACATATTATTAAAAGGGCTGTGAATGGTTGTTCAGCTCTGCTTTTTTCAGCATTATTATCCTCTTCAAACCTGGAGATATGGTCTTTTTTCATTGGGTTGAATGTTTTTTGAGCCGGCATGCAAGCACCCTTAGATTCAAGTTACCAGGTACATGTATAGGAAAGTAATAAAAGGTGAACTGAACTACTAGGAAGTTCTTTACGCTCTATTTTCCTGACTCTCATTCTTATGATAGAACAAAAATAACGTATAGGTGAAGATAACTGTCTTTGCGAGATTATAAAAAGGTGTTGCCATAGTGACGGATGTCTGAACTAAGGGAATTTCCAAAAAAAAAAAAAATTTCATAAGGGCTTCTTCCAGGCTCAAAATGAAGTGCCCGGAAGAAGGTATCGGAACTAAGCAAATGTCCGAAAAGTGGGCTTCGACTGTAGCACTTATAAAATGTCTGGTATATAAACCAAAAAGAAGTAGAAGTAGCACCTATTTTTGTGTGTGCCCTACGTTTTATAATCCTCAGTACCATAAAACAGACATTTTTAAGCACTTCCTCCGAGCTTTCCCCCAAGGTAAAAGTTGTTTCCATTACAGACCTTAAGCATTGCACAGTTGTGGAGAATTAAGAGTACGCGACTTGCGAACATAACTGCTGTGCCAAAAAATTTGTTCTCGGCTTTCAAGGAAAACACGCATTAGACCAACAACAAGGGCTAAAAGTTGTATACGTACCAACAATAGCTAACAGGTTTTTTATGCGACTTTGTAGTTATCTTACTTGTCAGTCCCAATGATATGAAAGAAAAATGGGAGCCTTTTTCCCAGGGTATATCTTCTTCCCATCCTCTGGAGTGCTACTTCAATTAAGGGACTAAAGCTTTATTAAAAGATCACCCGTTCAGTAACAGCAATAAAAAATAACACTTAACTTATATACTCAAGCTTATAGTTAAAATGGAGATGGCGTCGCGTCCGTTTCGTGCGTGACAACAAAACGAATGGCTGCGTAGGCGAGAATACCTTGTGACGAAGGCTACCGAGATTAACCCTGGGATCGAGTTGGAGAACATTCCGCCAAAGTGCCACCAAAAGCCAACTAAGCTGCTGGCAGCCGGCATTATTCTTTCGCGTCTTTTTTTACGTTTTCAAGTTGGCAAACTTCTTGAAATTTTAGTTCGCAATTCTCGGAGCTAGCGTGTCACAACAAAGACAAGCTGAGAAGTAAATGAATAATTCTATCAGTTGCTTTTTTTATTTTTCACAACTGTTTTTTTGCAGGATAAACCTGCAGAAATAGCATGAGCAAAAAAGCGAGCGGCAGAAATATTTTCAAAACTAATTCAAGACTTACTTGTTTGTTCCCTTTTACACAGTGTTCTGCAGTTTTGCAAGTATGGACATACAAGGTGATAAAACAGTTGAGATATAAGCTTGAGCTCATCTTTCATAAAAACTTCGTCTTTACTTTTGTTTCCTGTAAAAGTACAGTTTCATTGGACTTCAAAGAAATTTGTATAGGAATTGTGAAAACCAGTAATAGCTACCGACTATTTAAGGCGCAACTGAAATTATAAGCTTAAGTTAAACATTAAATTTAACTTTCAATGAAAACTTCTTATAATGAATGTATAATAAATTAAGGTACTTACTCATGAGGTAAACGTTAAGCTATTGGTAAAATCGATTTTTACGTAGTTAAAACGTTTCTGCGGACTGTACAACTTGTGGTTGCCTACCGGTACTCATTGTGATCTCTGACACGAAAGCCATCCGCTAACTGCGGTTTATTTAAGATTATAGACTTTATTTTCCAAGGTATATTATTCGCATGGTACAGCGAATCATGATGCATAGTCTTGGATTTCAAATGCAGCTTGATAAGGCCAGATATAGACTATTAATGGTTTCCAGGAACCAGAACGGTATATATCATCACCCAAAAGTAAATTGAGGGGATACACTCCAGGAGTGGTTCGTAGTTTTTAGCTTATGTTCTGATAACGTGGTAGTCCTGTGCTGCTATCCTCGTGCACCCTATTCACGACAAGATCGTTTCATTTTACTAGATTGTATAAACAAGACATGAATCCAAATATCACACCCTGTTAAATGTAATGGAAACTACAAAAACTAACATTTCACCAATTTAGCAGACATTAATTTGATCAAATGTTCAAGGTCCATTTCCATCTAACTGACATGACTTCGTAATATATGACAGTATGTTACCTTAGGGTGGCTTTTTTAAATGATGTTTAAGGGTTGTTGCAAGACTATATTCAGCGCTTAATTTTAATATGAATTAAGTTAAAGAGATTTCCTCTCAAAGTAAGACTGTGTTTTCAACATGTTGCAGAAAATGCCGTTGGAGGTCTGTGGCTGAAGGTAACAACATGCAAGGTGAGCAAATCACAGTATCTGTTTGCTTTAAGTCTTGAGTGCCTGTGTGAGATCTTCATTACAATTTATTATACAAAAAAACCTGTAGACTGCACTACTGTGAAAGCAACAATCTTCCTATTGTAAGAGCAATAATGTAATGTATAATGTATCTTTGTATGCTGTGAGCATATATTAGGACAACTACGTACAGAAGATGAAGAGATCACAGCATGTGTGAAGTATGTTACTTGGAAGTAGTTGAACCCCTGTGGGTTAAAAGAGAACGAAATTATAAAACTATTTTTTATGAGTTTGCTTACAGAAAATGCCCATGTTTTAGATGTTCTCTTGTTTCAGTTGGTTAGTACGAGAGGTGATTCATATGCATGTTTATTTTCAGACAATCCTAATGATGATCCGGATCCAAGTAAATGAATCATGTTATGAAATTTTGTGTCTTATGTAAATATAATAATATTATGGTTATAAACATATTGTGGTTGACAACAAGAAGATTCTTTGGATATTTACTATTAAACTACATCGTTTGATACAGCGGTATAATATTGTTCGATGGTCTATGACCTTACTTCTACCAGGAAGTTTGTTTGTTTGTTTGTTTTTTACCGAAAATGTGAGAAACCAAAACCTTTTACTTTCAAAAACATGTACTAATCTTTTTATGTAGGCTTATTACACTATTTCTCCAGATAAGAACATTTTTCCAAGCAGTATAATTTTACAGCAGTACTTATACAGCAATTAAACCATGTTCGGTACCAGAAGTTAGTTTCGAAGTTAGTTAGTTTAGAAGTTAAAGTTTCGGAGACTCATACAAAAAATTCATAAAAATAATTGGGTTAGGTTACTTTTTGTTGTCGATAATACTGCCCTCAGTTCGCCTTGCATAGGTTAAACAGTAACTCAAAATTGATGCTGCCATTTTTAAATTGCAGGAGGAGTGAAGTCGTTTTAAAAACAGTAGGTTTTCGTCATAAATTTTATTTAAAATGATTTTATTAATCTCTTTCCATTCCAGGAAATGAAGGTTATAGAAAGTCAGCTTACTATGTTTACTATGGTTTTCTTATGGGTGCTCATTCTATTTTTTGTGTCCCTTAAGTCCCAATCACTTGTCAACAAACTTGTTTCCTGACATTAAAGTCATATAATAAATTGGCATCTTTGGTCAGCTATATATTCTCTTCAAAATATTAGGCTTGGTGGTAACATTTGCTTGTCTTACATATCTGCATAATTAATTGCATAAGCTGCTTTTGGGCCTGTGGAGGATAAAGATTAAAGCCTAAAGGCCTTGGTGCCACTCTTTCTGCTTTAATTGTCAAATGACTTGATCATTTGCTTTCGTATTAGTGGCACTGGAAAGTCGTGGAATTTTTTTGTGGCATTTTCCACAAGTAGAAAGTCCTGGAAAATAGAATACACTTCCTGGAAATCTATAAACTCAGCAAACAAAGTTGTTTCTAGGTCCCTTTTTGTAGGGTGATTGTCCAAACCACTTGCTTTTTAGTCTTGCATAACTGGCATTAAAGCAGAATTCTGATTGTTGAGTCCTGGAAGAAGGTGTCTTGAGTACTTGAAAGTGCTGGAAATTATTTTGTACAGAACACTAGCTATTCAGTGGTCACTGTATCCAACATCCTAGGTCGGCTGAGTGCAGAGATGTCAATGGAGCCATGGTCAGCAGTCCAAGAAGCACGTAACTTATGCACAATGCTTTGGTTTAAGGCAGCGTGAATGCATTTTTATAGTCTCTTTTTGTCTTTTTTCTCTTTTGCTACCTAGAAAGTCCAGAGGAGGCTTTCAATTCTTGCCAAGATGCCTTGGTCTACAGAGGAAAAGATGGAAATACAAAATGCCATTGGTTCAATGGAATACACAAGTTCCGACGAATCAGATATGTCAGAAGATGAGGATGGGAACGTCATAGTTTCAGCGTATTTAGTAAAGAAGTTGCCCTGGGAGAGAAGTAGCCTGACAAATGTCAAAAAAACTTAACAGTTCATATATAAAGAACATAAACCGTCAGTCAGGAGCTAACTTTGTGGCAAGAAAACCTCATCCCAGCTCATCAACTCGGCGCCCATCATTTGACGGTCTCGGATGAACAGTGCGACTTCCATCCACATCACACTCATCAAGCACTGGTTTCTCCGCACCTCTTACTGCCAGCACTACAACTGCAGGGACAACACCCACCAGCGTCAGAGCACCAACAACACCATCCACCAACAACAGCATCCACCGGTAAAAGAGCACTAGGGACAACACCCACCGGCATCAGAGCACCAACAACACCATCCACCACCAACAAAGAACCAGGGACAACACCCACTCCAAGGGCTACCTCCACACTCAGAACAGGCTCCAGTTTAATTCCAAGGGCTACCACGCCCAGAACAACATTCCGTAGTAAAAAACAAAAAAATGGCAACAAAGAACCATGTCTCACCCCCAGAGTATTGAACAAGAAAGTTATCATTCAGGGACAGAATTATCTCTTTTACTTTTTTTATATAAAAATGTTATCTCCACCCTTTAACTCCCAGTGTGAATGATGGACTCGAAGAGGTGGTTTTAAGAGGATGAATGAATATGAAATATTTATTTTGATTTTTTGATGATTTTGGCAAGGAATACTTTTGGGACTGAAAGGGATAAGTGATGAAACTATCAATATTATTGTTTTTTAAATCAAAAATTGCTTCAGATTATTTTTATTTTTATGAGTTTTCTTGTAACCTTTAACATAGATTATGCTGCATTAAGAAGATTTGTAGATTTCATTTTTCGAGAACACCATTTTACATTCGTATGTTGAAGCTACTGTTTGCAAAAAAATAAGTTACATTTTGCTTTTAACAGCTTTGTTCAGAATCATTTCTAGTTCCCAGTTTTTGAGGAGTATTTAAACCCTTTAACAAACTGAACATATCATCTGAACATATTAGAGTCACTGCTTTTGTATGTAAAACAACTCTTTTAAGTTACATTTACTTAATCAGAATTCTTTAAGATGATTTACGAATTTCAATTTTTTTAGAACACTAGATTTTAATCAGTTTGAAAGCTGTACATGTCTTCACGCTGGTATAATAGTTACTGGTTTTATAACAAAATGTTGAAAGTCAATATTACTTATGTTAGACCAGAATGCCTTTCCATTCTACTTACAAATAAACCAGTGTATAAAGGAATACTGAAACCAGTTTCTTACGCGTTATTTCTTTCCATTTGTTACCTGAATCCTTAGTTTTTAACACATCCTTAAAAATTTTTGTCTCTAGTAAGAAGTCTTTGTGAACGTATGAAAAGAACACCTTATTAAATAGCTCATGTTTGTGGCTAAAACGAGTGCAATTCGTACACGTAGCTTTTGTCGATAGCATATCTGGGAATTTTTAACAAGGAAATTTCATATGTGAAAAGCAAGATAGAATTGGTTTTAGTCAAGGGAAATTGGTTGGGCGTTTATAATAAGCCCTACTTCTCTTAAACTGCAACTCCTTTACATGTCCGCCTAACACGTAAAAGTAGTGAAAAGTTGTTTAAATGAGACCTTTACACCAACTTCGTTTATATTATGTGGGCTTAAATCTTTTCTTTAAAGCGTATTTACAACAACTTTACGTCAGCTTAAATCTCTTCTTTAAAGCGTACTTACACCAATTTTATGTTAGCTTAAATCCCTTCTTTAAAGTGTATTTACACCAACTTCACGTTAGCTTAAATCTCTTTTTCACAGCGTATCTACACCACCTTTACGCTGGGCTTAAAGTGTCTCTTTACATATGCGTAAAGGTAAGGTAAAGTTCGGCTTTAAGTGGCAGAAATGTGTCGTAAGGTTACGCAAATGAGAGCTTTACGCCACCATTACGCTAACTTAAATTTGCCTTTCCCTGCTGTGTATAGTATCGCAATGGAAAAGAGGTCAAAGAGGGCAGTAACTGCCGTTGCCTTATTATAAAATCACCAGGAAGCTACCTCGTAGAGGTTCACTGTGGCGAAGAAAAGGCCACATCAAAGCCAGTCGTGGTCTGTTTTGTTGACGAGTTGGAACCCTCAAGTCCCCCCGTCGCTGGCATGGAGGCAAAAGAGAACCATTGTTTTATGTCAGAGGAGATACGTCCACCAGTTTCCCGCAAAGATGGCCATGGTCTTTCACCTGTGGTTGAAAAGGATGAGGTCATGTTGAAAGATGAAATTGGCAGAGGCTCCTTCGGTACAGTCTACAAAGGACTGTGGGCTGGAACTAATGTTGCAGTAAAGCATATTAAGGTCAAAAATGCAAAGCATCTCCAGGCAAGTGTGGAATCTGAGATAAAAGTGCATAGCCTAGTTCGCCATCGAAACATTGTCCAAATTATGGCAATTTCATTTTTGAAAAACGCAATCCACCTTGTGTCAAAATTGATCAAAGGATCCAATTCAGACGACCTCCTTCAGCGATGATAAAAACGACACCCATTTCACCATTCAAAGTTGTAATAACTTGCACTTGGGAAAACATCTGCCACGCTGTTGCATACTTCCATAATTTGAAGCCCCCTGTGGTTCACAGAGACATAAAACCCGCCAATGTATTAGTAGATGAGGCAACACAGGTCACGAAACTCTGTGATCTGGAACTGAGCAAATTGAAATCTCCTCCGTCCGTTAATCATACAACCAGCACAGGCATACCTGGCACAGAAGGACACTGTTAACTCCGATGTATTAGTTTCTTTTCAATAAGTTCTTTGTTATTCGAGTAATAAATCTCTTAAAAAAAGAAAAAATTAAAAAACTTCCATGTATGGTCCTTGGCAGTTAAATTAATAGAGCTGTTCACAAAAAGAGACTGCTGGGGAGAGAAACTTCAAGATAACGGTGCACAGTTGGAGTCTCACAGAGAGGATGAGAATGCCCTTATGAAGAAGAAAGAGAGGCCCGCTCGTTAGGATTACTTTCAACGACCGTCGGTCATTCGCTTCAGGATATACTAGAGGACTGTTTTCAGTATGACATCAGCAAGAGGCCCAGTGCCATTGCTCTTGTTAGTAAATTCCGATTAAGACAGATTAGAGACATTGCACAGGAATCATTACAGGCTACATAAATGCCTGTTTTAAACTTTGGAACAATCTTGAGTTTTATGTTCCGTTTACATATCCAGAAAGGTAACACAAGTGTTTTTGAAATCGTTAGATTCGAATGGAAACTGAAAAAAAAGCTTATATGCTATCCAGTGCGATGGGTGTGTTTCAAATGCAGACTCCATGTCGTGCAGCAGTCTGTTTGCAGTCAACATATGCAGTTCAGTAAAATGATTTCCCTTTCAGACAGTTCGTCTCTCGTATGCATGCATGTTACTCGGAACTTGCAGTGTTTCTTTGATCTCTCCAGCGGCGTGGGTGAATACAAAAATTTACAATTGCACTCAGCAGATAGCTGACAAAAGTTACGAGCATAACTACATATCATTAAGTTGCTGCCGAGACCAGAAATATGTAAGTCTTACCCGCCCCGACCTCTTGAAGCTTGTGACAACAAATTCCTTTGTCAATAAGACCCCCCACCCTTGCAAATCTCTTTTTTAAAATATAGGGAGGCCCTATGGGCTGTTCAGCGTAACTGTTTAAGTTTCAAAGCTTTTTTTTGTCAAATCAGAGTCATTGACTTTTTAAAATACCGTGTATACATGTAGTTTCCGCAAGCAAGCACTACAAGCTGTCCTAATTCATGGCTAGAAGCAAGGATGGCCTTTTATATTTTTGGTGTCCTGCATATAATTCAATTTCCTCAATAACAACAGGTTATCCAACCCCCTATAGTGGAGGATAGGTGTCCCTTGCTCACTGTAAAGGCAAATACCACATACTGTAATAATTTCCCATTTCATGGATAATTTTAGTAATTTAAAGAAAAGTTGTAAATTGCTTTTTTTACCCACGAAGCACTTTGGAGTTCATATAAACTCGTTTAAACATGTCCGTGCGTTCCAGATCGAATGGAAATGTTGGTTTTTGATGAGAGGGAAAACCGGAGTTCCCCAGGAAAAACCTCTCAGAGTAAGAGAGAGAACCAACAACAAACTCAACCCACATATGGTGTCAACGCCGAGACCACATTGGTGGGAGGTGAGTGCTCTCACCACTACGCGACACTAGCTCCGCCACACTTTACTCATGTACAGTAAAACATTTAAATCCCTTAATTATTTATAACTTGATGCCTTACCTTGTAGGTAAAGGAGAAGGAAATCAGTCTCAAAGAGCTCAAGCAGGAGGCCCACAATATTAGAGCACTTTCACAAGTGCAGGAGACTGGCAAATTTTTTCAATGAAAGAGCTGGGAGGAGGTTTTAACTAAATTTAGTGACAGAGTTTGTTCAGTGAGGCTAACGGTTTAAGGTAAAGATCATGGCTGATTCATTTTTTAGTTTAAAACAAAATTATAACTTTAGTAATATCCTGATGAAATTACTCTGTTACATTAACTTTAATGCTTCTGTCAACAATGTAATTTCCACATGTTAAACAAATATTTCACCATTCTGATGGTATGCTGAAATTTAACATAAAATAAGTATTTTTTACAACATACAGTGTAAAAGATGAAATTTTATCGTACTGATAGGGTGACTTTGAAACATTACACGATTTCAAGATGTTTCTTAAACATCTTAAGAGAACATACCACTAAAAGGCAGGCCAGTGGCAAAGTCATCAACGGATCTAATGGTGTTACCAAAGGCCATGTTGTCCTTTCAAGGTATGCTGATATGGAAGAATCATCTTCAGGCCTTGACGATGGGGCATTCTTGTCGATTAAGCATGCTGGATACAATTCAGAGGTTAGTGGATAGTGTATTGTTTGTTTTTTTTGGGGGGGGGCAGCATGTAGACATTCATTCGTTCTTGTGGTGTAGCTCCAAGGGTACTTACAGTGAGTGAAGCAAAGGGTAATTTATGAAATAATTTTTGCCAAACAGCTACCTTTTCTCTCTCTCCGGAACTACTGGGAGCAAGAATTGACGTTTCACTGGGAGGTTTGGCACGCCGTTTTGGTGTCTTACACGGTGAGCTTCCTTTCATTAGCTGGTGAAATAAACGACAAAACGGAGGGGGCGGGGGGGCAGTGGCTAAATCTTCATCAACCTCCCCTTCTGCAGCAGCACCAATACCTCCAAAAGCTGAAAAATGTCTTGAACTCTTTTGTGAGCTTCTGGAATTCAGTGGATAGGGTTTTTCCTATCGTGGTTTTCAAGGTGGGGGTTAAATTCGACAGTAACAAATGTTTTTCCGCTGCTAATTTAGCAGCTTTTATTAGCATCGGGTTGTTAGTCAATCTATCATTGTAGACGTTCTTCATTTTCACCATGTTTACCTGTGGGACGATCCATACTTCTGTAAAAGCCATCAGTGCCACCTCGTTCCAACAGAGGCTTATAGGGTGGGCAGGAGGGTTCAATAGTATCCCCTACTTTTTGGGGGCTCTTGGCTAAACACTACAGAAGATTTTGTGTTGTAAGTGAGGGTACCCTTGTTGCCACTGTATATGTGAGTGGTATTAGTGACATTTTGCTGAAGCACTTCTATTTGTTCATTTAAGTCCACTACTTCGCGGGTAAGGTTTACAATTTCCTGGTCCCAGGATCCTTGGGAGATTGACAACTCATTTTTGACAGACCAGGAAATCGCACACGTGATCCAATCCCCAAAACAGTCCAGTTTCTTTCTAATTCATGAGTAGTACTCTTCCGCGTTTTAATGAATTGGATATTTTGGCAACTTTTCTTTAAGTCTGTTTATGAGGTTTTCAGACAACGAACCATTTCCAGTGGTGCTTGCACATTTCCAAATAATTCTTAAGCCAGTGAAGAATTGAGTCCTGAAATTAATGACCATAAGTCTGGACTGACTCAGACTCATGATCACCTACAGCAGGAAAAATAATGGGAGAAATGGTTCTGGCAAAACGAAAATTCCACTGGACTTCAACAAGAAAAACGTCATTCGACTGCAATAATCTGAATGATCTTCCGATCCGCAATACTGAATGAATGTTCATAAAACTGACGTCTGTATGTTAGTTTGGCAATTGCGATGCTCGCTGCGTCAATATTTTATTTGAAAAAAGTTTTAGCCCGCAAGTGTACTAAGATGAATACTGTAATACTAGACGAAACGTCGAACTATTTGGTAACAACACCTTGTTCGACCATAACCTGAACCAAGAAAAAATTAAAAGTCAAATGAACCAAAAAGGTGAACTATTTTCTTTTGTCACTTTACCTTCACCAAACACTAAAAAGAACCATCCTACCTGAGATTTGAATGAAGATTTTCCCTCCCAAGGCTTTCTAGAAGAATAACATATCAAAATTCAAGACTTTACGAAAACTTTTCTGAAATGGCCGCCCGATGGACTGGAGACTACGTGACAAAGTTGGTCAGCTTGCAACCTCTTTCCCAGGGTTCTCTCTCTTGCTTCTTTCTCCAACCAAGATGTTGGTCAGCTTGCCAAACAAAGCGATCACCTTTTGCTGAGTTTTGGCTTCAGTTTGTCTTGCTCTTGTTCCCATTTTTTGTCACTTTTGCCCTGCTTTTACTATTTTTTTTAACTTTGACCATGGAAGTTAAACCATACCACTTTGAGCCACCTGTTTCAAAAGACAAATCTTCTGCCTCGGATGACTTAACCAATCGATTCTTGGACGACGTCAACGAGGATCGAGATTGTGATGTGGAATCGACAGCGTTTCATTCATTTCCTTTGTTACTTTTTTCTGGAAATTTGCAATAAATACTGTTAAATTTAACTCCAAGGGTCCTTGTTTTTAGTTGTCTATTTATATTCTTTGTTGATTCACTTTTAATTATCCAACGGGCAGAATTGTTTTTCTCGGAATGTTTAGAGTCACTCATGTTCATGCTGAGTTCGGAAAAAATTAACTATTAGAAAATGCTGGCAATTTTACTATTTTGATGCAATTTAGATGCACCTTTGTCATGAACAATGATATAGGTGTATTTATGGAAACTGTGTACCAATGCATACTGGGCGGGAGAGCATTTGCTGCCATGAAAACACCAATTCCTGTGATAAGATACCACCTGCCATGTCATGTATAACTGATAACATGAATTTCAATGCTGTGTGCACAAACCCAGCTGTCATTGAAATACCATTCAATCAGTACTTAGAAAATGAAGGCCTTATAGATGTTCATGAGAACAGCTTTGCAAACCCTTTTTTGGATTTCCCAATTAAACGGATAGTACTTGATGAAAGACTGCCCAAAATGTCGCGAGCCACTGCCCACTACTATTGATGTAAGACTGCCCAGGTGCAACTGTAGATGAGAAGCAGATGTTGTTGGTGTACAGGGAGTATTGATATTGTTAACGTGCTTCTCTCAACAGCATATACCAAAGCAGGATTCCCCAAATCTCCGTATTGATTGGCAGCTAACACGGAAGATCTCTCACTACTGTTCATTTTTTTAAGTTCTTCGTTAAGAGAAACCGCATTTTTAGCGATGTGGAAAGAGACTATGCGTAGATTTTGTTCGTTGGTAGCTGAGTCGGCCATCTTTACCTTGCAGACTGAAGTATCTGTAATAACTGTGGAAGCTGTAATATCTGTAGTAGTTGTAAAGATGACAGGTTGTTAAAAAGCTTTTCATACACTCTTCTTCCGGTGTTAATACCAAAATACCAGTCTATCTGAAAAAATCACGAGAATACTAATACTTAACCGTTTTCGTCTCAAATCCAGTCACGAATAAAAAACCGTAAAAACTCATGTTATACACATTTTAAGAAACATTATTTTCTTGTGCCATTTAGGGAAAAAAAATACGTGCTAATGTTTTATCTGGGAAATAAGTAACTTGGAAGATTTAGCCAGTTTCGCACCTGAAATGCCCCCTCCCCCAAAAGATCTGTTTGCTTGTTGTGGAGAGGCCTGAGATTTGATGAACATCGTTCATACCAATTTCAAATAGACCTCTTAGCAAGACTTTAGTGGAATTTCTCTGGATACGAGGTCTTGTATTAAAGCCTTTGCTAGGTGGCAACCAGTCATTCGTATCTTGTTAATATCATTTGCTGAATAAATTGAAGCAAATGTGTTACTTGTCATAAGTTTCTCCCAATTCAGGGTTTTTTTATGTATTTCTTTTGCAGGGACAACAAGTGCAAGAGGATGATGATGATGATGAGCAGGAGGTTCCAAGCTCTTTCTCCACTTGTTCTAAACGAGCCTCCATTATCTTACGATAGTTGGAGAGGTTGACCTTACCATACGCCTCATGACTTCTCAGCTCCCTGAAGCTAATATTCTGAGACTTGTCAGGGTGCAAAGAAAGTCAATTTTACAGCTTATGCCCTTGTTTATATGGTCTTTTCATATCTTCAACTCTTGTGAAGAAACATAAAATTTGTAGATGCCCTGGTCCTCTCTGGAGTAATTGTATTAAATATTACTTAATGAAAACAAGACATACTAATGTTTTATCTAGTGGGAAAGAACTAAGTTTTAAGATTAAGCCCGTTCACAAAGGAAAACACCATACTGCTGCTTCACTGCCGGTTCAGTCCAGCGTTTGGATGGAAGAACGCTCACTCCTTAGGGACAGGTAGGAGAGGACTCTGGCAACTTGGCGAGGTTGAATGAATTTTGTGAATGTCGAGACATTATTTGATCCTCCGACCCATCAAGGTTAGACAATAATGCGCACACCTTAAATGACTTCTTAAGTACATCTGCGGGTAACGTTTTCCAGGCATCTAATACCCATTCAATCATTTGCTGCCGTGATGGCTGTTTCATATTTCCATGCGTTGTCATTTGGTGTTTGCTTTCCGCCAGCCAATTGTCATATATCTCCCTTAAATATTCTTTCATGGGCTTATTCCAACTTACATCAGGAGCCTGGATAAACTTTGTGCAGCCACCAGCTATAATTACAGAATCAACTATTATAAAGTTTAACTTAATTATTGCATTATTGAGCCAATTCATAAAATAAAACGGGTATTTCATCTTCAACATGTTAATTGCCCATGTTAAGAGAGCTTGACTACAATATTGGCATTAACTGCGGCGGATGTCAAAAAATCGAACTTCTTCAAATTAAGTGAAACTTATTTTATGTTAATAGGGTCCCACGCGCTGTAGATTGATGTCATTTATTCTTAGTATTTTTGCAAAATTGCCTCGGAAAAGGAATTAAAAGATAGCGAGCTAATACTGGCAAAAATCATGATAAATTGCGTCCAATTTATGAGCAGATTTCTTGTATCAATGACAGACTAATATTACTCCCCGATGCAAATAACGTTAACTTTAAGTAACATGCTTTGACTTTAGAAATAAAGCTACAAAACCAAGGAACAAGTTGTCAATGTCCATATACATTAGTTCAAATAGTTCTTAGTAAGTTTAACTTTGCTGAAAACGGAAAATGTCACTCAACTGTTTAAGTGTTTAGGCAGGGTCCAACCCACTTCTAGAGATAAAACTATACTGCCTTGTCCCTAGTAGTTTGCCATTGATGGCCCATGTGTTTAAAGTTTCGGTTTAGTAGTCTGGCCAATTCTCATAATAACCTTCTAGACTCCTTGTGCTTTGGTTTCTTTTATGTCGATAAATTGTTGTAAATTTTTTTTCTGCTCTCCGTTATTCATCACAGTATCGTTTAACGAATCAGTTTAAAATAGGATTTTTAAGTCCAATATTCCTTACAACATTTTCTTGTCGTAAATTGTTTTCAGCATGTTCTAGTATGCTAGTTATTTTTTCATTAAAAAAGATATTATTTTAAAGGGATAAAGCTAATTCAGTTCAGTCGGAGGCTCCAGAACACCTATGCAACAGCACGTGGACATTTGTGATTCTGCGGCCCAACAAAATGATAACTTTAACAGTAATAATTCTTAGTATGTTCTGAGACGGGTGTGGAAGGGTGAAAGCGGAATCATGAATCTTTGTTTTTAAAAACTTGAAAATAATGAATCTTTGTACTTCGGCTTGGGAACCATGAATAACGAGACTCTGAGAAAAGCGCGACAAAATAGACGTAGCTGAATTAATTGCGTTTGATCCAGGAAATGCAGAGTATGGCGTTTCCGAGAGTCCAATTTTCAAATTTTTTCCTCGGGCAGTATGCCCCTCGTGCATTCGGGGCTGACAGTCCGCTTGTTTCTCCAGTTACACTGCTGCTTAATGTTGAGTTACAAAAATATCCATATCTGAACAAAACGAAAGATGATACAGAGAAGCAGTGGTCGAAAAATCGACATAATACTGGATGAAAACAGACGTGTGGACAACAAAAAAAAACTATACAACACGAGACTAAGGTAGCATTCATCAGAAGTCTTTGTGAATCATGAATCTGGAAGAAAATTCTCGTAGGAATCATGAATCATTGAGGTAAAAGCGACGGGAATCAAGAATATCAAGATTCAAATGATTCCGCTTCTTCCTGCGATTCTGAGATTCGACAAATTTATTCGCGCCCCTTTCTTCGGCTGAAATGAAGGCAAGCTCTCCAACATTTTCTTTTGAGCTATTAATTCATCGGCGACACATTTAAGGCTCTTACAGTTAATAACTTTAACCACGCCAACGCTGTTTTTATCAACGTCGCTTACTAAACAATCTCAAAACCCATCAATGGTGTTATTTACTAAACAGTCTAAGAACCCGTCAGTGGTGTTTTGCGTGGCTGGTCTAGATAGTTTCGCTCGAGCATGCCTGTACAGGCTTTCACATACACGATCCAGACATTTCAGACTCCCTTCTTTCACCTTACATTGTGTCTCGAGTCGCTGAATAATTCCCTCGGCAATCTGCAGGTAGATGTCTGGCTCGATCTCTTCTTTGTGCTGTTTCAATTCCTTCAATGATAAATGTCGTACTTCATCTATACACGCCGATGTAAGAGTTTTAAGGTGATACTTTTGCCCGTAGATGAGCATCGTAAGAACATCATTCTCCATCTTTTCTTTTACCATAAAAACCATAAACTAGTGCTGACCCTTCTCAATGACACTTCAAAAATCACTACACTCATGTTATACACACTTTAAGATACATTATTTTATTGTATCATTTAGTGAACAAAAAAGACTTACTCATGTTTTATCCGGGAAATAAATAAGTAGAAAAGTTTAGCCAGTTTCGCACCTGAAATGCCCCCTTCCCCAAAAGATCTGTTGTACGCTAATACGTTTCCTACACCGTCCATTTAAAAGTTCATGAACAACCAACCCACCCTGAGTACCATTTTAAATCAGCCAGGTACATGAGGTAGTGAAGAATTGTCCCAGGAACAGCAAAAGGCCATTGACACACTTTTGTACAATTCTTTTATTGCCATGGCTGGTTGAGAGGCTAAAGATACTTCAAGGAGACAGGACAGAACTGGAGAAAAGCCACAACAAAAACTATTGTTAATCCCTTTTCTGTAATGACAAATGTTCACAAAAGATTGTTGTTGAAAATCATTGCAAGTTGATAAACACCGCCATTGAAAGCTATGTCCTTTTGTCACTCTTGCGTGTCTACATTGACAAGGTTCTATATACATTCCCTATGGCACGTAAGCTGAGAACTTGAGACTTTGTCAAAGGAGAAACCGAAGTTTGATCCCCAATAATATTACATTTAGAGTCTATGTAGAGTAGCACACCTAGGCAGTGCTAGAACATTCTCTTTGTCTACTCCAGATACTTCCTACAGTTATGACAAAGCTGATAAACAACCAGCAACAGTCGGGGTATCTATTATTACAGGAAAAATGGCATTTCTCTTGTTTTAACTTCATGCTTTGTCTTTTTCTTCATGTCTTGTCTTTTCTTTGTCATGTTTTGGCTTTTTTTCCTGTCTTTTTTTGACTTTTACCTGTTGAGGCAGGGTCCAACCCACTTCTAGGGATAAAAACTATACTGCCTTGTCCCTAGTACTTTGCCATTGATGGCCCATGTGTTAAAAGTTTGGGTTTCTGTTTTTCAAGGATTGAAAATGAACATTTTTTCACGCCAATTTTAAATAGACCTCTTAGAAAGACTTTTAGTGGAATTTCTCTGGATAGAAGGAGGTCTTCAATTAAAGCCTTCGCAGGGCGGCAACCAGTCATTCTTATCTTGTTAATATCATTTGCTGAATAAATTGAAGCAAATGTGTTACTTCTCATAAGTTCCTCCCAGTTCAAGGTGTTGACCTTGGAAGTCATCAACAAACTGTATATTAGTGCTGTTAGTCACCCTGGAGGGACGAAACAGGGAAAGGGCGAGTCATCAGGCAAGTTTGCGTCAAACCCACTTGAAGATCTGTCTTGGCGTGGATTAATAAAACGGGTTTTTCTACAGCTTCCACATAATAATTGCTCATGTGACCAAAGGGAATCCCTTCTCCGGATGCTTTAATACGCCACATTGAAAGATCCCAACTCAAAGATAAGGATTCTGTTACTTTTTGTGTGCGTACCACTTTGGATAGAGCTACAAGTTCGCATTCCTCAATTGTGACAGAGTTAAAAAGAAAATACTGCGAAGGAACATCCTCCAAAGAATTTTGCTCAAACTGCGGGAGAAAAGTTTCAATGTCTAACACAAGGCGTTTTCGAGAATGGAGGAGCAGTGATGGTCTACTCCAACGATATGGTGTCTTTTGACAAATGTCTTGACTTTTGTTTCTCCTGCTGAAAGTTATCTGCTTTCGCTCTCACTAGAGAAATAAGAATGTTGGACGCCATCTTTAGCTTATTATGGTTGTCTGAATTATGGTGATCGATCCAATAGGGCGATGTAGTTGATGTGCTGTTCGCTCGGAATAGAATGATGGAAACTTTATTTGTGTTTTTGAATGTACGATTGTCAATCTTAATCTAACTTACAGCCTTCACAACAATATAAAATACGCATATAAAAACAATGCCTAATCAGATCATGAGAATCATATTTATCTTTGTTAATGTCGTTACATTTTTTATTGACCCCTTTGCAAGAAAACGTATCTTTCGCCCCAAAACAGTACTACAGTACAGTACTACTACATTTACTACACAAGCCCACGATTCCTTGTCCTTTCCACTCTACTTTAAATAACTCTGGCTTTCTCTTACCATAGGCTTTATGTTCAGGCGTATCAGCTCTTGGAAACCAGTTGCACTTATTTTGATCAAACTCAACTCTTAGTTCGGGTTTCACTGAACTTTCTACACTTTCCCCTGAGATGGCGATATACGCACTATCCGTGTCCATTTCACACATTTGGAAATCTGTACGATCTAAATATTTATCCAAAAAATCATAATAAAACTGCAGCATGCATAACTTCGCATACTGATACACAAAAAAGCCGACTTGAATGGTTAAGTTTAACTTAATAGTTTTCTTACAAGACTCTACTTTGTAAGTGTCTTCTGTGATATTATCCAGTTTCCGGAACAGAGGGGTATTGACTTTTTCGGTGGCCTCTGCGTCACTGCAATACTCCACGTTTCTGTGTTTCAGTTGGTTAGTGATGGTTTTGCCATAGCATGAATTGCCCACCTTAGAAAACAAAGAAAAATTTGTATAAGTTTTCTGCATGCTAAAGTATTCCCCATCCCAAGTTTTACCTGTATTCAAAAAAACTTACCAATTTCATGGTATCCGCAATGATGGCCTTATTCGCAATCTCCTACAATATGGAGTGGCAGAAAAGGGGGAATGCTCGGAACTCTTGGACAGGGCAAGGCACTGCTGCTGGACGAGCTACGGGCAAAATTATTCACTTCGAAACGAAGAACACCACCTGCCAAATATGTGAGACTTTGTCCAAGTCAGGAAAGCGGCCAGATACTCACGACTGTCGAAAGAATCATACTGGCACTTCCAAGTCAATGGAGGCAGAGGCTGCAGCAGAAATCTACGAGCATGCCAAAGCAAGTTGTATCCGCTACTCTACCTTTATAGGAGACGAAGATAGCACCACCATCGCTCGAGTTAGACAAGTTGCTGGTAAGTTTGCAAACCAAAATTTACTATTCCGCAAAAAGCTGGAATGAATGTATGTTACCTAATCTTGAAAAGGGTAAATGCGAGCTTTGTTCATGCCTACTTTATCAAGAAGTTAGAAGAAGAATTCCCCTAATTGCAGTTACAGCAACAAGCCATTGAGGTTTTGAAGTCAGGTACCGGGGGATCGGGTGCTCCGCTATTAATGCCAATTCCATTAGGTTCTCAGGGTTGTTGCATCCAAGAACTAAGGGCACCCTTAATTCAGCCACATTTTCAGCCACACAAGGCCGTTGCAAACTGATTTAGAACTGGATCAAGTTGTACAACTGACCAGAGAAACACCCAAAAAGACCTGCATCCACTGTGGAAAGGAGGTAAACTTGTCTGAACTGGGAGTGCATTGCCAGTCCCTTGAATGCACTCTGGCGAGACCTGGAACCAGTGCCCAAACAGTTGACACAGAGGGAAATAGGGACGATTCTTCTCACAGTCCTTTAACTAGGTGTACGGTTGATCTAACCAGTGATGAAAGTGTTGCGAAGACAGTTGGAGATTTAATGCCTTTGTCCTCGTCTCATTGGGGAAGCACAGCTTCCCTTAGTGGAAAACTGGAGGTTTTGAGGGACATCTTCCCGCAAGTCAAGCTTGATACGCTATCAAAAGTTGCGACTTCAAGTTTTTCACTAGATGCCACGATCGATGGACTGGTGAATTGCAGTCCTGAGCAATCTAACAAAACCCTGGTGCAAGTGCTGACAGAGTTCCCGAGTAAAACTGGAAGAAGAAATTAATATCACAGTTGAGCGAGATAACATATAGTGCAACATCCTTGCATTTTACAAGTTTGAAAAAGAAAGACTGATAAAGAAGATTTTCATAACTTTTGAAGGGGAAGATGGCGTTGACGCAGGTGCCCTTTCAGCTGCGTTTTATCAGTTTACTCTTGATCAAGTTAAGAGAAGGCTTTTCCTAGGAAAACCAGAGAGGGTGCTTCCAATAAAAGATTTGACAAAGGTTCATTTGTTTTTTTATCGCTGGAGTGATCGTTGCTCATTCTCTTCTCCAAAATGGCCCCAGCTACCCCTGCCTTTGTCCAGCGTTGTATTAATATTTGGTCGGGAGGTGTCACGACGTGCTCACACATGTTTGCAATGACGCAATATCCGTAACTGCTGATACAGAAGCTGTGGTCGATCTTATAAAACAGCTCGATGATTGCAAAACAGCGATCGATCCGTCAAGTTGTCTGAGGGTGCGTTCGATTGGGAAATCCAGATTTAGATTTTGAAAATCCAAGTCCGCATTTCCCAATAGAACACGAAATCTGAAGACGGGTCTTACAGGATCTTTTAAAGACTTATAGAAAGAGCAGAAAAAAACAACAGCCACTTTCTCCTTGAAGTGCAAAATGTTTTCTCTTTAAGGAGTGCCCTGTTCAGAGTGCAACAATCTGTTGAAACTACACAATTAAATAAAAATTACAAGGGGAAAACGTGCTGGCATACATCGGTATTGGAATTAGAGATACATGACAAAAGATATCTATGTTTTGCAACTAAACGCCACCCTCGAACGGGTCTTTCTCATCTCTTTCACACATCATGGCCGTGTGCCTTCGAGTGGAAGGGAACACACTACGATGTTATTGCTCAATCCATCAGGGACAGGATATCGCCTAAGATACATTGGAAAAAGTTATTAACTTGACTCCCAAGAGACACGCCTCACGTGGCCACAGGCTCCGCGTCATTGCGTATGGGTCGTGTACGCGATGTTCTTGGGGGTGGGCATTCCCCTTCAACGCGCTAACGTCCATTCCTGTCTGTAGTGACGCGAAAAAAGAGGTCCCAGCGAGGTTTTTCATCATATCCAGAAGTGAGTGCCTAAGGGGTGGGTTTGCTTCTGTCATTATTGACGAGTGTGTCAATCCGTTCAACCCGAATCAGACATGAACTGAACATTGTCTTTGTGTTACAGAGGGGATTTGCCTGGAATCCAATTCATTGGAGCAGTGCCAGTGGTTGTACGACGTGTATACCCATTATGGGATAGGCCTTCGTGGTTTTTCACCCTGAACCAGGTGTCGGTCCTCGTGAGGTTCCTGACGACGAGGGATCTGCATGGTGTGAGCAAGCGACTGATGGGGATGTTCACCTAATTGGGGATGTACGAGGAAGAAACCAAGTCCCTGCCGCCCCCGGAGGGAGTGGTCTTGCGTGCCATGATCCGTACGGGGATGCACAAGGAGGGTTATCACTTTCTTGGCGGAGGGTCAGCCCCAAGAATTCCCGGGGGTATCCCCCCAGGATGAAGAACAGAAGTCAGGGGATAAAAAGAGCGTGGATAAGGAAGTTACTGACCCATCTAAACAGGTAAAGAGGACTGTAATGCACTGTGTGCAAATTAACGCTAAAATTTCGCGCCAAAGTTTAAGGGTAATTCGTCACCTTTAATATTATAACGATAATTCAGAGTTTAAAATGGAAATCATTCAGGTTATTAGTTTTAATATTTGTAAGAACCGGCTGCAAGAAAAAATAGATTTCTTGACACCGAACATGTTGTCCAGCGCGAAAGCTCAGCGCTGTGCACCTGTCTTCCTGGGTTAAATGCCTCCACTGGTTGTTATAGTGAAGGCGCCTTTTTTGGGAAAGGAAACTATCTGCATTGAGGTTCACGAAGCGACACGTGAAGTTCAGGCAGCTATTCTAAGCACTTGGTACAGAATGAGAAGTGTCTGATGAACTATTTACTCCAATTCAAGAGTTCTCCTTTAAGATGTAAAGCTCGAATTCAGGTACCAGTGATGTGAATGACCTGTGGTTTCGTCTCTTCTGTGCCAGGAAAAGAGACCTCGACTCCAACCAGCTTCCGGCATGCATGAACACTCTGCGTAAGCACTGAGACTGGGCCTAATTACCAGGCTGCAATATGGCGTCGAAGCCTCCGGAGCTGCCCACAGATACCCTCCCCAGTTGGCTATGGTTGGAGTATTGAGGAAGGTAAACTGATAGTTAACTGGAGAGTGTTGTAATTGTTGTTATGCCAGTGTAAGAGGCGTTGTGAGCTGCCAAACTGTACTTGTCTCTCAAAGGGATTAGTGTTTGGATTCGTGTAGATTATAAGACTGTGACTTTTTTCATCGGCGTAAGAACCCAATACAGGCTACCACAGAGACTGACAATGAGGACGATGATTAGATAAGGTCTGCTTCGTTGACCTTTTTTCTTGTTGGTACCTGACAGACTTTACCCTTGTCGGAGTTATGGTTTCCATGGAAATGAAGGAAAAGACTGATTTCGAAGTTTTATTCAATAATGCTAATAACTGAAACCAACCAACCGTTCCAATACAACGTGTAATCGTGCTAACGTAAACAAATTAACCAAATAGCTTTCACAAAAGTTGTCTGTTAAGGCGACATCATTTCATTTAAATGTTTCCAAATGCTACAAGAAACTGAAGTTTAGTTTTTCGCAAAACAGTCAGCGCCAAATAGGATTAGGTGGTGAAATTTATTTGCATGAAGAATAAAGATTAATAGTAATGGACTGTGCACATGCAAGATGTGTGTGAAGGTTGTGCTGTGAACATGTACTGTAGGTGGGCAGTTTGTGCCATAAATGCTCGACTTTGTAATGGTAACAACGAGGTTTCTGCTACCATAAACTGGTTGAATGGCTCCTTCTTGACAGCCTTACAGAACCACAGCTTCCCCCCATTTTTGTAGTCTACCCTTTCCCATTTATAAGCTTCTTACGTTTCAGTTTTTTGACAACAATTCCCAGCTGCCGAAGCGAGAAATGGTAAATATCCCCGTCCCTTTTATAACCTGCGATCCGGTTTCCCTTTCCGAAAAAAAAAATCAAACAGACTCCCGGTTGTCGAATCCGGGAAACGGAAGACTGAGGAGAAGTTAATATTTCATAACAACTTTATACAGTGTTCTAGAGAG
>OZ037777.1:27651209-27671209 GCA_964035525.1 Porites cylindrica | reverse complement strand
AGACCTTAATACTCGGCCTCTTTGCTTGTACACACATGGCTAATTTAAATTACCATATATGTAAACAAATTATGCGTGAAGCTAAAAAAGAAAAAGTCACGCTTCCCTTTGTTTTATCGTTGAATCAAAGAGAAGGAAATGATTGCTTTGCTGCCTGAAGTCTATCGTTTTCGACTGGCGATCCAGTTTACTTAGATCACATGACGTGAAAAGGAATCCACCGCTGGTCAGATCAAAGTTCCAGTTGTGTCGACCTTTTGTTCCAACCACATGTTGCACGCCTGTGCAAGAAAAAAGTCTTGCAGTTTGTGGTAGTACGTCTCCTGCACACGGAACCCGAATTGATTCGACCTGTTCACCTCTGGTATTTCAACTCATGTTCGATTGATCGATGTTTTTATAAAAACCAACCAAGTCAGTGAAGCTCAAGGTAAGGATTTTTCACGCAAATCAAAGTGGAAATTACATACACACTCACTTACTGGAAAAGAGAGCATAAAGGGTCATAGCAGTTCAAATGCCATCGTCATTGTTGGATCTACTACGATCATGATTTGCAATTTGCGTTGTAACTCCTTAAGATTATACTTAATAATATTGAATCTTGTGTTTTGTTCCATTAATACCAAACAATTTCTCTATAGTTCCTCTTCACTTTAATAAAAGCATAATGTTATCCATTACTCGTTTCTGTGAATATTTTAATTTAAGTTACACGCGTAGACCTTGTTTGGATGCAAAATCACTTCTTTGTGCTACCAAAAAAAACCTACATGGCTATAGGTCAAAACAAGATTAACTCGATTCTTTCCACCACTGGCAACTAACAATTCACTTATAAGCAAATACATCTAACCTTCTCATCGATACTCATAACGTGACACATCTTTCCCATTTCCCTCATTTTACCACATTCACATAGAACCACATTACCCTTGTATACGCCAATGCATCCCACGGAAACGACTTGAGGCGTCTTGTCTGAGATCAAATGCGGCTCATATTTTATATTTTTATATTTTACTGTTTTTATATTCCATCTCAGTTAACCTTGGAGGTCATCAACAACCTGTATATTAGTGCTGCTAGTCACCCTGGAGGGACAAAACAGGGAAGGGGCGAGTCATCAGGGAAGTTTGCGTCAAATATATCGCAAAGGAAGATCCTCCAAAGAATTTTGCCCAAACTGCGGGAGAAAGTTTCAATGTCTAACACAAGGCGTTTTCGAGAATGGAGGAGCAATTAAGGTCTACTCCAACGATATGGTGTGTTGTGACGAATGTGACCAGTATGATGTCCAGCAAAGCTAAAATATTACAAAATATAACAAAACAGTACCACATAATTAGAAAGTTTAACTTAATTATAGCATTATTGAGCCAAGGGTGAACAGCATCGAATGTAAGAGGATACATAAATTTTCTGTTATCGTTTATTTTAATAAATGCAAAACACTACTTTTTAAATTTCCATGCAGATTATTCCAAACAGAAGGGCAAGAGAAGATTATAATTAGTTCTAACCTGATCACTTTGATGCTAGCCTAGTATTATAGCCTTGCTTAGAAAGAAATGGCTAGCCTCTAGGTGTTTTAACAATGTTTCCCGTAAATATCGTGGAGAATACTTCGGAAAACATCCCCAGAATGCAGCGATGAACATGAAATGTGTCTTCTCCCACAACCAACACAACATCGCTGTGTTCCCATGGCTGAGAAAAGTCCAGTGAAACACCTGGATTTGACATTCTGTAATCACTACCGTGCTGTGAAGGTAACAGAGTGTGCCACATTTCTTCCAGTGACGATAAGACAATCTTTTGTTGATTTCAGGCAGTTTCTTGGTGGTTGGGCAAAATAGCACTCTTCACAGCGAGATGAAACAGCTTTTATTCCCTCTAAGACAAATGACTAGCATCTTTAATTTTCGCTGACTAAAGGATGCGATAAAACATTAATTCACTTCATTTTATTAAGGAAGTTACTGAACCATCTAAACAGGTAAAGAGGACTGTAATGCACTGTGTGCACTATAATGCACTGACTACTAGTTCTTGTTTTCTTTGAGTCAAATACTCAACTCGGCGCTTTTCTGAGATCAAATGAGGCTCATATTTTATATTATTTCCATCTCGGTTAACCTTGGAGGTCACCAACAAACTGTATATTAGTGCTGTTAGTCACCCTGCAGGGACGAAACAGGGAAGGGGTGAGTCATCAGAGACCTTTTCGTCAAACGCACTTGGAGATCTGTCTTGGCGTGGATCAATAAGACGGTTTTTTCAACATCTTCAACATGTTAATTGCTCACGTGGCCAAAGGGACTTTCGTTCTCAGGATGCTTTAATACACCACATTAAGAGATTCCACCCTAAAGATAGGGATTCTCTTACTTTTTGTGCGCGCACCACTTTGGATCGATCTACAAGTTCGCATTGCTCAGTTGTGACAGAGTTAAAAAGAACTTATGGGGAAGGAAGATCGTCCAAAGAATTTTGCCCAAACTGCAGGAAAAAGTTTCAACGTGTAACACAGGGCGTTTTCGAAAATGGAGGAGCAATTCTGGTCTACTCCAGCGAAATTCGTGTTTTTTGACGAATGTGATAAGTATGATGTCGAACAAAGCTAAAATATGACCAAATATAACAAAACAGTACGAGATAATTATAAAGTTTAACTTAATTATTGCATTATTGAGCCAATTAATAAAATAAAACAGGTATTTCATCTTCAACATGTTAATTGCCCATGAGGAAAAAGAATATAGCTACAATATTTGAAGCCATATCTCAGCACAAGACCTATTGCTTGCCTCCCACTGAGACTTTTTAAGATCAAGACGAATGCAGGGCACTTTTTCTACATCACCTAACGTGTAAGAACAGAACACTGTTTGCCAAATTGTTGAGAAAATGTCTCTTTCAACACCGGCTATTACACCTTCCTCTTCCCTCCTATGGTCATCAATTAGTCTCCACTCAATACTCTGCTGTAATATCTCTGGATCTGAGAACAATTAAATCCGCTCATCTCTTGAGTGGGTTCGGTGGACTCTCACAACTAAAGGTTCTGTAAAACAATAATAAATTGAGGATATCAATCTTGTAAAAATCGGGATTCTGCCATAGCATGAAGGCTTTCATGCAAAAGCCCATTGAAATAAGGGTCCTATGCATTCTTCACAATAGGTGCTTTGTATGAGTCGTGTGTCCTTGTCAATTATAAAACCTTAGGTGATTATACAAAATGGTTAACAGAAATGAAAAGAGCATGATGAAATTGTATGGAACAATTTAAGTCCTGGATAGAAAGGCTATTCATGTAACCTATTAACAGTAGATGCACAATAATTGCGCCACTGGAACTTTGCTACCTTGCCTCATTAAATCTACACCTCTATGCAAATGTAAACTTAATTAATCGTGAACCAGGATCAAATGCTCCACCACCCTATTTCAAAGGAAAGATATTTTCGTTGGGAAATTAAATTTAAATGACACGTGTTGGAAACGTGCATTTGTTTTAAATGTAGTCTCCTGTAAACATGTAATTTTCAATAAAACCATAGTGATACTTTTCCCAGTCAAATCACTACAGCTGCAATCTCTTGTATTTACTTGTTTATGTCGTGGTTCAAATTTTTCCTTGCTTTAAAATTTTTCAACCCACTTCGAGTTTTATTTTCCTTTGTTAAAAGATTATGATGATGAGTGCAAGACAAAGAAATATAAAAACAAATCTGGTTTGACAGTGTTAAAACCATTGACAGATTTCAACGACAACACATATATCATAATTATATCAATGACTCACATGTAAACAGCTCGAAAATGAAACCTTTGTGCCCCAAGGACTGTCATATGCAGCCATTGCCTTGGATAACCGGTGCCAAAGCTTGACTACTAGTGTGGTATCACTTTTTTACATAATGTCATCAATACTTCATGCGAAGAATAAACAGAGCAAATATTCAAGCACATTCTAAAGAAAATTGTTTTTTCACTATTTCTAAGGGTTAGGAAATGTACCATTTTAATCAAAGTAACTCACTTAGATACAATACAATACGATACAACATTCTTTATTTAACAAAGGTGACGTAATAACCCAATAGTTAGGTTGACCACTTATTCGAATAAATACTTGTTGTGGGATGGCCTGAGATTTGATGAACATCTTTTCATCCTCCACCACAAAAATAAGGTCACCATCTTCCCAGGGCTCTAAAATCGATGCTTGACTTTTGTTTCTCCAGCTGAAAGTTATCTGCTGTCGCCCTCACTAGAGACTGGTTCCTCGGGCATGTCGGACGCAATCATGATGTCTTTGGTTGCCTGCATATAATTTACGTTCCTGAATAACAGCAGGTTACCGGCCTACATCCTGTAGAGGGGTATGATATGCCTTGCTCAAAGGCAAGTATCACATACTGTATTAATTTCCCATTTGATAGATAATTTTAGTCACCTGGAATTGAAAGTTCAAATCACTTAGGTTTTTATAACTTGATGTCTTACCTACAATCCCGGACAAAACTACTTGAGAAAGTTTCCCCCATCATGTCCACTTTTCCACGAAACAAAACTATTTCCAAAACGACGCCTTTGCGGAAAGAAAACCCCTTCCCCCAATTCAATGTTGCTTCCCACTAACGCACAGGGATCAGGCTTTCTTTTGAATACACAACAACATTTCTTTCAGGGGAAGGGGGAGAGGGAAGAACCAGTACAGCTACGATGTTTAAAAAAATGCTGTCCAAGTATACAATTTTCTCAACAGTTTTGTCTAAGATTGTAGTAGGTAAGGGAGAAGGAAAATAGTCTCAAACAGCTCAAGCAGGAGGCCCACAATTTTTAGGCACTTTCACAAGTGCAGGAGACTATGGCAATTTTTTTTCAATGTAAGAGCTCAAAGGAGGCTATAACTAAATTTAGTAACAGAGTATGTTCAGTGAGGCTAATACGGTTAAAGGTAAAGATCATGGCTGAATCATTTTTTAGTTTAAAACAAAATTATAATTTGGTAATATCCTGATATAAAAAATGCAAAAATATTCCCGCAAAATACTATCGAAAAAATCGCCCATCAACAAACAAAAAAGCAAGAAAGACACCTGATTGCAGGTTACCAGTCACAAGAAAAGGGAGTGTAGTGGAAAGGCTGGTATTCAGTGTTTGGACGAATACCTAATTTTTCACATTTCAATTTCAGCTGCATGACTAAAGCCCCAATTACACTGCCGAAAAACTTTGGCACGGCTCAGGTGAAAAAAGTACGCATACCAAAAAAATTGGTTCAGCACGGATAGATTTTGTCGTGTAAACTTCTTTGCCCCATCCGTGCTAGACCAAACTTTCACCCATGCTCGGACCATGTCGAGAGGTCGTCCGAGCATGGATAAAATTGGTACGCGATCCTAAAAATCTAGCCCAGCTCGGATAAGGTGTGCAGTGTAAACGATTAGCCGTGCCGAACCAGCTTTTCTCCGATGAACCTTCGCGCCTTTGGTCAGCACCAATTTGGGAGAGCATGTGCAAATCGACCCGCGATTCACTCAGCAAAAGTCGCCAGGAAAATCTCGCGGGATAGCGTGGAAGAACAAAGATGTAGAGGAGTTAATAGGACTGATGAAAGAAGAAACAATAATGTTCAGTTTAGAAAACGCTAAAACGCCGAAGGAAAAACGGGCTGTTTACAAACGTGTTCAAGTGCAACTGCAAAACAAAAGTAACGTTCAGCTTGTGGCAAATATTGCACACTGAAACTAGCATTCACTTCGAGGTTTATCGCGAGTTCCTTTAAGTAATAAGGTTAGGAAGAAAAAAATTCACTTCTGTTAACTTTTTCGGCTAGACTGATTTTGCACGTTCGATTTAGCTGCTGGTTTAATCTTACGGACTGAATGAATAATTTGATTTTCGCTTGCCTTTTTTTTGGAAAAAAGCGTGTTAATACTATTGCATAATAACCGGCGTATTTGTTTTGTTTTTGTATCTATTGACAAAATTCGCTTTTTTTATTTAGGGATACATTTTAAATTAGAAAGAATCATTAACAAGTGGAAAAACCTGAAACAGCAATATAAGCAACATCATGATAAACAAAAACGAAGTTGGACTGAACGTCGGAAGAAATGGAAATTCTTTGATGACATGGATCAAATATGTGGTCACACGGATACATCTTCACCCGCTTGTCTTATTGATCAAGGTCTACTTGATGAAGGTGCAGGTAAAGTATTTCTTATGTCTATCTGGTGGGGAAGGGCCTACATGGTATATGTAAATATCTGGATAATGACCTCCATTATGCTAAGCTTAGCCGTTTGGGTGACTGCATTTCAAGCTTTCACATTCTTATGTAAGCTTATGTACCTTTTAATTTTTTTGTGCAACTGAACATTGCATGGACATCTGTGCGTTAAAAATTATTATTATTACTATTATTATTATTAATAGAAACCATACTTCAAGACTCTCATACTGGCAAATGTGGTGGCATATTATCTTCCTGTGTCAAAAAAAGGTTAGCACATGGAACTGAGGGAGAGCAGAAAATTCATATTGTATTTATCCTGTTTTCAATGTTAGGGTAATATTATTTCTTTCCCTCTGTTCAGATTTGGAAAGTGAAACAGGTGATGATAGCAAAATTGGCTCTGATGATGAAATGGCAAGTGTGCATGATGAAGAGCAAAGCAAAGATACAAATGACGTGTCCGTAGAGGGATGCAGTGAACTTCGTAAACGCAAACTGGAGCTAGAAGAGGAAGAATTAAAACCTTATGTCAAGAAAAGCAAGGTTTCCAAACAAGAAACGAAGACCAAGCTTGAGAAATCTATTGCAGTGTTAAGTGACAGCTTTAAGGATGCTGCTGAACGGGAAATGGATATGCTGATGAAGCTTGAACAGATGCGACACAAAGAAATGTTGAAACATGAGATACGGTTGAAGGAAGTGGATAATGAACGTCACCGAGAGGAACGACAACATGAACTGATGTTGCTAAATCTTTTAAATAACAATACAAATCCATATCCACCCCAAATGATGGATTTCTATCAAGGGAACAAGTCCGGCTTCAGTGGCAGTGAAAGCAGTTATTTTGAGCTTTAAAACCAAAGTTCTCAAAGATAGCATGATATGGACTGTAGAAAGATTTTTCCTCTTAAAACAAGTTTGTTGTTTCCTGTTCAGCTAAGAATGTGAATCAGCAGTATTAATAATTCCATTCAACTCTTAAAGAACGTTGTTTTAATTATAAGCTGTGACAAAGCTTATATAATTTCCTAGTTACACTGTTTATCTTTTTAAGGAGCCAATTTTGTATAACAAAAATGTTGAAACGTAACTACAGTGACAAATATGAAAGCTTGCATGTTGCTTATAAAGTTATATCATGATCTTTATATTTTTCCCGGCAAAATATTTCAAATAAAGTTGCTACTATAACTATAATTGAACCACAGTGTTTTTAACTGACTACTACAAATGTACTACTGTACTGTATATACCGTTTTAATTTCAAATACAGATTAATCCAAGTCAAAAACGGAATTACTCCACTGCTAATCGAAGGGAAACCTTGCACACACACAACTATTCATTTTCGAACGTGAAATAAATATACTGTAACGACCCTAGGTAAAATATTACAGGATGTTCACTGACACAGCTTCTCATTTAGAAATGTAGATTGACTACAGCAGTGTAATTTCAAGATCCATTTGTAAACACCCTTTAGAAAAGAGAAGGTTCTGAATAGTCCATTCACCATTTTCACATAGAGCACAGTGCATCTTGTTGCTCTCCCCCCCCCCCCATTTTTCCATAAGCATTGTTTCCAATTTCTTCTGGGTATTACAGTCGTCCCAAGAGAAATCGAACACAATGGTTAGGCAAAATTTGTGGGGGGGGGGGGGGGGGCGGGGAGGTAAACAAGGTGCATTATGGACTACGTGAAAATGGTGAATTAGGAAAAAATTGAATTTATTCATTGCCACTACCAAGTGTCCGGCCCTCAGGTATCGTGAATAAAAAAGCAAGAGCATCTCGAATGTTGGAGGTATCTCTTTCCCTCTGATTTGCCAATGGGATGTTGTCAGTATGTTCAACAGCATTATGCACATCCTCAAGCCATTCTTCTAAAAAGTCATCCTTCCTTAATTCACAGATGTTATGAAGTATGCATGAAGCAGCCACCAAGTAGCATGCAGATCTAACAGCCATATCTATACGCTTAAGAACACGTCACAAACGTCCCTTCCATCTACCTAAGGTGTTTTCCGCAGTCATACGTGCTCTGCTGTGCCGGTAATTGAAATTCCGTTGCCAGTTGAGTGTGTTTTGGTTTTCTGGATAACCTTTTATTGACCAGTCCAAGAGAGGGTAGGCTGGGTCCCCAAGAATCAAAGGGCCCATATCAACACCGAGCATACCACTCTTTTTCTGTAAAAGCTCTCTCCACTATCTCAAACCATTGACCACTTCGTATCAGTGTCCAAAACTGTCCCTCAATAGAAATACAAGTAAGAACTGATAAAACAAATAACAACCTGTACCTCCGCCTCTTTCTATTCTTGTGTTAGGCAGTCGAGAGAAAGGTCGATTTCCGCATTTTCTGCTGGAAAACATGCGGTCTTCTTATGAGAAAAAATTCTAAGAACTCTTCGTCCGCCATGTTAGCAGCATGCTCACTGGGCAAGAATCGAGTACCCACGCCGAGATGTTGAGCCTTTTACCCGTATCAAAACATAATTTTACATCGTTTAGCACGGTAGAAGAAAGGACGTGTAAATGACTAATCAGTACCATTTTTTTTGGGTACACGTACCACTTTTATCCGAGCCGTGCCTAAAATTTCCTGCAGTGTAAATGGGGCGTAAATAGCTAAGCCTTCTGAACAAGGTTACACATGATATCTGTGATTTGCATGATCATCCTTCCCCTGAACAGCCGTCCAGAAAAAAAACTGGACCGGAAATGTTGGAAATTAGGAAGAGTTACTTATCTGGCCCAGAAACTAACGTTGACTAAGACAAAGTTCACTGATCAATTGGAAACTTCAACAACCCACCTAGTCTGCTACACAGCCGTCTTTAGTGCCGTCATGCAACAGCTGTGTAGCAGACTACAACCCACTGCCCATTTGACCATCACACGTGCAGGGGAAGGGGCATAAGGGTTTGCGGTGATGCGGGAATTTTTATCTGAAGTTGCTGTATTGAGATTTTAAAAAACTAAAGCCGTTTGCGCTATTTAGAAATTTTCGGGTAATGTCAATGCGGTTTGCGGCTTTCGCATAGTATATTCTGTGTGGTGTCTACACGCAATTCTGTGCAGTTGTGCAGTTTTGAGCTATTCGGCCCCCGCTTTAATATGTATCCCTCCCTGGGTAGAGAGACGATCGAGCATTTGGCGATTGTCTCGGTAGAGTAAAGTATTGGAACTTTAAATGTCAGTGAGATGAGGAGTGTAAAGGTAGAAAAAAATCTACTTTTTACACGAATAGCTTGTTAGGCAAGAACGTCAAAAGTAACAGACTACATTAGGACTGCATTTCTGAAGGTGTGATCTATCTGATGTATCAGCACGAAATCGAGTGTTATATTTTTCTAGTGCGATTGCCGATCAACACCATCTGAATTCCAGAAATTCACGGTTCTTTAAGGCCTTTTTGTTCAAATTCACGATCTCCAAACATTTATTCTTTGGGAGGGGCATTTGACCACCACATAGAGCTTATGTAATGGAGAATTAGACACAGGACAGGCTGTTTTAGAAAGTTTAAATGCGCCGCGGTTTCAAGGGGTCGCCCAGGGTATATCGAGGATCGAGCCCCTTAATCGAGTTTATCAGCACATTACCTCGACTTAAGAAATTGGAAGAGTGTATTTTTGTTATGATTAAACCGCCACCAATTTTTATCACTCTGTACAGAACGGAAGAAAATATATATGGCCATATTACTGAGTTTTGAAGTTGTGTTGATGTCAGTGCCTTCGTGGATATGAATGAGACTAATTAGATGAAGCGAGTGTGACCCACGCACTCAATTTTTTTTAATTTTACAGTTATAGTCCAGAATGAAGGCAACACTTTGAACAACAATATTTTAGCTTACCGGTATCATTTAAGCAACACAATGACTACAAATGACTATAAATGAGCCAAAATTGTCACTTATCTCTCTCGAATCTATTGTGTGATGTCTTGTCGTTTGTGACCTAAATTTTAGGTCAGATTCCGATTTTATGAAAAATTCAGTTGGCGCTCCCTTGAAAACTTTACTTTAAAATCCCAGAAAAACATACTGTAACGTTTAAGGAATGCATTTTGGGAAATTTATGGTAGCAACATCAACGATTTTCAGGCACTTCCAAACGCCTTTCCATCGCGATGATTTAACCCTACTTTTGCATGTCCTTGAAGGGCTGCCAAATGTTCCTTCACTTTTTGAGTTTTTCTTACAGAAATAACCAGAGACGAAAACAGTCCATATATTTTAATAAAGCAAGGCCCCTAATGAATAGTTATAACAAAAGAAGACTGGCTGCTATATTTTACATCGAACACGATTATTTTGAACATAGTGAAATTTTTAGCTGGCCAATAGCCAAATATGGCAAAATTATTTTTAACGGTTTATTTCAAAAGAAAAGCGTATTTCAAAAAACTAGTTCCATTTTACTGAAGGTAGTACCTTAGCCTTTGCCTGGACAAAAATAAACCGAATCAATTTTGTGTGCCCATTAATTTACAATATTTGTTTGATTTTTACTGACATTCACTCTTAAAAACTTTTTTGCAAATGTTGGTAAAACTACAAAGAAGGGGATCCCCGGGGAAGTCATAGCCCATCATTCTACCTTAGGGGTAACTACTTTCTTTATCCCCTGTCAGTTCGCATTGAATCTGGACTTTTATTGGTAAAATGGATACTAGCAAGTCTTCTGGCCCATACAGTGTACCTGATACCATATTGAAAACTATTAGAATCTATACATCTTAGCCTTTTGCCTTTTTAGTCAATGATTTCTTTGCTAGTGGTAATTTTCCTGAGAAATTAAAATTGGCAAGGATTATTCCTGTTGTTAAAAAAGGGTCAAGATTTGACAAAGACAATTATAGACCAATTACTGTACTTTCCGACTTCAGTAAATTGTTTGAGAAAGCTACCTATCATCGCTTCTACAGTTATTTGGAAGAATTTAATGTACTTTAACCACTTCAGTTTGGTTTCAGAGAAAAATGTTCGACAACCCATGATCTTATTTGTATCACTGAATCTATTTGTGACCTCCAGGAAAACGTACACTAATGGTTTTCCATTAAACGGGTAAAAACTAACGGCTAACCAACGGCTTGTTAACGGCTTTTCTAACGCCTTTAACGGGTTGGCTAACGGTTTGAACGTGTAGGCAAAAAAATCTAACGACCTACAAAAGCGTTCGAACGGATTTGCTGTGATTTTCGTAACAACTTTTTTGAACGTTTCTAACGTGCGGACTAACGGCTTCAAGAAACAATCATCTAACAGTCTAAGAGAACGTTTGATAAAAATCAAACGTTTCGAGTGAAAACAGCTCAAAGAAAAGAGTTTCAACAACTATAAAACATTATACGCGATGAAATCAGTTGTACCTGTCTGATATTTCAAATCATTTGAGTCGTCAATAAAACTCGGGAGACAGACAACACATAAAATTCAGTTAAAAACCCAATCTTTAAAATTTGTTTATTACTCACCAACGTTCGTCCAAGTCATGGGCCAAGTCGCAATGTTACTTCCAATTCTCGGGTTATTTTACTACACGTAGTACGCAAACATTTATGTGCACGAGTTCGAAGTTTTCGCTCCTGTCTACCACTGTGGCCGTTTTAAAAATAAGCAAGAGCTTTTCTAGAAAGTAACTTATAAAAATGATACATTTTCCCTGTTCTTGATCACATCTTGACTAAAAAAGCGAACTTTTACCGCTACTTGGTTGATTGCTGCATTTTAGGTCAATCGATCCTGACGATGTTGCCGTTCAAGTGCAGCATCGTCATAACAACCACTTGCTCAATCCCAGTCCGCATCACGCGGACTGTCCTGTTACAAATTAGGCTGGTTATGAATAGAAAGTTTGCGTGCTTTCACTTGCTTTCGCTAAGAATAACATTCGGTCATCCAAATCCCATTCTTTTATTTATTTTTTTTCATAAAAAGACAATAGACGCAGTAACCAGAATTATCGGCTTTTGTCCTGTAACTTGAAGATTTGTATGCGCAACTGCAATTTATTCGACATGATAGTTACCTTTCTGAAAATATGTAATGATTTACTGGCGCCTCCAGGTAAATAATCAGAAACCTATTCGTTTACATGTTGCTATTAATAGTTTGTTACATACGCATGTAAATGCTCGTGTGTTTACGTGTTCAAATGTAGCCTGAACGACAAAGGCATGAAAGTGTGAGAAAACGTATGTGTTGAAGGTTTTAACCGAGTACAGAGTGGACGATAATCGAACGAATGTGGAGCGATAACCTAACAATTATAATTTCAAAGGACATAAAACAGAATAATCAAAAGAACTATAATGCAAATCTAACGACTTTGCCGAACGATTTGAACGTCCTGGAACGAAATTTCGAACAACTTTTTCTAATCTTACTGTTTCAGGTACATGTAAGGAATCACATTAGATCATTCCCATGGATGACGAGTCATTATTGTAGAAAAGATGCTCCGCAGAAGTGGTTCCTCAACCCCAACCCCATGCGGATGTATAACCTAATTTACCTTGAGGCCGAGGACCCAGAAGTCCTGTAAAGAGAGAGAGAGAGAGAGATAATAAAAGCAAGGCAGGAAAGACGTCCTATCCCCGAAAAACTGAAGCTGGCATTGGGAGAGCACACCTATCGTAAGGTATATAATTCAGAATTCAATTTAAGGTTCGGACTTCCACGCTCGGAAACCTGTGCCAACTGTGACAGACTTAACCTCGCACTTAAGTCTGATCCAGGTGGCACAGTTGCCCATCAGCAGTTGACGGACCACCAAGATAAGGCGGACAAAGGGTATCAAAATATGTGGGGAGACAAAAATGCGGCCGTTAATAGCTGGAATGGCTATACCCATTCTTTAGGCACTGCTGCCTACTGTCTCAAAGACGCCGTGGATATGGTATCTTTCGACTTCATGCAAAACCTTCTGACACCCAATCTAACTCACAATGATGTGTTAAAATACAAACGCCAACTCTGGACGAACGTCTTTGGAATACATGACATGGTGGTAGACCCTGGGTATATGTACTTGTGGGACAAGACGGTAGAAAAGCGCGGATCATTGGAGGTGGCCTCCTGCCTTAGGCACTTCTTTGAAATCTATCGGACAGGGGCAAAATCAGTGGTGTCTTAGCCAGACGGTTGTGGAAGGCAGAACAAAAATTTGACGGTCCTCGGTCTTTACAGTGAGCTACATCAACAAGGGGTTTACGATATCCTAGATCATAACTTCTGAACAAGAGGGCATACCTTTCTGAGAAACGATTCAGATTTTGCCCAAATTGAGAAAAGAAAACCCAGTGATTAGTGTAAGGTTGTGGAGGAGGTAAACCGGCGGAACCCTTTTCAGGTGGTACAGATGAAGCAAAGACAGTTCTTTAATAACACATAGAGGCTAAGTATACGAACCGCCACACTGCGACCGACGGTTTAACTTTTAGAGATGCAGATTGGCTAAACTTCGGTTGGGGTTTAGAATCAACTCCATCCCTGAACAGGTCAGTGTTTATTCATCACCCCAAGGAGGTGTGTATGAGAGATACCTATTGTGCGTGAGAATCGTGGAGGAAAGTAAAAATATGGAAGGAGAGGGCTGGGGACGTTTCTCTGGAGCAGCTGTACCATGAGCCTATCGTACCAACACCCAAAAGGTACGTGACCTGAAAGAGATGGCTCTTACCCATGTACCTTCACCACAACGAGACGTTTACTTAAACTTGGCAAACTCCTGCAGTGGCTCTTACCCAGACAATCAAGCCAGCGAAACTAAAGTGTAAAAAAAAAAAAAGTCCTATGATGAAGTCGTGTTATGAAGAGAGTAACAGTGCTTCTGCACTAAAGAGAAAAAAACCCAGTAAAATGACAAGCAGACACCGAAACACAGTGGAATCCATTGCAGGCAAGTCTCTTTTATTCATTTCATTGAAGGAATAATTAGATTTAGCATTGGAAGGTCTCAGTATTTATTTTTTATTCAAAGTCTCTTATTTTCAACGGTCGCCTGTAACAAGACACTGGCGCGTCCACGAGAAAGGTAACGCGTTACCTATGGTAGGGGGGGGGGGTATGGATATTTTCTGGAATCACACAATGCAAATCATGAGGTACCTCCTTGCAGTACTTCCTAGCAACTGGGCTTGAGAATGCGTAGACGTGTAGTACAGGAGATAAAGGAGATAAGGTACATTAAGTAAAATCTTTCCGTGTTTTAATCATTTAAAATTGAATATTTCCTTTTCGTAAATTGACTGGTCCGCCAAGATTAGCTCTAGCTAGCTGTGGGCCAGTGCACTCTTGCAAAAGCTCAATAAGAGAAATAAGGACTTCATTTCTCTCAGTGCTCGAAACTAACGGTCGTTCACTGGTCTAAAACGAGTAAAATTTGCCAAAAAACGAGTAGAATTTTGAGTTAGTCGTTCTCATGGACGAGTGGAAGTTTTAGCCTGTGGACCTTGGTTTCACATTTGTTAAATCAGCAGGTAATATTATAAAACTGTTCTTTCAATCACGTTGTTTACGCTCATAATTTCCGCATTTACAATCATCATTTTAAAAACGGAGAGGAAATGGGCCGGGTTTGGTTCTCAGTCCACTCTCAGTTGACTCCACTGCAAATTGAACGTCATCCACCTCCGAAAAACATCATGAAAATGGCGGCCTCTCGTGCTGGGACTTTGTTACGCTATTTCAAAAGTGGCAGGGAAGATGAAGAAAGGAAAGGTGAAGAAAACGCTCATAGAGGTGATTCCCTTCCCAACAAGAGTGAAAAAGGCAAAGAAGGATAGAGACTTCAAACCTGCTTGGAAAAAGGATTTTGCGTGGTTTACACTTTTCAATGAAACCGAAGGGGAAAATGTTTTGCCAGTATTGTGTAAATTTTCCAAACAGTCAAAACGAAAATTTGTCTTTCCGCAAAGGAAGCATTAATTAATTTCTTATAGCCAAAGAAACTCAAGATAAAAGATTATACTTTCCATTAGAGTAATTTAAATAGTGAGTCATGCTTTATTATGATTTTTAATGTGTGAATTATATGTTTGTGGCCAGAAGATGGATCGCAGACAGGACTAGCAGAATTGCCTTCACGACAAGTTGATGCCACCCACTACTAGTCTCAGGACAACTGACTAAAAAAGTTAGTTTCCAGCACTGTCTCTTATTGAGCTACAACAACATCAACAATACTTAGTATTGTTGTTGTTGTAGTGTAAATGTATGTTGTAGTTCATTTTTTATCCCACGTAATCTTTATTTGTCTTTTGTTTCAACTTCATTAGCATGTGTTACCATTCCCAACAACAAAGGAAAAACAAAAATTACCTGAGATAAAAAAATTAACTACAACATGTAAATTGTACTATTCTTGGTTTCCAACCACGTGACAAGGAAGCCATAGCCATAGCTGGGTACTGACGCATAATTAGTAAGGAATGTCTGCACTTGTTTCTCAGATGTCACGTCGCAGGCAAACCAGTGCTAGCATCACAAAATGTCAGCTGTTTTCTCAGGCTATCATTACTGCTTTAGTTCAATATTAATACATCAGCTGTTGTTTGTTTTCGCTGGTTTTTTTTTCAGGAGGGGTTACCGGTAAGACAGTGTATAATAGCTCTTGTGCAGTTTCCATAATGAGACCATATGCTGAAGGACTTCAGAATAAAAACAAGAGCTGGGTTCCACAACATCATTACAACTTTCAATATTAATGCAGAGTTTTGTGCTAATGCCATATTGTTTTATTAGCATATTTTATTCCACTCCGGCTTCTTACAATTTTGCTAGGAGTATATTTACAGATTTGAAAAACAGATTCAATACTGTTAATCATGCAATCCTTCTAAGCTTAACCAACATGGAATAAGAGGTGTTGTGCATGATTGGTTTAAATCTTACTTAACCCAAAGAGACCAGTTTGTGCTGAAATTGCATGAGGTCCTCTAATCCACAGGGACCCAAGTCAACCCCCCACTAGGTGATGCAGTTCCTGGACTTGTCTTTGCTGCACCGGACACCCTCGCTTTAAATTTTCCCATTGGCCATGGCCCTCTGTGCCTTCATCTTTGTGACAGTGTGCATGCATGGTGACGATAGCGCGAGAGCAACACAATTCATCCTTGTTTTTGAGGCTGATGATGCATCTTTTCTCGTTTTGTCTGTTTGGACACCGACGTCCATGGTTTTTTTTTTACCTTGACCCGTACCCGGGCCTGGCGTGGACAAAAACACCACATCCACTTGGAATCTGCAATTGGGGTTGAAGGACTCTGCTGTTCAGCTCCCCTGCCAACTTGCCAACATTTCGTCTAATGAAGCAGTCCGTTGCAAGAACTAACCCACATTAAACTCAGCCGTTTCATAGGTATGAGTAAAACTGTGAGAGGTGAGAGCGAAATTGACAAAATGATGAGCAGGTTGCTATTGTCGTTGTAGTTCAGCCTCAATGGCATTATGCAAGGCTTCGGTCAAGGCTAGCCCAATATTATCCCCAGCCACAGGAACCCTCAGTTGGTGCAACTGAGAGGTGAATTGCACCTGCTCCAAAACATTGCGCCAACAGCGTCGTCTCCCATTAGGTTGCATGGTGAATTGACAGTGTGGACCACAGGTGGATCCACCTTCCAGCTGCTCCCAACAATCAAAGGCTCGGGCCAAAATGGCTTCCTCTCCTTCATCACTGAAGTGATAAAACGTGTCCTCCACATAGGGAGCACCGTTCGTCACTGTTGGTGAAACATGAACTGACCGTAGAGGCGCTCTAAATTTTCCCGCAAAAGGGGCTGAACTTTATACAACCCACGTGATGCATCATGATCAAGGATTCGTGGAAAAACATCACACCACCATCACGAGATTGGTGGAAAAAAGAATCAGGTGAGAGGTTTGATCGACAGGAGGAACATTAGGGGTGGACCCCACATGGGTACCAGATTCCATCCACCCGCACCCTCCCTGGACCGAGGGCTATGATTGGCCGACAAAACGATCGATATAGACGAACCCCCTTGACATGAACCAGTTTTGTCAAGCCTAACCGTGATCCTGAAATCGTGAAGCAGCGGAAACATGAGTGGTACGTGAAAAATAGAGAAGAGATTTTGAAATAGAAACAGCAAAGATGGGTGGAGAAGACGAAAGCACAACAACTACGAACGAAACCCTCACCCTTCCCTGAGCAGACAGCGAGAACAAGACAACTCAACAGGCAAGGTTACAATAGATACTGGACCAGCCACCGTGGCAAAGTGAGAGCGATCGATCGCACTTATTACCACAGGAAGCAAGACAGGATTGTTCGGCAACAACGTGAGCGGCGAGCAGCTAAGAAGAGCCCCTTTCGTAAATTAAAAGTTACAACTTCAGGTTTTTCACTAGATGACGCGATCGATGGACTGGTGAATTGCGGTCCTGAGCAATCTAACAAAACGCTGGTGCAAGTGCTGACAATGTTCACATTCTAAGTAAAACCGGAAGAAGAAAATAATATCACGGTTAAGCGAGATAAAATGTGGTGCGACGTCCTTGCATTTTACAAGAACTTTGACAAAGAAAGACCGAGAAAGAAGCTTTCACTGTAGAGGTAAAGAACTGAAACATTCTTTGCTTTTGTTTTTGTTAGGGGTGATAGTTGAAACAGTTGAAAACACAGCAAAAACTCATAATGTTTGCATTAAACTTATTAAAGTTGTAAGAGATGAAGAAAGTTAACAGCACAGGCAAATCATTTAACTGACATTTTTTTCGACAACACGCGCCATTTTCTTATTGAGATTAATTTGTTCCTTTGTGTTTTATTTATTTGCTACACAAAGAGTAAAAAGAAAGAAAGACAGTGAAATTAATGGCAAGGAGGCCAAATTTGTTAATTAGGCCCACTCAATATTACTGCAATTTCGGAAGCTGAGGCTGATAACACTTAATCCGACAAACTTGATACTGTATTGTCTTCACTGGTGCAGAGATAAGCAACAGTACTGGTATTTCAGATTTCTGCAGCGGTTTCAATACTGGGTTACCAACTGGACCCATGCTCTGGGAACGCAAAGTGAAGGGAATTCAATTGCCTTCACAACAAAAACAGACAAAGTCTGTTCTTGGAGCTGTACTCTTCCCCTCCTACAAGGGTCTCCTTCTACTGCAACAGCAACGTCTAAGTTCTCTTTTAAAAGGAAAACAGGGGAGAAAATAAAATATCCATCTTAAACTTAATGTAAACAACCAAATAATACTAGACTGTAATAACCAAAATTGTTGAATGTAGTATCAAAATACCAACACATTTCTAGGTATTAGGCCTATCATGACGGTGTGCCGCTGCTGCAAAGATGCTCTGCAGAGTCAGTGAAGGCACTTTTTGATAGCGAGGAAACTCGGAACAACCGAATTTCTCTGCAGGCTAACCACCAAGAAATCGATGTGTTTTGCCAATCCAGTGACCATGAAAGGACAATGGTCATTGCTTTTGACAAGGGATCAAATAGTCCAGCAGAAAAGGCCCTTCTGAAGACGAGCGCCTATAAAACAATGCACCTGCTACCTCTCCCTCATCATCCTATTGATGCTGACATGAAAACCACCAGCAGAAAATTGTACTGGGAGGTTAATTCATTGTGAGAGAAAAGGAGCATCAAACACCAAAACGTCAGTGCAGGTGGAGTAGATAGAAGATACTCCGACATGCTCATTGTTGCTTCCTTTGCAACCAAGCTTGATGATGCCACCAATTACTTTTCCTTACTTACAAGAACCACTACCTTTATTCTCTTACCTTATCCCCTGCATCCTTTTACAACGACCACTTAATAGAGCGTTGACTGGATCAGTGTTTGTCTTAATTTCCATGACAATGAATCAAATATTGCAATATCACTGGCTGCTACAAATTTTCAACACAGAGTTTTAGTATTAAGCACAAGGTGACATCGATCACATTCTTATTATTAAAGGATCGCTTCAGCGTAAAGCAAGACTTGTTTCTCTAGCAAGGAATTTAGCCCGTGACATTTTAAAATTGACACAAAGGTTTGTCTCCTTAAACAAGAGAAACTCGGGATTTGTTTGGCTTCTTATGCAATTTAGTTGTGCTTCCCAATGTAATGTAATGAGGAGTTTCCATTTTTTAGAGGGTTTAGCGGGAAAAACACACGTCACTTTATCATTTAACTGGATGTTTCGCAAAACGCCATCACGTGCCATGGTCACTGAGTCTGTGAAAGGCCTTTCAGCCTTGACCAAGGTACTGTTCATGGTGGACCTGCCAATGTGGTGAATAACGATTATTTTGCATCCTTTATCTATTCTATACAGTATAAAAACTGGGCCTTTAAACATTACTGTCTAACATCATTGAATGCAAACAAAGGTAACTATGAAACAAGCAGTTGGAAGTGACGGTGCGGGCGCACCAAGAAAAAGTTCAAAGTAACGAAAAATTACTCGACTACAATTCCACGAAGGCCGGGACTGTCTTCCAACATAAAAAGGCCGCAGAACTGCATCGATTGGCTAAAGTCCACGAAAGTCCCGCGGTCTGCCCTAGATTCGTCAATTCGAGATCATGAACACCCCCTATCAAGTGTTGGTGGTGTCAAGACCAAGGAAGGAAGGTCCCCCCTACCCAAGAAACAAGGAGTTGCCATCAGTGAAACAGAAGTTACGCAAAGACTGCCAGAACGCACAGTTGCGGGGAGTAGAGCTGTTCGAAAAACATTTTAACAAGATGAAATGCAG
>OZ037777.1:27593709-27646209 GCA_964035525.1 Porites cylindrica | reverse complement strand
TCTGGTTTTAATGGTCGTTCCTTTTGTCTCTCGGTTGATTGGGCTAATTCACACCATCTCAAATTGTATACAGATGCATCTGGTGCCATAGGCTTTGGGGCGGTTTTTGGCGGGCATTGGTGTTACGGCGAATGGCCCATGAGCTGGCGTCATCGCAACATAGTATTTCTTGAATTTTATCCCATTGTCCTTAGTCTGCATCTCTGGGGACATACTATTAAGAATCAGCGTGTTTTGTTTTTTACTGACAATGAAGCATTGCTCCATGTTATTAACAAACAGACTTGTCGTGACAAGGACTTAATGTTTTTTGTGCGTAAGCTGGTCCTGGTTTGTCTTAATTACAATATTTGCTTTAAAGCTAAGCATGTCCCAGGATTACAGAATAAGTTGGCTGATTCTTTGTCTCGGTTACAGTTGCAGATTTTCAAACAACTGGCACCAGCTTACATGCACAAAGCTCCCACGGTCATACCTCCTCATCTGCAGCCGCTGAGTTGGCTTCCATAGCCATAATGTTTTTACTGTATGTAACTCAGTGTTATCGGAATTTCAGAATTTGCGTTTTTCCTTTTTTCTTCAACTGTCAAATATTTAATTCGTTCTTTCTTTTTTAATACCAGTTATGTTTATAGGTTACTTCTATCCACTTTTATTCAGTTTGTTTACTCTACTCCTTGTAAAGATCTGTGTGACCTTAAAGCATGCAATAAACCTGTGTGGAAGATAGTCCCGTGTGGCAAATGAGGCGTGCAATACAGAAGAACCAAACCAATCTCAAAGCATGGGAACGTGCATTCTGCTTGGCTTATCCTTCCGCTTCTCCTTCCGACTCCGACAATCTGGTTTTCACTAGATCATAAGCGGAACTTAAGTGACAGAGTCGTAAGCGGAGTCGGAAGAAAATGGAAACATTCTGATTCTTCCGACCCCGATTCCGTCGCGCTTATGACTCCGCTCACGACTCCGATTTTTGATTTTCAGTAGGTCATAAGCGCTCATACGACTCCGACTCCATTGCTAGTGAAAACCACCCTTTAGAAAGAAATGACTAGCATCTAGGTGTTTCAATGGTTTTTCCACTAAACATCGTGGAGAATACTGTACAGCCCCCAAAATGATCCCCATTTTTCTTCTTATCGACCCCGAAATGATCCCCAATGAATTAGAGAATGGTGATTAAAAACCCATTGTCTTCAGGGGTTGCGGAAATCGGAGCTTGAGGATCGATGAGGTCAGCACCTTCGCAAAAATTGCGTTACTTCCGATTGCTCCCAAATTTGGCACAAAGGAAATTAATAGATTTAGCCAGTCACAGCCCAAGTTTCATGCCATATAAGGCATAGGTGTTGGCGTTAGAATTTTTAAAACGAGAGAGTGAAATGGCGTCCAGAAGCTGAACTTCCTGCGGTCGATCTCTATCTATTGAAGAGGCAATTTGCCGACGCAAGCGTCGTAGATTTCAATTTTGAGCTATTCCCGCTTCACTCGCCGTTACTGAAGGAATCCTTGTTAGCTTCTTTTCCTCCGCTTATTAATATGCTTAAATTCAGCAGGTAGCCTTGCCTGATCTGAGGTCAAGATTTGTTTGTTTTGAAAATGTTATCTTTAGCCTTCGCCTTCAAGTTTCAAAAGAAAATGCGAGTCCAATGCTGCTTCCCTTCAAGGGACACAGCGATTTAACCCTAACACGCCGTGACACCTCAATACCGCACACGAGTCAAGTCATGTGCGTTAGATAAAATTCGACACTCAGACACAACTGCTCCTTGGAGAACCCAAGAGCGCCATTTGCGTTCGAAGAGTCAATGATTCAGTGAATTCTACAATGTTCTTCATCGATACGTGAGCCAAGAGATCCACCGTCAAAAATTCTCTCTCATTTTTCGTTCTCATAAACCATGCTCTTCGCACACATAATACGTTCTCAGTCCTGCCTCGTACCCAGACGTCTCTCTTCGATGTGCGCGCAAAGGAAGACGGGAAGAAGACAATGGGCAAGACGTCTGGCAGATCTTGTTTTCAAGATGGCGGGAAGTTTAATGGCCGACAAGTTCGAAATCTTTAGAAATGAATTTAGACCAGTTCACGTTGTCACTTGGAGAATAAGATTGCTTGTCCGCACCTTGTGTGTGAGGAGGCTGTTTTCTTACAAAGAGCTGGACTCCAGCAACATTACAGGATTCGTCACCCAGAAGTGATTTTTCTACCGAAAATTGAAGACGCGGCCGGCTGTTTAATGCTAAAGTTGCACGCCAGAGAGACAAGAAACATCCTACTAGAGCTTTTCGAAAAGCGGTCAGGGCAGGTAGCATTTACAAATTAATGGGAAAGTCCGTTTCGGTACAAGATTTGTTAATTTCTAATGTTAATTAATGCCAACTCTATTGATTATGTTAGGTTTCGAGTGATGAAACTATCTTTTCTGTCAGGATAGCAGATGACAGGCTTAGAGTTGTGGCAAAACGACCAAATGATGCTGCCAAGATGTTTGCCATGTATTTGTTGCATGCTGGCCGATTAAGAGAGTACTCGAAAGGCAACAAGCCAGTGTTAATAACAGTTTCCACCTCCAGCCTATTGGTTAAATTCAAAGCTTTGTACGGTTTCAAAGAATTTCAGGACACGAAATCCAAGGGCACTGCTGTAATACTAGAGCCATGTTTTGTGAAAAAGGTAATACTTTTAGATTATTATTGACATATTTGATTCATCATAAAAAAAAAGATAATATATTTTTCGATTTCTGAATCAAACGGTTGCTCAAAAAGCACAAAATTGTACTGAAATGGTTAATCTCGTGAAATTGTTATGATATAACAGTATTACTTTTATAACAAAATATCCTAGTATTATAACGATGCCTTTCGATGTGGTCTTCTGAAATCCTCTGCAACTGTACCTTGTTAACCTAGTATATATTGGGAACCTAAGATAATCAAGAGTAGGCTTTATTTAAGTTTCAACAACATATACCGTAATGAACTTTCTCATAAACATATTAGCTGTATAAACTGGACATAACAAGCCAAGAAGATGTTTCTTACCTCCACGGCATGAAACTGATTGATTAACAAATCGGCCGCTTCTTCGATTCTTGGTGATCCTGACTGCACTGTATACAGTAAGTTGCTGGAGACCACTTTTTTGGATAAACACGGTCTTTAAAAACTGCAAATGTTTTTTTTTCTTTGCTTCAATTTTGCAAAATGATCCGCTCTCTTTTCTTTTTGAAATATTACATTATAGACCACTTTTGTCTACCAAAATAAAACTCATCCTGTTTGTCTCAACAAAATAAATTATTGAAAACTTTGCTTTAAAGGTGATGTACAATTTTGTTACCCCTATGGAGGAGGAGGCTGAAGTGGTCACTGAGACACTACCACTTAGCCAGACAGGTGATGTGGCTATAGATACTTTCAAAAATGTGTTTGGATATGATGCATTTCGGGGCAAGCAAAGAGATGCCGTCGATGTCATTTTAAATAAAAATGACTGCATTATACTGATGCCAACTGGTGGTGGCAAGACCGTGTGCTATGTAGTTCCGGGTGTCATTCTGCCTGGAGTCACCATCATTGTCACACCTCTGATTGCCCTGATACTTGATCAGGTGCAACGCCTGCGTAGGGCTGGACTTAACGTGTGTTATCTTAATTCAAGTATGAAGGATGAGAAAATGGTTTTTTCACAACCTTAGTTTGCCTGACCCATCATACAAGTTCCTCTTCACTACTCCTGATACTATTACAACCTCAAATGTCAAATGTTTGATGCAAACTATGACTGCCAATAACACGCTTACCCAATTTGTTATAGACGAGGCCCACTGTATTGACTGCTGGGGATTTAATTTAAGCCCCAATTACTCCAGCCTAGGGTTACTAAAGGATTATGGTGTACCTGTAGTGGCCCTAACAGCCACAGCAACGGACAGAACTGTTTCTGTTATAAATCTCCAATTGCGGCTGGAAAACCCAGCTATTATTACTCAGTCATTTCTAAGAAGCAACTTACATTTCAGTGTGGTTCCTAAGAAATCTTCTGCCAAAGACGACATTGCCAAATTAATAAGTGAAAACTTTGCTAACTCTTGTGGTATCATTTACAGTTTGGAACGGAAAGATACCATTGAAATGGCCTATACCTTAAACACTCAAGGTATAAATGTAACATATTTTCATGGCACACTTGATCCCTTTGAGAAAAAGGAAACAAGTTCCGCTTGGCTAGAGGGACGAGCACTCGTTATGTGTGCTACATCCGCCTTTGGAATGGGAATTGCTAAGAGTAATGTCCGTTTAGTCATTCACCAGACAATTCCAAAATCTCCTGTTGAGTATTATCAAGAAGCTGGTAGGGCTGGACAGGATGGTGCTCAGGCTAAGAGTATCATTTTCTTCAAATTCGAGGACAGGAGCAAACAAGTGCGTATGATATCGTCTCTAGCTGAAAATGAGCAGAAAATGTTGGCACATGAAAGTATCAATGCAATGTCTATGTACTGCATTAGTAATGGCTGTGGAACCAAACAGTTGCTCCAATACTCCAGTAACTAAATGAGTACCTGTTGACCTAACTGAAATCATATGGCTATCGGCTAACAAACTGACCCTTAACTTGACTAAAACTGAGTTTGTGTTAGTTGGGTCGAGGCAGAAGCTATCAAAGCTTTCTGAAACTCCTTCTATTATGATAAACGACCATCCCGTGATGCAAGTGTCAACGGCAAAATCTCTTGGAGTGCATATTGACCAAAACTTAAGCTGGGAATGCCACATACAGAGTATTTGTAAAAAGATTGCTTCTGCTTTGGGTGCAATTAAAAGAATACGACATCTTATTCATTTTAATGTATCAATTAATGTTTACGACAGTTTAATTCAACCGCATTTTGATTACTGTAAGACAAGTATCGACGGCTATTATGATGTATAAAACCGTACATGGGATGACTCCCGACTATCTAACATCTAAATTTGTATCTCGTGACGAAATAACTTCTTATCGATTGAGGAATACTAAAAATAAATTAGTCCTTCCACTGCCCCGTACCAATTATTTAAAGAACAGTTTCTCCTATAGCGGAGCTAAGCCGTGGAACAGCCTATCCCATGATTTAAGATCTGCAGATTCTTTACATGATTTTAAACGCAAACTGTGTCGCAACAGTTTTGAATGCGATCATACATTAATACAGTTTTACACGGCATCCTTGAAAAGCAGCTTTTATTTGTAAATAGCTAGGTAGTTAAAATGTTATGAATATATTTTTAATCAGCGTTAGTTTAGTTAGGTATAATAGATCTTACATTTTTTGTACATGCTGAAGGAATTTTAACCGTGTTTAACTAAAGTTATCTATCTATCTATGCTAAGGCAATGGCAAGGCTACGTGAAATATATATTAGCCGAGGCAGTACAACAGCAAAATTAAAAAAAGGGGTTTTACAGCTATTGTAATGGACCACCTATTGTCATGGAACGTTTGTATCTTTACTGAGCTAAGCCTACCAAAAAATTACCACAAACAGGAACAAATTTCTGCTGTTTTAAAACATAACAATAAAAAACAAGTCTGAACAAGAAATGATCCCACTAAAAAGCATCCTCCACACAGAAAAATATTTCAGTTATGTTTTACACAAGTAATAGCAAATGTCAAGACAACCACTACACTGCCTGTTGAGACCGCTTACGTGTTTACTACACGGAGACAAAACAGTGACTGTATGAGTGAACATTAGATGGACTTTCTGCAAATGCAGCAGGTGACAACACGACATCTTTCACCTATGTTCATGATGTTAAAGCAACTGTCTCAAACTCATTAACAATTCATAAAGCAAAAAAAATCTCAACCGTGAGGATGGTTTGGATATCGGATACGAATTACGATACAATTTTGCGAACTTTACCTTTAAATTTTTCCAAGAACTTTTGTTCATTTGAGAAGCTATATCAAAAACGACATGCAGTGTTTCATGCGATATCCAGACATCGACAAGTGGGTAGACAAACAAGGTGCAGCCGAGTTTTTTTTAATGATCAGACCTCAAAACAGTAAAACTAGGACATTGAGCAGCTAATAACATTTTTTAATTTGCATCTCTTCACAGAATGCTACAAGTGCGAAGGGTGGGGCGCCACACGACCCCAATTCGACTCACCCGGCAAGAAGGTTAAGCCAGCTGTATGATACTGTATGTACAGTCACCTTTACCTTACATTTTTATTATGTAGTGTTATTAGCCACCCAAACCGACTTTTACGATGAGCCAAACTACTTTATTTCTTGCAAATGAACATCTCAAAAAACTGAGATGCCACTGCTGTGGCGGGTGCACCTGCCGGCCAAAGTGGCCTAAGGAAAAAAAAAAACAAACAAAAAAGGTATTTGCAATCTTTCAGCGAAAAATAATATTAAATACATGACATTTGCCACAATAAATTATGTGTGTTTACCTTTCTATTAACATAGTCCTTCTCTTTGGTAAACGCATGTGTACACTTGTGTTTTCTTAGCGCTATTTCTAAAATGCCTTAGCTGCATGGCATACACGATTCACAATTCTGAAAGGAAATTGATTTATCAGCACTGCAAGGTTCTGGTTCCCTAATATGTGAACACATAAATGCCCTCTTTTTCCAGACCAGTGGCTTCCGTGACTTTATCTCTGTTTGTAAATATAATTTTTAATTTTCACGTACATTTACAGTCATCTACCATGGATAATATTTTCCTTATTTCAATGAATTTTCGAATACCTCTCTTGAAATCATTTATTTTTTCCCCCTTTTTTTCCCTTCAATTCTTTTTCTTCTACTTTCAAATGGAGTTTATTTCGAAGTTCCTCTAGCAGTAAGGTAAATGACTGAATAAAAATAAACATTAACTCTTATTATCATTTAATTACGTCTTCAGTAACAGGCGCCTCCTTTGGATTCAAACCCTACCACTGAATTAGGCGACTTCATAAACGTTAGAGAGTATCGTTTTTTATTATATACATACTGAGAAATACTCACCAAAAAGCTATGTCGTAAATTTTCGTACGCAAATTAGTTATAGCCAATCAGAGGAGCGAACGATGGTTTTCACACGTGAAAAAAACGATACGTCCAATCAGAATCGCGAACGATGTTTTTTCACGTGTGAGAAAAATGATACGTCCAATCAGAAGCCACAGAGGTGTAGGAGTTTCGCACCAAAATTCCCGCCTTTTATTGCAGCTTGCAGCGCCACTTCGCACACATTTATCAACGAGAAAAGTTTTACTCAAGGAGTTTTTCTCGCTAAAAATGTGAAAAACATTTCGGAAATGGAGTGGAATAGTTTCGTTTGTTTCACTGTCGATAAAAAAATACGGTAGAGAGCCGGTGAAACAACAGCGGAAAGGGATAAACAGAACGAGACGTAAGCTTTTGTTGTGCTTTTTGTCGGAGCTACTTTGCCTTTCATTTAAGCTTAAGCTTATATTGAAACCGGCCATTTTACTTAAATTCACTCATTTTCAATTGTGCATTGAGAACAAACAGTTAAGATTACTTATAGTTCTTGGATTAAACCTCATATCCTCACCGTCATTTATGTTTTTAACAAACGTTTTTACTAAAAAGCTGATACTTCGTTTTCGTTGTCATTTTGCGGTAAGTGTGTAGCGGCAAATTTTAGCATTTTTGAAAGATTTAAAATAAAAAGGCCCGCAAAATGATGAATGACTCAGTATGTATATGATAAACACAATACCACATAGAAAGTGCTTTGTACGGTATTTACGCACTCGTTGTTTTTGTATCAGAAATCTTACTCGTTCGCTGCGCTCACTCGTTCGATTTCTGATACGTCAACAACTCGTGCGTAAATACCGTACGCCAGCACTTTCCATGAAGTATTCTCTATGTGCATGAGTGTCCGGTATGTTTATTTTTACTCATGCATTGACTTAACACTTAACATAAACGACAGATTAGTTTACAGATATTAATCAACTGCATTGCTCTTTATTTTTCTAGGCTCAATGTAATGAACATGAAGTGAGCATTGGTAGTCCTCTAGATGAGTCATTGCCAGAAGAAGACATTTCATATCAATGGTGTTCTACTCCATGTGTGAAATCGGGACTGAAAGTGAATGAGTTTATCCGCTCAGCTCCTTGTGCTCGTGGTAGGATAGATCCAGTGGTTCGTCAGTTGAGTATACCTTGGAAGGAAGCTGCACCAAGCACACAGAGATATTACAGACAGAAGGGGAAAGAGATCATTGAAGTGGCTCTGGATTGTCTTGCTCCAGGGCAAGCCATAGAATTACTTTCAGAGTTGATGAAACATATGCAGAAAAAAGATAAGCAAAATAGTGTAGATACGGATGTTAGCGAAATATCGCGCCTGATTAAATTGTACAAAGAGGCCAACAGTTGGTTTACTAAAAGGCAAATAATGTCAGTATTTGTAAACGACTACTCTAAAGCACAACTTCAGCTGCTTATTCCTGGAGTAAGCATTTGGGCGATAGATCAGGCAAGAAGGCATGCCGCTAAGGTGGGGGTGGGTAAACCAGTGCCACAGATGGAGGCCATTACACGCGCAAGACTGGATCAAAGCAAAGTAGACCATTTTCTAGATTTTATCAGCAGACCAAATTTCGTGCAAGATGTTGCGTACGGAACAAATACGCTAAAATTGTCGAATGGGGAGAAGATGGAGATTCGAAACGTCGTTAGGACAGTTATTGCTTCAACGATTGTGCATTTATACCAGCAGTGCTGTCAGGAAACCGGTTTCCTTTCACATGGGAGGTCAACCCTCTTCAGTATTTTACAGGTACGTATCAAAACAAAATCATGATTCAAAATCAGACGAAGAGCGAAAAAGAAAGAAAAAATTGGCGTTTTTTATATTCTGTTATCTCATGTAGATATCACGAAGATATCATTATATGCATTGTGTCATGTTTCTTAGTTTAAGCTACTTCGTCAGCTTGATTAACTGAAAATTCCTTTAGCCATGCTTATAGGTGGGGATTAGAAAAGAGCAAACGCTCTGAATGAGAAAAGCAGTAAATATGAACACGCGGAGAAACATATAACCATATTTCATTATCGTACAGATTTGTGCAGCATTACAGAAGAAGTCTTTGGCAGGACTTGACGACATCGCTACAGAGGGATCTCAAGCCTTCGATACACTCGAAGACGTTGTAAACAGGCTAGGAAAGGTAGCTAAGCTCAGCTTTATTTAAGTTTTGTCCCGGGGAGACCCGAATCTTCCCATTTTGTTTCTATATAATGCTATTTTTAGTGCACCTTTAACACTCAAACCACCCAGCCACCTAGGCCAATTTAATTTTTGGACTTCTTATTTCTTCTTTAAGGTTTGTCGAAACCATTTATTTAAAAGGCATATATTTTATACTGTGCAATTTAAACAAAGGCCTGGCCTCTTAACGCTATTTAGCATATATGAGCGGCTTTATCTTAAATAGTAGTAATTAAAAAAAAGAGGGATAACATTAGCGTGCCTTTTTAAAGGTAAAAGTTCAGCCTGGGTTCAAGGTGTTAAAGATCGCTTGAAAGCTGGTAAAAGCTACCTAAGACAAACTTCAAGATCCGCGTTTCTGAAGAAAGCCAGTGTGCTGATCACTGCCGGGTATTTGCGTTGTCTGACCCTGAAGATCATTTCTAAGAGCATGAACACACGACATCATGTCAAAGCTGCGACAATATCAATAATGTTCTTAAGGGAAATAGAACTGAAGAGAGACCTTCAAGAGACCTTCACTTCAGGTAAACGATTACTTATACCACGTTCTACAGTCTTCCCCTTTCAAAACCAAAAACCTAAACTTTCTTGCAGTCAAAACCAAAGAAAGAAGACCGATTTCTCCCCTAAGAGAATTTATATTGATCAGTTTATTGTTGATCGTTTCATTTTACACATGTAAAACAAATTCTTTACAGGATATTACGAGACGATATATATTGTAATTTTACCTGATCATGAGGAGTAAGTTTTCTAATTGTCATATCTTAATCACCTTTTTTGCAATTGGAAATGGGTGGCTCAGGTGACTGGAATCTACAGTTGTTTAACTTCGGAAACAATGCCGCGTTTACTTCATTAAACAAAGGATCAGGAAAAATATACCGTGCAAAGACAAGCAAATGATGTCGCCCTAAAACGTCAAGAAATTATAATTACACCTTTGATAACAGAAGGAAACTATCAACTTTTTTATTTTGATTTTTAGATATCAACACGAAAAGGAGGAAATAGAGCATGACATTAGTAACGCTATAGACAAGATTGAGCGCTGGAAGGCCCACATCTTAAGAGCAGTACACCAGGACGTAGCAAAGGATGATACCCTCAACAATATGACGCCAGAGCAAGCTTTAATTATCATGGATTCGGCTATGAAATTCCTTCCATTTAAGTATAGGGAAACGCAAGGAGAGTGGTTTGGAAAGAAAGGCCTCTCTTGGCATGTCACAGCCGTGATAACAAAACCGAAGGAAGAGTTTGAGGTATTTTTTACAGGCATATCCTACATCTGATTATGGGCATATCTAAAACGTTGCATGATGGTTTGTCAGTCTCTGTATGTACTACGCCGCTCAGTCAGATTATGCAAGATTGAAAAGGATTGAAATTAGGGTTTTTGAAAACTGTTTAGCCTAACAGTTTTTTAACATTGATCTCTGATGTTTGCAACTTCAAAAATAATGCTCGAGACATATTTGTGTGTCTCGAATCTCTGACTTTATAAAGCTATAAAATTCATCTTTTAGACGTATGGCACATTTCCTACCCTTTGGTATACTTTAACTAGTGAAATCTCTACCCTTTCATATACCTGAAGCCGGAAAAGGGACCTCTTTCGGGCGGAGCCTACAAAGGCCATTATAGCGATTATTCCCCCCGCCTCCGCCCGAATCCTTACTGACCTTTATATTTTCTCTATTTTCAGTACTGACATTATCCACTAAATAATCTCCAAACTTACCAATATCACAAAATTCAAACAGCCTAACACTCATTTGTCCAAAACAAAATACGTACTCTATCCACATGAAGCGAAGTTCCGCAATGCCGCAATCCTTTTGTACAACTGGACAAAAGTAACAGAGGCTCTGGGGACTGAACTTCCTGCAAAGCGTGTCGACCCTAAATAACATAGACCGAAACCTGAGCCTCAGCTAAGTTCCTCGGAACGACCATAAGCCACGTAATTCGGCGCAATACTGCTGAGCCCATTGCAGACTTAACAGTTTTTAGTAATATCAACTGTTAATGTCAAAAATTGACCCTTTTTAACTCAAATTAACATTCTCGCAGCGATCGATCAAATGAGCGGAAGTCGAGGGTTCATTTTGTAAGAGGCCACTGACATATCAATGACTCATCTGGTTTAGGTCGATGCCATCTAGTACCTTCCTCCTACTCATGCACACTTCACACGTATGCGCCATCTAGTTTTTACGTCATCTTAACCATCTGACTTTTTAGCAGCATCCCAACGCAACACCATGTGCATCTGCTGTTATTAATTATGGAGAATTATACGGCTTCGCAAAAAACTGTATCCAGTGATTAAAAAAGCTTCCTAGTGCCTAGTGTAGTTCCTATTGTTCCTATCCCCAGGTTTATACTCAAATATTCTAGTAGTTTTGTGAACACATTTTCAAGACTTCCGCTGGTATAATGTCAGAAGCATATAACTCTAGTACATTAGTTTCTATCTGTATGTGTTAATGTCTGCATTTCTGAGGGACTACCCAGCTATACTAACATGAACTCGTCCATTTTTCTCCTCAGCGCTGACTGAAGTCTGCCTACAGCTACCTATATTAAACCTGCGACCTGTACCTAAATAACTAAAAAATGTTACAATAAATAAAATTAATTAATCCAATAAATAAATAAATTAGTAAATAAAGACTTATGTTCCAACTGTCAAGTCTTCTTGACTTAAATTTCTCTTTTCTTGAAACTTACTAGACTGACGTCGCAAGGTGCAGTTTCCGCAACATCTTTGAATGATATATTCAAACCAGTTAATTTATAACCTGTAAGCTTGTAAGCCCTGTAAGCCACTTACACGGAAGCTTACGCTGAAAACCTGTCCGTAAATTGTGCCCGGTATAATCACTAATGCGTGATCAACAAAAAGAACTGAGTTGATGTGCTTTATGACAATATGTAGACACACACTTACCTAGGTATTACTGGGTACATGACAGGCACCAGAGCATTAACTCAATCTAGAATCTTTACAGCATGGGCTGTTTTTCTCTCAACCCTGTTAGGTTCTTTCTCTTTTACGTCTGGAATTTTATGCACCTGGCTTCCAGGACACACCGTTGCTGGAGGACTGCACAGAGAACTGGATTGCTTCACCGGAAAACTTTGACATCAGCAATGCAACATTCAGTTCATAAAAAAACCATGACACTTGTGCACTGACACTTATGCTGGGTCAATTTCTGATAACGATTTAACAGCTGACTGTGGGGTACTTGATATGATACAAGATAAGGGGGCTACAGTGCTAACAGATTTTGAATTGAAGACTTGTGTCATGCCAAAGGCCTTTCACATAATCGTTCGCCAATAAAATTTGAGGGGCAGTAAGAGGAGACAGACATAGCAAAAAACTTTGATGTGGCCACCCTCCTCATCTACAATGACCACTACATTGGACGCATGCGGGATTGGTCAATTTTGAACGCTTGCTGGCCCAAGAACGGAATTGACATTCTAGGATGTGTATACAAAGTGCTGGCTAATATTCTGAACATCTTATTTGCCCCTATCTGTGCTAAAGAGGCAACTACCCAATCAAAGTCAAGGAAACTGTCTCCTGATGCAACTGCACCACTTTCATTTTTTCATTTTTGATATAACAGTTCTAAAAGCTAACATTTCATTCACAATGAACTTGATACAAAGGCTATAATCTGCCAAAAATAACTTATAACCTGTCAATTTTCTTCTACTCTCGGTTTTCAACTTAGGTCACAAGCATATCATATTTACTTGGCGGCCATATTGGTGTACAGCTTGCTCATTAGCATATGTCAAAATACAAAGCGATGTAGGGTTTTTTAATACGTAGTCAAAGAAAAATCAACGAATTTGATAGATTTGTTAGAGAACATCGAGTGAAACTTATGGAGATGATTGCTATGTCATTCCTCTATTGTTAGAGTAGTTGAAAAATGTAGAATGTTTTGAAAATCTACGTTAAATTGAGAAAGTTTCAGCTCATACCGGAACCAGATGAATTGCGGGGTGAAGGATTACAGCAGCATGTCTGAAGATAAGGCCGGCGAATCTAAAACAGTAAACTTTGAAGAAAAAGACCAGGAAGATTTTACACTTGTTTCTCTTTTATCAGAGTACTCGAAAAAGCTAGAGAGCCGGGTGAAACGTCGCTACATTGAGAAAAAATCAGTCATTGGTATTGACCCGGCTACATTGTGGCATGCGAAGCTCGATCCAGACTGTTTACCACCCATCGAAGCCACAGATCTACTGTCCTATTTGATTTTAGATACGAGTTATTATACTGCACAACAATCCAAAGCCTTCAAAAGTTTAGAGGCGTATAACAAGATGGTTTCTGGTTTTATTACCAGTGTACAGGGGAAGTTATCGCCGGAAAGTACGTGGTTCTTGCAAAAGTGCGACATTCGCAGCGCATGAATGACCCGCCGATCCCCGTTTGGGTGATTTCAAGCCAATAAGGAACAACCATTTCGGCCCATTGCATGGGTTGTAAGGCTGGCTTAGCAAAAACGTGTTCCGCCGTTGCAAGCGTGCTATTTTACATCGAAGCATGGACAAGATTCAGTGGAAAATTGGCCTGCACGCAAGTCAAATGCACATGGCTTTTACCTTCGTACGTGAACGAAGTTACTTACGCCAGAGCTCGAGACATCAATTTTAAATCACCGAAAAAATTACAAGAAGAGATGGACCTCAAAGTAGATGCTTGCGAGGGTGAGAATCAGTCCCAACCATCAGCTCCAGCAAGAATTATTAAAAAATCAAACGTGTCAGTAAGACCACTTGATGAGGATGACATGAATGCTCAATTAAAGAAATTAAATAAATTGAATGTAAAACCAGTCATTCTAAGTCTTTTTAAACCTTATTCTGAAAGCTTTATGTCAAGAAGCCAACACGTACTTACAATGCCAGATTTGTATGACCCTAGTCATCTTAAACTCAGCTATCCAGATCTTCTGAAGCAATGTTTTGAGGTCACCTTAGACCGACCTTAATGATAATGAACTGGATGCCATTGAAGAAGACACAAGGAAGCAATCCAACGAGAATTTTTTCTATAGACACAGAGCAGGCCGCATTGGGGCCTCAGTCGGTTGGACTGTGGCACACAGTAATCCAATGCAGCCATCAATCTTTGATCAAGTCTCTCTGCTAACTTCACCTGTTCAAAGTTACCTCTAAAGCTATCTCACATGGCAAGAAATATGAGAAAACTGCTGTTGAGACATATGTTTCCCTTATGAATCACACCCATAAAGACTTTCAAGTAAAGTATTGTGGAATGATAGTAGATAACGAACATCATCTCATTCCTTGTGTGAGTGTACTAAAAATTGTTTCAGTCTAACTCGCTGAGTACACAGCTCTGAGTATAATTTCCATTAGTGAAATAATCTGGGCATGGAAGAAATTACCAACTTCTCTTCCCCATTAAGTTTTACAGAACAGCACGCAAATTTTGGCTTATACGTTGCACTGGCACAAAGAGTGAGGGTCCACAGTGTACATAATCATAGCATTTCCAAACCTGAGTAGGATTGCCAAATGATCTTGTTCATGATCAGTTTTGTACCACCAGACAACAGCAAATACATGTTGATATCATTTTCCATTGACCTTTACACTGTGGACAACATAGCAATTAACTATCCCAGGTCGGCTGAGTGCAGAGATGTCAATGGAGCCATGCTCAGCAGTCCAAGAAGCATGTAACTTATGCACAATGCTTTGGTTTAAGGCAGCGTGAATGCATTTTTATAGTCTCTATTTGTCTTTTTTCTCTTTCGCTACCTAGAAAGTCCAGAGGAGGCTTTCAATTCTTGCCAAGATGCCTTGGTCTACAAAGGAAAAGATGGAAATACAAAATGCCGTTGGTTCAATGGAATACACAAGTTCCGACGAATCAGATTTGTCAGAAGATGAGGATGGGAACGTCATAGTTTCAGCGTATTTAGTAAAGAAGTTGCCCTGGGAGAGATGTACCCTGACAAATGTCAAAAAAACTTGACAGTTCATATACCGTATTTATTCGATTAACCGCCCTGGGCGCTTATTAAATTTTTGGACCTTGAGAGTGGGCGCTTATTCGAAGTGGGCGCTTATTCGAGGCTGGGCGCTTATTAAATTTTCACCATTTTAAGCAAGTGAAGTATGTTTATTTTGCAGCAAAACAATAAATGCTAATAACAAAACGCGAAGAAGTAACAAAGCAAGGTTTCTGTAAAATACTTTGAAAAAAACCCGGCCTCGGGAAAGTGTCTTATTAGAATTTATTCACTCAAGTGGGTGGGGTGGGGGGTGAGTGCTTATTAGAGTTTGATTGGGAGGAGGAGGGGGTGGGCGCTTATTCGAGGCTGGGCGCTTATTAACTTTTTCGGCCTTTAGGATGGGCGCTTATTCGAGGTGGGCGCTAATTCGAGGTTGGGCGCTTATTCCAATAAATACGGTATAAAGAATCTAAACCGTCAGTCAAAAGCTAACTTTGTGGCAAGAAAACCTCATCCCAGCTCATCAACTCGGCGCCCATCATTTGACGGTCTGGGATGGGCAGTGCGACTTCCATCCACATCACACTCATCAAGCACTGGTTTCTCTGCACCTCTTACTGCCAGCACTACAACTGCAGCAACGGTCTCCACCAGCAACAGAGCACCAGGGACAACACCCACCAGCATCACAGCACCAACACCACCATCCACCACCAACAAAGAACCAGGAACAACACCCACTCCAAGGGCTACCTCCACACCCAGAACAGGCTCCCGTTTAATTCCAAGAGCTACCACGCCCAGAACAACATTCGGTAGTAAAAAACAAAAAAAACGGCAACAAAGAACCATGTCTCATCTCCAGAGTATTGAACAAGAAACTTATCATTCAGGGACAGAATTATCTCTGTCTGTTAAAACGTTTTTTACTTTTTTATATAAAAATGTTATCTCCACCCTTTAACTCCCACTGTGAATGATGGACTCGTATAAGGTGGGTTTAAGAGGATGAATGAAAATGAAATATTTATTTTGATTTTTTGATGATTTTGCCAAGGAATACTTTTGGGACTGAAAGGGATAATTGATGAAACTATCAATATTATTGTGTTTTTTAAATCAAAAATTGCTTCAGATTACTTTTATTTTTATGAGTTTTCTTGTAATTTTTAACATAGATTATGCTGCATTAAGAAGATTTGTAGATTTCATTTTTCGACAACACCATTCTACATTCGTATGTTGAAGCTACTGTTTGCAAAAAATAACTTACATTTTGCTTTTAAGTAACGCTCCAGACATCAACGATAGCACCAACGGCAAAGGAATGCACGGAATGTTTTTTCCAACCATAAATAATTGGCTTAACTAATTAAAATGCAGCGTTCTGATTGGCCGAAATCCTTTGTTCTACGATTTTTACCGATTTTATCCTCGTAGACGTCGAAAACTGAAAGAAAACGTCACCAAGCATTGTTTACTTGTTCGTGCAAAAATCGTATGTGAGCGTCGCGAGTTATTTCGCAACACAACATTTGTGAAGTTGAGAGCTCGTTACACTCGCGTGTGAGTCGAAGTTTGACGGTGTTTTTCCCTTTTGGTGGAGCTAAAACGCGCTTAAATTTGTAAATATCACTTCTTAGTTGTAAATAGTTGTATATAGTTTTTTATCTCAATCTGCGAGGGCTCCTCGATGCCGTTTGTTTCGTCTTGTTGCTGTTCTCGTCACAATGAATGGAAGCATGGTGCTGTGGATTCCAACAATTCGCGGCAGTGCACTCGAGAAGAGGCCGAAATCTTGGATTTTGCTTCAAATGACCCGAAAAACAAAAATCGCAAGAGAAACATTTGCATTTCTTGCCGCTCACGACTGCAAGTGGAAGAGAAGTGTAGTAAACTTGAGGTAAGCTCACACGTTCTTGATTCACATGCCACCTTTTGTGCTTGAAATGCGCGTCCGTTTATTAGGCATGATTTTGAAATTGCGCTGTATGAATTACCTTTTCCTTTATCAGGATTACATCCGGCTAACTACAGGTTCTTAGGGTTTCCTTTTGTTTACTATATAGGCAGTACTCTAACTGATATTATTCGTGCTGAAATCCACCATTTTGGAAATGCGGCAAATAAAAGATTTGGGAACTGGAATTTTTAGATATTAGGTGAAAGAGTGCTGTCTTGAAATCTGATGGATTTAGCTGAGATCCAAAAGTTATAATTGTATTTTACGATTCTGCAATATGTTTGCCTGCCTGTAAAATCTTGTCAGAATTACACCCCTCAAAGTCTGCTATAACTTATAATGGGATGACCTACTTTCTTTTCTGTAGATAAGCAGATTCTTCCCACCTTAATTTTTTTGTTAACACCCTTTGATAAACTTTTCATATGGCCTCATTTTGCTAGCCTGCGAAACACTGATGTATTTCTCTCCCTCCAAAAAATAACGGGTGGGGAGAAAAGAGAGGACGAGAAATACATCTGTGTTTCGCAGGCTAAATTTTTAAGGGCCCTTGGAAGTTGGATTCCTACTACACCTGCAGTTATCTCGATCCAGAGGTTACTCACCCGTAGGAGGTGGATTAGGATAAACCTGGAACATACTATAATTTATTGTTACCGCAGAATATAAATACGGCATGTATCTAAAAAGGTCTTAGCCTTGTGCAAGAATCCATCTCTTTGCCATCCCGTTCACCTTACATGTACAATGCAACAGGGTTGCCATAGACCAGGAAGTGGTTAGGGAAAACCAAAATACTTAAAATTTACAAGAAAAAAATAGGGAATGTTATTTTGAGTCCTGACTGAGTTCAAAACTATTTCAGTTTTTTTTATTTTGCTATTCACTCTTCACTGCTTACAATATGATACCCACTACATAACCAGACGTAACTGGATATGATAACATCACTTTCTGACATGTACATGTATTTATTTTTTTCCAAGGATGCTTACTCCAGACTTGAAAACGATGTTGCCAGCTCAGGCGCACAAGTTGATTTTGATGATTACATGCCTCTACCAGTAACCTCGTGTGGTAAGGTAGATAAAAGCACACAGCCACCCATTGTTTCAGAAGTTCCCTACAAAAATCAATGTGAGCGTGGGCAGAGAGAACTCAGGGGTGAAATTATTGACAACATGAGACAAGTAGCTTTGAGAGCTGTACACTTTGAAGAAACAGACTTGCCTCAATTAGTTGCAGAAATAGTTGGGAGTAAGAAATGGATTTCCTCCTTTGGTTGCAATGTGTCAAGTACAGAGAAAAATCCAATCTTGGAATCTCTTATAAAGGACTACAAGGAGAGCATGTCCAAAGAAAAGACAAGTGAGGTTAGGAAGAGGGTTGCAGCTCAAAAGGCAAAGTTGTTTATTGGCTCAACTTTAAAAGATAGCAGATTGACATTGACAGGTGACAAAACAGCACAAACATTTCGGAGCAGGGTTGTTGCTGCTGACTCTGTAGGAACGATCACTTGCTATGCAGATGAAAGGAGAAGACTGTTGTCCATTGTTGCAATGGATTACCCCTACCGATTTCTGCAAGAACGGTTTGGCTGCTCGCCAAACACAGTTACTGTTTAAGTTCCAACGACAGTGTGTGAGTCCAGCTGTTCTTGAGGAACTCAGAATTCTTTTTGAGGGATGATGTGTCAAGACCTTCATCCTGAAAAAGCATTATTGTTGATGGTCAAGAAACTCCAGTCAGATATTGGAAAGATAGCATCAGGAACCTGGTGAACCAGTACCTGTTGGAGTTCCCTAATGGTGTAAAGAGAACTTATATTTATAGCCATCTGCCACCAAGCTTCCGTTCTGACACAATGTTGGTAGGACTTTGCAATCTCTGTGACGATTATGGACATTCTAATTATGACAAGATGCAATCTTTATTGAGTGACATCGAACGTAGTGCATCCATCTCGCTGAAAGAAGAGAAAGCAAAGGTCACAAAGCACCAGCAGTTCCTTACGACGCAGTTTGGAAAAATTGTTGACAGGCATTCCCCCTGTCTTGAACTCTGCATGGCACATGCCTTTCGGTCTTGCTCAGAAGCCCATCCAAATTCTTGTCCTGATGTTGTTGCTTTGGTTCAAGTTGAGAACGTTGTGCAAGAACACATAGGGAGGATAGCAGATCGCTCGGAGTGTGACAGATTGAAGGAGGAACTGTAGGAAGTGATGACCTCTAGTGTATTATACACCAGTCATTTGTTGAGAACAAGGCACCAAGGGGACTATCACAAATTTGTGCTCAACAATCTCCAGCCAGGTGAAGCAGTTGTAATTATTGATTATAAAATGAAACTGGAGCTTAGTGTACGTCTTCGTGAAATTCAAAGGGACTGGTATGGCAAGACAGGCATATCTCTACATGGCCTCCTTGCCATAGCTCAAGTGGATGAAAACAAGAAAGTCAGTGAAGTCCTGGACTTATGGTCAGAGGACACCAAACAGGATTCCTGGTTTACCCAGAGTGCTATGGATGTGGGTTTTACATGGCTGCAAAAGGCATTTCCTGTCTTCAGAGTGTATTTGTTTTCTGGTACGTCTTGAGAACTGTGTTCAATAATGTTTAATAGTACCAAGAAATTGGCAATTGCACTGACCTAACTTTTTCTATTATTATACAACAGTATCAAAGTGAACAAAAAGCAGTGCTGTAGACAAAATATTGCTATCTTATGTCATTACAAAGTGAAGTCATTTTTGCAAGTTTGTTGTTTACCCTTGGTGACTAGTTTTTTGAGTCGTGACCAAGCAATGTAGCCTTCAGGTCTTTTGTTTCTTATCGCATGTATAGTGTTACATTTTCATGTGAGATAAAATTATCGTCTATATCTGCTTACATAAAATGTTGTGAAATCTACTTCTGTTCTAATGTGCATTGTTTGTGCATTGTTTTATTTCAACAGATAATGGACCTCACTATCACAATTCAGGGTTCTTGTTTTACCTGGCTGAAGCTAATCAAGTATTTGATTTAACCTTGGTGGAATATAACAACTTTGAAGCAGGAGAGGGGAAGTCCCAGCTCGACACTCACTTTGCACATATTAGTCATAAGATTGTACGTTGGGTGCGAGTTGGGAACAACCTGGAGACAGGACAACAGCTTAGAGAGTTGATTGGGGTATGTGTCATTACCTTTGTCACTAATATGAGTTGAATGCCAATAGGGATTTCTATTGAATGTGAAAACTCCTAGACCAAGTTAAGATGGCTCCTTTCATTGGTGAACAAAGGACTTTTTATCGACATTTCATGCACATTTCTATATTTTGGTGTGTGGAAATTACTCATTCCAGAGAACCTGTCACTTTTTTGTAATAAATGATAATTGTGTAGGTGCAAAACTGATACCACTGATGAAATAATCTTCTAGCAATACAACAGCCTAGTAGAATTTTGAAGCGATTTCCCTCAACTGCTTTGGTAGGCAAAAACAATTTAGTTAAGTCAAGTCTTTTCCCCAATATTCCGTAAATGAACTAATTATTTAAATGTTGAATCTGTTGATAGTTGTAAGTTTCAGATTCATCTCTGCATTCCTGCATGTGCGATGAACAGTGAATTTGCATGCAAGGTGGTCATGAAATTTCTATCAAGCTCAGTTTTCTTGAAGTCGATGTAAATGTTTTCAGAGCAATTTTATCCAAAATTTTTGATATGACTAAATACAGAGTAGTAATCTTTAAAAAAATTGCTTATCACCCATGCAGGAATGCAGATTTAAAGGTCATACTGTTTGTAGCAACAAGAAAAGAAACGGATTCATTTGTCAAATAGGCAACTCATTACTATAATCAAGGGGGGGGATACAGGTTAACTGACTTGACTGAAACATTAATTATGTTTTTGTGCTCATGTTGCAAAGTTTGACATCTCCCCTTTTTTTTGTTTTGTAATAGTCAATGAAGAATGTACAGTGCCGTAAGCTGCACATACACACGAAAAAGGCACCCGACAAAGTGGGGACACTGAAAGACACATCCCTTTATGGCAACTTTCAGTTTCCAACTTCTGGCCAGTACAGTGGCGGTCTGATTGCCAGATCTATTGCTGGGGTTGGGAAAGAACTGAAAAAGACCAAAGGTCAAGTCCAAGCCCTGGCCAGCCGATCACGCCCTATTGCAGGATCAACTGGAGCGACTACTACAGAAGAGTTATGTTTCACTGCAACAGACAGAAGAAATCCTTCTGGAATGCCATATAGCATTCGATTTATCCAGCATGCTCCAGACCCTGTGATAGAAGCAACCATGGTTCCAGCTGAGGAGGCGCTAACCAGACACATAGCAGAGTCTGGCTATGCCCTAAAAACTGGTGGCACAAAGAGGGTGACTTTCACCCTTGCACAAAAACAAGTGATGATTGAATTCTACAACAGACAGGCGAATGAGGGAATCCGTGCAGATCCTGCACACTGCATTGCAGCAATGCGAGAAAGGAGGCTGGACGTCTTGAAAGAGAGCCAGATCAGAAGCTGGTGGAGCAGTTACCACCAAAAGCAAAAAAGGGAAAATGAAAGGCTGGCAGCGATTCTTCGACAGCTACAGGGACAGTTGACCTCCGCGTCATGTTCAGCCACTGCAGCAGCTGTCAATGGAAATAACGTGCCGTCTACTGCTCCAGCTGCAACCCTAAATTCAACCCAGCCCTCAGTTAACTCAGCTTCCACCCTGATTCCAACCCAGCAACCTGTTACCTCAGCTGCCACTCTGAATTCCACCCAGCCTTCTGTTTCCTCAGCTGCCACCCTAAATTCAACCCAGCCTTCTGTTTCCTCAGTTGCCACCCTAAATTCAACCCAGCCTTCTGTTGCCTCAGCTTCCACCCTGATTCCTACCCAGCAACCTGTTACCTCAGCTGCCACTCTGAATTCCACCCAGCCTTCTGTTTCCTCAGCTGCCACCCTAAATTCAACCCAGCCTTCTGTTTCCTCAGCTGCCACCCTAAATTCAACCCAGCCTTCTGTTTCCTCAGCTGCCACCCTAAATTCAACCCAGCCTTCTGTTGCCTTAGCTGCCACTGCAAATGCTAGACAACCAAGCCCAGTACTGCAAATTGACTTGTTGGGAGCCAATATAGGAAATGGAGTAACGGAATGGTATTTCCCCTGGAACATGTCACAGTCAACAATTGACAACAGAAATGGAAGCAATGCTTGTGTTTTTATTGCTTTTAACTTTGGTCTACTCTAAAAACAGTTCAGTCTGGACAACACCCTAGTTGGTGAAAATCTCAACAGTCACTGGCAGACTGCTCTTGAACATGCCATAAGAGCTGGAAATGACATCCACGATCAACTGTTTGACTTTGAAGGAGTCAGTGTCTGTGGAAGAAAGAATTGAGCTAGCTGGAGAAGTGTGCCAAGTTGGACAAGTGCTTCGCGAATACAATGTGTTTGGAGCCAACCTCTTGGACCAGTTAGAGACAGTTATTAAAACATTGTCACAGCAACGACAGTCCTTTCATGTTTTGATTGCTCTTGAAATGGCTATGCTTATTATTGTGGACAGTTGTCGCATTCTCTTCTTCATTGACTCCCATATTCATGGAACAAAAGGAGCAGTAATTGCACGTTGCAATCCTGACAGTCACTGTCAGGCACAGAATTTTGCTGTTTGGCTAGACCAAATGTTGATTCACACAAAAGGGGTAGGCCTTTCAATTTGTTCAATCGCCTCAATTTTATATTCATGAAATTGTTTCTGTGTGTAAAAAAACTCTCTTCACAGAGGTAATATTGCAAGAGCATTTTGCCAAGTGTGAAAACGATAAAAATCAGTGACAAGTGTTTAATAGTTATTTCAACTTCGATTTACTTTAACTAGGACAGATGTTTTTTTCTTTTGATACACTTATGTAGAATTCTTCATTCAGTACTGGGGACACATTCAGAGGTGCATTCAACTGCATCAAGTATATTTTTATGGCGGATCTTTTCTCTTGTGCTTCATAATGTATGATTTTCCCAGTTGTAAAACCATGGCTCTTTTAATTTAAGGGGGTGCAAAGAAAGTCAGTTTTACAGCCTGCCATTCGGGCAAGCTGTAGCTAGCGTGTACTAGCCCCAAAACCCTTTTTGATTAGCAGGATTGATTACAATCCTTCTGTAATTTGATTTTCCCAAAAAAACAGCACTTGCCCTTTGGGCAAGCTCGCGGCCAAAGCTAAGGACAAAAATCACTAGCCCAGTAGGAAAATCCACTAGGCGTGGGCTATCGGACATGGCTTTCTTTGCACACTGTAAAGTACATTATTTTTATCTTGAAAAGGATTTGATGGTAATTTCATTGTTAGTCTGCAGCTACGTTCACATTTTTTCTTGACAATTTTTGTAGGACTCAAAAAGCATGACACAAAAACATATCTGTTGTCAATTATTGCTAGAGAATTTGTACTCTAGTCCAAAAATTGTACTAGTCAGTGTATGCAAAAGGCATGTTTCGGTTTGACTTTCCTGCAGTCCTAGAAGCTTCTGAATAGCTGTGAATATAGCTTGAGACAAGGGGTGTCTTCTCTACAAATGGAGTGATAAGTAAAAATGCTTTTTTACTTTATTTCAAGGACAAAAAAAGGAATGGGACTGGGGGTCTTTCTTCTGAGTTCAGTGTTTCTAAAACAACATAAGTGTTTGTGATCTTCTATCTCGTACCACTCAACCCAGGATTTTTTCAGGAACTAACGAGAATAATGGAATAACCTATGAACTACTGAAGCCCTCCCCGCTTTAGTAGTATTTACAAGACAAAGTATTATTTAAGGTGCATTTATTTTACATTATTTTCATTGATCTTAAAATTTTTCAAAGTTAAGCTATTGTATTTATGATATATTCTAAGGGCCTGTTTACATGGAGGTAGGGGACCTCGGGTTGGTGAGGTAAGACACCTGTTCATAGAATTTGATCATGTTTACATGATAGGTGGGGTGGCCCGCCACATGTTACCTTACCTATCCGGGGTCCCTCCACCTCCATGTAGACAGGCCCTAACTATACTTTTCATTATTTTATTGTAAATAAAGTGTCTTGATGATCAAGTCATAATTTTTTACTACATTATAATTTCCTATTGTAAGGTTTCTATTCGCTGTCGTTCTGTGCCTTCGAGGGTCTATTGTTTCTATGACAACACAATTTTTCTTTCACAACAATCACAAATCAAAAATAACAAAATCGTGCTTAACTAACGAGAATTAGATGTTCATGTGTAGACGCTTGGTCTCTGAATTGATTATCCCTTCATTCTGGGTCAGTTTTGTAAATTTCTAGGCGTGGCATGTCAACAACACGCGCTCAAGCGCGCGAGTGCCTCATTTCATAACACGTCTAAAACAAAAGCGCCTACCTCTTGGGCTACTTGTTGATTATTCTGATTATTCTGAACGGAAACATAATGGAAAGCAAAAGAAGTCTGCGGAGAGCACTCTCAAAGTTCCAGTTCGTGAATTAAACATGCCAGGACAAAACGGATCTGATTGTAGCAAAATTCCTCACTAAGTGAATCACGTATTGTGCGCAGCCTGTTGTCTTCATTCGATAGAATGGTGACTTTGATGTGCTGAAAAGCATCGGCTGTTAAGGCAAGAAAACTTGCTAGTTGCTCATGGTCAATCTTCCTGCCAGCTGCAAGGCAATCGATGGCGTACACCTCCGCAGTTGCTTTAGCGATGCCCATTTCCGAGGCCACTTGAGTCAAACTCTTCCCCAGTGCGAATTCTTCAGCGATGCGAAGTTTATTATTTGACAGTTGGTTCTTTCCATACAGCTGAATAAGACGCTTTTTCTGTAAATAAAAAGATAAACGAAAGAAAGATAAGTCTTGGTGATTTTTTGCTAGGTATAATGTCGAGCCGAAAAATAACACTTACGTTGCAGTCATGCTTCATCCGCTTCAAGTGGAAGGCTTTATGATCACAATCGGAGGACGTGTGTGATTGGCATGGTCGCTTTCTTGAACAAAAAAAGCAGACAGTTAGACGTAAAGTTTGCCTTCTCCAAATAAATACAGACTCAGGAATTCAAACTCACCTCTGATCCATTACTCAATTGAAAATTGTAGAGTAAAAAAGCAGCGCTGCAAACAAACTATTGTGAATTCACTACGTCAAGGGCCAAGTGAAAATAGATCGGGTCCAGAAAAAGTTCCGATGCATTGATCTGGACCGCAAACGGAAGTGTAACATCCAATAAAAAGGTGATAGGATTTTGAGCCGTGTAACTAGCATAATTCCCTTCATTGTTTATTGTACTCTTTGTCCTTTCGATGAGCAACGAGCATTTAGTACGATTCGAGAATGTTACCATTGGCGGATTACTTCTTTTGGGAGCTGGTTTTTGAGTTTCTAGGGCCACAAGATCTGATAGCCGTCTCTGGATTGTGCTATTCTTGGTGGAGATTTGTGTTTTCTGGCAATCGCTCGATACGGCAAGCTCTACTAAGTTGTGATGTTCTGGATATGAGCAACTCTGGCAAGTTATACCAGAAAGTCCCACTTTGGCTTTTTAGAGGAATTCAAAAGCTCAGTCTTGCGGGCACAACAGTAAGTTCGAAGAATTTCCCAAGACTAGCGACGGAAGCACAGAAGCTAAGAACATTAGACATCGAAAACTGCAGGAATATTTCGGAGGAGGCAATACTCAATGCGAAATATAAACTGCAAAGTTTGCGAAGTGTGAACATCTCTGACAACAGTCAATTTGGTGTCCTGACCACAGCGTGTCTATTGTCCTACGAGTCCGTTATAGACATTTGTTGCCGGGGGAAGAAACTCAGTGACAAAGAACTGCTATTTCTTTCAAAGACGTTTCCTAGTTTGCCAGGGATTGGCTTACGATTAGATGGAATCAGCAAAGACTATTTTTGGGATTTCTCGCACTTTTCACAAACATGCAAATTCCGAAGTTCAGAAGCAAAACCGACGATTGCATTTTTCGCTGCTGTCAATCATCTTAACGGACCTCTTGGGAAACAAAACTCTACTTCACGGGTTCAAAAGGTCATGGTTTGTGATTTGTGGATTTCGATCCGTTTTGTGTTTCTCTGTTTCAAGGTTTGTTGCTTTTGATCGTAATTATGATTGACGGCAGCGATAAACACAATTGTGAAGGTGGCTTTTGAACTTTAGAGTTCGCATGTTTGTGAAAAGCGCAGTAAAGTCTCCGTGCAGTCACTGAGGCCCCTGGATCAGGCGGGATCAATGGGCAGTTACCTGTCTGTTTTAGTATACTTCTGGTTTTCATATAATACAATATTTCTGTCTAGTGTAAATCAGCTCATTATACTCGTAGAACGACAACAATTTATGGAATTTCCAGTTACGTCACGTTATACTGTCACGCTATATTTTGGGGCACAGAGGGATTCGGGGAAGGGTACGTGGAAATAATGCAAATTGTTTCCTGCTTAGAATTATTAATGACTAACTTGTCTATTTTTATTCATAGTGGTGGAATTTAAAAGTTATTATACAGCCCCCACTTAAAAATGGTACTCTTTTTTTGGGGTTACGAAAGTCTTTCAAAAGGGTACAATGTTTTGATGAGTGTATTTCAGTCTCACATGAGGTTCTGTCGCATGCAATGGTTGCCGACAAGGTTATATGGTAGCCTGAGCGTGTATAGCCGCCCCTCCCCCCAGAAAAAATAGCCCCTTGGCAGCCCAGTTAAAAATCGCCTTTCGGCGATTCTTGTTTTTAATGAAAGAGCTGGGAGGAGGTTTTAACTAAATTTAGGTAATGAATTAAACCACATTCCTACCAACTTCCTTTAAAGGAAAATGAATTACAGGTGTATTTGAAAATTGACCATTTTCCCCCAAAAATTCATACTCTAAAATCCTTTGCTCCCATCTTCAAAGCAGCACTGACAAATGCGTAATTTTATTAGGACTAAAATTAATACTGAATTGGTTAACGTAAATACTTTTGAAAATTATGAAATACTACTAATTTATTTGTAAATATCTAAATGTAAAAAATGAGTCTAACCCTCTTGGTCAATTGAGCCACGAAATAGAAAGAATTTCTCGGAGTTTTCCGAGGTTAGGGTCAGAGTTCGCCTACTTTTTAGTTAGGGGACACAACAGCGAAAAGCCCTCCGAATGTGGAAGATGAATATTTGAACAAATGTAACTCCATTATCTACTTTTATACCCTTCACCATGTCTTTTGTTTTCTTGAAGTGTTTGTTCATATTCTATGTTTGTTCTCATAGAAATCACGCAGAGTTTTGCTACCGAGTCCAACATTTATTCACTAAAGCACTGAAAAAATAATGTGCAAAGCGTTCGTTTTAAAGACAGTGCTGACAAACTGCAATTTCGTTGATTTTATAGTTGTTTTTGCTGTTCACTCACTGGTGTTTGTTTCACTATAAAGTTACAATTATCGTTTTCAGTTGCCACGATGTACCACCATGTCGTGTGTATCCTTTAGTCTTTTCGGAGAATAAACCGAGCGCTTCACTTGAAGCGAGCCGCATACAAGGGTTGTGTGTTTTCTTGTTGGGTTAAACTGAGATGTAGAAGAGAGAGGTAATGTCATGAAACATATTAATCATTGTGAAAAATGTGTATAAAGAGTTTAGTTTATCATTAATTCGTTACTCAATTGTCACTTTATATTGATTATACACTGCAAGTCTTCTCAACTTATAATGTCGGACTGAAGGAATAAGAAATATATACTATTAATAAATATAAACATACTATTAATTCGTTTAGATCCAAAAGAGAAATAAATGTGTCTGTGGATCAAGTTGCTGTTAGAGGTGATGCGTTGAGGTATTATTTTTCCTTGTCTTACAATAACAATGTTTTGGATCAAAACTCATTAAAGGCCCATGTTCACCCTAGATGCATTGCGTGCCCTGTACTCCAGAAAAAAAAACATTTCGCGTAGTTGAAAATCGCTGCCTTCATTGTGTAGAGTCAATCTTTGCTAATCTTCCACAGTTCGCTAAATCTGATTTAAAGGAAAGTCTAAACAGGTTCTTTTGGTATTTTTCTTTACATCTTTGTGGATATTTTGGTCTGATATCGAGCCTTTTTGTTTCCGTGAGTCTTCCTTTCACTGCAGTACTTTTGATGGCAGTGCCATCAAAACGTACGTTTGGAAGACCGCGTCGACAGGGGTTGCCGAAGTACATTCCTCTCCGTGAATCCGTTTTTTTTTAAATCTCTGGAGAGATGGGAAAGAAGCTCTTGGCTGCAAATTCTACAGACAGCGTGTTTGCCTAGTTCCTTCTACATCAACTGTTGATGTTCAATTGTAAACAAAGGTCCCGTTTCAATCAGTTGAAAGCAAAACAAGCGAGTCAATCTAACATGAACAATGCTTTATTTAATTTAACCTATGAAGCGAGTGATATCGTAAACTTATCGTCTCGCGTATTGCTCTAAAGTAGTGAGAACTATTATTAAAAAACCAGTCCTTAGCCAAACCTAAAGGAACTGTATCACAGTGATTACAGCGACAAAACTGTACGCACTGCTGATTCGACGCTTTGTAAACAATTTCTCGCTTATTCTTTCGAGAATACATACCTAAGCTTCCTAAGAATTAACACAAAATAAAAGATTGAAGAATCAAAACATTTCACAGTCGAATCGGGCTTCAGGAAAATCTCACCTGGTGCTTAGACGTTTCGTAATTATATGACCTTTACTGTGTTCATCGGACTCAACAACGCATCCATACGCATTCACTACCAGTTTAAATTTTGAACTGCTTTCTCTGGTGACATTTAACGAAGTCGGCGATATATCTTCCTCCATTTGGAAAAGAATTAAAGTCTTACAGGCCTCTTTGATACTTTCTCTGTAAGCTTTGGTCAAGCGTGAAAAAAGCTGGTCTCCCTCAGAGTCGTTTCTATGTCGTCAACGCAACGCTCCACAAAAATGGAAGCCAATCAAAACACCGCGTATAGTTTCAAAACAAAAACACAAGCGCGCAAAGTCGTTTGGGTGAACATGGGCCTTTAATGATGATTATGTATTCTTTTAGACAATATTGCATCTTGTCAGAGATGCAGGTGTGAATATGAGAGCCCAAGTAATTGAACTAAATCTGCTAACAAATCATGCTTCCTAAGAAGTTTTTTGTGTAACTAATTGTAATAGACATTTCCCCAAGAATTGGAAGAGCAGTTTTAAGTGATGTGAATGTCACACAATATGAAAGCAGCTGCATCTAGATAGGTGAATCTAGATAGTTTTACCTTCCCAAAAGATGGTCAAGGAAGCGAATCCATCACAATGACCCATGACGAGGCTATAAAGAATCACCACCAAGGTAGATCCGCCTGTCCAGCACCAGCATACAGGGATATGTGTTTTCATGGTTGAAAATGTATGTTGATGAACCGAATCCAATACCAGAAGCTTTGCCTCAAAAGCCAAAGCCTGAATCCAAGTTCACAGATCCTTTCTGGTATGCGAACCAGCCACTTGGTGTCAACAGACTATCTAAAATGATAAAAGAACTTTCTTTGGGTTCCACGCTATCTAAGACATACACTAATCACCGCGTACGTTTCCGGCTTCCCTATGCGATGAATTGCATAGCAGTAGTAAACCTTTATTTAACTAGGGTAATCCCTTCCGAATACTTAAAAGTATATCTGTTATCAATAGGAGCCCTAAGGAGCCCCTAGCATGGAACTTTATGTTTGATGGTACTCCAAGCTCTGCTAAATCATTCTTTACAGTTTCCACATAATCTTCAGTCATTGCCTCTGGGTCTTAAGGATATCATAGAAACACAAGTTCTCACGTCTACGATAAACCTCCTGTTTCACTAGTTGTTGTTAAGACCACTTAAACCTCCATTTCTAGATTCAAATTCTCCTTTTCTGTATTGTCTAAACATGCTTGAAAAAACTAGTTTTTCTTTTTCAACAACTTGACCTCTTCCCATAGAGCACTTAAAAGTCTGTTGTTTCTTTTAAATCCTCTTTAATTACTTGACTTTGCTTTTAAGTTTGTCTCTCAAAGCTTCTATTTCCTTGTCAGTTGTAGTGAAACCGTTTTCTATTCTTTCCTCAATGCTTGACAATTTTTCTAAACTCTTCGAGTCATCATCTGCAACCAAAGAACTACAATCTTGGACAAGAATGTTAAGAAAAATGTATGTTGTGTGTTTAATTTTAGAATACTTCCCTCTAAAGCCCGGTTCACTCAAGATACTCCCCCCTCCCGCCCCAAAAAACAATGTTGAAGTGCGGCCCGAACATTTTTGCCACCTACTAAACAACATCGACCGGGGAGGAGTGGGTCACCATGGTACCAAAATCGCAGGGTGGGTGTCCTGTGTGTAAGAAAGAGCAAAATTCTTAACAGTTTTTGTCCAAAATTGTCTTTAATACATTTTGGCGGATAATCCAAAAAGACCGTTGGAAGGGAAACTATTCTCACATTAAATTATTGTATTTGCCCAAGTGATTTGACGCCATTGTTCAGGACGACCAATTACCACTAATTTTGGCAAATAATCGGGAAAGTTATTGTTACGTCATTGGGGGGTTACCTATAAGATCAACAAACATGGTTTTCCACGGCGTCAAAGACAGTAGTTTAAAGGCATATATACTCTATGCATTGAAAGATAAGTAGCATAGACCTCGGGAATTATCAGAAAAGCTTGGAGTTTCATTACCAACAATCTTTAAAATTAAGGACCGTTTTAAAGACGAAAAAGATGAGAGCGAGTCCTGGATGACCTCTTATGATCGATACCAGAATGGAAAGATTACTAACCCAACAGGTGAAAATCCTTCGTCATGAAAACCCAAACTTCACTTGAGGTAAACTGGTTGAGGCGTGCGGATTGCATACAGGTCAAGTAAGCAATAGAACAGTGCATCGTGTTTTGAACAAGTATGGATTTGGATACAGAGGCGTAAAAAGGTGGTTCTTTCCTCAAATGATATTTTATGCAGCTATCGCTCTGCTAAAACGATTCGCAAAGAAAGATCGAGAAACGTGTGGACTTCCAAAGTAAACTTTTACTTAGACGGAGTGAGTTTTTATGACAAAAGAAACCCTGAAGGCCAGGCAAAAGCCCCACAAGGCCGAATATGGAAGACAAAGAAGGAAGGTCTGGCTGAGGGATGCACGGCGAAGGGGAAGAAAGAGGGCAGTGGTGGAAGAGTTCTTAAGCTTTTTGTGGCTATTAGGTACAACAAAGGGGTTATAGCTTGCCATCCATAAGAAAAGCTAGATGGACAGTTTTTTTGATCCGAGCCAGAACGCTGCGGGAGTGAAGAAGGCTTTAAGAAAACTTATGGCAGAATTGTTATCCACCCTTCTCAGAAGTCCAGATTTCATTCAGTAAGAAGCGACCTGAGCCAACATGCTTTGAATCAAAATATTACTCGTGAAAGCTACGATGCATTTCTAAGCCATGTAATAACTACCTTTTTGAACTGACCTGCCGAATTGATTGATAATATTCTTGACTCGATGAATGGGTGTATAGATTTAATCATTAAAAAGAAAGGGAACAGAATAAAGAACGAAGCAGTTGTGAGCAGAAATGCCTACAATGGTTCACAATCACTACTTGTAAACAGAAGATAAAAGGAATTACAGTCGTCTACAGTACAAAGCTGACGTCAATTCCGTTTGTCTACAACGTTACTTCCGGTTTGTAAACCGTGTACTTTGGTGTTCATTTTGAGAGCGATTCTTAGGCTAAAACATTCTGTCAACCAAGGGAATTAAGTGTCCTGGATATAGTACATAATAATCTAGACAAACAGAGCACATTGTTCTTAAAATGGCGATTTCCAAATGGCTTACAACGATTTACAAGCGGTCTTTGAGGAATAATTGAGTGACAGTCTCATATTTCACTTTTTTAGATGTAAACCGTTGTATAGGACATAAAATGTGCTGTTCTTTTCATTCTGACAAGAATGGTAAGTTCTTGTTACCTGTTGAAAATAGTGAAATATATAGCAATAAATCTTTTCCAAGAACAGAAAATGCTCAGATTGTTGTAAACCGTTGTGCGACATGACGGCGCCCAATTATTTTTAGAAACCGCAAGTCAATAGACAGACCGCACTTGGTTCACTGGCAACTGTAGCCATGTTTCACTGGCAGAACAATCCGTGTCAGTGTCGTTCTGTTTCCGACGTATAGTAATAGCATATCGAGTCCATAACAGTTTCTAAAGAGCAATGAACATTATAATTCTGTGACCATGACAACTATGCCTTGTTCTCACTGTAACGTCACTCTTGTACGCTCACTCTGCCCCGGAGCATTTACAACCCTGAGAGCGGGCCAAATAGAAACTAACATTCATTTCTGCTTTGTGCGGCATCTCCCGCTAAAGACGAATTGTTTAAGCACCTTGTTACAACAATGCAGCACCGTAAAGTATGCTAGTTTGTCCGAAACGTTGCCATGAGATGACCTGATAGCCCGAACCCTGGATTTTGAGGTGGATCGCCGAGAAATGGCCGGTAAGTCGTGTCGCCTTTTTGTTGACAGGGATGGGTCTATTCCTTCCATCACACCCTTTTTGCTTGGCTTGTAGTGGTTTTCCCCGATCTCGAGTTTCGTCGACACGTCCTTTGACACACCTACCTTTGCCTTTATCCTTGTCGATGTCCATTAAATTGGGCGGCACGTTTTTGGGTACCAATTTGTTCCCGTTAATTTTTTTATTTTCATTGACCACCCTCGAGGAAAAACCTGTTTGTCACATATCTCAAAGTTCCGTTGCAACCATTGTGAGGGGATGCTGGACAGACACACCTTAGACGATTTGATTTATGGGAGTGGTGAATGTTTATTGACCGAAGATGAAGTGGTGGCCTATGTTCGCAGAGCAGACCCGAAGTATCAGGGATGGGATGATTGGCCCCTGCGAATGACTTATCGTATTAATTCGTTTCTCAGGGCCAATGGTTCCAATCCTGAGCTAACCTGCGATCAGGCTTTTTTTTTTTCCAAGGGCGGACGAGGCGAGATTATTTAACATGCCGCCAGCCACCCCCTAATTTAAATAAACAAAAGTCAGCTCTACAATCAGCATTTACAGGAAGTCAGCCGCTCCACATACATTGGCGGGAATCTCATTTCAATGAGGCGGAAAAAACGACTGCCTGCACAAGGGAGAAGTAGCCTGAGATCATGCCCTCTCCCTATTATCCCTCTCCACTGTATGTCTCTCACGGGAAGAGAAAAGAAAATTACACGCCGATGTTCAGATGCCGCTCGCTAAAAAAAGTAACAAATGTTATCTTTGTGATGAAATTCTACTAGCTGGGGCTCTGCCGTTATGTAAGGCCACAAGAAATCGAGAGCTAACGGGAAAAAAATCGTCCACTACTGGCAGTATCGTGTTGTTGTACTTACTCAGAAGCATTGGGATAGGTATTTGTAATGCAGCAAGCGAAGAACCCAGATCAGCTTGCAAAAAAAGTGCAAGAAAAATTTTCAATTGCTGCACAATGTTCCATGACCTTGAAAATGCTGTCAAAGCCAGGATCGACGAGGGCAATTCGGAGTCTACGGAAGGAGGAATTAAGAAGCTCAGTGGAAATTCCCCCAGCGTATCGACACGGAACTCCAAGAAAATAAAGGATATTCCACAACAAGTACAAGAGCCAAGAGAACCTAAAGGTTGGTCAAGGACATCCTTATTTCAGATCAAAGCCGATTGGACTGAGCGTTAAAATCTTGAAGGTGCTATAGCGAATTTCATGTGTTTACCGGTAACAACAACAAAGGACGAAACAGCATCCAGGCCGGTCGTGAAGGTAAGTGGTTCTTTTTCCAGATAGTTAAATTCTAAATTAAGCTTAATAGCTGCAGCTAATTGCAATTAGCGTTTCTTTCAATGGACGCAATAATTTAATTTCTTTCCTTCTGATACAAGTAAAGAAATATTCAATGAAGAGAAGCTTTACAAATTTGAACTGATATTGACAACTGTTTACCAATATATAGATAAGCTCTTACTAACAGTTGCCAGGACGTGTTCTAATTATTTTTCTTTATTAATTTTTGTCTTTATCTTCATCTTTCAGATATTTATGGCATATTCCAGTGGTCGGGTGATAGAACACAAGTGTACAGGTGACGAAGAGCTTCTTGAAAAAAACTTAGAAATCAAAAACTACAAAGCCTCCGCAGTTGGCGTCTTTAAATTTCCTCCACTGCACGATAAAGTGTCAGAAGAGATTGGAAAAGAAATAAAGAGAGAACTAAAGAACTACTCCAAAGATCTGACGAACATGGGGAGCAAAATAATTTTACAAAATTTTACAGAAAATTAAATAATAATTACAATAATAATAATAATATAACATTTATAAAGCGCAAATTCCCGATGGTCCAAAAACACTTTACATAATAAAAATTAAATACAATGAAACCTCCATTAAGCGGACACCTTCGGAACCTTCCCAAATGTCTGCTTGATAGAGGTTGTAAAACTTGCGCAATGTTTCTTAACCATCAACATTCAACGGTTACTCTGTACTGTGATAAAGTTGCATCTTGTTAAAGAAGCTATGCAGAGTTCAAGTTCACTACCTTTTATTACCAACTTGAATTTGTTTGTAAATGGAAAAACATTAACTGGCTTCAGCATACATTTTATGGACATAATCCAATACTACTATTGTCAATTCAGTCCAGTGTCTGCTTAAAACTCATTAAGGACTTTAAGATCTGAGACGCGGCGGCTATAAGACGCGAACGGAAGTAAATTTTCAAAGAGGAGACATGTTGCGCATGCTCACGCCGTCATCCTGGTGTCACCACGTCGCATCGAGAACATGGGTTTTGCGAGTTTGACGTTCTGTACAAAACAGGAGTATATTTGTTCCCGTGCTTAAATTAAATGATATATTCCTCTCAACATGTAAAATCAGCACTCTAGGATCACTGGACGTAATTTTTGGCGACATTTTAGATCGCAGAGATGAAACGATTTTGATTATTTCTTTCAGGTGTACGAAGCTTATAAAATGGCAGTGCCTTCGACTTCGAGCGAGGCTTGCAAGTAAGTCACGAGCTAAAACTGCAAATAGTGAATACAGGAGTCTTCTGCATACTCTTCTCGTCTCTTGTACCGACCGTTGCAATTCTCAATTTATTGCGTTCATCTGCCACTAAAAGCCAATTTTAAGCCTGTATTATTTAATTTTACTAAACTGCGTGTGTTTTTATGCTTCCCTTTAGTTCAGTAATGTTTTTGACACCTGATGATAAAGGCATTCGATGCAGAGAAGTCGGCAATGTAAATCCCTACACAACTAAGACAGGGTCAACACAGAGAACATAACATAACATAATTTATATAGCGCTAACTCCACTAATTGACCAAAGCGCTTTACAATTCATAATATTAAAATAATTAAAAAGATCCCACTGGTAATAACATATGAATAACTGAGCAGTATGTGGGAAAAAATAGCAGAGACCTTGAACAAATGCACTGTGCCGAAATTCGGGGTTGATATAAAGCAATCAGTCCGAGACCACGTGGGAATCCTTGTTTACAAGCATAAGAAGAAACTTCTAGCGAAGGAAAAAGCAACTGTGATAACTCCCAATGAGCCAACGGAACTGGAAAACATATTGGATATGATCATCGCATTGGAGGAACAAACTAGCAAAAAACTTCAATACGATCGGGCTAAAGCGGAAGATGTTAGACTAAAAGCGATGGAGAAGGTGTCAGAGACGAAGAAAAGAGGTTCTTCAGTGGGTGAAAGCGATGACAAACCGAAGCGTCAACGAAGAAGCGGTGATGCTATCAAATACTTAGCTGAAAGAGCTCAAGTACGTGATCAACTGAAAGAGGAAGACCTATTTAAAAGATGAAGGGAGATCAGCAAACTCTCGAGAGAGAAAAAATGGAGGTTTCGAGTAAACATCAAATTCATATGCAAAAGCAACAAGCAGATATGCTAAAACTTATGCAACAGCAACAAAGCCAACAGCAGTTACTCAACTCTTAAATGATGATGATGATGCAGCTGCAACAGCAGCAAAGGCTTTGATGGTGTTATTGGAAAAAATAATAAGTAAGTAGTTATTCAGTGTCTACAAAGAAACAGTTTCATATTCAATTGTTGTTGTGTTGTTAATTAGTTGAACTTGAAGTTTTGCTTCACATTAACAGTCTCTTTTGAGTAATGTTATTCTAGGCCATTTATTTCCTTCAGTGTTAAAGTTGCTACTACTGTTTTAATAACGTTACATATTTCTGGGAGACAGAAAAAACATATTTTAAAACCTTCTATCACACAAGCTCTCTCTACAGTTCTTCAGTTTATACATTATCCAACTTTTGTTTTGTTCTCAAGCTGTAAACCTAGAGTTAGCGAAAATAGTCTTGCAATGATGGAGGGTCAACACCAAAGTACTCAGCAGTTGTGTTGAAATAAAGGCAGGTTAAAGCGTTTCGTAGAATTGCACAGACTACATGCACCTTTACCAGCTTGACTTAAACCTATCCTCAAATTCTTTTTAAAATCTAGAAATTTCAAATACTTGATGTCTGCGAATACCCACTCCACAGATGCACGTACTGCACTCATTTTTTCGCTGAAAATTTCAATTTGTCTGGTTAAAACCCCAACTCGGGGGTGTAGACAAAACCTGGGCCTAGCCCATGGGCTAGCCCATGGGCTACCCTATGGGCTACCCTATGGGCCACCCCTAATTTAAAAATAAATTTAAAATTATAAATTTAAAATTATAAAATTATAACAAATAAAAAAAATAATAAGAGAAGAAAAAACAGTTGACTCCTTTTTCTACGCACGCGCTGTTCCAACGACGTTTTTTACCCGTCACGACCTCGAGGCACGAAAACGAGGCTTTAGAATCTATATGCAAATTGTTGTGCGTTGCGTGACAATAAAAGGGGGTGGTAGGCCTACACGACTTTTACCTCATGTCAAAATGCTGCTTATTCCAACAAAGTACAACTAAAGTTGCTCCTGCAAAAGCAACTAAGCACAAAGCCAACCCGGCAACTGATGAGGTTCGTGAGGAGAACCGAAACCATGGTCTTGCCTGATCACAAACTGTGGCAATAACAAAACAGTTTAAAGACTGTTAAGCTTATTCAAAGCTATTACCAAGGGAGGAACTACGCGCTCCAGTCAAAAGACTCACACTATCCTTAGAAAAACACTAAGCTGGAGTTTACTGAGTCACAATTCAATTCTCCATAGTAAGTTTATGTAGCTTCAGTTTAAGCTGCAGTTCACTCTTATAATTTTGGATCTGTAAGTCACTATCCGTGATAATTTAAAATTCTGCAAAGAAAACTGACGAGCTGGGCCCAGCGTGATACAGCATTGCAGAAAAACATTACGCTCACGGACTAAAGAAAATCGCTTAGATCAGATCCATAAGGAACTTTGGAGAAAATTGAAAACCTTATTCAGCCGAAATAAAAAAGCTTTACGCTTCAAAAGAGGTCAAAGAAAATGCGCTTGCATCAGAGGGCAAATCCTGCCGACCAGAAAACAATAACTACAGTCAATCGATATATATGTCATGACCTCTCAGTGTGAAACATGCGGCTAAAACCACATTTGCTCAGTAAAATGCAGAACCTTCCAGAGCATAATCTACCCAGCAGAGAAAAACAACTTTATTGGAATAAGCAGCATTTTGACATGAGGTAAAAGTCGTGTAGGCCTACCACCCCCTTTTGATAGCTGTAGTGTCAACTATTTCTAGCTAGTTAATACAATAATTATTACAAATATTAAGGCAAAGCTAGCGCGTTTGTTCTCGACTTCTCACATCACATTACACATCGATTGCACGTGGAACACAAATACGAACTCGGGAGTACGTTCATATATATAGCTCAGTTTACTCGTAATATAGTCCACTGCTCTTTAGATATGGGGAGTAAATTTGAGAAACTCGGATATGATGTCGTATTTAACCCGCCTGGGGACGGGAATTGCTTTTATTCTTCAGCTGCGACGGCCTTAAAGATTCCTTTGGAAATGCTGAAGAGTGTAGTCTTTGATCACCTCAAGGCTAATCAATACGATGTAAGTATTTATAGCTTACCTTCGTACGATAAAGATAAGTCTGTTTTGTTAAGTGACAGCTTTTTTACCAGCATCTAGCCTTGGAAATTGACAACCTGAATTACAACTGCCGATCGTACCGACGGTAGCTGACATGCAACCAAAGTGATATACTTGCTGGGCATATTTGTTGACACGGGCAATGCTACACACGTACGCGCTCAGCTTATGTTGTTAATGTTAATTTAGGAAGTTTTGGTTTAAGTCGTTTGACCACCCGCATGATTGTGCATGATTGTTGATGATAGTTTCCAACGCAAAACAATCATCAACAATCATGCACCGTTTGACCAGGCCTTAATGAAACTTGAGAAATTGGCGCTGGCGCGAGACGGCTGACGCGAGTCGCTGACGCAAGTCAGATACGATCACCTATCTTGTATTTTTTAAGGTTTTTTAAAGTTTTTAGAGTGACAAAAATCAAAATGATTTTCACTCAGTGGAAGTTAATTTTCTGATATTCAGAGAAAAAAATGTTCAAAGAAAGTCTTGAAAAGCGTGTGGAGATATTAAGTAAAAAAAAAGATATTTCGGAATAAAAGACAAAGGTGTCATTATGTCCTAAATGAGTGGACGCCCCGGGAAAATTTTTTCCGGCGAAATATGTTGTTCATGTTTCATGTTCATGTTGTCCGACAGCAGGATTTTGTGATCATTTGTGACTATTTGATTTTCTGAAAACATTATGGAATACAGACAAGCAAATGACGGCCAGATGTGCACTTTTTTAAGCTGCGGTCTTTGGCGAAACATTCGGCAAAATTAAACGCGTTCATAAGGCAAAATTTGGGTAGGGGTGTCAATTTTGAACTCGCTAGAACTTAACAGATATATTGGGGAGTGGTGAGAGTTTACCAGTATTATTTTTTTATCCAATGAAACGCGCTTTACGGTAATGTTGCGATGTTCATAAGTTAAAATTTGTGAAACGTGATTTTGTGTCCAAGTTCGCTACTCAAGAAAAAAACAAAGCAAGTTGATTTCACCACTCACTGATCTCTATTGTGTCATATCTGAAGCCGATTTTTTGATTTTTGATTTCAAGTTATTTGCTTTTAAAGGAAGAAAATTGTTCATGTTAGAAGCCTCATATCTTCCATTTGAAAGCCTGTTTAAAAATGTTGCGTCAGATATGACAATCTACAATACACCTAGAATTTTGAACTAAACTGTTCGGGGGCTGCGTGAGTGTCTGAGTGCCCATCAACGAGAGAGTTTGTTGAACTAAACGAAAGTATCTGATTTATTTATGCACTAAGCTTAAAAATTTTCAATTTTCATTTCAAGGATTCTGGAAATGACAAATTGGACTTCCTCTGTGAAGAGGATTTCCATGACAAGAAAAAACCACTCGACTGGAATGCTGCCCTTCAAAAGTTGAGAGGAGAATATGCCAATGACATGATAATAACAGCATTTGTTGAAGTTACCCATTACGAGGTCATTATAGTGACAGTACGCAAGGTAAGAAAGATTTTTGCTGTCACTAAAGGTGCATTATTATCTGCAGCCTGGCTGGCTGAGCAGATCTTTTTCTCATGGTATCCATGGATACAATGAGAAAACAGACATCAAACCTATAGTCAAACCTATACCTGTAGCTAGGCTATTCAACATAATCACACCAGTGGTACTTTTGAAGTAAAAAAGCAGTCAAAAATCCAGATGTGCAAAAGGGTGACCTTTTTTTCTCTTTTGAGTTCTTCTTTTAACTTCTTCTTAGGGTATGACCTTGTTCTTACCTTAATTTTGACCTTTGCAATATATGTTTCTTTTCTTTCTAAGGACACTAAAGAATGTGTTGAAAGCAAAGTGCCTAGAACTGGAGTAAAACTTGGTACTCTTTACTTTGGCCATGATGCAGATGCTGAGCACTATATGTCAATAAAGCCTAAACAGAAGGTAACTATATTACCCAAAATTGATTACTTTCAACTCGGTCCGTTGTGCCCTGTAAATTTTCCGCTCATCACTACAGTAGATGTTCTGGGTGAGGTGTAAGGGGTGGGGATGAAAATAAATAATACTTTATATGAACATAGGGTGGGGGCAATATTGGAAGAATATGAGACCAATTTTTGGCCCCTGATAACACACAGAAAAGATCAAGGCTAGCTTGCTAGCAAAATTAAATTAAACACTCTGGTGAATAATAATCTTATTTCAATTTTATAGGAAACTGAAACTTACGCCGATAAAACAAAGGTTCCATGTTCAGCGAAACCATGTGTCAAAGTAGACAGGAAGCCAGCAGAGAATGAAAGTATAAAAGACGAGAATGATGTACATGTGAAAAAAGAAAAGTGCCAGCAGGAAAAGGTTGGTTTATTCATGTATTAATATATTTGCGAATTAATGATAGAGTTTGGATCAACTTTCTCATTGACTTTACAGGATTAAAACTCTTTAAAACAGCTGCCAGAAAAATCTATTATTTCTTAAAGGTTACAATGTTTGTATAGTATGTTTGGATGAAGAATACAAAATCCGTGTGAAAATTTTAACCATAAATAACTATCTACCTACCCCACACCCCCAACCCCTCCCCCCTCACCCCCTATCCCCTTACCATCATCCCCACCCCTACCCCCATACCCTGTACCCTTCAGCCCTCACCCCTAACTTCACTCCCCACCCCTACCCTCTCCCACCCTTTACCCCTACCCCTAAGCCCCCCTACCCCTCTCCCTCACCCTCTACCCCTCACTCCACCCCTCCCCCTCAACCCCTGAAAAGTAAACGCAGTTACATTTTACCATTTTTCCTACAGAATGGTCTGTTTCATGAAGAACAAGACGTCATTTCCATTAGCTCTGATGAAGCAGAGGAGGAAATGCAGCCTGGCGAAAACACGTTACAAGAAAATATGGAAAAGAGTAAGAGTCAGGTGAGTCTTGTCAATCCAATTATTAAAGTGGTACTATGATCAAATTTTTCCTGTCTGATTTTCTAACGGCATCATTTAGCGTTAAATGCTGTTAACAGTTTTCAAGTACTGTATCTTTTTTAGATTTAAGAAATGCACAAAAATATGCAAATTAGGAACTGATGACGTCATCTACTGAATCGAAATTGATCTTTATTATATCAATGGAGCTATCTTCGTCAATTTTTGGCAGAAACAATTGAAACTTGGTGACACACATACTGATATAATAAAATCCAGTTACCATGGCAACTTACTCGTTTCCAGGCCCTATAGACCTGATTCCAATTTTTTGATGGTTTTTAGCTGAGAAAAATGAAGTCCAAAAAGAAGTCTACTGAATACAATGATATCCTTGCTTGATCAGGAAAATGAGGCATCACCTTGAAATACTAAAATGCAAGTCTTATTAAGGCCAGAAAAGCCCTAAAAAAGGGGGAGGCCTGGAACCCAGTTTGTCGCAATGGTAACATAATAACATCAATATTATTTACCCTCCACCCTTGTTCCCTTTTCACCCTTTTAATTGCATAGGATAACTGTTGTTAATTTTATTCTTCACTTTTCCTGTATCAGGACTTTGAAACGAGTGGTTCCGAAGGAGAGGAGTTACCACCAACACCAGGGTTCGGACACTGCCCACGTGCTGAGGTATAACATTTTGGTTTATAATAGCCGCCAGAGTGTGGTTATGATCGCATGTAATGTGTAAAAATAAAGATGTGTAGACTGTGCTCCGGGCTTTGCAGAGTTTTACGTTGAATTCCTTTTTGGAGCATTTTTTTTATTATAATGTCAAACATTTATTTACGCCGCTTTGCATGCCCCATGTGCACATACTGCAACAATATATTGCATTCTCTTTTCAGTTTTACATTACTTCTCTCACGATCTCTATATTTTAGAAAAGAACCAAAGTCTTTGAATCATGGGAGGAAGAGGAGTATTGTCCCGGTCAACCTGTGCTTCCTACAGGATCTTACAAGTATTCAAAGGTACGAGAACGTTGTTTTTCCACTATTGCGGAAAATACGAGCTACCGCTACACTGTAGTGTTCTGTTTTGACCAATTTAGAACAGACTTCTGAAGGTTACCGAAGTATTCTCGAAGAATTCCTATGGGCTACCCTATGCATGGGCCACCCCAAAATTTGAAAATTAATAAAAAATAAATCAGGCAAAAAATGTCAGGCCCATCAGAAGTTTATAACACTAGAAGTCTTCGTCTACGTAATGGGGTTGCAAAAACACTTCACAGAAATAATGCAGCGTTTTGTTAATGGCTAATCTTATCTATTTCAGCTTGCATCGCCTGTTAGAATCTGCATCGATAGATCACCGTCTAAAACATCTGCCAAAAGTAGAAAAACGAAGAAAATGAAACGAAAGTCAAACAAGAGTAAATCAGAGGCACAACCAACACAGGTGGAGCATTGCAGTTTATTAAGTGGGGAATGTGACATTGAAGACAGTGACAGTGTAGACTCGGAAGATAGTGATACTGCAGAGGCTTCTTCCGTGGAAGAACTGTAAGTATTACTGTAGTTTTTGTAGGGCAGTTCAGCTACTCCGTCAGGTTTCAACTTCTTGCCAGTTATGGGATCGTGTGGGGGCGCACGTGCGTTTCGTATTACGTTTCGTGCGCCCCCAAACGATCCCACAACTCAGCGCGCGTCTACTCTCGCCCCAATCTTCGACTCCTTTTGCAAGTGGGCTATTGTCATGTGATGCTGGTCAGTGGATGCCTTGTTTGACTGACGTCATTGTCAATTAAACAAGGACTCCGCTGACCAGTTTCGGATGACCATATCGCGGGCTCGATCCTTAATTTACTTATAGCGGCATTTTTCTGTCAGGGCTCAAACGTCTGTAAGCGAAGAAGAGAACACAGAAGAGAACAGGTAAGCATTAGTATGTCTGTTTAGATACCAGTACTGAAAACAAAGTTACTTTCACAAACAAAACAACAATCAGAATCAGGCAAGTTGTGAAATGCATGCAGTTTTAAAACTTCGGACTGTTTCGGTAAGACGCATGGCAAATATCAAACTTTTCATGCTAGAATTGTGTAGATTTGTTATGTCCAATTTACTTGATTCTGGAAATAGCTATTGCCAATAGGGTTACATTATTTTGTTTCATTCCACAGGAACAAAAGTGAATTATCCAAAGCCCAGATCATCAAGTATTACTTTAACAGACAATCTTTACCGTGTCTGCCGACTAGTCTTCTCGATAAATCTTCCTCTAATAACTCAGTCGTGGCTCTACTTCTCAACGCTGAACAGTGTTACAAAGAGTTTATAGCGACGTCAAATCCTGTTCGAGTCAAGCACAACGTTAGATTTTTAATAAATCTTGACGAACTTAACGACTGTGAAGACTTACTCTCTGACGATCTTGGCTCCTGGAATCAAACAAAGACAAAGAAGAAATGGTACGAAACGAGATGTGATATAAACGGCAAAGTTCAGAAAGTAGTTAAAGTGGGTGACAACTCCCCTGATGCATTTGTAGTGTGCCGCCGTCCATTTGTCAATGCGAGTGACAGGTCTCTGCACAAGACGATAGTTGACATTACCCATCCAGATGGAAAGCACCACAACATCGTTTTCGTAAAATATGAATTCGTTAATGCTCCAGAGCATGAAGTGAAAGTTAAGCACCATGGCAACGCGAAATCGTGCAGTATCCCTTATCTAAGAACCTATAAGAGCACGCGTAAGACACTAGAAAAAAATGCAAACCAAAAAGGTAAAGGCTTAAAGAGAGCTATTCACGAAGTAGAAATGGAAGTGGGAGACATAGCCAACTGTAATTCCGTTGGGGCTTTGCCAAGGAATGAACGTCAGGCAAAATATCTGAAAGAAAAAAACAGTAAAGGGCGTATTGCCGATCCAATTTTCGAGATCACGGAAAAGATGAAAACCGAAGATAAGAAATTTACCAGAGGATACAGCCTGGACGATGAGTCGCCTAAAGTTATCCTGTTTATGGATGAACAGGTTGAAGACATTGTAAACTTCTGCTGTAATGAGGTCCACGGGCACACCTCTTTGCTGTACGTAGACGTGACGTTTCAACTGGGACCTTTCTTTGTTTTGGTGACAACCTACCGAAACACGACACTTTTCACGAAACGCAGTAATCCACCAACGTGTCCAGTAATGCTTGGTCCGGTAATGCTGTGTATGTTGAAAGACAAGGCTACCTACCTGACTTTGTTTCAAAAAATCTCCGCCCAAGTACCAGGTTTGCAAGTAAACCTTAAGGGGTATTGCACTGATTCAGAGGAAGCGCTGCGTCAAGCACTAGCCCAGGTGTTTCCCAACTCCGCATCATTGCTTTGCAAAGTACACGCACAGAAAAACATTGAGGAAAAATGTCGGAAACTTCGGTTTTCCCAGTCGCTGACGAATGAGATAGTTCATGACATTTTTGGCAGTGGGGGTCTAGTATACGCCGACTCCTACGAGGAGTACAACCAAAAGTTAAACTCGTTGACCGAAAAATGGGACCGCAAGGAATTCAAGGACTCACCGGAGGAACTCGCGTTTTCCAAATATTTCAGACGCTACAAGGCAGAGGAGATTTGGAACCACGTTACAGCGAAAGCATCAAAAAATGCGGGTTTTGAGGACGAAGTACAAGCCAACAACATTTCAGAGTCAGCAAATGCTTTTCTCAAACGATGGCAAGACTTCCAAGCCACAGACATGGCCAGTTTTATCGAGGATTGTAGGGGCCTCATCACCAAACAGCGACGTGATGTTCAACGGGCATTGCTGGGGCTTTCAAGCCCGTATATACTGAGGCCTGAGTACCAAGGCTCCGTAAAAGGAACTGATACCTTTTTTGACCAACAACCTGGTGATCGCGATAACGCCACTAACAATTTAAAAGCCTATGTTGATGCAGAAAATTTCAAGAAAGTTTACGGCCATCGACCTGCTCCGCCAAAATCTCAACTGAATCGTGAAGATGCTGCAATTAACTTAAATGCTCTGTCAGATTTGTTCACAGAAAAAGATCTGCGGCTGCTTGGCGAGAAGGCGCAGAGGCTTTGTCGAGAGAAAAACATCCGTGCTGGGTTTGAAAAAAACTGTTTTCTCGTGAAAAGTGAGTCTCAGCAAACGCCCCACATGGTGAAAAGACTTGCAGACAACGGATATGTTTGCGATAAGCAGTGTTTGGGCTTCAAGTCGCGAAAAATTTGTGCCCACACTGTCGCAGTTGCTGCTCACAACAGGAACGTTACGGGCTATGTAAAATGGTATCAACAACAAGAAAAGAAGGACAACTTGACTGCACTGACAACGTTTGCGGTTAACAAAAGTGCGGGTGCCAAAAAGCCAGCAAGAATGCGCCGTAATAAGTCGCCGGACGTTATGACTCAGTCAAGCCAGTTAGGACGGAACACACAAACAAAGACGCTTGGAGATCTAATGGCAAGTGGTGATCGATCGGCATCAAGATATACCGCTGAGACATCTTCTAATCAACCGCTTAGAATAACATTTAGAAGAAGCAAGCCTCCGAAGCCAGCAGTACAACCCACAATGAACACCCCTTTTGAACTAATTGGACTCACCACACGAATTAAAAAATGTGCAGCAGGATGCAAGGGCAACATCAGAGATGGGCCAGACAATTTCTCTAGGGGGGACATCGACAACAAATTTTGCATTCGCCACCAAGAGCACGACCTTGTGTGGATCGAGAGCCAACAGAAGTACAAAAAAACATTTGAGAACAAACACTTCCATTTATATGGAAATTGCATTCGGGCAAGAAATCCACACTTTGACCCCAGTCAAGTGAACATTCTGAGTTCCCTAGATAGCGGCGACATAGAAATTTTAAAAGAAAGACTCAACTAGTTTTGTTTCATGTCAAATAAATATACAACTAGGTAACAATCTCTGTGTAACAATCTCTTCAGTTTTCGCAGTTTCTTTATCATTACCTAGGAGATCACGTGATCCGGTCAACATTCTGTTTTATTGGTATTGTACATAACGTTTGTGTTTTACAATTTATTTAAAAAAATGAGAATTTGTGTTTACCATTAGTCTCTTCATGGACTGGTAAAAAAGTATAGGGGGTGGGGTCGGCTGGAGCAAAAAAAAGGCAGTTCAGCAATTTTTGAGCCTTGGCAAAGGGGTGGGTCATTTCTTCTTTGAGCCCCTAGAGGGGGTGGGTCATGATGGTTTTCTGACTGAATAAAGCTCTTAGAAGGGTGGAATTGCTAGGTAGGGTAGATTTTTAGGGGGTGGGTCATGTATATACCTAATTGAAAAAAACGTTGTCGCTGTGAAAAGCATAAACCATAAACGACAACACCGAATTGGATTGGATTGTGGTTAGACGGTATCTGTCCGCTTGGCGCTCCTCCTTTTATCTTTGAAAACCTTAAGTGTTGATTCATGCAACGTGTCCAATTATCTTGTTCAGTTTGTCACGGACGACAATCATGTCATTCGATTTCCCACAAAAAATTGGGGTCCCATCGTTTTTTCAGTCGGCAAACTTTTCAGCCTAAGTGTTTATTTAAGCAAGCCCTTTTCAAATCCAACAATTCAAGACCGTTAATAGCCGATTCCCCCTATGGGATTCCCCCATAGGGAGAATCAGCTATTGAACCATTATTAACAAAGTAATGCTCACCTCAATTGCTTACGCGACGAACAAATAACGAGCCATTCTCAATACTAAATCACGTAGCAAACAAAGCGATTAAATCCTTACTGCCTAAAGCCTCGTGCGATCTCTTTTTTTTTTAATTTTTTTTATTTATTTTTTAAATTTTGGGGTAGCCCATAGGGTGGCCCATAGGGTAGCCCATGGGCTAGCCCATGGGCTAGCCCATGGGCCAGGCCCAGGTTTTGTCTACACCCCCAACTCGGAAAGGAGCTTGGAGGTGGATTCTAAGCGGGTAGGCTGGGTCACCATAAACACATTTCTCTGCCTGCTGGATAGAAAGCAAAATTTTTCAAATCGTCATACAGACCAGCAACTGCAAACATTCGTGCATCGTGCATCCTTCCCTCTTTGAAAAAGAGGAAAAAAGTTCTAAAATTAGAAACTTGTGCCTAACAACTTGAATTGGGTGCCAAGGTATGAACCTACCAACAGGATCATATAGATGGCCAATTAATCCATTTGGGAGAATAGACTGAAATTTAAGGGTATGAACCCTTTTATGTCCATTGTATACAATTCTTTGGTTTTCATCCGGTCTAGAAATCGGGCGCAGAGTTCCATCTATGAATCTAAAACAATTTTCCAGTGCTGGTCCTTTGTTACTAATGGCATCAGCATACTCATTCAGTGCAGCAGGATTTGACAGGTCGCGATTCCACTGTGTTATTTTGTGACCAAGAGTTGTGTACATCCAGTCTACAACCTCATTACTAATCATGCTAAGTTCTTGCACCGATTGTCCAAAAATAGGAATGATGTCGGAATACCAGCACGGGTAAGCAAACCTCTTCAGCATTATACACAGGCCTTCGGCTCCATCGCAAATTTTTCCATTGCGACTTCGGAACACAGGAGGTACTGTTAATGCGTCAACAAGCAGACGAATGTCCCTCTTTTCCACTCGGGAATCCGCCTTACATTCAGCTGGGTCTGTATTCGCGAGGGAAAACTTTTCATATGCCCAGTGAGGAAAAGGAAGATTTCTCGGCCTGTATGTATCGCCAAGCAGAACAAACTCTTCTTCATCTATGATTTCTTCTACTAGGCACAAACAAAGCATTTCTTGGACTTTCTTAAATGATGCCATGGCTATTTCGGCGAAAGAATTGCCAAAGAATCACACTGTTAAAGAGCGGTTTGCACCCGCATCATCTTCCATCGCGACTGAGATCTTAACTTTACTTTTCGCGTGCAAACGACGGCATTCTAGTTCCAGTCCTTTATCAGCCAATGCATTCTAGAAGTCGTCGCATCCCAGATCTTAAAGTCCCTATTGTCTCCGGACCCTATTTGATAATGGTGTCCTTGCCACGGGTACAATTTTAGAGATTGGACGTAGTTTCCCAGCCGTTCTTAAAAAAAGCAAACAGTAGGCTAAGAGTAAGAAGCGGGGGTGTATACGCTGGGTGACGGACCCTCCCTGCTTAGTTTTGCAGTGGGTTGACAATAAGGTCGTATCCTTGATAACAACTGTGGTCAAGGCAAATGATCATGTCCAGGTATCCTGGAGAACAAGGAATGCTAAAAGATGGACAGATATACTTGCTCGCCAGCCTCACATTTTTCAGACTTACAACCCGAAAATGAATGCTGTTGACAGGTCAGACAAGATCCTCTCCACATTTAACATCCAGCATAAGTGCCTGCGATTGTGGAAAACTATGTTTTTCCATCTCATAGACATAGCTGTAGTAAACATATATTTTGTTTTCAGAACATAAGGCTATATAAGAATCCAGGTGAGACCGAAATACAAGCTTGCTATTCACAATAGCTACTAGCTAATATTCCACTAGCTACTGGTTATAAAGAACAAGATGAAGATCGAGGAAGACAAGGAAGCTATAGGCGGGTTTCTCGGAAGAAATAAGAGCAGCAAACAAAAAATTCCACTAATAACACTCGCCTGAAGGTCAAAAGGAAAAGGATTTTCTGCTGCATTTCTATTCTTCGCCTCCTCGAGTCTTGTAAGAGCTTTACAAGTAAAAATTTACGCTGGGGTTTAAGGTGCAGCGCCATTTTTCTCACTGCTTACTGCTGTACTGACTACTGTGCGAACACTGCATTAAGTTCGACTCTGGCACGATGTCTGAATTTAAGTCGTCCTTCTGTTGAACCCAAGATTGATTAAGTTCGGCACGGTAGAAGCATGACGTATGAACAGGCTCTTAATTGCATAATAGAATAGAGGAACATTTCCATGGGCTACAATCTCATATTTCTATTTTAAGGAACCACCTTAAAGGAGAGATCGAAGGGGTTAAAAGCACCTTGACAGAGGTAGAGAAATCGCTTGAATCAGCATGGAATGTCATCGCAGACCTACAAGCAGAATCTAAGTCACGCAGACTTCAAGAAAACCTACTAAAGTAGTTTGAATATTGTAAAAAGTGAACTGGCTATGACTTCATCAAAGAATGCAAAGCTCGAAACCGAAATTACCGCCTTCAAAGTAAGATTTTTGAAGCAGCAGCAGCAGAAAGTAATTCCCCTTGAAAATTATTTTCTGTGGCAAGGCCTACGTTTCGTGAACATACCAGAAGAAAAAGGTGAAAACTTTGCGAGCATTGTTTACGATGTATTATCGAAAACAAGCTAAACATAGATGTTGAAAATCTTCAATCCCATGCAATACATAGAGTGGGAAAACGGAGTTTGTCAGATGAGTCATCGAAAGCTTATCCAAGGCCTATCATTGCACGATTTCTATGTAGAGAGGACAGAGATATGGTACTAAAAGCGAAGGGAAGGCTTCGAAACTCTTCACAATACGAAAACGCGAATGTTACTTAAGACTATGCCAAAGCTATTCAAATGGCGAAAAAATTTTTAATTCAAAGCTATGTTTCTGGCCCGTAAAAAGGTATGAATGCTAAGGTTGTTGACAGAAACCTGGTGGTCAATAACAATGTTTATAACGTACATAACATCCCGGATAATCTGAAGGAATCTAGGACCTTTAATTCAAATTCTAGCTGAGCAATCTTTCTACGGTTTATTAATTACACGTACAGGACCCAAACAAACTCCTCAGCGCTACTGAATTTCCCCTAGATGTTTTCGGATAGCGAGGAAGCTCGGAGTAATCTGCTTGCCCTTGATACTTACCACAGAGCAGTCAATCAGATTTGCCAATCCAGTGACCATGAAAGCAAAATGGACATTGCTTTTGAAAAGGGATCAGATAGTCCAGCATCAATTCACCCAACCAGTTGACGCTCATATGAAAACTACCACCAGAAAAGTGTACTGGAAATTAAGTTATTGTATCAGGACAGCTGGCAGGCGCTCAAAGTGTTTGGGAGACATCTATATTTCTCATGGGATAGAAGAAGTGTACAACAGAAAAAAAAAACATCCGAGAGGAGCTACCATCTTTATCTGGTTGATTCTGGCAAGTGGGTTCAAAAATTCCCCTGCACTGCGACTGTACTTGGCACATGTATTTGAACTTATTAGCATGAATGGAACCGCAGTAATGATGGCCCTGCATAATGTCTGAGACAAATGTGTAAGCAAGAGCTTGAAACAACTGGTGAACAAATTGAAAAGGACATTCCTTCTTACTTCCTTGAAGCAAAACCAGCAACACCATCTGTTGTTTTAGACTTCTAGATATTTCGAGCAACAGCAATTTGCCGTTTGTCCTTTGTAAATTGGACTAAATCCAGTAATTGGGTGGAACAGCGAAAAAGAAGGATAACCACGTCAAATTTTCATGATTTTTACACTAAGGTCAACACACTCCTTGCTGGACGAAAGTAGTGAAAACGGAGCCTCTGCTAAACAAGTTGATTAATCACTAATAAGAAATATTCAACATTAGTTTTTCAAACGTGTTTCTTTTGTTTTTCTTTTGTTTCACCCAAACTACACCAAGAGTTCTTCAAATTGCATGTAGTAAATTTCTTAACTCTATCACAACTTTCACTTGACATTATACTACTTGGAGGGCAAAACTCACTCCTTCCCTGTATTCAGTTTTATTCACAGCAGGACACACACCATTGAAAAACAACGGCAGTCACAAATTATAATGCTTTAACCCATTTCATGTTGATTCCAAGAACGCGTGATCGATAAAATGGTCATGATCAGACAAATTGAATTTTTTCATTCAGACGAGGTGAAATTTCATCTTTTGAAAACTCTTAGCTGACTACAAAATACAGTTGCGATCATCACCTCATAGTTAAAGTACATGTAAGCACTCGTAACAATAATCAACAGCAATATGCTGGTCCTTTCAGGTCATACCCTTGTTAAACGTATTACAGAAAAAATTGGTACGTGTTACAAAATATGGGAAAAGGATAATGTAGGCTATAATCAGTGCCCTGTTTCTCCTTTTTCGTTTTGTTTATATCCCACAGAGAAAGTTGAAACTTGTAATTCGCCTACACCTATTGAAGCTGCTGTTTACGCAGTTAAGTGGACTCATGAGATTGTCGGAGCTAATTCTCCAACAGAATGCAGTCTTCTTAAGTAAGTTTTGGAAGCTTCTAAACGTTTATTGTGTAAACCTGTTCAGGGGAAACAGTCTGTTAAAGTTGACTTAGTAACTAAAGTAGCAGAGAAATTTGACACTCCTCAAGCTTCTCTTTCTAACCTAAGAACCTGCTTCATATCTATTACTGCTCTGCTGCTCTCATGCCTTGTGACTCTTCTCTAGGCCGCCGTTTGGATTAGATCTAGCTGTTTAGCTGGCACTCCAAACTTCGTTGCTGAAAAGGTGCCTGCTCCTCTGGCGCAAAACCAAGTGCTAAATGTTAATGTCGCTCCAGCTTCAGGAGTACCAGCTATGGAGCCTGTCCTTGCAGTTCCAGTAGCTCAAGTGGAAAACTCGCTTCCCGCTGCAGCCAACAACGTTGCTCTCATAACAGAGCCTGAGGTAAATACTCCGAATTTTCATTTCTAGCCTGTGTTTAGTTGGGTTTAACTACACCTGTTTTTTTTTAGCGGTGGTGGCTTTACTTGGTCGTCACAGTTGACTTCACTTCGGCTCTCATGGCGGTAGTAGTTTCTCTTGTCCTTGTTCTCACCTTCGTAGCTCGTTAGCATCATAATGTTTTTACTGTATGTAACTCAGTGTTATCGGAATTTCAGAATTTGCATTCTCCGTTTTTTCTTCAACTGTCAAATATTTAATTCGTTCTTTCTTTTTTATCACCGGTTATTTTTATAGGTTACTTCTATCCACTTTTCTTTAGTTGGTTTTCTCTACTCCTTGTAAAGATCTGTGTGACCTTAAAGCATGCAATAAACCTGTGTTGAAGATAGTCCTATGTAACAAATGAAACGTGCAATATTTTGACCTTGGTATCTTAGAATACAAATAGACCTGTGTGGTTACAATGCAAACAATGCTCCCATGTGGCAAATAAACCCGTGACAAAATAGACCTGTGTGAAAAACAGTCCTGTTTGGAGATGAGACCTGCGTGGTAAGTCAGGCTTGCGACACTTTCACCTTCTCTGGCAAAACAAAACA
>OZ037777.1:27586209-27588709 GCA_964035525.1 Porites cylindrica | reverse complement strand
AAGAACTCTGCAGCAGCAGGCAGAGAGAAGAAGCAGAAGACCTCTCACGAGATGAAAATTAAAGAAAGCAACCTCTCCACTACTGCTAGTGTACCTCTCGATTGCAAACCCGAGCGTGGGGAGACGTCTACACCCGCATGTAAAGAGAAGAAGCAGAAGACCTCCCATGAGGTGAAATCAACAAGTCAATTGCCATGCAACTTAGGTGAATAACACATAAATTATACAGACTTTTGCACGAATTTTTCTCTATTATTTTTTCTCCTCATGCAACGTCAGAGGTGTTTCCTCCCTCCCCATGCTACTTGGTCGAGTTCCTTAAACAACTAACCGTGATGACTTAATACACGTGGCACACAATGCACCACAAACAGCTTTGTTTTTCTCCTTCGAAATTCCATGAGTACATTTGAGATGGCTTCCGAACTGGACAGGGTACTTTTCCAGGAAGACCATCTTCATGGTGTCTTGTGACGAATGTGACAAGTATGATGTCCAACAAAGCTTAAATACAACCAAACATAACAAAACAGTGCCAGATAATTATAAAGTTTAACTTAATTATTGCATTATTGAGCCAATTAACAAAATAAAACGGGTATTTTATCTTCAACATGTTAATTGCCCATGTGCAAAAAGAATATAGCTACAATATTGAAGCCATATGTCAGCACACGACCTATTGCCTCCCACTGAGACTTTTGAAGATCATGACGTATGCAGGGCACTTTTTCTACATCACCCAACGTGTAAGAACAGAACACTGTTTGCCAAAATGTTGAGAAAATGTGTCTTTGAACACCGGCTCTCACACCTTCCTCTTCCCTACCATGGTCATCAATTAGTCTCCACTCAATAGTCTCCTGTAATATCTCTGGATCTGAGAACAATTCTGTCAGCTCATCTCTTAAGTGGGTTCGGTGGACTCTCACAACTAAAGGTCCTGTAGAACAATACTTAATTGAGGATATCAATCTTGTAAAAATCGGGATTCTGTTATAGAATGAAGGCTTTCATGCCAAAGCCCATTCAAATAAGGGTGCTATGTATTCTTCACAATAGGTGCTTTTCATGAGTCACGTGACCTTGTCAATCATTAAAAAAAAGGTGATTATACAAAATGGTTAACAGAAATGAAAAGGGCATGATGAAATTGTATGGAACAATTTAAGTCCCTAGATAGCAAGGCTATTCATGTAACCTATTAACAGAAAATGCACAATAATTGTGCCACTAAAACTTTGCTATCTTGCCTCATTAAATTTACACCTTTATGCAAATGTCAACTTAACTAATCGTGAACCAGCATCACATGCTCCACCACCCTATTTCAAAGAAAAAGATATTTTCATTGGGAAATTAAATTTAAATGACAGGTGTTGGAAACGTGCATTTGACCCTTGTGCTCCAAGGACTGACTGTCATATGCAGCCATTGCCTTGGATAACCGGTGCCTAAGCTTGACTACTAGTGTGGTACCACTTTCTTACGTAATATCATCAATACTTCCTGCAAAGAACATATAGAGCAAATATTCAAGCACATTCTAAAGAAAAGTCTTTTTTAGTATTTCTAAGGGTTAGCAAATGTACCATTTTAATCAAAGTAATTCACTTAGGTACAATACAATACAATGCAATATTCTTTATTGAATGAAGGTGACGTAATAACCCAATACTTAGGTTGAGCGCTTATTCGAATAAATACTTGTTGGTTACTTGTTGTGGGATGGTCTGAGATTTGATGAACATCTTTTCATCCCCCACCACAAGAATAAGGTCACCATCCTCCCAGGGCTCTAAAAATCGATGCTTGACTTTTGTTTCTCCCGCTGAAAGTTATCTGCTTTCACCCTCACTAGAGACTGTTTCCTCAGGAATGTTGGACTCCATCATGATGTCTTTGGTTGACTGCATATAATTTACGTTCCTGAATAAGAGCAGGTTACCGGCATTCATCCTGTAGTGGAGGTATTAGTCACCTGGAATTGAAAGTTTAAATCACTTACGTTTTTATTACTTGATGCCTTACCTAGTAGGTAAAGGAGAAGGACATTAGTCTCAAACAGCTCAAGCAGGAGGCCCACAAGGTTTGAGAAGTTTCACAAGTGCAGGAGGCTATGGCAAATTTTTTTCAATGAAAGAGCTGGGAGGAGGCTATAACTAAATTTAAAAACAGAGTTTGTTTGGTGGGGCTAATACGGTTAAAGGTAAAGATCACGGCTGAATCATTTTTTAGTTTAAAACAAAATTATACTTTAGTAATATCCTGATAAAATAACTGTTACATTAAGTGATGTTCCACGCAAGAACAAGGCAGAGAAAATGCATGCAGCGCCGTAGGGCGCTAAATGTTGAATTATTAACCCAATTAAAATAGAGCGTTCTGATTAGTCAAATACCCAAAAAAATGTGAAAAATTAGCCAAAAAAATCGCTTTTCTAATATTTTTTTGGATATTTCGGGCCCCAAGGTCCTATTTCCTCTGTATACCGAGTTTC
>OZ037777.1:27566209-27578709 GCA_964035525.1 Porites cylindrica | reverse complement strand
TCCCAAGCTTCGCCAGTATGCTGATGCTATCCAACAAGCAGGAGCTGCCCTAGATAACTGCTGGGGATTCATAGATGGAACTGTACGTCCAGTTTGTAGGCCTAACGAAAACCAGCGATCCATCTACAATGGCCATAAACGTGTCCACTCCATTAAGTTTCAGGCTGTCGCTTTGCCTAATGGATTAGTGGGGAATCTATTTGGCCCAGTTGAGGGAAGACGCCATGACAGTTTCATGCTAGCTGCCTCCGGATTCTTGCAGGAACTGCAAAGGTTTTCTAACTGCCCCGTAACTGGCCTTCCCCTCTGCGTGTATGGTGACCCCGCCTATCCGATACGTGCACACCTACAAAGGCCCTATAAAGGCGCAGTCCTGACCCCAGCTCAACAAGATTTTAACACCTCAATGAGCACAGTTCGCTCTTCCGTAGAGTGGATATTCGGGGATATTGTCAATTATTTTAAGTTCTTAGATTTTAAAAAGAATCTGAAAATCGGATTGAGTGCTGTAGGAAAGATGTATGTAACATGTGCGTTAATGCAGAATGCACGAAACATTTTATACGGTTCTGTTACGTCAGAGTATTTTGGTGTTAATCCGCCAACTCTAGAGGAATACTTCATTTGATATAATGTGCTTAAGATACACTTATAATACTCCAGTTATACAACATAAACACTCTAGTCGCTTGAAGGTTTAATTTGAAATGCAATAGAACTCAAGTTCAAAAAAGAACACATGTAAAGCCAATAGTAGTGTTAACACGCGTGCCAGAACATCTACGTGCAATAAAGTGATGAAAATCAACATCGAATGCTAAGGTTGCTTGTTCATGCTATAATATTACAAAACCAAAAACAACAACGAAAAAATAAGTTGCGTGTTTACAAGAAAACTGAATAACTACTCCAATCATAACTACGGTCCCTTTTTTAAGAGTTCAATGACTGCTTATGTTTGCGCTTGCTGGCTGTTCAGCATCATTTGCATCATATGCATAAACTGCTGTTGCTGCTGTTGCTGTTGCTGCACTTGTAACTGTTGCTGGTCCCGCAGCTGAGTGAACAATGCTTGCTGGGTAGCAGCTGTAGCTTCGTCTTGCCTCCTCTTCATGTCCAGCTCATCTCGCCTTAACTGAGAGTCCCTCTCCGCTGCCTCCCTTAGATAGTCAAGGGTGTCACCACTTTTTTGGCGCTTTTTTCGTGGTTCATCTTTGCCATTTCTCTTCTTAGTCTGAGCCAGCCTCTCCATGGCTCTCTCCCTCATCTCCTCGCCTGCTGCTTTATCTTGATCTGCCTTGTTTCGATCCACATCAGTGCGGGATTCCTTGGTCTTCTCTTCCTCCTCTCTTCTCTCCATATAGTCTTCCATTATTTGACCTATTTCTCGGTATTCGGGGGAAATTCCCGAGCCCCTCTCGGCCTCTCTCTTCCTGGCCTTGGAATCCCTTTCCAGGATTTTCAAACGGTCCCTCAAACCCTTTTGCGAAACGCAAAATTGGGGCTCTTTGATGTTATTCAGAATTTTGCATATTTCGTCTAAACAGTTTCCCCGCTCTCTGGTGCCTGAACGGTACTTCCAAAGTTCCCAACTAAGGAGTTCGCGACCAAATATAGTGTCATGTTGAAGTGACCACTTCATTTTCGGCATTCTGTGAAAAAAATTATAAAAATATATAAATATAATTTACTGAACAGTTAAATCGCTAACTTACTAAGCTAACTGTTACGGTAACGTTTCTCCGCTAGCTATTTATCCATGAGATCACACTCGCTGGTTGATTGTCTTACAAACTTAAGAAAATAACACAATAGAAAATGAAAAACAACAAAATCAGTTCGCACAGCGAGCAGAAAAGCAAACACAGCTGTAAGCCAAGGAAAGTTTGCGTGTTTCTACAACACCAAGCTAGCTATAAGATCCCTCTTAACAAGAGAAAAGGAGTAAAAATAAACTTTTCATTGACTTTAAAATTGTTTTCAAAGCTGGCAGGGTAAGAAATTTTTTTTTGTTCAGCGAAGTACGTAAACTTACCAGCTATTAGCCAACTCGGCTCTGTTTCTTACTGTTGATGTGACAACTCAAAAAAAAAAGATACAAGACTTTTCGGTCCTTTCAAATTTAATGAGCACCAGAAAATGTCTTATACTTTAGTGCAGTGTGATTAAAAAGAAAGATGTCCATACAGCATTCAACTTTTCATTCATACCTTTTCATGCCTTCGCCAGCGCTTTCATGAGTTGCCATGGCTGTAGAAGGTAGAATTGAATGAAAACAGACAAAAAAAGTCAAAGACATTCGTGAAGAACATGTTACTAATATAATACTTTGATTTTTCTGGCAAAAACACGTGAATTATCGCTAGAAAACTTTGAAAACTAACCTCACGTCCTGCTTTCTTTAAGACGCCGGCAAATGGCTCTTACCAACGTCGTTGACTTTTACTCGACGCCGGCAAGTGCCAAGACAGGCATGCGCAGTAGGTATGTCACGCAATCCAACGGCGTCGTCGTGCGAAAGTCGTCGATTCGTAAGCTCCCTAGTGCCTTGCGCTGAACAGAGTTTCACCAAAATTGCAAAGACCCAATTCGAGAAATTCAGCGGTTTCCAAATTTAGGTCATAATTTATGCGAAAACGATAAGCAAACTTTACACGGATTATGTCTAATAAACTATGAGATTCATCTCTTTATTTTGGGTATCGTTATAACAGATGGGTCCTTGCAAGTCAGCAAAACGCTTTAGGGCCTTGTAAATGCGCGCGATTTCGAGCAAAGCAAACATATAGAAATTATAGTTTTCGCTATTTGTTGACGTTTGTCAGCGTTTAAGAGTCCTTCTCACGAAAAAAGAATTTTCTTAAAAATTCGTAGTTTTTTTTCCTTCAAATTTTTTTTAGGGCCACAATTGATTAACTAAGTACCCGGACTCTGAATTTCATGGTCATTGAAAAACTGTGACATTATCTTCTATAAGCCCAAACTTGAGTGAACATTGAAGATTTTTAGCGTTTTGGCTGAGTTTGTGCGTTGGGAGTTGTCTATTGTTTCTAGTCTGTCATTATACAGCATTCTTGTTCAGCACGCGTGCAATGACCACGCTTGGCTGACTTCCGAATGCTCACCGAGATATTCCCGTCACGAATTAGTTTAATTATTGGCTTGCATTAAACCTATGAAAAAATAATATTTTTTTAATAATAAATAGATTTAGTGTGTAGCACTTCTCGATTTTTTTGCAAAGGCACAAGAAGCACGAGAATTGATTGAAAATTGTGAATTAAACCTCTATGTATCACGCGATGGCCTGTCTCACTGTACCAAAATTAATCATATCTCGGCCAGCATTCGGAAGTCAGCCAAGCGCAGTCATTGCACGCGTGCTGAACAAAAATGTTGTATAATGACAGACTAGAAACAATAGACAACTCCCAAAGCACAAACTCAGCCAAAACGCTAAAAATCTTCAATGTTTACTCAAGTTCGGGCTTATAGAAGAGATTGTCACAGTTTTTCAATGACCATGAAATTCAGAGTTCGGGTAGTTAGTTAATCAATTGTGGCCCTGAAAAAATTTGAAGGAAAAAAAACTTCGAATTTTTAAGAAAATGCTTTTTTCGTGAGAAGGACTCTTAAACGCTGACAAACGTCAACAAATAGCGAAAACTATAATTTCTATATGTTTGCTTTGCTCGAAATTGCGCGCATTTACAAGGCCCTAAAGCGTTTTGCTGACTTGCAAGGACCCATCTGTTATAACGATCCCAAAAATAAAGAGATGAATCTCATAGTTTATTAGACATAATCCGTGTAAAGTTTGCTTATCGTTTTCGCATAAATTATGACCTAAATTTGGAAACCGCTGAATTTCTCGAATTGGGTTTTTGCGATTTTGGTGAAACTCTGTTCAGCACAAGGCACTAATGCGCACTATGAGTAGCCGAGAGATTTTCACGAAAAAATGCCGGCAACAGCAGATTTTCGACTCAGACCTCAAAGGGGCGTGGCATTATAACCACGTGACATTTTCTCCGATCGCCAAAAATTTTATGTTATATTGTAGATTGATCTATATGTTATCCATTCTACGTGTTAGGCTTATGATAAAAGTAAAGGTGGGGATACCAGAGAGCTTCAAAGTAGGATGGTACCCCCTCAAAAAAACTGGGTCGAGTCACCTTAAAGAAGCTATGCAGAGTTCAAGTTCACTACCTTTTATTACCAACTTGAATTTGTTTGTAAATGCAAAAACATTAACTTGCTTAAGCATACATTATATGGACATAATCCAATACTACTATTGTCAATTCAGTCCGGTGTCTGCTTAAAACTCATTAAGGACTTAAAGATCCGAGACGCGGCGGCTATAAGAGGCGAACAGAAGTAAATTTTCAAAGAGGAGACATGTTGCGCATGCTCACGCCGTCATCCTGGTGTCACCACGTCACATCGAGAACATGGGTTTTGCGAGTTTGACGTTTTGTACAAAACATGAGTATATTTGTTCCTGTGCTTAAATTAAATGATCATATATTCCTCTAAACATGTAAAATCAGCACTCTAGGATCACTGGACGTAATTTTTGGCCACATTTTAGATCGCAGAGATGGAAGGATTTTGATTATTTTTAAATTTCTTTCAGGTGTACGAAGCTTATAAAATGGCAGCGCCTTCGACTTCGAGCAAGGTTTGCAAGTAAGTCACGAGCTAAAACTGCAAATAGTGAATACAGGAGTCTTCTGCATACTCTTCTCGTCTCTTGTACTGACCGTTGCAATTCTCAATTTATTGCGTTCATCTGCCGCTAAAAGCCAATTTTAAGCCTGTATTATTTAATTTTACTAAACTGCGTGTTTTTTTATGCTTCCCTTTAGTTCAGTAATGTTTTTGACACATGATCATCCAGGCATTCGATGCAGAGAAGTCGTCAATGTAAATCCCTACACAACTAAGAAAGGGTCAACAGAGAGAACATAACATAACATAATTTATATAGCGCTAACTCCACTAATTGACCAAAGCGCTTTACAATTCATAATATTAAAATAATTAAAAAGATCCCACTGGTAATAACATATGAATAACTGAGCAGTATGTGGGGAAAAATAGCAGAGACCTTGAACAAATGCACTGTGCCGAAATTCAGGGTTGATTAAAGCAATGAGTCCGAGACCACGTGGGAATCCTTGTTTACAAGCATAAGAAGAAACTTCTAGCGAAGGAAAAAGCAACTGTGATAACTCCCGATGAGCCAACGGAACTGGAAAACCTATTGGATATGATCATCGCATTGGAGTAAAAAACTAGCAAAAAAGTTCAATACGATCGGGCTAAAGCGGAAGATGTTAGACTAAAAGCGATGGAGAAGCTGTCAGGGACGAAGAAAAGAGGTTCTTCAGCGGATGAAAGCGATGACAAACCGAAGTGTCAACGAAGAAGTGGTGATGCTATCGAATACTTAGCTGAAAGAGCTCAAGTAAGTGATCAACTGAAAGAGGAAGACCTATTTAACCCTATTCAGACTGGGCTTTTTTGGTCAATCTGTGACTGGGGGGGGGGGGGGGGGGGCTCCTCGGACCCCCCCTCTTTATCTCTGGAACCAATAATGCTAGGGTCATAAAATTTTGCACACAATGATCATCTCCGTACAAAGAAGCCCCACACTCAGTTTTGACTTGCCACGCCCAATGATGACGTCACAGTGACGTCATATTCCGATTTTTCAATGTTTCTTATTATTTTTCCACTTAGATACGTAAAATATCAATAACATTGGTAAAGTCATCTCTGTTATCCTTTCTTATGAACTAGTAACAAGGAAACGCTTGTACAGCGAGAAAAAGCAATAGGAAGCAATAAAATTTAAAATTTGAAATGGTTGTCCGCCATCTTGGATCCGCCATCTTGGATTTCCGTTTTTTTGTTAAATTTATAGCGGGGCTCCCGCGCGCGCGAAGCGTGCGTGGGACAGAGCCCCATACCCATGGAATATGGTCAACCTCTTTTCGTTTGGTTGTCAGGTGATTGACCGAGCGTACGTACGTACGCGTCTACAGATTGTATGGGTGGGGTAGGGGAGACTATCAAAAGGAAGGGAAGGGTGTCTCAGGCGTGTCTTGGCAAGTCCACATCTTTAATATAGGACATTAACAATATGGTCAATTGACAGCTGTCCAAACAGGATAGCCACTGACCAGTATCCCATGACCATATCGCGGGCTCATGTGTCAACTCATCGAGGTGACGTGATTTATTTGGAAGCTGTCCGCTGACAAGTCAACTGTTTTACTAGATCACGAACAACGTTCAATCTCATACTTTTACTAGTTTGGGAGCACAGGAAAACTGATAATGCACACATATTGGACATCAATGTGTTGATCAATTGACAGCTGTCAAAACAGAGTACCCGCTGACCAGTATCACTTGACCGTATCGCGGGCTCAGGTGTTGACCCGTCGAGGTCAAGTATTTTTTGAAGTTATCCGCTGACAAGTAAACTAGTTTTCAAATGATCGCAGGCTCAAGTTTAATTTTTTTTCTTAATTCATATGAAATATGTTGTGTTTATGTGCTGCACAATTAAAATTTTGATTGCAAACTGACCTCGGACGTGAAAATTCAGCCAGCTGTTACAGGCAGGGAAGACAGTTGCTTTTGTTTTTTCTCACAATGGTCACGCGTTGGTCACGCTCTACGTCCAATTTTTATGCTCTGATTGGTCAAAATTTGACAGGTGAGTTCATGCGCAAAATTTATGCAGCATCTTGAATCTTGTTTACTTTAACAGCTGAAGCTGACAGAGTTTTGTGTCAACTTGTGATGTTTTTAACTGTCTTTTTCCACTGGATGTACAAAATGAAATTCAGCTGCTATCAGGAGTCTTCTGTTACTCATGGCTAGTTTGTTTATTGGGTTTTTGGTTGAGAAAACGTTGCTTGTCAAAGTCGGAAATCCGATTTCGGATGGCATCGTTTTCGTTTTCACCTTGCTTGATGCGTAAGAGGATTGCAAAGTCTGAAGCGATACTGGCTTTACCTGATAACTTTCAGGAGCTGCATCTCGAATGGTAAGCCAGAGAAATTATTGTATTTCATGTTTGTTTTTTTGTATCTAATTTAATGAAGTGGAGCGTAGTTTATGCGGGAATTTAGTTTATGCGCGTTTGTAAGATTTGAGACAACGATCTCACCGAGTATCTGGTTTGATATAATCTTACAGAACTTTAAAAAGCCTTTAGACAGTTTCTCACCGCAAATAGAAAGAAAATGTTCCAAAGAATCTTTAGTTATAATTCTAGCCGGAAAAGAAAGCTTTGAGCGATTTTCTTGCCTCAGATTCAGGATATTTAGGGACACTTTAATACTTGTCTTCCTGAATGAAAATTGTTGTCTCTGTTTATGTTTCACCGAATTATATTTCTTTTATTGGTTGTTAGTAGTCTCTCTTGCAATTTTAATCGCTATGCCGATTGTTTTCAGTCGTTCAGTGAACATGGCTTGCAGGAGTTCTCAAAATGCCGCGCGTTAAACCATCAAATAAAAAATAAACATGATAAATTCTTTATTATCTTGGAGCGTAACTCTGTTAATGTTCATTCAAACACTCGCTACAGCTCGCACTACAAAAGTGAGAACCGGATGGCCGTATAGGTGATTTTGGAAAATTTTTTTAACAGTTTATGAATATTGAATGAGAGCAATTTGTATTGTGAAATACTGCTTTCCGTCCATGGTATAAAAGGTTGGTTTACACGCACCCAGATTTGTTGGCAAGATTTTGCAAAGTAAACTTGTCGAACGCCAAAACGTTGGCCTGGTTTTTTTTCTAAGCCTAATTGATCTACGGTGATCAATAGCCATTACGGCTCTTAAATGTGATAAAAGATGATTACCAGTTTTTGAGTGTACATATGAGGCTATCAACTCGATGTAAGATTTGGTTCACTCTTGGGCTGTTTGCAAATTATTTTTCTCTAAAATCAGGTAGCCTTTCCCTCAAAAGTCACATAAATGTGCTCTAAAGTTAACTGAATTGTGGAATTCGAATACAAGTTTATTGTTTAATTTAAATTATAAATTTACTAATGGGAGCCTCGCTTTTAGCCCTGGCTAAATCTATATATTAATTTAACGCAACTTTCAAAGGGGAAAAAGCTCAGAATGTATAAAAGAAGTATCAAACTAATGTTTATTACCCAAACAAATGACTTTGGAAGTGTTATTTGGAAAATAGAGCAGCATATTTGTCAAAGCAAAAAAAGTGACAAATTTTACCCCACCCCTCCCCCCCAAATATTCGATGTTGAAACATTTTGATGTAATTCAAAAACTAGTCCCAAGCAAAGACCATTTTAACAACAAAAAGCACTATAAGTGTAAAAACGCGATCTTAAAACAAAAAAATCATTTTTTAAATTTTCCAAAACCTGTGTCAGAAACTGGTTGCCATGGCAACACGATTAATCACATGGACATGGTAATTATACCAAAATGTTCCTAGATAAATTTTAGGAAAAGTCAGAAAATTTGATCGCCATAGCTCTTTCGGTGTAGGAGTCATCACTATTTTGCCGGAGGGGGGGTTCGAAAAGCCCCCCCCCCCCCCCCCCAGTCTGAATAGGGTTAAAAGATGAAGGGAGATCAGCAAACTCTCGAGAGAGAAAAAATGGAGGTTTTGAGTAAACATCAAATTCATATGCAACAGCAACAAGCAGATATGCTAAAACTTATGCAACAGCAACAGCAACAGCAACAAAGCCAACAGCAGTTACTCAACTCTCAAATGATGATGATGATGCACCTGCAACAGCAGCAAAGGCTTTGATAGTGTTATTGGAAAAAATAATAAGTAGTTATTCAGTGTCTACAAAGAAACACTTTCATATTCAATTGTTGTTGTGTTGTTAATTAGTTGAACTTGAAGTTTTGCTTCACATAAACAGTCTCTTTTGAGTAATGTTATTCAAGGCCATTTATTTCCTTCAGTGTTAAAGTTGCTACTACTGTTTTAATAACGTATATATTTCTGGGAGACAGAAACAACATATTTTAACACCTTTTATCACACAATATCTCTTTACAGTTCTTCAGTTTATACATTATCCAACTTTTGTTTTGTTCTCACGCTGTAAACCTAGAGTTAGCGAAAATAGTCTTGCAATGATGGAGGGTCAACACCAAAGCAGTTGTGTTGAAATAAAGGCAGGTTAAAGCGTTTCGTAGATTTGCACAGACTATATGCACCTTTACCAGCTTGACTTAAACCTATCCTCAAATTCTTTTTAAAATCTAGAAATTTCAAATAGTTGATGTCTGCGAATACCCACTCCACAGATGCACGTACTGCACTCATTTTTTCGCTGACAATTTCCATTTGTCTGGTTAAAACCCCAACTCGGAAAGGAGCTTGGAGGTGGATTCTAAGCAGGTAGGCTGGGTCACCATAAACACATTGCTCTGCCTGCTGGATAGAAAGCAAAATTTTTGAAATCGTCATACAGACCAGAAACTGCCAACATTCGTGCATCGTGCATCCTTCCCTCTGTGAAAAAAAGGAAAAAAGTTCTAAAATTAGAACTTGTGCCTAACAACTTGAATTGGGTGCCAAAGTATGTACCTACCAACAGGACCATATAGATGGCCAATTAATCCATTTGGGAGAACAATAGACTGAAAATTAAGAGCATGAACCCTTTTATGTCCATTGTATACAATTCTTTGGTTTTCATCCGGTCTAGAAATCGGGCGCAGAGTTCCATCTATGAATCCAAAACAATTTTCCAGTGCTGGTCCTTTGTTACTAATGGCATCAGCATACTCATTCAGTGCAGCAGGATTTAACAGGTCGTGATTCCACTGTGTTATTTTGTGACCATGAGTTGAGTACATCCAGTCTACAACCTCATTACTAATCATACTAAATTCTGGCACGGATCGTCCAAAAATAGGAATGATGTCGGAATACCAGCACGGGTAAGCAAACCTCTTCAGCATTATACACAGGCCTTCGGCTCCATCGCAAATTTTTCCATTGTGACTTCGGAACACAGGAGGTACTGTTAATGCGTCAACAAGCAGAGGAATGTCCCTCTTTTCCACTCGGGAATCGACTTTACATTCGGCTGGGTCTGTATTCGCGAGGGAAAACTTTTCATACTCCGAGTGAGGAAAAGGAAGATTTCTCGGCCTGTATGTATCGCAAAGAATAACAAACTCTTCTTCATCTATGATTTCTTCTACTAGGCACAAACAAAGCATTTCTTGGACTTTCTTAAATGATCCCATGGCTATTTCTGCGAAAGAATTGCCAAAGAATCACACTGGTAAAGATCGGATTGCAGCTGCGTCGTCTTGCATCGCGACGGAGATCTCAACCTTACTTTTCGCGCGCAAACGACCACATTCTAGTTCCAGTACTTTATCAGCCACCACGTTCTAGAAGTCGTTGCATCCCAGATCTTTAAGTCCCTATTGTCTCCAGACCCTATTTGCTATGGTGTCCTTGCCACGGGTACAATTTTAGAGATTGGACGTAGTTTCCCAGCCGTTCTTAAAAAAAGCAAAGAGTGGGCTAAAAGTAAGAAGCGGGGGTGTATACGCTGGGTGAGGGACCCTCCCTGCTTAGTTTTGCAGTGGATTGACAATAAGGTCGTATCCTTGATAACAACTGTGGTCAACGCAAATGCTCATGTCCAGGTATCCCGGAGAACAAGGAATGCTAAAAGATCGACAGATATACTTGCTCGCCAGCCTCAAATTTTTCAGACTTGCAACTTGAAAATGAATGCTGTTGACAGGTCAGACAAGATCCTCTCCACATTTAACATCCAGCGTAAGTGCCTGCGATGGTGGAAAACTATGTTTTTCCATCTCATAGACATAGCTGTAGTAAACATACATTTTGTTTTCAGAACATAAGACTATATAAGAATCCAGGTGAGACCGAAATACAAGCTGGCTATTCACAATAGCTACTACCTAATATTCCACTAGCTACTGGTTATAAAGAACAAGATGAAGATCGAGGAAGACAAGGAAGCGATCGGCGGGTTTCTCGGAAGAAATAAGAGCAGCAAACAAAAAATTCCACTAATAACACTCGCCTGAAGGTCAAAAGGAAAAGAATTTTCTGCTGCATTTCTATTCTTCGCCTCCTCGAGTCTTGTAAGAGCTTTACAAATGAAAATTTACACCGGAGTTTATGTTGGAGCGCCATTTTTCTCACTGCTTACTGCTGTACTGACTACCGTGCGAACACAGAATTAAGCTCGACTCTGGCACGATGTCTGAATTTAAGTCGTCCTTCTGTTGAACCCAAGATTGATTAAGTTCGGCACGGTAGAAGCGTGACGTATGAACTGGCTCTTAATTGCATAATAGAATAGAGGAACATTTCCATGAGCTACAATCTCATATTTCTATTTTAAGAAACCAGCTTAAAGGAGAGATCGAAGGGGTTAAAAGCACCTTGACGGAGTTAGAGAAATCGCTTGAATCAGCATGGAATATCATCGCAGACCTACAAGCAGAAGCTAAGTCACACAGACTTCAAGAAACCCTGCTAAAGTAGTTTGGATATTGTAAAAAGTGAACTGGCTATGACTTCATCAAAGAATGCAAAGCTCGAAACCGAAATTGCCGCCTTGAAAGTAAGATTTTTGAAGAAGCAGCAGAAAGTAATTCTCCTTGAAAATTATTCCCTGTGGCAAGGCCTACGTTTCATGAACATACCAGAAGAAAAAGGTGAAAACTTTGCGCGCATCGTTTACGATATTATCGAAAACAAGCTAAACATGGAGGTTGAAAATCCTCAATCCCATGCAATACATAGAGTGGGAAAACGGCGTTTGTCGGATGAGTCATCGAAAGCTTATCCAAGGCCTGTCATTGCACGATTTCTATGTAGAGAAGACAGAGATATGGTACTAAAAGCGAAGGGAAGGCTTTGAAACTCTTCACAATATGAAAACGCAAATGTTACTCAAGACTATGCCAAAGCTATTCAAATGGAGAGAAAAGTTTAATTAAAAGCTATGTTTCTGGCCCGTAAAAAGGTATGAATGCTAAGGTTGTTGACAGAAACCTGGTGGTCAATAACAATGTTTGTAACGTACATAACATCCCGGATAATCAGAAGGAATCTAGCACCCTCAATTCAAATTCTAGCTGAGCAATCTTTCTACGGTTTATTAATTACACGTACAGGACCCAAACAAACTCCCCAGCGCTACTGAATTTCCCCTAGATGTTTCCGGATAGCAAGGAAGCTCGGAGTAATCTGCTTGCCCTTGATACTTACCACAGAGCAGTCGATCAGATTTGCCAATCCAGTGACCATGAAAGCAAAATGGACATTGCTTTTGAAAAGGGATCAGATAGTCCAGCATCAATTCACCCAACCAGTTGACGCTCACATGAAAACTACCACCAGAAAAAGTGTACTGGAAATTAAGTTATTGTATCAGGACAGCTGGCAGGCGCTCAAAGTGTTTGGGAGAC
>OZ037777.1:27553709-27561209 GCA_964035525.1 Porites cylindrica | reverse complement strand
CGCCAGTTCATAAAGGACAAGCCAACCAAATGGGGTATAAGACCCTGGGTGCTGGCGGATAGTTCCAATGGCTATACCGTTCATTTTAACATCTACATCGGTAGAGCTGCAGGGCAAACTATCGGTGAACACGGGCTTGGGTATGATGTTGTCATGCGTCTCTTGGCCCCCTACTTTGGGAAGGCATACCATCTTTTTGTGGACAATTTTTACTCCACCCTTACCCTTTTTAAACATCTTTATGATCAGGGTGTCGTTGCCACGCGTACAATTTTTTCAAGCAGGCATAGTTTCCTACCCACTCTTAAAAAAAGCCAAGAGTGGGCTAAGGGTCGGGAGCGGGGGAGTATGCGCTGGCTGAGGGACCCTCCCTGTCTCCTGCTGCAGTGAGTAGATAATAAGGTTGTGTCCATCATAACAACTGTGGGCAATGCAAATGAACAGGGCCAAGTGACCCGGACAGTAAGAACGGATGGAGAATGGGGAGAGACTCAGCCTCAAATTTTTAAGACCTACAACATGAAAATGAATACTGTTGACAGGTCAGACCAGATCCTCTCTGCATTTAGCACCATCTCATTGATTTTGCTGTGGTTGACAGTTTTATTTTGTTTCAGGCACATAGGGCTGAGCATACAGAGATCGTAAAACCGGCTGGGTATTCGCAATGTGATTTTCGCGACGAAATTGTTCGGGAAATCTGTGGCTTTGAGGAGTATGGTGATCCCCTTACTTTTACATGAAGTATAACTAAAAAGGAAAAGGAAAAGAAAACCAAGTAATGAGTCTAAAAAGAAGATTAAAAAGATGAAAATTCAAGAAAGCAACCTCTCCACCACTGCTAGTGTACCTCTCGACTGCGAAGCCGAGTGTGGAAAGACGTCTGCACCCCCAGGCAGAGCGGAGAAGAAGCAGAAGACCTCTCATGAGGTGAAAGCAACAAGTCAATTGCCATGCAACTTAGGTGAAGAACACATAAATTATACAGACTTTTCCACGAATTTTTCTCTATTATTGTTTCTCCTCATACAACGTCAGAGGTGTTTCTCCCCTCCCCATGCTACTTGGTCGAGTTCCTTAAACACCTAACCGTGATGACTTAATACACGTGGGACACAATTCACCACAAACAGCTTTGTTTTTCTCCTTCGAAATTCCATGTGTACATTTGAGATGGCTTCCGAACTGGACAGGGTACTTTTCAGGGAGACCATCTTCGTGGTGCCTTGAACAGTTCACTTGGAAGGTTCAGAGCTGAGAAGTTGTCGTTCGATGAGCTACAAGAATCTATTAAGAAACTTTGTAGGGAGGATGACAATCTGCAGTTTGGAACGATTTTCAGGGGTGACGTTTTAGCCAATTCAGCTGAGTTGTGACAGAGTTAAAAAGAAAATATGGCGAAGGAACATCCTCCAAAGAACTTTGCCCAAACTGCGGGAGAGAGTTTCAATGTCTACCACAAGGCGTTTTCGAGAATGGAGGAGCAATTATGGTGTACTCCAACGATATGGTGTTTTTTGACGAATGTGACAAGTATTATGTCCAACAAAGCTTAAATACAACCAAATATAACAAACCAGTGCCAGATAATTATAAAGTTTAACTTAATTATTGCATTATTGAGCCAATTAATAAAATAAAACGGGTATTTCATCTTCAACATGTTAATTGCCCATGTGGAAAAAGAATATAGCTACAACATTTGAAGCCATATGTCAGCACACGACCTATTGCCTCCCACTGAGACTTTTGAAGAACATGACGTATGCAGGGCACGTTTTCTACATCACCCGACGTGTAAGAACAGAACACTGTTTGCCAAAACGTTGAGAAAATGTGTCTTTGAACACTGGCTCTCACACCTTCCTCTTCCCTACCATGGTCATCAATTAGTCTCCACTCAATAGTCTCCCGTAATATCTCTGGATCTGAGAACAATTCTGTCAGCTCATCTTTTAAGTGGGTTCGGTGGACTCTCACAACTAAAGGTTCTGTAAAACAATAATAAATTGAGGATATCAATCTTGTAAAAATCGGGATTCTGTCATAGCATGAAGGCTTTCATGCAAAAGCCTATTCAAATAAGGGTGCTATGCATTCTTCACAATAGGTGTTTTTTATGAGTCATGTGACCTTGTCAATCATTTAAAAAAAGGTGATTATACAAAATGGTTAACAGAAATGAAAAGAGCATGATGAAATTGTATGGAACAATTTAAGTCCCTGGATAGCAAGGCTATTCATGTAACCTCTTAACAGTAAATGCACAATAATTGTGCCACGAAGACTTTCCTATCTTGCCTCATTAAATTTACACCTCTACGCAAATGTCAACTTAACTAATCGTGAACCAGGATCACATCCTCCACCACCCTATTTCAAAGAAAAAGATATTTTCAATGGGAAATTAAATTTAAGTGACAGGTGTTGGAAACGTGCATTTGACCTTTGACCATTTGACCCCAAGGACTGTCATATGCAGCCATTGCCTTGGATAAACGGTGCCTAAGCTTGACTACTAGTGTGGTACCACTTTCTTACATAATATCATCAATACTCCATGTAAAGAATATGTAGAACAAATATTCGAGCACATTCTAAAGAAAAGTCGTTTTTAGTATTTCTAAGGGTTAGCAAATGTAGCATTTTAATCAAAGTAATTCACTTAGGTACAATACAATACAATGCAATATTCTTTATTTAATGAAGGTGATGTAATAACCCAATAGTTAGGTTGAGCGCTTATTCGAATAAATACTTGTTGGTTACTTGTTGTGGGATGGTCTGAGATTTGATGAACATCTTTTCATCCTCCACCACAAGAATAAGGTCACCATCCTCCCAAGGCTCTAAAAATCGATGCTTGACTTTTGTTTTTCCCGCTCAAAGTTATCTGCTTTCGCCCTCACTAGAGACTGTTTTCTCAGTAATGTTGGACGTCATCATGATGTCTTTGGTTGACTGCATATAATTTACGTTCCTGAATAAGAGCAGGTTACCAGCCTTCATCCTGTAGTGGAGGTATGGTATCCCCTGCTCAAAGGCAAGTATCACAGACTGTATTAATTTCCCATTTGCTGGAGAGTTTTAGTCACCTGGAATTGAAAGTTTAAATCACTTACGTTTTTACTACTTGATGCCTTACCTAGTAGGTAAAGGAGAAGGAAATTAGTCTCAAACAGCTCCAGCAGGAGGCCCACAATGTTTGAGCAGTTTCACAAGTGCAGGAGGTTATGGCAATTTTTTTTCAATGGCAGAGCTGGGAGGAGGCTATAACTAAATTTAGTAACAGAGTTTGTTCAGTGAGGTTAATACGGTTAAAGGTAAAGATCATAGCTGAATCATTTTTTAGTTTAAATCAACATTATATCCTGATAAATATCCTGATAAAATAACTCTGTTACATTAAGTAATGTTCCACCCAAGAATGAGGCAGAGCAAATGCACGCAGCGCCATAGGGCGCTAAATGTTGAATTAACCCAATTAAAATAGAGCGTTGTGATTAGTCAAATACCCCAAAAATGTGAAAAATTAGCCAAAACATCGGTTTCTCATATTTTTTTGGATATCTTGGGTCCCAGGCTCCTATTTGCTCTGTATACCGAGTTTCGCTGCCATGCGCGTGGTATTCGGAAGGCCCGGTTCAGTTCAGAAGTCACTGATAACTCGTTTCTGGTGTCAGCAGTTGATGCTGCGGTTTGAACTACATTTTCTTGTCGCGGCAAGTTGCTCAACTTGTTGATGACCGCGTTGACGATTTCTTCTACAGAACTAGCAGGCTGCACGTTGCCAGCCATTGTTTGCAGCTTGTGGAAATTCTCACATTCCCGTTTTCTAAGAGTAGCACTTCCTGTGATGCCATATAAGGATATGCCCTATTACATCCGGTTGAAGCACTAATCAGTTTCCGCTTCCTCTCGACTAGTTTTTTTTTTCCATGTTAATTTTTCAGCTTCACTGCACTTTTGTATTGGCCATATTTTTCCATCAATTTTTAAACCTAAAACCACAATTTTTTTACTATCGTGGACCATTATTTTTTTTGGAGCAAAATTTCATTTGCTTGACCACACACTTTTAATCTCACCGTTTATTTCTCCAAGTCAGTCATCTTTTTTTTTAGGTTTATTTTTTTAGGTTTATTTTTTATTTTTAAATCTAAAACCACCTTTTTTTATTATCTTGGACCATTATTTTTTGTTTTAAAGTAGCATTTTGCTTATTCGAGCACATGTTTTTAATATCACTATTTATTTCTCCAGGTAAGTCACTTCTTTTTTTTAGGTTTATTTTTGTCCGCAACAAAACGCCATACCTTTCTTTAGCAGAAATGGTTCCGTCAGTTGTATCCGAGTGTGTTAAAAGAGATCTGACACCTCAGTCAAAGTCGTTTGGAGAACCAAAATAAAAATTAAAGAGAACTGTAGGTAAGTTTCTCATTACTTAATTATTCAAACGTCAATTACAAGCCTTGTTCATGTTTCCACGGTGGTATAAACTGATAGACATCACTTCTAAGAGTTTGCTAAACATGGCTTATTTGTTAGCTGGGTAAGTTCCCCCCAATGATAAAGTAAGCTGCAAACCCTTCCGCGTCTTACGTGCCAGCGTTCACAGTCTGCTACTCTAACCTTTTTAGACTTTAGAATAGGCGAAAACACTCTGGACTTGTCGATTTTTAACATCGTCATTATTTTGCAGGATCTGAAGAGGAACTGCTAGATGCTATGCATCTTTTACTTAATCCAGAGCCATGTACTCACATCAGAACCGACAAACTGTCTACGATTCTTGAAGACTTAAGTAGTTTTGAAATTTCTTTACAAACGGTGACAGAGCCTATATTCAACGCATTTCCAGAGGCACACATTAAACGTAAAAGGATAAAAGTCAGCACAACAACCAAAACAAGAATCAACACTTATCCTCTTTATAACATGTTAAATACTAGTAATATACTGATAAAGGATTATAGTCGTCCGAGTGCCTAGCTGTATTATGTCCTAACACGTGAATAGTTCTGTTTTACATTTCATGTATTTCCTTGCTTGTGACACATAATTCATGAATTAATTGCTTTTATTTAAAATGGGTGACATCAGTGATAAAGCCAACAAGTTTTTGGACTCTTCTTTTCAACAACACGTGTACTTTCTCATACTCCATAGAGCCAGTATTCCACCTAAGGGTATTGTAAAAAATAGTTATTGTACGTGTATTACCCTTGAATACTGTTCGCCGGTATTTCATCATGCGATCATACAAATATCTCAAGCAGGACATTGAGAGGGTTTAGAAAAGGGCCCTTTATATTATCAGCGCTGAGTGCACCTGTGACGACAACCTCAATCGCTTCAACCTCTCCGTTCCAAATATTATTTCAGGCGGCCATTAATATGTACTTATATGATATGTTAATGACATTAAATGTTTCGTTTTCTTGGTATATATTTTTTTGTATTCTACAATGATGTTGTAAAAATAACACAATTCAGCTTTTGGCTGCTATGTAATTAATTGTTAATAAACTATCTATCTCAGTGTCTTCCCAATTGGCGATTTCCTCTGTATAGTCTCTTGTCATTCCCCAGATTATAAACAGGTAAGTTAACCTTGACATGTATATGTTTAGAAATATCTTTGACTATAGCCCAGCCAATTAAACGTGATCTTCATTTTATAGAAAAAGAATTCGAACGGCAGGAAATGAAGTTGGATGAGAAACTGACAAAGAGTCTGTTGAGTGTAAGACAAAGTTACAATGAAATGAGGCAAAAGAATGTAAACCTTGAACAACGAATCAGAGAGTTGACAGAGAGAATAAACGTGTTAAAACATACCGATGGATGTTCCACACTGAGCAAACCTTTACCAACCAACACTAGTCAACTTCAGAGAGAAATTAAAATTTTTGAACAAATTGGACCACTTAACCTAGGCAATGCAAAGGCTAGCGACCTGGTCTGCCTTCAGAAAAAAGGCCTTTCAAATTATTTGAAAGAACATGTGAGGAAGTTAAGCAGAAGTGCCCCATTTTAACAAGCTTTTTACAAGGGTCGTACAGGGGTATTCCCGTGATACGTGATTGGCTGATTTTATTTTCCGTGAAACGTGAATTTAATAAATTATTCTTCGTGATCCGTGATCTGAAGGTTTTGCGTGACCAGTGAAGAACTTGAATTATTAACCAATATTCGTGACTTCATCACTATATTTGGCGTGATTTTGAGATTGAAAATGAACATCGATGAAGGTGATTTTGAGATGCGAGTGCTCCGGAAGAATTATTTTAAGACTGAAAACATCAAATGTGACAAGAAACAGACTTCGCTTTAATTAAAGTAATCCATTGTGCAAATTCACGTGCTTTACATGCCTATCTTGGAACAGATGTCTATTCCTATGCCTATGGTCTCCTATGTCACTGGAGGTCAAAGGACAGTGATCCAAAACATCGAAACACCCAAGACATGGAGGGAACGAGTACGTATAGTATGATGAGGGTCAAATGTACTGTATTTTACATTGACCCAAAGTCTGTTGGCTCGCTTAATTTTCTTGGAAAGGAACGAGTTCGCTTTCCAATTACAGATGAACATTCATCTTTGGAAGTGTTTACTAAAAAGTTCGCGGAATTTGCCGGATTAAAGGTAGAGGCTGAGAAACGTGGCCTCGGCTCCTGTGTTTAACTTAGATTTTGTCGTCTCGAAAAGGGAAAAGATGGCAGTAAGGCCTTTGCGATAAATACACAAGAGCAATGGGACGAGGAGAGGCCGCTACTATCAGGAAATACATCTTCATTACTAGGTAGGAATTTATTTACTTCTTATTAAACGACATCAAGGACCGTTCTGAAAGATACGCGCCGACTTTTCCATAGGTTAATAAGTAATCAAGGTTAAAAGAAGAACAAGAGAAAACGGCGACTATGTCAGGATGACAATGGTAGCACGAAGTTAACTTAGAAATATATCAAGACAAGTAAACTTTAAATACTTCAGGTAAAATACAGCTTCAAACACGGGCGATGCTATTTTACTTAGCCTTTAACGATTTTGCTAACACTCTTTCTACCCTAAGAGAAGGTTATTAAGACGAGTACCTTACTTGTTTATTTTCATGATTCGGGAAAATGAAATTTTGATAGCCGTGATCCGTGATTCACTGTTTTTTCTGTTCGTGAACCGTGCGAGAGACCCCCCTGTACGACCCTCTTTTACGTACATTAGTCACCGGAAGCAAGTCAGGAGACAACGACGGAAAATACACTGAAACCTTTAAGTTTAAGAAAGCCTTGCCAGTGCTGTCATTCATCAGTCACATCAGAAACCAAAGATCTTCGTCAGACTTTCCTGTGTTGTTTAATTTGCTGCTAAGTGCACATGGCAGTGGAAAATCACTCATATCGCTATTAGCTTCAATTGGGTTGTGTAGGAGCTACGAGTGGTAGTAAATATGCAGTTAATGTTATCACCACTACTGAAGGTACAGTTATCAGT
>OZ037777.1:27526209-27538709 GCA_964035525.1 Porites cylindrica | reverse complement strand
CAGGAGAGAAGAGGACACCGTCTGAGAATCAGCCTGCAAGTTGTTTATTGGTTGCATGTGAACTCAGAAAAGTGACTGATGGAGGCGCTCAACTGGTTTTCTGTTTCTCGATTCTCAAACTTACCGGATGTATGCACAGTTTGCTTTAGTTGAACACTACGGTAAAAAGGTTCTGCTTTTCGTCAAAAAGTCAGCCACCTTGAGTCAAGCGCAAATTTTCCTAAGCGCTGAAAATGGAAAGCAATTTCACGTGGCACCATGCTCAAGCTCACAGAACAGCTAAGTCGCTAAGCCATTCTCTATTTGTATGAAACTTCGTTACGTGTTTTCCATGACTCACGAGTGTGGGAATCTTTCAGTTCTTTTTGCTAATTCCCTGGAGACAATCTGAGGCCGCAATCTAATTGGTCGGTATTTTTTGCACAGATCGCATTGCACCTTGCATTTAGGATCGTTGAATGAAAGTCGCAAATTTTCGAAAAACTTTATCCCGTGGTTTTATATTATCCATGGGTTTGGTCTCCCTCCGCTCGCTAGGAAACCCGTTGAGGTCTACTTGTAACAAGCCTATGCATCCAGTTGTGTTTCGAGAAAGTGAGTTATGTTTTGGGATTGCATTGTTAGAAAGTATCGAGTAAAAAGACACCACTCAGTATGGTGTTTTGTCTGCTATGTATCAACGAAGACCAGTGGTGTTTTGCGTCGTAATATTTAACTCCTTTTAATTTTCATAGAATAAATTTTATGGAGCAGCGTGCTGTCTGCGATCGACTGAAGGAAATACCTCTGCAAAATGCCAAAAATCACGTGTAGGCACGCATCAAATCAACAAACTAGAAACACAACATGGAACATACAATATTGTTATTTGTTATGGAGTAGGAAAAGGGTACAGTCAATACAAATTACTTTAGAGTGAAACGACTCTTTTGGTTTCGTGACACGCTTCATTTTATGTATCAGATAAAATAATATGGCGATGACACTTATGAACATCGGAATGTCAACTGGCTCCGATTGAATCGGCAAAGTTTTCATCGTAATCGGAAACGGCAACTGGTGCCTACAGATCCGTACCGATTCGGAACAATCGGAAAATTAATTGGGTCCGTTTCCCATGATCGGGTTCCCTACCGATATTTGGACGCGCTCCCTAAAAAGAAAGGCAAACTTGATGTCACCTAAGGGAAAACCGCCGTTTCTGTTTTTCATTTTCCACTAAGCATCACTTCTTAAAGACATATTTATACGTAAAATGTATTAACTTTTATACAGAAAAATTTTGAAAGTCCAAAAAGGTTTTACTCTGACACGTTTTGAGAAACCTTTTGTTTGACCGTTATTCGGCGATCGATCAGATTTAAAGGGCAAATTTTTATGCGCCCCAAAAATTTGTTTGAAGAAAGTAGCGAGTATAAGTTATTTAGTCATGCCAGCGCTCCAAGCTGCGACCATTTTGGTCGCCATGGCGAGTGAAAAAAAAATTGGCGACTGAATTATCGGCGAAAGTCGCCATTTGGCGACCAAAGGATATAAGCTCAAAAGAATAAAGTTGACTTCACGTTTTATCGCTTTTTAACTGAATCATCGTTAAATTAAAGAAATATTACCAAGCTTTTCTTCTGTGTAAATTCAATGATGAATCTGTTCCTCTTGCATGGCAAGACGTGTACAGTTCTGGCATAAGGATCTGCGTATCGCAGCTTCGAATTCATTGAGCGGCCATTTTGAAAACTCAGGTGGGAGAAACTGGGGAGAGCCCAAACTACTTCCGGCGGGGATTGACTTACACCCAGGCCACCCCGACAGAAACAGTTAAATTTTTGACACAAAAGATGGCAAGTCGTATGCTCTTGTAAGTTGCGTTTATTGCGTTTTTTTTAAATAAAAGCTGTTTTTATTATATTCATCAATAAAAATACTTTTGTTGGAGTAAATGTGTTTCATGAACAAATATTAAATTTCCCGTGAGAAAAACTTTAAATCCCCAATCTGTTTACTTGTTTATAATATTATCATTCAAGACAAAGTACCAACGTAAACCAGCAATCTAATTTGTTGAAACATCAGCGCCATTGATCGATGTTTTGGTAAATGCAGTTAGTCACCGAATCGCGATAAATGTATATTTTACATTCTCCTCTGAATACGTTGTCGTGATACATTCAAGTGTTAGTACTGCTTTTTCGTCATTAGAAAACCATATATAGATATTTATTAGGATAACTAAGAATAACTTGATTCTGATATACGTCAACAATGAGTGGAAGTTATTCAGGCAAGTTTCATTTAGCACGTACAAACAGTATTTTTGTCATCAACTTTGAAGTAAGACACGTTTATTTAGGCCAGAAGTATTGTTATTGTTATTGTTATTGTTGATTCAAGTTTTAATTTACATATGTGAGTGGTTTCAATGCCAATGATTTAGCTAAAGAAAGATGTTTCTTAGCAAGTAGACGGTACGAACAAATGTATATTCACGTAATCGTATCTGATCAGATGAGTTTCAATGATATCACTGCAAATACATGTTCCGGGTTTCAACATCCGACTTTGTAGTAAATTGTTCTGGTTACCTCTCATAAATGTCTTTGCCTGTTTTTGCCATCTTGTACTGCGTTTACAACCCGCAGGCAAGTAACAATGGAGTGTTAAAAACACGATTTATTTCCGTACACAACGTTCAGCAGTAGCTCCTTCATGTAAGTAGCATGAAGTGTCTTGCGTTAATGAAACGACAATTTTTGGCGACCGAAATTTTCCATTGGCGACCATTTTAAAAATGAAGGTCGCCAAAAGGCGACTTACTGAAAAAATGAGCTTGGAGAACTGCATGCAGTGGCGGGACTTGACGGAACGCAAAGAGAGCGTTACACATACGAGCGACTGCAGGCATCTCATGACATGTCGACTTTGAGATAACTATCAACGGCTTTGAATTCTTTCCATGTGCGAGAAAACAAAAAGTATGCAGACAGGACCAAAGCGGCAATATATTATGGCGATAATGGCCGATAATCAAGGCACCATCAATTGTGATGAATGGTGAACAAATCTACTCTTTTTGCTGAACATTTTAAACGGTATTACAGAACAAACGCACTCTCTATTTGAGTCATGCTTGTCACAAAACCCTTTCATTATCCCATTCATGTTAAACAATTACTTTCGTTATCCGTTTTGGGGCGAAAGTCGGTACCTTTGCGCCAACTTTTAATTCTTGTCACGTCCACTGGTGTAAAATCCATGTAATGGAAACAGAACCCTGTTCGAAGGTGCAGTTCAAAACTCAAAGTTTCTTACGAAAAGTTCTCTTAAGAATCGACATATTATAATGACCCCCCAACATAATATAAAACGCTTACCTCAGGTGTTACTTCATTTTCATCTAGAAGAATATATCACAAAAAGTATCATGATGTGTATGTATCCTTTCGCGTCCAGCAATGGACGCGAAAGTAACTTTCGTTTACGACACCTTTCGGAAGTAAAAATTTCGAGGACTACGCTTTCTGCTCTCATTTTTGGACTTGCCCCAGAGCAAAAGATTTCCCTAGCAATTCTATATGTTCACATGAAAGGACGGCTTACGTGGGAGAGTGGGTATGTACACAATAGCCCTTTCTGCTCTCGTTAACTTTTACAACCAGCTAATCAACATTTTCCCGCTGTACTCTCTCCACTATTTGATATTCCCGTATTCTTGCATTTAATCAATTTTGTATATACATTGTTTTATTCAAGTAAGCGTGATTACGATAAATGTGTTAGTGTATAAGAAATTTGCGTGCAGGAATGGGCTGGAATGTCAGCAATTGTCACTTGATAACTGATAAACTTCCTCTGGGCAGTTTCCTATTCACAACTATTGTATCACTGACCTATTAGCGAGAGATCGTTGGATAGTTGCTTGCTTGTTATGAGCTACGCTTCTTCAAAGATCATAAAGTAATTTTCTGATTTTCTTGTTCTATTCTTGAACATTCCACTGTTTCGTAGGTGCTGGGTTAAAAAGCCTATTCGTTATTTGAAAACGGTAAAATTTTGATGTTTTTCAAAAACATGATAAATAAACCAAAAAGAGTTTTAGATGAGTTCACGGCAGCTAATGGATCAAATGTGCATATAAGCGTGCAACCTTCCAGTATGTACTCGAGAATGATGCACTGACTTGTCATGAAATAGATTTTTACCTCACGGGTCAAATTCACACTTGTGGAATGTAACATATTATCCCGTTATTCTCTAACAAACTTTTGATTGGGTATAATGGGTGAAGTATTATTAGCTGTTATTACCTGTTTTCCCGTTATTCACTAACAAGCTTGCCATTGGATCTAATGGGTTTGTTATCTGATAACATTAGACTAGCTCTTAGCCAAAGATAATCTTGATCCTGATTGGCTCTAATGGCTGATAACAGGCAATAACAGCTAACAGCAATTAGTCCCAATTATATTGAACGAGTCCCAATTAAATTGAACAGGTGTTATAGAGAAGAGATTTTGAAAGAGAAACAGCAAAGATGGGTGGAGAAGACAAAAGCACAACAACTGCAAACGAAACCCTCACCCTCCCCTGAGCAGACAGCGAGAACAAGACAACTCAACAGGCAAGGTTACAATAGATACTGGATCAGCCACCATGGCAAAGTGAGAGCGATCGATCGCACTTATTACCACAGGAAGCAAGACAGGATTGTTCGGCAACAACGTGAGCGGCGAGCAGCTAAGAAGAGCCCCTTTCGTGAATTAAAAGTTACAACTTCAGGTTTTTCACTAGATGACGCGATCGATGGACTGGTGAATTGCGGTCCTGAGCAATCTAACAAAACGCTGGTGCAAGTGCTGACAGTGTTCACATTCTAAGTAAAACCGGAAGAAGAAAATAACATCACGGTTAAGTGAGATAAAATATGGGGCGACGTCGTTGCATTTCACAAGAACTTTGACAAAGAAAGACAGAGAAAGAAGCTTTCACTGTAGAGGTAAAGAACTGAAACATTCTTTGCTTTTGTTTTTGTTAGGGGTGATAGTTGAAACAGTTGAAAACACAGCAAAAACTCATCATGTTTGCATTAAACTTATTAAAGTTGTAAGAGATGAAGAAAGTTAACAGCACAGGCAAATCATTTAACTGACATTTTTTTTCGACAACATGCACCATTTTCTTATTGAGATTAATTTGTTCCTTTGTGTTTTATTTCTTTGCTACACAAAAAGTAAAAAGAAACAAAGACAGTAAAATTAATGGCAAGGAGGCCAAATTTGTTAATTAGGCCCACTCAATATTACTGCAATTTCGGAAGCTGAGGCTGATAACACTTAATCCGACAAACTTGATACTGTATTGTCTTCACTGGTGCAGAGATAAGCAATAGTACTGGTATTTCAGATTTCTGCAGCGGTTTCAATACTGGGTTACCAACTGGACCCATGGTCTGGGAACGCAAAGTGAAGGGAATTCAATTGCCTTCACAACAAAAACAGACAAAGTCTGTTCTTGGAGCTGTACTCTTCCCCTCCTACAAGGCTCTCCTTCGACTGCAACAGCAACGTCTAAGTGCTCTTTTAAAAGGAAAACAGGGGAAAAAATAAAATATCCATCTTAAACTTACTGTAAACAACCAAATAATACTAGAGTGTAATAACCAAAATTGTTGAATGTAGTATCAAAATACCAACACATTTCTAGGTATTAGGCCTATCATGACGCTGTGTCGCTGCTGCAAAGATGCTCTGCAGAGTCAGTGAAGGCACTTTTTGATAGCGAGGAAACTCGGAACAACCGAATTTCCCTGCAGGCTAACCACCAAGAAGTCGATGTGTTTTGCCAATCCAGTGACCATGAAAGGACAATGGTCATTGCTTTTGACAAGGGATCAAATAGTCGAGCAGAAAAGGCCCTTCTGAAGAAGAGCGCCTATAAAACAATGCACCTACTACCTCTCCCTCATCACCCTATTGATGCTGACATGAAAACCACCAGCAGAAAATTGTACTGGGAGGTTAATTCATTGTGAGAGAAAAGGAGCATCAAACACCAAAACGTCAGTACAGGTGGAGTAGATAAAAGATACTCCGACATGCTCATTGTTGCTTCCTTTGCAACCAAGCTTGACGATGCCACCAATTACTTTTCCTTACTTACAAGAACCACTACCTTTATTCTCTTACCTTATCCCCTGCATCCTTTTACAACGACCACTTAATAGAGCGTTGACTGGATCAGTGTTTGTCTTAATTTCCATGACAATGCATCAAATATTGCAATATCACTGGCTGCTACAAATTTTCAACACAGAGTTTTAGTATTAAGCACAAGGTGACATCGATCACATTCTTATTATTAAAGGATCCCTTCAGCGTAAAGCAAGACTTGTTTCTCTAGCAAGGAATTTAGTCTGTGACATTTTAAAATTGACACAAAGGTTTGTCTCATTTAACAAGAGAAACTCGGGATTTGTTTGGCTTCTTATGCAATTTAGTTGTGCTTCCCAATGTAATGTAATGAGGAGTTTCAATTTTTTAGAGGGTTTAGCGGGAAAAACACACGTCACTTTATCATTAAACTGGATGTTTCGCAAAACGCCATCACGTGCCATGGTCACTGAGTCTGTGAAAGGCCTTTCAGCCTAGACCAAGGTACTGTTCATGGTGGACCTGCCAATGTGGTGAATAACGATTAGTTTGCATCCTTTATCTATTCTATACAGCATAAAAACTTGGCATTTAAACATTACTGTCTAACATCATTGAATGCAAACAAAGGTAACTATGAAACAAGCAGTTGGAAGTGACGGTGCGGGCGCACCAAGAAAAAGTTCAAAGTAACGAAAAATTACTCGACTACAATTCCACGAAGGCCGGGACTGTCTTCCAAGATAAAAAGGCCGCAGAACTGCATCGATTGGCTAAAGTCCACGAAAGTCCCGCGGTCTCCCCTAGATTCGTCAATTCGAGTTCATGCACACCCCCTATCAAGTGTTGGTGGTGTCCGCCGATCACGACAATGCCATGGTGCATTGTGGACCTCCTGCCAAACAGCAACTCCCTCTCCTGGCCCATGATGCCCATTACGATGTCATCACCGAGTTAAATGGCTATTTTGGGGTCATTTTGGTTTACAATGCTGGAAAGGCTACAAGACCAAGGAAGGAAGTTCCCTCCTACCCAAGAAACAAGAAGGAGTTGCCATCAGTGAAACAGAAGTTACGCAAAGACTGCCAGAACGCACAGTTTCGGGGAGTAGAGCTGTTCAAAAAACATTTTAACGAGATGAAATGCAGACTTTTCCCTACTACAGCCTTACACTTTGTAACTGATAGTTGAAGTTTCCCTCACATGAACGACAAGTATTCCTAGGCAAACACAATGCTAAAGGCATAGAGTATAGAAAGCTAGTGAGTGAAAATACTCAGGCATGTTGGTTATTATACTTAACAGACAAAGCTTAGTGGACCAATTACCTCTACCATACACTAAGTGATACAGGTCAAAATTATAATTTAGATAAAAATATTTTAACCTAGGTTGATTCTTTGTCTCATAGCCTTACACTGTAATTTGAATTTTATTTTGGCCTGTAACTGATGACAAATTAGCCTTAAACTCTAGCTGTGTCCATTTAATTCCAGACAATAACCAATTGGAGGTGTTGGGGTGTCAATGGTCAACAGTAATTTAAGGATCACCAGTTGAGACAGTAATGCAGGCACCAACCTGTAAGCCTTACAAGGAATGGTACATTAAGTTGGTTTGTCCACTAAGATACTGTAAGTACTGGCTTCCAAGTTTCAGCTGCAAGTAGGAACAATTGTTCACTCCATGTGCAGGTGGCACCTCTCTTAGTATGTCCTTTGTGACAGCGTGTCGCAAGAAAAGTTCACATGCATTAACAGTACACTTGAAAATTGAAAAAATTGAAGAGTGTTCATCTCTATTTTCTCTAATTTTCTTATTCATTTTTCCAGATGCAACTTGAGCAAGGTACTTAATGGTGATGGGCCTTTCCACAACCTGAAGCAACTCAATTATTCTGGTGATTTGTGGTGTGTAGTCGTTAGTAAGAGGTGTATTTGCCACAGAATCTTTGCAAATATGACAATCATCACATAGAGCCAAACCAGCTTCTTCTGGGTTGAAATATGTTATTAATTTTTTCCGTCTACATTCCTTAAACATCACAAAATCTAAGACCCTCTGAAACCGTAAAAGAGAGGAAGTTTTGCCTTTTTGAATCAAACTTGTGCTGATCACAAATGTTTCTTACGTGGAAAACTCTGTCTCCAAATGAAAAATACAAATAGCATTTGGCAGGAAGTCCATCACGGCCAGCACGACCCCAGGCCTGGCAAAGGTCCTCCATGCATGAAGGAAGGGAGTGAAACATTACCACTCTCACATTCGGTTTGTTTATACCCATGCCAAAAGCAGTAGTACAACATAGTACCTTAATCTCTCCTTTTGTCCATTTTTTCTGAAGGCTCTCTTTTAAAGCCTTACTAAGCTCCGCATGATATGGCTGGCTTGAAATCTCCTTGCTTTCAAGCAGAGCATTTACTTCCTTACATTCCCTCTTTGTATAACAATAGCTGAGGGCACTTTCGGTGGAAGAGATGACCTGAATGATATTCTTTTCAGTGTCTTTCCGTTTCTCTTTTCGTTTCTGCCCTAAAACCTGACGTTATTATTCTTGAAATAGGCACTAATGATCTTGCTGCTAACCGTCCCGAGGTCGTCGGTTCTGAGATCAATGATTTGGTTCAATTGCTGCTCCAATCGTACTCTGTACGAGTCATCAGTGTTTGCGATGTGATACCTCCTGTTCGAGCGCCGTTCTTCAACGCGGCGTTCTGATGTTCTACAGCTTTGTCCCAACATTTTTTCCTGGCGCCATACGGGATTTAGTAATCCCACCGTCAGTCCTTACTAGCCCGATGGCATTCACTTAAACCCTCAAGGCCAGTATTCTCTTTAACAAAGCTATCGGGGACCTATCTTGAAGGCCCTTTGCTCGCTTTGATTTTCTCACGTTGACGGCTTTCTTTTTCTGGCATTGTTTTATAAGGCCCTGGTGCTGGATTTTATTAATCTTGATTTTCAGCCCTTGTTGCTCTGCTTTATTTTAATTTTATTTTATTGGAACGATTCTTGCTCTTGTTGCTTACCATTTTGAATTATATTTTGAATTCGAGCTCTTGTTGCTCTGCTTTTATTTTATTTGGGGCCCTTGTTGCTCCTGTTTGTTTTGAATTAGAGCCCTTGTTGCTCTGGTTTTATTTTCTTTAGGGCCCTTGTTGCTCCTGTTTATTTTGAATTAGAGCCATTGTTGCTCCAGTTTTATTTTATTTGGGGCCCTACTTGTTCCTGTTTATTTTGAATGAGAGCCCTTGTTGCTCTGGTTTTATTTATTTGGGGCCCTTGTTGCTCTGGTTTTATTTTCTTTAGGGCCCTTGTTACTCCTGTTTATTTTGAATTAGAGCCCTTGTTGCTCCTGCTTATTTTGAATTGGAGCCCTTGTTGCTCTGGTTTTATTTTATTTGGGGCCCTTGTTGCTCCTGTTTATTTTGAATTAGGGCCCTTGTTGCTCGGGTCACGAGCTCTTGCGGCGACACTGTGTCAGCCATGGCTGTTACTAAAAAATATTACTTACTGTATTTTGCATCTTCAGTGTTAGTTCTAGGTACTTGTTGTTGTTTCCTTGTTTTCTGTAGATGCCTCCTCGCCGTTCACAGCGATCCAAGCGGCCATCTGCTCAGGCCTTGGAGGCTTTGGTCTCCTCCCCTTCGCAGCGCATCAGGAGACAGAGTTTGGTTGTCGATGGCAGCTTGTCATCCTCAACCCAGCAACCTCCTGCAGCACCAGCAACAGACCAGCCTGCCGTTCTACCTTCACCGGTAATGGATCAGCTGGTGTCGCGGGTAACAGACGAAGTGACCAAGCGGTTGCAGCCATTGCTCTCAAATTTAAGCTCATTGGCCCAGCAAGCACAAAGTCCCCCCTCCACTCAAGCACCTGCCGTGTCGCTCCCTGTGGAACAGTCCACTTCTTTAGAGTCTTCTGGACCCAACATCCGACAAGCCCAAGGACATGCTGCCATCCAAGATACAGTCGAGGTACCTGCTGTTTACGATGGCGTCCAGTCAGTCCTAGCCTCCCTATCAGGTGAGCAGAATTTGCTGCCGGGAACACAGCGTCCCAATGATGTTTTCATGTCTGTAACCCTACCAATTGATGCACGGATTCCACCTAAGATTCGGAGCAAAACCATTCAAAATGAATTTGCTGATTTTGGCTCCCTTCTCGTTCATCCAGCTTTTGAGGACAAATTTCGTATCACACTGCAACCCTCCAAGGAAGACTCTTCTCCGTCCTTAGCTCTTGAGCCAGTAAACAAAGCTAGACGTATTACATCAATAGATCTTTGGCTCCAAGCTTTTCACGTGTGTGTAGGTATTTTTAATGCACAGTATCCCCATGGGGCTCCCGGCCTCATGAAGTATGGGGCTACTATTCAGGATCTGGCTGCCAGGGGGCATAATTGGCGTTATTATCATGAAAACTTCCCTTTTCTGCGCCAGTCTCCGGCCACCTCTCTTCCCTCGGGGAGTATACATTGGGAATTGTGGTTGAAGTCTCAGATTAATGCAAACAAATCCATTCCAGAAACCGGCGTTGCTAAGAACCTTGATGTCCCTCGGGGTTATTGCTTCAAGTATCAAAAAGGGGGTTATTGCTAAGGATGCTCTTTTAAGCACTCATATGCTAAATGTGATGGTCCACATCGGGCTATAAATTGTAATTTTGGTGCCTTTAGCAAAGGAAACGCTTCCAACTTGTCCAAGCTACGCAGCAATACAACCCCTAGCAGCTGGATCATTCCCCAACCTACTTCCTCGGGAGCTTCCAACACCCGTAAACAGTGATCGTTTGCAATTTTTTCTTTCTGGGTATATTCCTTCCGTAGTAGAGCTTTTATCCAATGGTTTTAATTATGGCTTTCCGTTGCACTATGAAGGACCCCAAGACTCTTCATGTGCTAAAAACCTACTTTCTGCAATCCAAAATCCTGAGGCAGCTGATGCCAAACTAGATAAAGAAATTGTCGCTCAACGCATTGCGGGCTCTTATTGCTCTCCACCCTTTCCCCATTTTCGTATATCTCCACTTGGTTTGGTTCCTAAAAAGAAAGAGGGTGAATTCCGTTTGATTCACCACCTTTCTTTTCCTCAAGGTTCGTCATTGAATGATGGCATTTCTTCAGAATTTTACTAGCGTATCCTATGCTACGGTTGAAGATGGCATTCATACCATCAGAACTGTTGGCCGCAGCTGTTTTATGGCCAAAACAGATATTAAGAATGCTTTTCGAATCATTCCGATTCAACCCCAAGATCACAACCTTTTGGGGATTTGTAGGTGAGGATTTTATTATTATGATCGCTGTATGCCGATGGGTTGTTCAAGCTCTTGCAAAACGTTTGAAATTTTTTCTTCCGCCATAGAATGGATTGCCCAAAAGAAATTGCATATCGATCACATTTTGCACCTGCTGGATGATTTTCTCATTGTTTCCCCCTCTCATAATTTGTGTAAAACAACAGCTTGATTTATTTTTAATGCTCTGCCAGTATCTGGGCATTCCTATGGCACCAGAAAAAAAAATTGGCCCTTCATCAACCATTTCATTCGCAGGTATTGAACTGGACTCGGTCCTTATGGAGGCCCGGCTGCCTCCTGAAAAGCTAGTTAAATGTCAGGACTTAATTTCCGGTTTTCTCAGGCGTCGCAAGGTTGCTTTACGTGAGATACAGTCGTTGACAGGTTTATTGAACTTTGCCTGTACATTAGTTGTTCCTGGTCGTGCATTTCTGCGTCGTCTCACTGATTTGCCAATAGGTATTCGTCATCCTCATTTCCTTATCAGGTTGACTCGAGAAGTTAAAGAAGGGCTTAAAGTCTGCCAGCAATTTTTGTCTGGTTTTAATGGTCGTTCCTTTTTTCTCTCGGTTGATTGGGCTAATTCACACCATCTCAAATTGTATACAGATGCATCTGGTGCCATAGGCTTTGGGGCGGTTTTTGGCGGGCATTGGTGTTACGGCGAATGGCCCATGAGCTGGCGTCATCGCAACATAGCATTTCTTGAATTTTATCCCATTGTCCTTAGTCTGCACTCTGAGGACATACTATTAAGAATAAGCGTGTTTTGTTTTTTACTGACAATGAAGCATTGCTCCATGTTATTAACAAACAGACTTGTCGTGACAAGGACTTAATTTTTTTTGTGCGTAAGCTGGTCCTGGTTTGTCTTAATGACAATATTTGCTTTAAAGCTAAGCATGTCCCAGGATTACAGAATAAGTTGGCTGATTCTTTGTCTCGGTTACAGTTGCAGATTTTCAAACAACTGGCACCAGCTTACATGCACAAAGCTCCCACGGTCATACCTCCTCATCTGCAGCCGCTGAGTTGGCTTCCATAGCCATAATGTTT